>JAUIMM010000008.1:6525000-7125000 GCA_031769625.1 Taudactylus pleione | reverse complement strand
ACTCTGATAGTTCTGTTTGCAAAGACTCAGGAGGGCATAGGCAAATGCAGGGTGGGGGTTCTGGTTGCCTGGAAACCCCCCAGCCCACACCATGACCACAATAGAAATAGTATACTGTATAATACAATTTTACTAGTTCTGCATGTTCTCCTCAGTATCACAAATGAAATAATTAGAACCACATTTGTCAGCCACTACTGATTATGAATGCACCTGTGCACCAACTAGGAGATCTGGAAAACATGTACTGTTAGGGGGGCACTGCTATAGACCGTCTATAGGGTTAATTATTAATACTGTTATCCAGTGCATAAGGAGACCAATATGTACGTCTATGTCCAGGGCAGTTCTAGGCTCTTCTGCTGCTCCCCCAGACTCTCGGTTTGCTCCCATGCTCTGGAATGGTGCCCACACGTGAAATGAAAGCATTCAGCTCAGGCAGGATAGTCTACTGCTGCATCTAATGGCTTACTGTGATCACTGGTCCTGTATATGGTGGCGTTATGTCATACACTACACTTTGTAGGACGCATATTAAAACTGGTTAAATGCTAATTATGTCCTATTCATGGATTGGCCACACTCACTCTAGAATCAAGCCTTTGGAAACCCCCCTCTGGCCTTTGCCACTGGAGGGCGTCTCAATACGTCTTTTCGCATCTGCGACTTTTGCATATTTTCACACAGCGAGCGGGATGCATCAAGAATCGCATTTTGGGTGTGATGCATCCCGCCACTCATCGCATGCTTCCCAACACTTAGTAACGCGGTATGCATGATGATTAAGTAAAGGACAGCTCTCCCAATAAGAGCTGTCCTTTGCGGTATGGGCACTTCCGGGATTGTGACCAGGGAGCCCCTCTACACATGTGTGGTCATTGGCCAGCACATGCGCGAGCTGCAGGGGACCCAAGGTGAGATCCTACTGGATCTCTTTTCGGGGAAAATTTGAAAGAGAAGCCCTTAGGCTTCTGTTAGGCAATGCCACCGGGAAATACGGTCAAACCTCCTAAAACGGCATTTTCTGAGGGTTGGCCACGAGAACACGATGCACATATGCCGTATACGCTTCCACATCGCACCTAGAAACACGGTGAGCTCCCTGTTTGTTTTTACTGAATAAACATGTTAAATAAATTATGGGTTTTATATACAGTAGGGAACGACAAAGGTTATGGGAGATTAATTGCTGCAACATTTTGAGAAAACAGTAGACAAACTCAGCAGACAGTTGAAAGGCCGAGTTAATTAAATGGAATTGTGTTCTACATTACTTCTATACAACTGTTAATTATCTTTACCGCAGTACATAAGAGCAGCTTGAATGGACATTATGCAGTGTGATTCCTATTCCTGCCTAGACTGAGATTTAATAATTCACAAAATGAGTAAGAACAGAGGTGTTTACAAGGTTAAAGAGAATATGCAACTCAGCATTATGGTTCCTCCATCATGTCTGTCCAAAATGATTTTCACCCAGCAAACCAGGTTTTATTATTATTTCATTAGTATCATTTGGAGGACAAACAGCCGAACAAACATTCTTATAATCTGCCATATTATGGATAGCTTTGATTCTTGAAGTTTATAAATACTGTAGATTTTGGATTGGGTGGTTCACTTGGTTTGGGTTAACGTCAAAGCTGTATTAACAACAGGGCGGCCGTGGCAATCACACACTGGGGACCCCCATACATACTGTATCTACATCACCAGCATTGGGGGGGGGGGCACTGTGGCTAATGTGATAGATAGATAGATTCTGTAGAAGATAGATAGATAGATAGATAGATAGATAGATAGATAGATACAGGGGCGTAACTAGAACTTTTTGGGCCCCATAGCAACATTTTTAAGGGCCCCCCCCTAACTTAGGTCTTACACAATAACCACAGTAGTTCCCCTAAAACATTAAATGCCCACTGTAATGGTGCCCCTTATGCAATGCCCACTGTAATGATGCCCCTTACGCAGTGCCCCCAGTAGTGAGCCCCCTGTAGTTGCCCCCAGTAGTGAGCCCCCTGTAATGCCCCCAGTAGAGAGCCCCTTGTAATTGCCCCCAGTAGTGAGCCCCCTGTAATGCCCCCAATAGTGAGCCCCTTGTAGCTGCCCCCAGTAGTGAGCCCTGTGTAGCTACCCCCAGTAGTGAGCCCCCTGTAGTGATCCCCTGTAGTTGCCCCCAGTAGTGACCTCCTGTAGCTGCCCCCAGTAGTGACCCCCTGTAGCTGCCCCCAGTAGTGAGCCCCTGTAGCTGCCCCCAGTAGTGAGACCCCAGTAGTGACCCCCTGTAGCTTCCCCCAATAGTGAGCCCCCTGTAATGCCCCCAGTAGCTGCCCCCTGTAGTGAGCCCTCTGTAATGCCCCCAGTAGTGAGATCCCAGTAACTTCCCCCCACGCGCGCGGGCGCGTGCGCAAACACAAAACAAAAAAAAAACGTACCTTATCCCCGCTCCTGTGAAGCCGCCGACCGCCCCGTCGCCCGCTCCTCGGCACTATGAGAGTGACGTCATGACGTCACTCCCATAGTGCATTGCGGGACCCGGAAGACGGAGGGAGCTCCGTCCTCCGGCTGCCGCCGGGGGTTTGAGTGGGAGTCGGGCGTCCGCTGGTAACACAATCTCAGCGGGCGCCCGGCATATGGAAAGTGCAGAGGGTGCGATCGCTGGGCCGGCGGGCCCCTTAAGCCGCTGGGCCACATAGCAACCGCACCGCCTGCACCCTCCATAGTTACGCCACTGGATAGATAGATAGATAGATAGATAGATAGATAGATAGATAGATTCTGTAGAAGATAGATAGATTCTGTAGTAGATAGATAGATATATAGATAGATAGATAGATAGATAGATAGATAGATAGATAGATAGATAGATAGATAGATAGATAGATACTGTAGAAGATAGATAGACAGATTCTGTAGAAGACAAATAGATAGATAGATTCTGTAGAAGATAGATAGATAGATAGATAGATAGATAGATAGATAGATAGATAGATAGATACTGTAGAAGATAGATAGATTCTGTAGAAGATAGATAGAAAGATAGATAGATAGATAGATAGATAGATAGATAGATAGATAGATAGATATGAGATAGATATATAGATAGATAAAGAGATAGACAGATAGTTAGATAGATAGATATGAGAGATAGATAGATATGATATAGATAGATAGATAAATAGATAGATAGATATGAGATAGATATGAGATAGATAGATAGATATTAGATAGATAGATAGATAGATAGATAGATAGATAGATAGATATGAAATAGATAGATAGATAAATAGATAGATATGAGATAGATAGATATGAGATAGATAGATAGATAGATAGATAGATAGATAGATAGATAGATAGATAGATAGCTATGAGATAGATAAATAGATAGATATGAGATAGATATATATGAGATAGATTGATTGATAGATAGATAGAAGGATAGATAGTTAGATAGATATGAGATAGATAGATATTAGATAGATAGATAGATAGATAGATAGATAGATAGATAGATAGATAGATAGATATGAGATAGATTTATATATATGTATATTAGGATGAAATATATTATTAAGTTTTTTATTTATAAAGCTGTTTTTCCACCACTCCTTGGTGCAACCTTTGTTTTTTTACAGCAATTACATCTCCCTGATGATCAGCATCTGGAGAATCTTGTTGCAAAAAATTCTGGGATGTGTACTCATGTCTTGCTGTGACATGGTGACGATAATTAGTAGACGCTGTTACAATTAAATTACCAGAATATTACCAGTCCAGCGATGTAAAATTACCTGCTGGAGCTCAGACAGACGGGCCAGACCTCTGACGTGCACTGGTGCGCAAGCGAGGCGTCTCCACGCATGTTGCTCACTGGCATTCCATGAGGGCGGATAGATCCAGGAGACTCTCACTCAGTGGCGGTTCTAGGGGTGGGCTAACAGGGCAGTCGCCCGGGGCGCCGACCCCTAGAGGGCGCCACTGAGTCCCCAGAAGGTAAAAAAATAATAATCCCATAATAAAAAAAACAGCGCCAGTCCCCCCACGTTGCCGGGCGCCCGCTGATATTTGTTATCAGTGGCACCCGGCTCCCTCCCTGCAAAGGCAGCCAAAGCTCACTCCAGAGCTCCGGCTCCCAAATAGAGCACTATGGGAGGGATGTCATGACGTCTCTGCCATAGATCCATGGAGGAACCGCGGTCAGACCGGATGGCAGCGGACGCAGGAGCGGGGCCTAAGGTAAGTATTGTGTTTGTAATTTATATTTTTCAGAAGGGAGGCATAGGGGCATTACTACTGGGGGCATGTCTATAAGGGGGCATTACTAC
Organism: Taudactylus pleione; assembly: GCA_031769625.1. NCBI lineage: Eukaryota > Metazoa > Chordata > Amphibia > Anura > Myobatrachidae > Taudactylus > Taudactylus pleione. The sequence continues at coordinate 7,120,669 of JAUIMM010000008.1, read as the reverse complement.
TGGGGGCATGTCTATAAGGGGGCATTACTACTGGGGGCATGTCTATAAGGGGGCATTACTACTGGGGACATGTCTACAGGGAGGCATTACTACTGGGAGCATGTCTATAAGGGGCATTACTACAGGGGCATATCTATGTGGCATTACTACTGGAGGCATGTCTATAAGGGGCATTACTACTGGGGGCATGTCTATAGGGGGGCATTACTACTGGGAGCATGTCTATAAGGGGGCATTTCTACTGGGGGCATGTCTATAAGGGGGCATTACTACTTGGGGCAAGTCTATAAGGGGACATTACTACTGGGGGCATGTCTATAAGGGGGTATTACTACTGGGGACATGTCTATAAGGGGGCATTCCTACTGGGGGCACTACTATAGGGGGCACTAATGGGGGCATTCCAACTTTGGGCACTACTATAGGGGGCATTCCTACTGTGGGCACTACTATAGGGGGCATTATTACTGGGGCACTACTAATGTGGGCACTACTATTGTGGGCATTGTATTAGAGGCACTACTACTCAGTACTGTGGGCCTTGGGCACTAATTTGGGCATTGTGTAAAAGGGGCACCACTGTGTGTCATAACATGAATAAGGGACTAATGTGTGGCGTAATTTGAATTGGGGATACTGTATTAAAAAAGGGAATTACTCCGTGTGGCACAATGTATTATACAGGGCATTACTGCATGTGGCATAATGTGTTATACAGGTTCTTGCTGTGTATGGCATAATGTGTTATACAGGGCATTACTGTGTGTGGCATAATGTGTTATACAGGGCATTACTGCCTGCTGTCACCTCTATACTCTGCTATCAGATCACACCCAGCCTGCCGTCACCTCTATACTCTGCTATCAGGTCACACCCAGCCTGCTGTCACCTCTATACTCTGCTATCAGGTCACACCCAGCCTGCTGTCACCACGATACTCTGCTATCAGGTCACACCCAGCCTGCTGTCACCCCTATAATCTGCTATCAGGTCACACCCAGCCTGCTGTCACCTCTATACTCTGCTATCAGATCACACCCAGCCTGCTGTCACCCCTATACTCTGCTATCAGGTCATACCCAGCCTGCCGTCACCTCTATACTCTGCTATCAGGTCACACCCAGCCTGCTGTCACCTCTATACTCTGCTATCAGGTCACACCCAGCCTACTGTCACCACGATACTCTGCTATCAGGTCACACCCAGCCTGCTGTCACCCCTATAATCTGCTATCAGGTCACACCCAGCCTGCTGTCACCTCTATACTCTGCTATCAGATCACACCCAGCCTGCTGTCACCCCTATACTCTGCTATCAGGTCATACCCAGCCTGCCGTCACCTCTATACTCTGCTATCAGGTCACACCCAGCCTGCCGTCACCTCTATACTCTGCTATCAGGTCACACCCAGCCTGTTGTCATCTCTATACTCTGCTATCAGGTCTCCCCCAGCCTGCTGTCACCTCTATACTCTGCTATCAGGTCATACCCATCCTGCTGTCACCTCTATACTCTGCTATCAGGTCTCCCCCAGCCTGCTGTCACCTCTATACTCTGCTATCAGGTCACATCCAGCCTGCTGTCACCTCTATACTCTGCTTTCAGGTCACACCCAGCCTGCCGTCAACTCTATACTCTGCAATCAGGTCACACCCAGCCTGCCGTCACCTCTATACTCTGCTATCAGGTCACACCCAGCCTGCCGTCACCACGATACTCTGCTATCAGGTCACACCCAGCCTGCCGTCACCCCTATACTCTGCTATCAGGTCACACCCGGCCTGCCGTCACCTCTATACTCTGCTATCAGGTCACCCCCGGTCTGCCGTCACCTCTATACTCTGCTATCAGGTCTCCCCCGGCCTGCCGTCACCTCTATACTCTGCTATCAGGTCTCCCCCGGCCTGCCGTCACCTCTATACTCTGCTATCAGGTCACACCCGGCCTGCCGTCACCTCTATACTCTACTATCAGGTCACACCCGGCCTGCCATCACGTCTATACTCTGCTATCAGGTCAGACCCAGCCTGCCGTCACCACTATACTCTGATATCAGGTCACACCCAGCCTGCTCTCACCTCTATACTCTGCTATCAGGTAATACCCAGCCTGCCGTCACCCCTATAATCTGCTATCAGGTCACACCCGGTCTGCCGTCACCTCTATACTCTGCTATCAGGTCTCCCCCGGCCTGCCGTCACCTCTATACTCTGCTATCAGGTCTCCCCCGGCCTGCCGTCACCTCTATACTCTGCTATCAGGTCACACCCGGCCTGCCGTCACCTCTATACTCTGCTATCAGGTCAGACCCAGCCTGCCGTCACCACTATACTCTGATATCAGGTCACACCCAGCCTGCCGTCACCTCTATACTCTGCTATCAGGTCACACCCAGCCTGCTCTCACCTCTATACTCTGCTATCAGGTAATACCCAGCCTGCTGTCACCTCTATACTCTGCTATCAGGTCTCCCCCAGCCTGCTGTCACCTCTATACTCTGCTAACAGGTCTCCCCCAGCCTGCTGTCACCTCTATACTCTGCTATCAGGTCACACCCAGCCTGCTGTCACGCCGATACTCTGCTATCAGGTCACACCCGGCCAGCCGTCACCTCTAAACTCTGCTATCAGGTCACTCCCGGCCTGCCGTCTCCTCTATACTCTGCTATCAGGTCACACCCAGCCTGCTGTCTCCTCTATACTCTGCTATCAGGTCACACCCAGCCTGCTGTCACCTCTATACTCTGCTATTATGTCACACCAAGCCTGCTGTCTCCCCTATACTCTGCTATCAGGTCACACCCAGCCTGCTCTCACCTCTATACTCTGCTATCAGGTCATACCCAGCCTGCTGTCACCTCTATACTCTGCTATCAGGTCTCCCCCAGCCTGCTGTCACCACTATACTCTGCTATCAGGTCTCACCCAGCCTGATGTCACCCCAATACTCTGCTATCAGGTGATACCCAGCCTGCTGTCACCTCTATACTCTGCTATCAGGTCAGACCCAGCCTGCCGTCACCACTATACTCTGATATCAGGTCACACCCAGCCTGCCGTCACCTCTATACTCTGCTATCAGGTCACACCCAGCCTGCTCTCACCTCTATACTCTGCTATCAGGTAATACCCAGCCTGCTGTCACCTCTATACTCTGCTATCAGGTCTCCCCCAGCCTGCTGTCACCTCTATACTCTGCTATCAGGTCACACCCAGCCTGCTGTCACGCCGATACTCTGCTATCAGGTCACACCCGGCCTGCCGTCACCTCTAAACTCTGCTATCAGGTCACTCCCGGCCTGCCGTCTCCTCTATACTCTGCTATCAGGTCACACCCAGCCTGCTGTCTCCTCTATACTCTGCTATCAGGTCACACCCAGCCTGCTGTCACCTCTAAACTCTGCTATTATGTCACACCAAGCCTGCTGTCTCCCCTATACTCTGCTATCAGCTCACACCCAGCCTGCTCTCACCTCTATACTCTGCTGTCAGGTCATACCCAGCCTGCTGTCACCTCTATACTCTGCTATCAGGTCTCCCCCAGCCTGCTGTCACCACTATACTCTGCTATCAGGTCTCACCCAGCCTGCTGTCACCCCAATACTCTGCTATCAGGTGATACCCTGCCTGCTGTCACCTCTATACTCTGCTATCAGGTCATACCCAGCCTGCGGTCACCTCTATACTCTGCTATCAGGTCTCTCCCAGGCTGCTGTCACCTCTATACTCTGCTATCAGGTCTCACCCAGCCAGCTGTCACCCCAATACTCTGCTATCAGGTCATACCCAGCCTGATGTCACCTCAATAATCTGCTATCAGGTCACACCCAGCCTGCTGTCACCCCGATACTCTGCTATCAGGTCACACCCAGCCTGCCGTCACCTCTATACTCTGCTTTCAGGTCACACCCGGCCTGCTGTCACCTCTATACTCTGCTATCAGGTCACACCCTGCCTGCTGTCACCTCTATACTCTGCTATCAGGTCACACCCAGCCTCCTGTCACCCTGATACTCTGTTATCAGGTCACACCCAGCCTGCCGTCACCTCTATACTCTGCTATCATTTCACACCCAGCCTGCCGTCACCTCTATACTCTGCTATCAGGTCACACACCTCTATACTCTGCTATCAGGTCACACCCGGCCTGCTGTCACCTCTATACTCTGCTTTCAGGTCACACCCAGCCTGCTGTCACCTCTATACTCTGCTATCAGGTCACACCCTGCCTGCTGTCACCTCTATACTCTGCTATCAGGTCACACCCAGCCTGCTGTCACCACGATACTCTGCTATCAGGTCATTCCCAGCCTACTGTCACCCCTATAATCTGCTATCAGGTAACACCCAGCCTGCTGTCACCTCTATACTCTGCTATCAGGTCACACCCAGCCTGCTGTCATCTCTATACTCTGCTATCAGGTCACACCCAGCCTGCTGTCACCCCTATACTCTGCTATCAGGTCACTTCCAGCCTGCTGTCACCTCTATACTCTGCTATCAGGTCACACCCAGCCTGCCGGCACCTCTATACTCTGCTATCAGGTCACACCCAGCCTGCTGTCACCACGATACTCTGCTATCAGGTCACTCCCAGCCTGCTGTCACCTCTATACTCTGCTATCAGGTCATACCCATCCTGCTGTCACCTCTATACTCTGCTATCAGGTCTCCCCCAACCTGCTGTCACCTCTATACTCTGCTATCAGGTCACACCCAGCCTGCTGTCACCTCTATACTCTGCTTTCAGGTCACACCCAGCCTGCCGTCACCTCTATACTCTGCTATCAGGTCACACCCAGCCTGCCGTCACCCCAATACTCTGCTATCTGGTCACACCCAGCCTGCCATCACCACGATGCTCTGCTATCAGGTCACACCCAGCCTGCCGTCACCTCTATAATCTGCTATCAGGTCACAACCAGCCTGCCGTCACCTCTATACTCTGCTATCAGGTCACACCCAGCCTGCCGTCACCCCTATAATCTGCTATCAGGTCAGACCCAGCCTGCCTTCACCTCTATACTCTGCTATCAGGTCACACCCAGCCTGCTGTCACGCCGATACTCTGCTATCAGGTCACACCCAGCCTGCCATCACCTCTATACTCTGCTATCAGGTCTCCCACAGCCTGCCGTCACCTCTATACTCTGCTATCAGGTCTCCCACAGCCTGCCGTCACCTCTATACTCTGCTATCAGGTCACACCCAGCCTGCCGTCACCTCTAAACTCTGCTATCAGGTGATACCCAGCCTGCTGTCACCTCTATACTCTGCTATCAGGTCATACCCAGCCTGCGGTCACCTCTATACTCTGCTATCATGTCTCCCCCAGCCTGCTGTCACCTCTATACTCTGCTATCAGGTCACACCTAGCCTGCTGTCACCCCTATACTCTGCTATCAGGTCACACCCGGCCTGCTATCACCTCTATACTCTGCTATCAGGTCACACCCGGCCTGCTGTCAGCTCTATACTCTGCTATCAGGTCTCCCACAGCCTGCCGTCACCTCTATACTCTTCTTTCAGGTCACACCCAGCCTGCCGTCACCTCTATACTCTGCTATCAGGTCACACCCAGCCTGCCGTCACCTCTATACTCTGCTATCAGGTCACACCCAGCCTGCCGTCACCCCAATACTCTGCTATAAGGTCACACCCTGCCTGCTGTCACCACTATACTCTGCTATCAGGTCACACCCAGCCTGCCGTATCCTCTATACTCTGCTATCAGGTCACACCCAGCCTGCCATCACCTCTATACTCTGCTATCAGGTCACACCCAGCCTGCCGTCACCTCTATACTCTGCTATCATGTCACACCCAGCCTGCTGTCTCCCCTATACTCTGCTATCAGGTCACACCCAGCCTGCTCTCACCTCTATACTCTGCTATCAAGTCATACCCATCCTGCTGTCACCTCTATACTCTGCTATCAGGTCTCACCCAGCCTGCTGTCTCCCCAATACTCTGCTATCAGGTGATACCCAGCCTGCTGTCACCTCTATACTCTGCTATCAGCCCACACCCAGCCTGCTGTCACCCCAATACTCTGCTATCAGGTGATACCCAGCCTGCTGTCACCTCTATACTCTGCTATCAGGTCATACCCAGCCTGCTGTCACCTCTATACACTGCTATCAGGTCTCCCCCAGCCTGCTGTCACCTCTATACTCTGCTATCATTTCTCACCCAGCCGGCTGTCACCCCAATATTCTGCTATCATGTCATACCCAGCCTGCTGTCACCTCAATACTCTGCTATCAGGTCACACCCAGCATGCTGTCACCCCGATACTCTGCTATCAGGTCACACCCAGCCTGCTGTCACCTCGATACTCTGCTCTCAGGTCACACCCAGCCTGCTGTCACCTCTATACTCTGCTATCAGGTCTCCCACAGCCTGCTGTCACCTCTATACTCTGCTTTCAGGTCACACCCAGCCTGCTGTCACCTCTATACTCTGCTATCAGGTCACAACCTGCCTGCCGTCACCCCAATACTCTGCTATAAGGTCACACCCAGCCTGCTGTCACCCCTATACTCTGCTATATGGTCACACCCAGCCTGCTGTCACCCCGATACTCTACTATCAGGTCACACCCGGCCTGCTGTCACCTCTATACTCTGCTATCAGGTCACACCCGGCCTGCTGTCACCTCTATACTCTGCTATCAGGTCTCCCACAGCCTGCTGTCACCTCTATACTCTGCTTTCAGGTCACACCCAGCCTGCTGTCACCTCTATACTCTGCTATCAGGTCACACCCAGCCTGTTGTCACCTCTATACTCTGCTATCAGGTCACACCCAGCCTGCCGTCACCCCAATACTCTGCTATAAGGTCACACCCAACCTGCCGTCACCCCTATTCTCTGCTATCAGGTCACACCCAGCCTGCCGTATCCTCTATACTCTGCTATCAGGTCACACCCAGCCTGCCGTCACCTCTATACTCTGCTATCAGGTCACACCCAGCCTGCCGTCACCTCTATACTCTGCTATCAGGTCACACCCAGCCTGCCGTCACCTCTATACTCTGCTATCAGGTCACACCCAGCCTGCCGTCACCCCTATACTCTGCTATCAGGTCACACCCAGCCCCCTGTCACCCCGATACTCTGTTATCAGGTCACACCCAGCCTGCTGTCAACTCTATACTCTGCTATCATTTCACACCCAGCCTGCCGTCACCTCTATACTCTGCTATCAGGTCACACACCTCTATACTCTGCTATCAGGTCACACCCGGCCTGCTGTCACCTCTATACTCTGCTATCAGGTCTCACCCGGCCTGCTGTCACCTCTATACTCTGCTTTCAGGTCACACCCAGCCTGCTGTCACCTCTATACTCTGCTATCAGGTCACACCCTGCCTGCTGTCACCTCTATACTCTGCTATCAGGTCACACCCAGCCTGCTGTCACCTCTATACTCTGCTTTCAGGTCATACCCAGCCTGCTGTCACCTCTATACTCTTCTATCAGGTCACACCCAGCCTGCTGTCACCCCAATACTCTGCTATCAGGTCACACCCATCCTGCCGTCACCACGATACTCTGCTATCAGGTCACACCCGGCCTGCCGTCACCACGATACTCTGCTATCAGGTCACACCCGGCCTGCCATCACCTCTATAATCTGCTATCAGGTCACAACCGGCCTGCCGTCACCTCTATACTCTGCTATCAGGTCACACCCGGCCTGCCGTCACCCCTATAATCTGCTATCAGGTCACACCCGGCCTGCCGTCACCTCTATACTCTGCTATCAGGTCACACCCAGCCTGCCGTCACCACTATACTCTGATATCAGGTCACACCCAGCCTGCCGTCACCACTATACTCTGATATCAGGTCACACCCAGCCTGCCGTCACCTCTATACTCTGCTATCAGGTCACACCCAGCCTGCTGTCTCCCCTATACTCTGCTATCAGGTCTCCCCCAGCCTGCTGTCACCTCTATACTCTGCTATCAGGTAATACCCAGCCTGCTGTCACCCCAATACTCTGCTATCAGGTGATACCCAGCCTGCTGTCACCTCTATACTCTGCTAACAGGTCATACCCAGCCTGCTGTCACCTCTACACTCTGCTATCAGGTCTCCCCCAGCCTGCTGTCACCTCTATACTCTGCTATCAGGTCTCACCCAGCCAGCTGTCACCCCAATATTCTGCTATCATGTCATACCCAGCCTGCTGTCACCTCAATACTCTGCTATCAGGTCACACCCAGCCTGCTGTCAACTCTATACTCTGCTATCATTTCACACCCAACCTGCCGTCACCTCTATACTCTGCTATCAGGTCACACACCTCTATACTCTGCTATCAGGTCACACCCGGCCTGCTGTCACCTCTATACTCTGCTATCAGGTCTCACCCGGCCTGCTGTCACCTCTATACTCTTCTAACAGGTCATACCCAGCCTGCTGTCACCTCTATACTCTGCTATCAGGTCTCCCCCAGCCTGCTGTCACCTCTATACTCTGCTATCAGGTCTCACCCAGCCAGCTGTCACCCCAATATTCTGCTATCATGTCATACCCAGCCTGCTGTCACCTCAATACTCTGCTATCAGGTCACACCCAGCCTGCTGTCAACTCTATACTCTGCTATCATTTCACACCCAACCTGCCGTCACCTCTATACTCTGCTATCAGGTCACACACCTCTATACTCTGCTATCAGGTCACACCCGGCCTGCTGTCACCTCTATACTCTGCTATCAGGTCTCACCCGGCCTGCTGTCACCTCTATACTCTGCTATCAGGTCACACCCAGCCTGTTGTCACCTCTATACTCTGCTATCAGGTCACACCCAGCCTGCCGTCACCCCAATACTCTGCTATAAGGTCACACCCAACCTGCCGTCACCCCTATTCTCTGCTATCAGGTCACACCCAGCCTGCCGTATCCTCTATACTCTGCTATCAGGTCACACCCAGCCTGCCGTCACCTCTATACTCTGCTATCAGGTCACACCCAGCCTGCCGTCACCTCTATACTCTGCTAACAGGTCACACCCAGCCTGCCGTCACCTCTATACTCTGCTATCAGGTCACACCCAGCCTGCCGTCACCCCTGTACTCTGCTATCAGGTCACACCCAGCCCCCTGTCACCCCGATACTCTGTTATCAGGTCACACCCAGCCTGCTGTCAACTCTATACTCTGCTATCATTTCACACCCAGCCTGCCGTCACCTCTATACTCTGCTATCAGGTCACACACCTCTATACTCTGCTATCAGGTCACACCCGGCCTGCTGTCACCTCTATACTCTGCTATCAGGTCTCACCCGGCCTGCTGTCACCTCTATACTCTGCTTTCAGGTCACACCCAGCCTGCTGTCACCTCTATACTCTGCTATCAGGTCACACCCTGCCTGCTGTCACCTCTATACTCTGCTATCAGGTCACACCCAGCCTGCTGTCACCTCTATACTCTGCTTTCAGGTCATACCCAGCCTGCTGTCACCTCTATACTCTTCTATCAGGTCACACCCAGCCTGCTGTCACCCCAATACTCTGCTATCAGGTCACACCCATCCTGCCATCACCACGATACTCTGCTATCAGGTCACACCCGGCCTGCCGTCACCACGATACTCTGCTATCAGGTCACACCCGGCCTGCCATCACCTCTATAATCTGCTATCAGGTCACAACCGGCCTGCCGTCACCTCTATACTCTGCTATCAGGTCACACCCGGCCTGCCGTCACCCCTATAATCTGCTATCAGGTCACACCCGGCCTGCCGTCACCTCTATACTCTGCTATCAGGTCACACCCAGCCTGCCGTCACCACTATACTCTGATATCAGGTCACACCCAGCCTGCCGTCACCACTATACTCTGATATCAGGTCACACCCAGCCTGCCGTCACCTCTATACTCTGCTATCAGGTCACACCCAGCCTGCTGTCTCCCCTATACTCTGCTATCAGGTCTCCCCCAGCCTGCTGTCACCTCTATACTCTGCTATCAGGTAATACCCAGCCTGCTGTCACCCCAATACTCTGCTATCAGGTGATACCCAGCCTGCTGTCACCTCTATACTCTGCTAACAGGTCATACCAACCTGCTGTCACCTCTATACTCTGCTATCAGATCTCCCCCAGCCTGCTGTCACCTCTATACTCTGCTATCAGGTCTCACCCAGCCAGCTGTCACCCCAATATTCTGCTATCATGTCATACCCAGCCTGCTGTCACCTCAATACTCTGCTATCAGGTCACACCCAGCCTGCTGTCAACTCTATACTCTGCTATCATTTCACACCCAACCTGCCGTCACCTCTATACTCTGCTATCAGGTCACACACCTCTATACTCTGCTATCAGGTCACACCCGGCCTGCTGTCACCTCTATACTCTGCTATCAGGTCTCACCCGGCCTGCTGTCACCTCTATACTCTGCTAACAGGTCATAACCAGCCTGCTGTCACCTCTATACTCTGCTATCAGGTCTCCCCCAGCCTGCTGTCACCTCTATACTCTGCTATCAGGTCTCACCCAGCCAGCTGTCACCCCAATATTCTGCTATCATGTCATACCCAGCCTGCTGTCACCTCAATACTCTGCTATCAGGTCACACCCAGCCTGCTGTCAACTCTATACTCTGCTATCATTTCACACCCAATCTGCCGTCACCTCTATACTCTGCTATCAGGTCACACACCTCTATACTCTGCTATCAGGTCACACCCGGCCTGCTGTCACCTCTATACTCTGCTATCAGGTCTCACCCGGCCTGCTGTCACCTCTATACTCTGCTTTCAGGTCACACCCAGCCTGCTGTCACCTCTATACTCTGCTATCAGGTAATACCCAGCCTGCTGTCACCCCAATACTCTGCTATCAGGTGATACCCAGCCTGCTGTCACCTCTATACTCTGCTAACAGGTCATACCCAGCCTGCTGTCACCTCTATACTCTGCTGTCAGGTCTCCCCCAGCCTGCTGTCACCTCTATACTCTGCTATCAGGTCTCACCCAGCCAGCTGTCACCCCAATATTCTGCTATCATGTCATACCCAGCCTGCTGTCACCTCAATACTCTGCTATCAGGTCACACCCAGCCTGCTGTCAACTCTATACTCTGCTATCATTTCACACCCAACCTGCCGTCCCCTCTATACTCTGCTATCAGTTCACTCACCTCTATACTCTGCTATCAGGTCACACCCAGCCTGCCGTCACCACTATACTCTGATATCAGGTCACACCCAGCCTGCCGTCACCTCTATACTCTGCTATCAGGTCACACCCAGCCTGCTGTCTCCCCTATACTCTGCTATCAGGTCTCCCCCTGCCTGCTGTCACCTCTATACTCTGCTATCAGGTAATACCCAGCCTGCTGTCACCTCTATTCTCTGCTATCAGGTCACACCCAGCCTGCTGTCACCTCAATACTCTGCTATCAGGTGATACCCAGCCTGCTGTCACCTCTATACTCTGCTATCAGGTCATACCCAGCCTGCTGTCACCTCTATACTCTGCTATCAGGTCTCCCCCAGCCTGCTGTCACCTCTATACTCGGCTATCAGGTCTCCCACAGCCTGCCGTCACCTCTATACTCTGCTATCAGGTCTCCCACAGCCAGCTGTCACCTCTATAATCTGCTATCAGGTCACACCCAGCCTACTGTCACCCCTATACTCTGCTATATGGTCACACCCAGCCTGCTGTCACCCCGATACTCTGCTATCAGGTCACACCCGGCCTGCTGTCACCTCTATACTCTGCTATCAGGTCACACCCGGCCTGCTGTCACCTCTATACTCTGCTATCAGGTCTCCCACAGCCTGCTGTCACCTCTATACTCTGCTTTCAGGTCACACCCAGCCTGCTGTCACCTCTATACTCTGCTATCAGGTCACACCCAGCCTGTTGTCACCTCTATACTCTGCTATCAGGTCACACCCAGCCTGCCGTCACCCCAATACTCTGCTATAAGGTCACACCCAGCCTGCCGTCACCCCTATACTCTGCTATCAAGTCACACCCAGCCTGCCGTATCCTCTATACTCTGCTATCAGGTCACACCCAGCCTGCCGTCACCTCTATACTCTGCTATCAGGTCACACCCAGCCTGCCGTCACCTCTATACTCTGCTATCAGGTCACACCCAGCCTGCCGTCACCCCTATACTCTGCTATCAGGTCACACCCAGCCTCCTGTCACCCCGATACTCTATTATCAGGTCACACACAGCCTGTTGTCACCTCTATACTCTGCTATCATTTCACACCCAGCCTGCCGTCACCTCTATACTCTGCTATCAGGTCACACACCTCTATACTCTGCTATCAGGTCACACCCGGCCTGCTGTCACCTCTATACTCTGCTATCAGGTCTCACCCGGCCTGCTGTCACCTCTATACTCTGCTTTCAGGTCACACCCGGCCTGCTATCACCTCTATACTCTGCTATCAGGTCACACCCTGCCTGCTGTCACCTCTATACTCTGCTATCAGGTCACACCCAGCCTGCTGTCACCCCTATAATCTGCTATCAGGTCACACCCTGCCTGCTGTCACCTCTATACTCTGCTATCAGGTCACACCCAGCCTCCTGTCACCCTGATACTCTGTTATCAGGTCACACCCAGCCTGCCGTCACCTCTATACTCTGCTATCATTTCACACCCAGCCTGCCGTCACCTCTATACTCTGCTATCAGGTCACACACCTCTATACTCTGCTATCAGGTCACACCCGGCCTGCTGTCACCTCTATACTCTGCTATCAGGTCTCACCCGGCCTGCTGTCACCTCTATACTCTGCTATCAGGTCACACCCGGCCTGCTGTCACCTCTATACTCTGCTATCAGGTCACACCCAGCCTGCTGTCACCACGATACTCTGCTATCAGGTCACACCCAGCCTGCTGCCACCTCTATACTCTGCTATCAGGTCACACCCAGCCTGCTGTCACCACGATACTCTGCTATCAGGTCATTCCCAGCCTGCTGTCACCCCTATAATCTGCTATCAGGTCACACCCAGCCTGCAGTCACCTCTATACTCTGCTATCAGGTCACACCCAGCCTGCTGTCATCTCTATACTCTGCTATCAGGTCATACCCAGCCTGCTGTCACCCCTATACTCTGCTATCAGGTCATACCCAGCCTGCTGTCACCTCTCTACTCTGCTATCAGGTCACACCCAGCCTGCCGGCACCTCTATACTCTGCTATCAGGTCACACCCAGCCTGCTGTCACCACGATACTCTGCTATCAGGTCATTCCCAGCCTGCTGTCACCCCTATAATCTGCTATCAGGTCACACCCAGCCTGCTGTAACCTCTATACTCTGCTATCAGGTCATACCCATCCTGCTGTCACCTCTATACTCTGCTATCAGGTCTCCCCCAACGTGCTGTCACCTCTATACTCTGCTATCAGGTCATACCCAGCCTGCTGTCACCCCTATACTCTGCTATCAGGTCATACCCAGCCTGCTGTCACCTCTCTACTCTGCTATCAGGTCACACCCAGCCTGCCGGCACCTCTATACTCTGCTATGAGGTCACACCCAGCCTGCTGTCACCACGATACTCTGCTATCAGGTCATTCCCAGCCTGCTGTCACCCCTATAATCTGCTATCAGGTCTCACCCAGCCTGCTGTAACCTCTATACTCTGCTATCAGGTCATACCCATCCTGCTGTCACCTCTATACTCTGCTATCAGGTCACACCCAGCCTGCTGTCACCTCTATACTCTGCTTTCAGGTCATACCCAGCCTGTTGTCACCTCTATACTCTGCTATCAGGTCACACCCAGCCTGCTGTCACCCCAATACTCTGCTATCAGGTCACACCCAGCCTGCCGTCACCACGATACTCTGCTATCAGGTCACACCCAGCCTGCCGTCACCACGATACTCTGCTATCAGGTCACACCCAGCCTGCCGTCACCTCTATAATCTGCTATCAGGTCACAACCAGCCTGCCGTCACCTCTATACTCTGCTATCAGGTCACACCCAGCCTGCCGTCACCCCTATACTCTGCTATCAGGTCAGACCCAGCCTGCCGTCACCTCTATACTCTGTTATCAGGTCACACCCAGCCTGCTGTCACGCCGATACTCTGCTATCAGGTCACACCCAGCCTGCCATCACCTCTATACTCTGTTATCCGGTCTCCCACAGCCTGCCGTCACCTCTATACTCTGCTATCAGGTCTCCCACAGCCTGCCGTCACCTCTATACTCTGCTATCAGGTCACACCCAGCCTGCCGTCACCTCTAAACTCTGCTATCAGGTGATAACCAGCCTGCTGTCACCTCTATACTCTGCTATCAGGTCATACCCAGCCTGCGGTCACCTCTATACTCTGCTATCAGGTCTCCCCCAGCCTGCTGTCACCTCTATACTCTGCTATCAGGTCACACCCAGCCTGCCGTCACCACGATACTCTGCTATCAGGTCACACCCAGCCTGCCGTCACCTCTATAATCTGCTATCAGGTCACAACCAGCCTGCCGTCACCTCTATACTCTGCTATCAGGTCACACCCAGCCTGCTGTCACGCCGATACTCTGCTATCAGGTCACACCCAGCCTGCCATCACCTCTATACTCTGTTATCAGGTCTCCCACAGCCTGCCGTCACCTCTAAACTCTGCTATCAGGTTATACCCAGCCTGCTGTCACCTGTATACTCTGCTATCAGGTCATACCCAGCCTGCGGTCACCTCTATACTCTGCTATCAGGTCTCCCCCAGCCTGCTGTCACCTCTATACTCTGCTATCAGGTCATACCCAGCCAGCTGTCACCCCAGTACACTGCTATCAGGTCATACGCTGTCACCCCGATACTCTGCTATCAGGTCACACCCGGCCTGCTATCACCTCTATACTCTGCTATCAGGTCACACCCGGCCTGCTGTCACCTCTATACTCTGCTATCAGGTCTCCCACAGCCTGCCGTCACCTCTATACTCTGCTTTCAGGTCACACCCAGCCTGCCGTCACCTCTATAATCTGCTATCAGGTCACACCCAGCCTGCCGTCACCTCTATACTCTGCTATCAGGTCACACCCAGCCTGCCGTCACCCCAATACTCTGCTATAAGGTCACACCCAGCCTGTCGTCACCCCTATACTCTGCTACCAGGTTACACCCAGCCTGCCTCATCCTCTATACTCTGCTATCAGGTCACACCCAGCCTGCCGTCACCTCTATACTCTGCTATCAGGTCACACCCAGCCTGATGTCACCTCTATATACTCTGCTATCAGGTCACACCCAGCCTGCTGTCACCTCTATTCTCTGCTATCAGGTCACACCCACCCTGCTGTCACCCCTATACTCTGCTATATGGTCACACCCAGCCTGCTGTCTCCCCGATACTCTGCTATCAGGTCACACCCGGCCTGCTGTCACCTCTATACTCTGCTATCAGGTCACACCAGGCCTGCTGTCTCCTCTATAATATGCTATCAGGTCTCCCACAGCCTGCTGTCACCTCTATACTCTGCTTTCAGGTCACACCCAGCCTGCCGTCACCTATATACTCTGCTATCAGGTCACACCCAGGCTGCCGTCACCTCTATACTCTGTTATAAGGTCACACCCAGCCTGCCGTCACCCCAATACTCTGCTATCAGGTCACACCCAGCCTACCGTATCCTCTATACTCTGCTTTCACGTCACACCCAGCCTGCCGTCACCTCTATACTCTGCTATCAGGTCACACCCAGCCTGCCGTCACCTCTATACTCTGCTATCATGTCACACCCAGCCTGCTGTCTCCCCTATACTCTGCTATCAGGTCACACCCAGCCTGCTCTCACCTCTATACTCTGCTATCAGGTCATACCCATCCTGCTGTCACCTCTATTCTCTGCTATCACGTCTCCCCCAGCCTGCTGTCACCTCTATACTCTGCTATCAGGTCTCACCTAGCCTGCTGTCACCCCAACACTCTGCTATCAGGTGATACCCAGCCTGCTGTCACCTCTATACTCTGCTATCAGGTCTCCCCGAGCCTGCTGTCACCTCTATACTCTGCTATCACTTCTCACCCAGCCAGCTGTCACCCCAATACTCTGCTATCAGGTCTCACCCAGCCTGCTGTCACCTCAATAATCTGCTATCAGGTCACACCCAGCCTGCTGTCACCCCGATACTCTGCTATCAGGTCACACACAGCCTGCTGTCACCTCTATACTCTGCTATCAGGTCACACCCAGCCTGCTGTCACCTCTATACTCTGCTATCAGGTCACACCCAGCCTGCCGTCACCTCTATACTCTGCTTTCAGGTCACACGCAGCCTGCCGTCACCTCTATACTCTGCTTTCAGGTCACACGCAGCCTGCCGTCACCTCTATACTCTGCTATCAGGTCACACCCAGCCTGCCGTCACCTCTATACTCTGCTATCAGGTCACACCCAGCCTTCCGTCACCCCGATACTCTGCTATCAGGTCACACCCAGCCTGCCGTCACCTCTATACTCTGCTATCAGGTCTCCCACAGCCTGCCGTCACCTCTATACTCTGCTTTCAGGTCACACCCAGCCTGCCGTCACCTCTATACTCTGCTATCAGGTCACACCCAGCATGCCGTCACCTCTATACTCTGCTATCAGGTCACACCCAGCCTGCCGTCACCCCAATACTCTGCTATAAGGTCACACCCAGCCTGCCGTCACCCCTATACTCTGCTATCAGGTCACACCCAGCCTGCCGTCACCCCTATACTCTGCTATCAGGTCACACCCAGCCTGCCGTATCCTCTATACTCTGCTATCAGGTCACACCCAGCCTGCCGTCACCTCTATACTCTGCTATCAGGTCACACCCAGCCTGCTGTCACCTCTATATACTCTGCTATCAGGTCACACCCAGCCTGCTGTCACCCCTATACTCTGCTATATGGTCACACCCAGCCTGCTGTCTCCCCGATACTCTGCTATCAGGTCACACCCAGCCTGCTGTCACCTCTATACTCTGCTATCAGCCCACACCCAGCCTGCTGTCACCCCAATACTCTGCTATCAGGTGATACCCAGCCTGCTGTCACCTCTATACTCTGCTATCAGGTCATACCCAGCCTGCTGTCACCTCTATACTCTGCTATCAGGTCTCCCCCAGCCTGCTGTCACCTCTATACTCTGCTATCAGGTCTCACCCAGCCTGCTGTCACCTCTATACTCTGCTATCAGGTCACACCCAGCCTGCCATCACCCCAAAACTCTGCTATCAGGTCACACCCAGCCTGCCGTCACCACGATACTCTGCTATCAGGTCACACCCAGCCTGCCGTCACCACGATACTCTGCTATCAGGTCACACCCAGCCTGCCGTCACCTCTATACTCTGCTATCAGGTCACAACCAGCCTGCCGTCACCTCTATACTCTGCTATCAGGTCACACCCAGCCTGCCGTCACCCCTATACTCTGCTATCAGGTCAGACCCAGCCTGCCGTCACCTCTATACTCTGTTATCAGGTCACACCCAGCCTGCTGTCACGCCGATACTCTGCTATCAGGTCACACCCAGCCTGCCATCACCTCTATACTCTGTTATCCGGTCTCCCACAGCCTGCCGTCACCTCTATACTCTGCTATCAGGTCACACCCAGCCTGCCGTCACCTCTAAACTCTGCTATCAGGTGATACCCAGCCTGCTGTCACCTCTATACTCTGCTATCAGGTCATACCCAGCCTGCGGTCACCTCTATACTCTGCTATCAGGTCTCCCCCAGCCTGCTGTCACCTCTATACTCTGCTATCAGGTCACACCCAGCCTGCCGTCACCACGATACTCTGCTATCAGGTCACACCCAGCCTGCCGTCACCTCTATAATCTGCTATCAGGTCACAACCAGCCTGCCGTCACCTCTATACTCTGCTATCAGGTCACACCCAGCCTGCTGTCACGCCGATACTCTGCTATCAGGTCACACCCAGCCTGCCATCACCTCTATACTCTGTTATCAGGTCTCCCACAGCCTGCCTTCACCTCTAAACTCTGCTATCAGGTTATACCCAGCCTGCTGTCACCTGTATACTCTGCTATCAGGTCATACCCAGCCTGCGGTCACCTCTATACTCTGCTATCAGGTCTCCCCCAGCCTGCGGTCACCTCTATACTCTGCTATCAGGTCATACCCAGCCAGCTGTCACCCCAGTACACTGCTATCAGGTCATACGCTGTCACCCCGATACTCTGCTATCAGGTCACACCCGGCCTGCTATCACCTCTATACTCTGCTATCAGGTCACAGCCGGCCTGCTGTCACCTCTATACTCTGCTATCAGGGCCTGCCGTCACCTCTATACTCTGCTTTCAGGTCACACCCAGCCTGCCGTCACCTCTATACTCTGCTATCAGGTCACACCCAGCCTGCCGTCACCTCTATACTCTGCTATCAGGTCACACCCAGCCTGCCGTCACCCCAATACTCTGCTATAAGGTCACACCCAGCCTGCCGTCACCCCTATACTCTGCTACCAGGTCACACCCAGCCTGCCTTATCCTCTATACTCTGCTATCAGGTCACACCCAGCCTGCCGTCACCTCTATACTCTGCTATCAGGTCACACCCAGCCTGCTGTCACCTCTATATACTCTGCTATCAGGTCACACCCAGCCTGCTGTCACCTCTATTCTCTGCTATCAGGTCACACCCAGCCTGCTGTCTCCCCGATACTCTGCTATCAGGTCACACCCGGCCTGCTGTCACCTCTATATTCTGCTATCAGGTCACACCAGGCCTGCTGTCACCTCTATAATCTGCTATCAGGTCTCCCACAGCCTGCTGTCACCTCTATACTCTGCTTTCAGGTCACACCCAGCCTGCCGTCACCTATATACTCTGCTATCAGGTCACACCCAGGCTGCCGTCACCTCTATACTCTGTTATAAGGTCACACCCAGCCTGCCGTCACCCCAATACTCTGCTATCAGGTCACACCCAGCCTGCCGTATCCTCTATACTCTGCTATCATGTCACACCCAGCCTGCTGTCTCCCCTATACTCTGCTATCAGGTCACACCCAGCCTGCTCTCACCTCTATACTCTGCTATCAGGTCATACCCATCCTGCTGTCACCTCTATTCTCTGCTATCACGTCTCCCCCAGCCTGCTGTCACCTCTATACTCTGCTATCAGGTCTCACCCAGCCTGCTGTCACCCCAACACTCTGCTATCAGGTGATACCCAGCCTGCTGTCACCTCTATACTCTGCTATCAGGTCTCCCCGAGCCTGCTGTCACCTCTATACTCTGCTATCACTTCTCACACAGCCAACTGTCACCCCAATACTCTGCTATCAGGTCACACCCAGCCTGCTGTCACCTCAATAATCTGCTATCAGGTCACACCCAGCCTGCTGTCACCCCGATACTCTGCTATCAGGTCACACACAGCCTGCTGTCACCTCTATACTCTGCTATCAGGTCACACCCAGCCTGCTGTCACCTCTATACTCTGCTATCAGGTCACACCCAGCCTGCTGTCACCTCTATACTCTGCTTTCAGGTCACACGCAGCCTGCTGTCACCTTTATACTCTGCTTTCAGGTCACACGCAGCCTGCCGTCACCTCTATACTCTGCTATCAGGTCACACCCAGCCTGCCGTCACCTCTATACTCTGCTATCAGGTCACACCCAGCCTGCCGTCACCCCGATACTCTGCTATCAGGTCACACCCGGCCTGCCGTCACCTCTATACTCTGCTATCAGGTCACACCCGGCCTGCCGTCACCTCTATACTCTGCTATCAGGTCTCCCACAGCCTGCCGTCACCTCTATACTCTGCTTTCAGGTCACACCCAGCCTGCCGTCACCACTATACTCTGCTATCAGGTCACACCCAGACTGCCGTCACCTCTATACTCTGCTATCAGGTCACACCCAGCCTGCCGTCACCCCAATACTCTGCTATAAGGTCACACCCAGCCTGCCGTCACCCCTATACTCTGCTATCAGGTCACACCCAGCCTGCCGTCACCCCTATACTCTGCTATCAGGTCACACCCAGCCTGCCGTATCCTCTATACTCTGCTATCAGGTCACACCCAGCCTGCCGTCACCTCTATACTCTGCTATCAGGTCACACCCAGCCTGCTGTCACCTCTATATACTCTGCTATCAGGTCACACCCAGCCTGCTGTCACCCCTATACTCTGCTATATGGTCACACCCAGCCTGCTGTCTCCCCGATACTCTGCTATCAGGTCACACCCAGCCTGCTGTCACCTCTATACTCTGCTATCAGCCCACACCCAGCCTGCTGTCACCCCAATACTCTGCTATCAGGTGATACCCAGCCTGCTGTCACCTCTATACTCTGCTATCAGGTCATACCCAGCCTGCTGTCACCTCTAAACTCTGCTATCAGGTCTCCCCCAGCCTGCTGTCACCTCTATACTCTGCTATCAGGTCTCACCCAGCCAGCTGTCACCCCAATACTCTGCTATCAGGTCACACCAAGCCTGCTGTCACCTCAATACTCTGCTATAAGGTCACACCCAGCCTGTCTTCACCCCTATACTCTGCTATCAGGTCACACCCAGCCTGCCGTATCCTCTATACTCTGCTATCAGGTCACACCCAGCCTGCCGTCACCTCTATACTCTGCTATCAGGTCACTCCCAGCCTGCTGTCACCTCTATATACTCTGCTATCAGGTCACACCAAGCCTGCTGTCACCTCTATTCTCTGCTATCAGGTCACACCCAGCCTGCTGTCACCCCTATACTCTGCTATATGGTCACACCCAGCCTTCTGTCACCCCGATACTCTGCTATCAGGTCACACCCGGCCTGCTGTCACCTCTATACTCTGCTATCAGGTCACACCCGGCCTGCTGTCACCCCGATACTCTGCTATCAGGTCACACCCGGCCTGCTATCACCTCTATACTCTGCTATCAGGTCACACCCGGCCTGCTGTCACCTCTATACTCTGCTATCAGGTCTCCCACAGCCTGCCGTCACCTCTATACTCTGCTATCAGGTCTCCCACAGCCTGCCGTCACCTCTATACTCTGCTATCAGGTCTCCCACAGCCAGCCGTCACCTCTATACTCTGCTATCAGGTCACACCCAGCCTGCTGTCACCTCTATATACTCTGCTATCAGGTCACACCCAGCCTGCTGTCACCCCTATACTCTGCTATATGGTCACACCCAGCCTGCTGTCTCCCCGATACTCTGCTATCAGGTCACACCCAGCCTGCTGTCACCTCTATACTCTGCTATCAGCCCACACCCAGCCTGCTGTCACCCCAATACTCTGCTATCAGGTGATACCCAGCCTGCTGTCACCTCTATACTCTGCTATCAGGTCATACCCAGCCTGCTGTCACCTCTATACTCTGCTATCAGGTCTCCCCCAGCCTGCTGTCACCTCTATACTCTGCTATCAGGTCTCACCCAGCCAGCTGTCACCCCAATACTCTGCTATCAGGTCACACCCAGCCTGCTGTCACCTCAATACTCTGCTATAAGGTCACACCCAGCCTGTCTTCACCCCTATACTCTGCTATCAGGTCACACCCAGCCTGCCGTATCCTCTATACTCTGCTATCAGGTCACACCCAGCCTGCCGTCACCTCTATACTCTGCTATCAGGTCACTCCCAGCCTGCTGTCACCTCTATATACTCTGCTATCAGGTCACACCAAGCCTGCTGTCACCTCTATTCTCTGCTATCAGGTCACACCCAGCCTGCTGTCACCCCTATACTCTGCTATATGGTCACACCCAGCCTTCTGTCACCCCGATACTCTGCTATCAGGTCACACCCGGCCTGCTGTCACCTCTATACTCTGCTATCAGGTCACACCCGGCCTGCTGTCACCCCGATACTCTGCTATCAGGTCACACCCGGCCTGCTATCACCTCTATACTCTGCTATCAGGTCACACCCGGCCTGCTGTCACCTCTATACTCTGCTATCAGGTCTCCCACAGCCTGCCGTCACCTCTATACTCTGCTATCAGGTCTCCCACAGCCAGCCGTCACCTCTATAATCTGCTATCAGGTCACACCCAGCATGCTGTCACCTCTATTCTCTGCTGTCAGGTCACACCCAGCCTGCTGTCACCCCTATACTCTGCTATATGGTCACACCCAGCCTGCTGTCACCTCTATACTCTGCTATCAGGTCACACCCGGCCTGCTGTCACCTCTATACTCTGCTATCAGGTCTCCCACAGCCTGCTGTCACCTCTATACTCTGCTTTCAGGTCACACCCAGCCTGCTGTCACCTCTATACTCTGCTATCAGGTCACACCCAGCCTGTTGTCACCTCTATACTCTGCTATCAGGTCACACCCAGCCTGCCGTCACCCCAATACTCTGCTATAAGGTCACACCCAGCCTGCCGTCACCCCTATACTCTGCTATCAGGTCACACCCAGCCTGCCGTATCCTCTATACTCTGCTATCAGGTCACACCCAGCCTGCCGTCACCTCTATACTCTGCTATCAGGTCACACCCAGCCTGCCGTCACCTCTATACTCTGCTATCAGGTCACACCCAGCCTGCCGTCACCCCTATACTCTGCTATCAGGTCACACCCAGCCTCCTGTCACCCCGATACTCTATTATCAGGTCACACCCAGCCTGTTGTCACCTCTATACTCTGCTATCATTTCACACCCAGCCTGCCGTCACCTCTATACTCTGCTATCAGGTCACACACCTCTATACTCTGCTATCAGGTCACACCCGGCCTGCTGTCACCTCTATACTCTGCTATCAGGTCTCACCCGGCCTGCTGTCACCTCTATACTCTGCTTTCAGGTCACACCCGGCCTGCTATCACCTCTATACTCTGCTATCAGGTCACACCCTGCCTGCTGTCACCTCTATACTCTGCTATCAGGTCACACCCAGCCTGCTGTCACCCCTATAATCTGCTATCAGGTCACACCCAGCCTGCTGTCACCTCTATACTCTGCTATCAGGTCACACCCAGCCTCCTGTCACCCTGATACTCTGTTATCAGGTCACACCCAGCCTGCCGTCACCTCTATACTCTGCTATCATTTCACACCCAGCCTGCCGTCACCTCTATACTCTGCTATCAGGTCACACACCTCTATACTCTGCTATCAGGTCACACCCGGCCTGCTGTCACCTCTATACTCTGCTATCAGGTCTCACCCGGCCTGCTGTCACCTCTATACTCTGCTATGAGGTCACACCCGGCCTGCTGTCACCTCTATACTCTGCTATCAGGTCACACCCTGCCTGCTGCCACCTCTATACTCTGCTATCAGGTCACACCCAGCCTGCTGTCACCACGATACTCTGCTGTCAGGTCATTCCCAGCCTGCTGTCACCCCTATAATCTGCTATCAGGTCACACCCAGCCTGCTGTCACCTCTATACTCTGCTATCAGGTCACACCCAGCCTGCTGTCATCTCTATACTCTGCTATCAGGTCATACCCAGCCTGCTGTCACCCCTATACTCTGCTATCAGGTCATACCCAGCCTGCTGTCACCTCTCTACTCTGCTATCAGGTCACACCCAGCCTGCCGGCACCTCTATACTCTGCTATCAGGTCACACCCAGCCTGCTGTCACCACGATACTCTGCTATCAGGTCATTCCCAGCCTGCTGTCACCCCTATAATCTGCTATCAGGTCACACCCAGCCTGCTGTAACCTCTATACTCTGCTATCAGGTCATACCCATCCTGCTGTCACCTCTATACTCTGCTATCAGGTCTCCCCCAACGTGCTGTCACCTCTATACTCTGCTATCAGGTCATACCCAGCCTGCTGTCACCCCTATACTCTGCTATGAGGTCATACCCAGCCTGCTGTCACCTCTCTACTCTGCTATCAGGTCACACCCAGCCTGCCGGCACCTCTATACTCTGCTATCAGGTCACACCCAGCCTGCTGTCACCACGATACTCTGCTATCAGGTCATTCCCAGCCTGCTGTCACCCCTATAATCTGCTTTCAGGTCTCACCCAGCCTGCTGTAACCTCTATATTCTGCTATCAGGTCATACCCATCCTGCTGTCACCTCTATACTCTGCTATCAGGTCTCCCCCAATGTGCTGTCACCTCTATACTCTGCTATCAGGTCACACCCAGCCTGCTGTCACCTCTATACTCTGCTTTCAGGTCATACCCAGCCTGCTGTCACCTCTATACTCTGATATCAGGTCACACCCTGCCTGCTGTCACCCCAATACTCTGCTATCAGGTCACACCCAGCCTGCCGTCACAACGATACTCTGCTATCAGGTCACACCCAGCCTGCCGTCACCTCTATAATCTGCAATCAGGTCACAACCAGCCTGCCGTCACCTCTATACTCTGCTATCAGGTCACACCCAGCCTGCCCTCACCTCTATACTCTGCTATCAGGTCAGACCCAGCCTGCCGTCACCTCTATACTCTGCTATCAGGTCACACCCAGCCTGCTGTCACGCCGATACTCTGCTATCAGGTCACACCCAGCCTGCCATCACCTCTATACTCTGTTATCCGGTCTCCCACAGCCTGCCGTCACCTCTATACTCTGCTATCAGGTCTCCCACAGCCTGCCGTCACCTCTATACTCTGCTATCAGGTCACACCCAGCCTGCCGTCACCTCTAAACTCTGCTATCAGGTGATACCCAGCCTGCTGTCACCTCTATACTCTGCTATCAGGTCATACCCAGCCTGCGGTCACCTCTATACTCTGCTATCAGGTCTCCCCCAGCCTGCTGTCACCTCTATACTCTGCTATCAGGTCACACCCAGCCTGCCGTCACCACGATACTCTGCTATCAGGTCACACCCAGCCTGCTGTCACCTCTATAATCTGCTATCAGGTCACAACCAGCCTGCCGTCACCTCTATACTCTGCTATCAGGTCACACCCAGCCTGCTGTCACGCCGATACTCTGCTATCAGGTCACACCCAGCCTGCCATCACCTCTATACTCTGTTATCAGGTCTCCCACAGCCTGCCGTCACCTCTAAACTCTGCTATCAGGTGATACCCAGCCTGCTGTCACCTGTATACTCTGCTATCAGGTCATACCCAGCCTGCGGTCACCTCTATACTCTGCTATCAGGTCTGCCCCAGCCTGCTGTCACCTCTATACTCTGCTATCAGGTCATACCCAGCCAGCTGTCACCCCAGTACACTGCTATCAGGTCATACGCTGTCACCCCGATACTCTGCTATCAGGTCACACCCGGCCTGCTATCAACTCTATACTCTGCTATCAGGTCACACCCGGCCTGCTGTCACCTCTATACTCTGCTATCAGGTCTCCCACAGCCTGCCGTCACCTCTATACTCTGCTATCAGGTCACACCCAGCCTGCCGTCACCTCTATACTCTGCTATCAGGTCACACCCTGCCTGCCGTCACCCCAATACTCTGCTATAAGGTCACACCCAGCCTGCCGTCACCCCTATACTCTGCTACCAGGTCACACCCAGCCTGCCTTATCCTCTATACTCTGCTATCAGGTCACACCCAGCCTGCCGTCACCTCTATACTCTGCTATCAGGTCACACCCAGCCTGCTGTCACCTCTATATACTCTGCTATCAGGTCACACCCAGCCTGCTGTCACCTCTATTCTCTGCTATCAGGTCACACCCACCCTGCTGTCACCCCTATACACTGCTATATGGTCACACCCAGCCTGCTGTCTCCCCGATACTCTGCTATCAGGTCACACCCGGCCTGCTGTCACCTCTATACTCTGCTATCAGGTCACACCAGGCCTGCTGTCACCTCTATACTCTGCTATCAGGTCTCCCACAGCCTGCTGTCACCTCTATACTCTGCTTTCAGGTCACACCCAGCCTGCCGTCACCTCTATACTCTGCTATCAGGTCACACCCAGGCTGCCGTCACCTCTATACTCTGTTATAAGGTCACACCCAGCCTGCCGTCACCCCAATATTCTACGATCAGGTCACACCCAGCCTGCCGTATCCTCTATACTCTGCTATCACGTCACACCCAGCCTGCCGTCACCTCTATACTCTGCTATCAGGTCACACCCAGCCTGCCGTCACCTCTATACTCTGCTATCATGTCACACCCAGCCTGCTGTTTCCCCTATACTCTGCTATCAGGTCACACCTAGCCTGCTCTCACCTCTATACTCTGCTATCAGGTCATACCCAGCCTGTTGTCATCTGTATACTCTGCTATCAGGTCTCCCCCAGCCTGCTGTCACCTCTATACTCTGCTATCAGGTCATACCCATCCTGCTGTCACCTCTATACTCTGCTATCAGGTCTCCCCCAACCTGCTGTCACCTCTATACTCTGCTATCAGGTCACACCCAGCCTGCTGTCACCTCTATACTCTGCTTTCAGGTCATACCCAGCCTGCCGTCACCTCTATACTCTGCTATCAGGTCACACCCAGCCTGCCGTCACCCCAATACTCTGCTATCAGGTCACACCCAGCCTGCCGTCACCACGATACTCTGCTATCAGGTCACACCCAGCCTGCCGTCACCACGATACTCTGCTATCAGGTCACACCCAGCCTGCCGTCACCTCTATAATCTGCTATCAGGTCACAACCAGCCTGCCGTCACCTCTATACTCTGCTATCAGGTCACACCCAGCCTGCCGTCACCCCTATAATCTGCTATCAGGTCAGACCCAGCCTGCCGTCACCTCTATACTCTGCTATCAGGTCACACCCAGCCTGCCGTCACCACTATTCTCTGATATCAGGTCACACCCAGCCTGCCGTCACCTCTATACTCTGCTATCAGGTCACACCCAGCCTGCTGTCTCCCCTATACTCTGCTATGAGGTCACACCCAGCCAGCTCTCACCTCTATACTCTGCTATCAGGTAATACCCAGCCTGCTGTCACCCCTATTCTCTGCTATCAGGTCTCCCCCAGCCTGCTGTCACCTCTATACTCTGCTATCAGGTCACACCCAGCCTGCCGTCACGCCGATACTCTGCTATCAGGTCACACCCTGCCTGTTGTCACCTCTATACTCTGCTATCAGGTCTCCCACAGCCTGCCGTCACCTCTATACTCTGCTATCAGGTCACACCCAGCCTGCCGTCAACTCTAAACTCTGCTATCAGGTCACACCCGGCCTGCCGTCTCCTCTATACTCTGCTATCAGGTCACACCCGGCCTGCTGTCTCCTCTATACTCTGCTATCAGGTCACACCCAGCTTGCTGTCACCTCTATACTCTGCTATCATGTCACACCCAGCCTGCTGTCTCCCCTATACTCTGCTATCAGGTCACACCCAGCCTGCTCTCACCTCTATACTCTGCTATCAGGTCATACCCAGCCTGCTGTCACCTCTATACTCTGCTATCAGGTCTCCCCCAGCCTGCTGTCACCTCTATACTCTGCTATCAGGTCTCACCCAGCCTGCTGTCAACCCAATACTCTGCTATCAGGTGATACACAGCCTGCTGTCACCTCTATACTCTGCTATCAGGTCATACCCAGCCTGCTGTCACCTCAATAATCTGCTGTCAGGTCACACCCAGCCTGCTGTCACCCCGATACTCTGCTATCAGGTCACACCCGGCCTGCTGTCACCTCTATACTCTGCTATCAGGTCACACCCGGCCTGGTGTCACCTCTATACTCTGCTATCAGGTCTCCCACAGCCTGCCGTCACCTCTATACTCTGCTTTCAGGTCACACCCAGCCTGCCGTCACCTCTATACTCTGCTATCAGGTCACACCCAGCCTGCCGTCAACTCTATACTCTGCTATCAGGTCACACCCAGCCTGCTGTCACCACTATACTCTGCTATAAGGTCACACCAAGCCTGCCGTCACCCCTATACTCTGCTATCAGGTCACACCCAGTCTGCCGTATCCTCTATACTCTGATATCAGGTCACACCCAGCCTGCCGTCACCTCTATACTCTGCTATCAGGTCACTCCCAGCCTGCCGTCACCTCTTTACTCTGCTATCAGGTCACACCCAGCCTGCCATCACCTCTATACTCTGCTATCAGGTCACACCCAGCCTGCAGTCACCCCGATACTCTGTTATTAGGTCACACCCAGCCTGCTGTCACCCCTATACTCTGCTATCATTTCACACCCAGCCTGCCGTCACCTCTATACTCTGCTATCAGGTCACACACCTCTATACTCTGCTATCAGGTCACACCCGGCCTGCTGTCACCTCTATACTCTGCTATCAGGTCTCACCCGGCCTGCTGTCACCTCTATACTCTGCTTTCAGGTCACACCCGGCCTGCCGTCACCTCTATACTTTGCTATCAGGTCACACCCGGTCTGCCGTCACCTCTATACTCTGCTATCAGGTCACACCCTGCCTGCCGTCACCCCAATACTCTGCTAACAGGTCACACCCGGCCTGCCGTCACCCCTATACTCTGCTATCAGGTCACACCCGGCCTGCTGTCACCTCTATACTCTGCTATCATGTCACACCCGGCCTGCTGTCACCACTATACTCTGATATCAGGTCACACCTGGCCTGCTGTCACCTCTATACTCGGCTATCAGGTCACACCCGGCCTGCCGTCACCTCTATACTCTGCTATAAGGTCACACCCAGCCTGCCGTCACCCCTATACTCTGCTATAAGGTCACACCCAGCCTGCCGTCACCCCTATACTCTGCTATCAGGTCACACCCAGCCTGCCGTCACCTCTATACTCTGCTATCAGGTGACACCCAGCCTGCCGTCACCTCTATACTCTGCTATCAGGTCACACCCAGCCTGCCGTATCCTCTATACTCTGCTTTCAGGTCACACCCAGCCTGCCGTCACCTCTATACTCTGCTATCAGGTCAGACCCAGCCTGCCGTCACCCCTATACTCTGCTATCAGGTCACACCCAGCCTCCTGTCACACCGATACTCTGTTATGTTGTCACACCCAGCCTGCCGTCACCTCTATACTCTGCTATCATTTCACACCCAGCCTGCCGTCACCTCTATACTCTGCTATCAGGTCACACACCTCTATACTCTGCTATGAGGTCACACCCGGCCTGCTGTCACCTCTATACTCTGCTATCAGGTCTCACCCGGCCTGCTGTCACCTCTACACTCTGCTTTCAGGTCACACCCAGCCTGCTGTCACCTCTATTCTCTGCTATCAGGTCACACCCAGGCTGCTGTCACCACGAAACTCTGCTATCAGGTCATTCCCAGCCTGCTGTCACCCCTATAATTTGCTATCAGGTCACACCCAGCCTGCTGTCACCTCTATACTCTGCTATCTGGTCACACCCAGCCTCCTGTCACCCCGATACTCTGTTATCAGGTCACACCCAGCCTCCTGTCACCTCTATACTCTGCTATCATTTCACACCCAGCCTGCCATCACCTCTATACTCTGCTATCAGGTCACACCCAGCCTGCCGTCACCTCTATACTCTGCTATCAGGTCACACCCAGCCTGCCGTCACCTCTATACTCTGCTATCAGGTCACACCCAGCCTGCTGTCTCCCCTATACTCTGCTATGAGGTCACTCCCAGCCAGCTCTCACCTCTATACTCTGCTATCAGGTAATACCCAGCCTGCTGTCACCCCTATACTCTGCTATAAGGTCTCCCCCAGCCTGCTGTCACCTCTATACTCTGCTATCAGGTAATACCCAGACTGCTGTCACGCCGATACTCTGCTATCAGGTCTCCCCCAGCCTGCTGTCACCTCTATACTCTGCTATCAGGTCACACCCAGCCTGCTGTCACGCCGATACTCTGCTATCAGGTCACACCCAGCCTGCCGTCACCTCTATACTCTGCTATCAGGTCACACCCAGCCTGCCGTCACCTCTAAACTCTGCTATCAGGTCACACCCGGCCTGCCGTCTCCTCTATACTCTGCTCTCAGGTCACACCCAGCCTGCTGTCTCCTCTATACTCTGCTATCAGGTCACACCCAGCCTGCTGTCACCTCTATACTCTGCTATCATGTCACACCCAGCCTGCTGTCTCCCCTATACTCTGTTATCAGGTCACACCCAGCCTGCTCTCACCTCTATACTCTGCTATCAGGTCATTCCCAGCCTGCTGTCACTTCTATACTCTGCTATCAGGTCTCCCCCAGCCTGCTGTCACCTCTATACTCTGCTATCAGGTCTCACCCAGCCTGCTGCCACCCCAATACTCTGCTATCAGGTGATACACAGCCTGCTGTAACCTCTATACTCTGCTATCAGGTCATACCCAGCCTGCTGTCACCTCAATAATCTGCTGTCAGGTCACACCCAGCCTGCTGTCACCCCGATACTCTGCTATCAGGTCACACCCGGCCTGCCGTCACATCTATACTCTGCTATCAGGTCTCCCACAGCCTGCCGTCACCTCTATACTCTGCTTTCAGGTCACACCCAGCCTGCCGTCACCTCTATACTCTGCTATCAGGTCACACCCAGCCTGCCGTCACCTATATACTCTGCTATCAGGTCACACCCAGCCTGCCGTCACCCCAATACTCTGCTATCAGGTCACACCCAGCCTGCCGTCACCCCTATACTCTGCTATCAGGTCACACCCAGCCTGACGTCTCCTCTATACTCTGCTATCAGGTCACACCGAGCCTGCCGTCACCTCTATACTCTGCTATCAGGTCACACCCAGCCTGCCGTCACCTCTATACTCTGCTATCAGGTCACACCCAGCCTGCCGTCACCCCAATACTCTGCTATCAGGTCACACCCAGCCTGCCGTCACCCCTATTCTCTGCTATCAGGTCACACCCAGCCTGCCGTCTCCTCAATACTCTGCTATCAGGTCACACCCAGCCTGCCGTCACCTCTATACTCTGCTATCAGGTCACACCCAGCCTGCCGTCACCTCTATACTCTGCTATCAGGTCACACGCAGCCTGCCGTCACCCCTATACTCTGCTATCAGGTCACACCCAGCCTGCCGTCACCCCGATACTCTGTTATCAGGTCACACCCAGCCTGCCGTCACCCCTATACTCTGCTATCATTTCACACCCAGCCTGCCATCACCTCTATACTCTGCTATCAGGTCACACCCAGCCTGATGTCTCCCCTATACCCTGCTATCAGGTCACACCCAGCCTGCTGTCACCTCTATACTCTGCTATCACGTCACACCCAGCCTGCTGTCTCCTCTATACTCTGCTATCAGGTCTCCCCCAGCCTGCTGTCACCTCTATACTCTGCTATCAGGTCTTACCCAGCCTGCTGTCACCCCAATACTCTGCTATCAGGTCATACCCAGCCTGCTGTCACCTCTATGCTCTGCTATCAGGTCTTACCCAGCCTGCTGTCACCTCTATACTCTGCTATCTTGACTCCCCCAGCCTGCTGTCACCTCTATACTCTGCTATCAGGTCTCACCCAGCCTGCTGGCACCCCAATACTCTGCTATCAGGTCATACCTAGCCTGCTGTCACCTCAATAATCTGCTATCAGGGCACACCCAGCCTGCCGTCACCCCGATACTCTGCTATCAGGGCACACCCGGCCTGCCGTCACCTCTATACTCTGCTATCAGGTCACACCCGGCCTGCCGTCACCTCTATACTCTGCAATCAGGTCTCCCACAGCCTGCCGTCACCTCTATACTCTGCTTTCAGGTCACACTCAGCCTGCCGTCACCTCTATACTCTGCTATCAGGTCACAACCAGCCTGCCGTCACCTCTATACTCTGCTATCAGGTCACACCCAGCCTGCCGTCACCCCTATACTCTGCTATCAGGTCACACCCAGCCTGCCGTCTCCTCTATACTCTGCTATCAGGTCACACCCAGCCTGCCGTCACCTCTATACTCTGCTATCAGGTCACACCAAGCCTGCCGTCACCTCTGTACTCTGCTATCAGGTCACACCCAACCTGCCGTCACCCCTATACTCTGCTATCAGGTCACACGCAGCCTGCCGTCACCCCTATACTCTGCTATCAGGTCACACCCAGCCTGCCGTCACCCCGATACTCTGTTATCAGTTCACACCCAGCCTGCCGTCACCCCTTTACTCTGCTATCATTTCACACCCAGCCTGCCGTCACCTCTGTACTCTGCTATCAGGTCACACCGAGCTTGATGTCTCCCCTATATCCTGCTATCAGGTAACACCCAGCCTGCTGTCACCTCTATACTCTGCTATCAGGTCACATCCAGCCAGCTGTCACCTCTATACTCTGCTATCATCTCACACCCAGCCTGCCGTCACCTCTATACTCTGCTATCAGGTCACTCCCAGCCTGCCGTCACCCCAATACTCTGCTATCAGGTCACACCCAGCCTCCTGTCACCCTGATACTCTGTTATCAGGTCACACCCAGCCTGCTGTCACCTCTATACTCTGCTATCATTTCACACCCAGCCTGCCGTCACCTCTATACTCTGCTATCAGGTCACACCCGGCCTGCTGTCACCTCTATACTCTGCTATCTGGTCTCACCCGGCCTGCTGTCACCTCTATACTCTGCTTTCAGGTCACACCCGGCCTGCTGTCACCTCTATACTCTGCTATCAGGTCACACCCAGCCTGCTGTCACCCCAATACTCTGCTATCAGGTCACACCCAGCCTGCTGTCACCACGATACTCTACTATCAGGTCACACCCAGCCTGCCGTCACCCCTAAAATCTGCTATCAGGTTAGACCCAGCCTGCCGTCACCTCTATACTCTGCTATCAGGTCACACCCAGCCTGCTGTCTCCCCTATACTCTGCTATGAGGTCACACCCAGCCAGCTCTCACCTCTATTCTCTGGTATCAGGTAATACCCAGCCTGCTGTCACCCCTATACTCTGCTATCAGGTCTCCCCCAGCCTGCTGTCACCTCTATACTCTGCTATCAGGTCACACCCAGCCTGCTGTCACGCCGATACTCTGCTATCAGGTCACACCCGGCCTGCCGTCAGCTCTAAACTCTGCTATCAGGTCACACCCAGCCTGCCGTCTCCTCTATACTCTACTATCAGGTCACACCCGGCCTGCTGTCACCTCTATACTCTACTATCATGTCACACCCAGCCTGCTGTCTCCCCTATACTCTGCTATCAGGTCACACCCAGCCTGCTGTCACCTCTATACTCTGCTATCAGGTCATACCCAGCCTGTTGTCATCTCTATACTCTGCTATCAGGTCTCCCCCAGCCTGCCATCACCTCTATACTCTGCTATCAGGTCATACCCATCCTGCTGTCACCTCTATACTCTGCTATCAGGTGATACCCAGCCTGCTGTAACCTCTATACTCTGCTATCAGGTCATACCCAGCCTGCTGTCACCTCAATAATCTGCTGTCAGGTCAATCCCAGCCTGCTGTCACCCCGATACTCTGCTATCATGTCACACCCGGCCTGCTGTCACCTCTATACTCTGCTATCAGGTCACATCCGTCCTGCCGTCACCTCTATACTCTGCTATCAGGTTTCCCACAGCCTGCCGTCACCTGTATACTCTGCTTTCAGGTCACACCCAGCCTGCCGTCACCTCTATACTCTGCTATCAGGTCACACGCAGCCTGCCGTCACCCCTATACTCTGCTATCAGGTCACACCCAGCCTGCTGTCACCCCTATACTCTGCTATCATTTCACACCCAGCCTGCTGTCACCCCGATACTCTGCTATCAGGTCAAACCCAGCCTGCTGTCACCCCAATTCTCTGCTATCAGGTCACACCCAGCCTGCCGTCTCCTCTATACTCTGCTATCAGGTCACACCCAGCCTGATGTCTCCCCTATACCCTGCTATCAGGTCACACCCAGCCTGCTGTCACCTCTATACTCTGCTATCAGGTCACACCCAGCCTGCCGTCACCTCTATACTCTGCTATCATGTCACACCCAGCCTACCGTCACCTATATACTCTGCTATCAGGTCACACCCAGCCTGCCGTCACCCGTATACTCTGCAATCAGGTCACACCCAGCCTCCTGTCACCCCAATACTCTGTTATCAGGTCACACCCAGCCTGCTGTCACCTCTATACTCTGCTATCATTTCACACCCAGCCTGCCGTCACCTCTATACTCTGCTATCAGGTCTCCCCCAACCTGCTGTCACCTCTATACTCTGCTTTCAGGTCACACCCAGCCTGCTGTCACCTCTATACTCTGCTATCAGGTCACACCCAGCCTGCTGTCACCCCAATACTCTGCTATCAGGTCACACCCAGCCTGCTGTCACCACGATACTCTGCTATCAGGTCACACCCAGCCTGCTGTCACCACGATACTCTGCTATCAGGTCACACCCAGCCTGCTGTCACCCCTATAATATGCTATCAGGTCAGACCCAGCCTGCCGTCACCTCTATACTCTGCTATCAGGTCACACCCAGCCTGCCGTCACCACTATACTCTGATATCAGGTCACACCAAACCTGCCGTCACCTCTATACTCTGCTATCAGGTCACACCCAGCCTGCTGTCTCCCCTATACTCTGCTATGAGGTCACACCCAGCCAGCTCTCACCTCTATACTCTGCTATCTGGTAATACCCAGCCTGCTGTCACCCCTATACTCTGCTATCAGGTCTCCCCCAGCCTGCTGTCACCTCTATACTCTGCTATCAGGTAATACCCAGCCTGCTGTCACGCCGATACTCTGCTATCAGGTCTCCCCCTGCCTGCTGTCACCTCTATACTCTGCTATAAGGTCACACCCAGCCTGCTGTCACACCGATACTCTGCTATCAGGTCACACCCAGCCTGCCGTCACCTCTATACTCTGCTATCAGGTCTCCCACAGCCTGCCGTCACCTCTATACTCTGCTATCAGGTCTCCCACAGCCTGCCGTCACCTCTATACTCTACTATCAGGTCACACCCAGCCTGCCGTCACCTCTAAACTCTGCTATCAGGTCACACCCGGCCTGCCGTCTCCTCTATACTCTGCTATCAGGTCACACCCAGCCTGCTGTCACCCCAATACTCTGCTATCAGGTCAAACCCAGCCTGCTGTCACCCCGATACTCTGCTATCAGGTCACACCCAGCCTGCCGTCTCCTCTATACTCTGCTATCAGGTCACACCCAGCCTGATGTCTCCCCTATACCGTGCTATCAGGTCACACCCAGCCTGCTGTCACCTCTATACTCTGCTATCAGGTCACACCCAGCCTGCCGTCACCTCTATACTCTGCTATCATGTCACACCCAGCCTGCCGTCACCTCTATACTCTGCTATCAGGTCACACCCAGCCTGCCGTCACCCGTATACTCTGCAATCAGGTCACACCCAGCCTCCTGTCACCCCAATACTCTGTTATCAGGTCACACCCAGCCTGCTGTCACCTCTATACTCTGCTATCATTTCACACCCAGCCTGCCGTCACCTCTATACTCTGCTATCAGGTCTCCCCCAACCTGCTGTCACCTCTATACTCTGCTATCAGGTCACACCCAGCCTGCTGTCACCTCTATACTCTGCTTTCAGGTCACACCCAGCCTGCTGTCACCTCTATACTCTGCTATCAGGTCACACCCAGCCTGCTGTCACCCCAATACTCTGCTATCAGGTCACACCCAGCCTGCTGTCACCACGATACTCTGCTATCAGGTCACACCCAGCCTGCTGTCACCACGATACTCTGCTATCAGGTCACACCCAGCCTGCTGTCACCCCTATAATATGCTATCAGGTCAGACCCATCCTGCCGTCACCTCTATACTCTGCTATCAGGTCACACCCAGCCTGCCGTCACCACTATACTCTGATATCAGGTCACACCCAACCTGCCGTCACCTCTATACTCTGCTATCAGGTCACACCCAGCCTGCTGTCTCCCCTATACTCTGCTATGAGGTCACACCCAGCCAGCTCTCACCACTATACTCTGCTATCTGGTAATACCCAGCCTGCTGTCACCCCTATACTCTGCTATCAGGTCTCCCCCAGCCTGCTGTCACCTCTATACTCTGCTATCAGGTAATACCCAGCCTGCTGTCACGCCGATACTCTGCTATCAGGTCTCCCCCTGCCTGCTGTCACCTCTATACTCTGCTATCAGGTCACACCCAGCCTGCTGTCACACCGATACTCTGCTATCAGGTCACACCCAGCCTGCCGTCACCTCTATACTCTGCTATCAGGTCTCCCACAGCCTGCCGTCACCTCTATACTCTGCTATCAGGTCTCCCACAGCCTGCCGTCACCTCTATACTCTGCTATCAGGTCACACCCAGCCTGCCGTCACCTCTAAACTCTGCTATCAGGTCACACCCGGCCTGCCGTCTCCTCTATACTCTGTTATCAGGTCACACCCAGCCTGCTGTCACCCCAATACTCTGCTATCAGGTGATACACAGCCTGCTGTAACCTCTATACTCTGCTATCAGGTCATACCCAGCCTGCTGTCACCTCAATAATCTGCTGTCAGGTCACACCCAGCCTGCCGTCACCCCGATACTCTGCTATCAGGTCACACCCGGCCTGCCGTCACCTCTATTCTCTGCTATCAGGTCACACCCGGCCTGCCGTCACCTCTATACTCTGCTATCATGTCTCCCACGGCCTGCCGTCACCTCTATACTCTGCATTCAGGTCACACCCAGCCTGCCGTCACCTCTATACTCTGCTATCAGGTCACACCCAGCCTGCCGTCACCTCTATACTCTGCTATCAGGTCACACCCAGCCTGCCGTCACCCCAATACTCTGCTATCAGGTCACACCCAGCCTGCCGTCACCCCTATACTCTGCTATCAGGTCACACCCAGCCTGCCGTCACCCCTATACTCTGCTATCAGGTCACTCCCAGCCTGCCATCTCCTCTATACTCTGCTATCAGGTCACACCCAGCCTGCCGTCACCTCTATACTCTGCTATCAGGTCACACCCAGCCTGCCGTCACCTCTATACTCTGCTATCAGGTCACACCCAACCTGCCGTCACCTCTATACTCTGCTATCAGGTCACACGCAGCCTGCCGTCACCCCTATACTCTGCTATCAGGTCACACCCAGCCTGCCGTCACCCCGATACTCTGTTATCAGGTCATACCCAGCCTGCCGTCACCCCTATACTCTGCTATCAGGTCACACCCGGCCTGCCGTCTCCTCTATACTCTGCTCTCAGGTCACACCCAGCCTGCTGTCTCCTCTATACTCTGCTATCAGGTCACACCCAGCCTGCTGTCACCTCTATACTCTGCTATCATGTCACACCCAGCCTGCTGTCTCCCCTATACTCTGTTATCAGGTCACACCCAGCCTGCTCTCACCTCTATACTCTGCTATCAGGTCATTCCCAGCCTGCTGTCACTTCTATACTCTGCTATCAGGTCTCCCCCAGCCTGCTGTCACCTCTATACTCTGCTATCAGGTCTCACCCAGCCTGCTGCCACCCCAATACTCTGCTATCAGGTGATACACAGCCTGCTGTAACCTCTATACTCTGCTATCAGGTCATACCCAGCCTGCTGTCACCTCAATAATCTGCTGTCAGGTCACACCCAGCCTGCTGTCACCCCGATACTCTGCTATCAGGTCACACCCGGCCTGCCGTCACATCTATACTCTGCTATCAGGTCTCCCACAGCCTGTCGTCACCTCTATACTCTGCTTTCAGGTCACACCCAGCCTGCCGTCACCTCTATACTCTGCTATCAGGTCACACCCAGCCTGCCGTCACCTATATACTCTGCTATCAGGTCACACCCAGCCTGCCGTCAGCCCAATACTCTGCTATCAGGTCACACCCAGCCTGCCGTCACCCCTATACTCTGCTATCAGGTCACACCCAGCCTGCCGTCTCCTCTATACTCTGCTATCAGGTCACACCCAGCCTGCCGTCACCTCTATACTCTGCTATCAGGTCACACCCAGCCTGCCGTCACCTCTATACTCTGCTATCAGGTCACACCCAGCCTGCCGTCACCCCAATACTCTGCTATCAGGTCACACCCAGCCTGCCGTCACCCCTATTCTCTGCTATCAGGTCACACCCAGCCTGCCGTCTCCTCAATACTCTGCTATCAGGTCACACCCAGCCTGCCGTCACCTCTATACTCTGCTATCAGGTCACACCCAGCCTGCCGTCACCTCTATACTCTGCTATCAGGTCACACGCAGCCTGCCGTCACCCCTATACTCTGCTATCAGGTCACACCCAGCCTGCCGTCACCCCGATACTCTGTTATCAGGTCACACCCAGCCTGCCGTCACCCCTATACTCTGCTATCATTTCACACCCAGCCTGCCATCACCTCTATACTCTGCTATCAGGTCACACCCAGCCTGATGTCTCCCCTATACCCTGCTATCAGGTCACACCCAGCCTGCTGTCACCTCTATACTCTGCTATCACGTCACACCCAGCCTGCTGTCTCCTCTATACTCTGCTATCAGGTCTCCCCCAGCCTGCTGTCACCTCTATACTCTGCTATCAGGTCTTACCCAGCCTGCTGTCACCCCAATACTCTGCTATCAGGTCATACCCAGCCTGCTGTCACCTCTATGCTCTGCTATCAGGTCTTACCCAGCCTGCTGTCACCTCTATACTCTGCTATCTTGACTCCCCCAGCCTGCTGTCACCTCTATACTCTGCTATCAGGTCTCACCCAGCCTGCTGGCACCCCAATACTCTGCTATCAGGTCATACCTAGCCTGCTGTCACCTCAATAATCTGCTATCAGGGCACACCCAGCCTGCCGTCACCTCTATACTCTGCTATCAGGTCACACCCGGCCTGCCGTCACCTCTATACTCTGCAATCAGGTCTCCAACAGCCTGCCGTCACCTCTATACTCTGCTTTCAGGTCACACTCAGCCTGCCGTCACCTCTATACTCTGCTATCAGGTCACAACCAGCCTGCCGTCACCTCTATACTCTGCTATCAGGTCACACCCAGCCTGCCGTCACCCCTATACTCTGCTATCAGGTCACACCCAGCCTGCCGTCTCCTCTATACTCTGCTATCAGGTCACACCCAGCCTGCCGTCACCTCTATACTCTGCTATCAGGTCACACCCAGCCTGCCGTCACCTCTGTACTCTGCTATCAGGTCACACCCAACCTGCCGTCACCCCTATACTCTGCTATCAGGTCACACGCAGCCTGCCGTCACCCCTATACTCTGCTATCAGGTCACACCCAGCCTGCCGTCACCCCGATACTCTGTTATCAGTTCACACCCAGCCTGCCGTCACCCCTTTACTCTGCTATCATTTCACACCCAGCCTGCCGTCACCTCTGTACTCTGCTATCAGGTCACACCGAGCTTGATGTCTCCCCTATATCCTGCTATCAGGTAACACCCAGCCTGCTGTCACCTCTATACTCTGCTATCAGGTCACACCCAGCCAGCTGTCACCTCTATACTCTGCTATCATCTCACACCCAGCCTGCCGTCACCTCTATACTCTGCTATCAGGTCACTCCCAGCCTGCCGTCACCCCTATACTCTGCTATCAGGTCACACCCAGCCTCCTGTCACCCTGATACTCTGTTATCAGGTCACACCCAGCCTGCTGTCACCTCTATACTCTGCTATCATTTCACACCCAGCCTGCCGTCACCTCTATACTCTGCTATCAGGTCACACCCGGCCTGCTGTCACCTCTATACTCTGCTATCTGGTCTCACCCGGCCTGCTGTCACCTCTATACTCTGCTTTCAGGTCACACCCGGCCTGCTGTCACCTCTATACTCTGCTATCAGGTCACACCCAGCCTGCTGTCACCCCAATACTCTGCTATCAGGTCACACCCAGCCTGCTGTCACCACGATACTCTACTATCAGGTCACACCCAGCCTGCCGTCACCCCTAAAATCTGCTATCAGGTTAGACCCAGCCTGCTGTCACCTCTATACTCTGCTATCAGGTCACACCCAGCCTGCTGTCTCCCCTATACTCTGCTATGAGGTCACACCCAGCCAGCTCTCACCTCTATTCTCTGGTATCAGGTAATACCCAGCCTGCTGTCACCCCTATACTCTGCTATCAGGTCTCCCCCAGCCTGCTGTCACCTCTATACTCTGCTATCAGGTCACACCCAGCCTGCTGTCACGCCGATACTCTGCTATCAGGTCACACCCGGCCTGCCGTCAGCTCTAAACTCTGCTATCAGGTCACACCCAGCCTGCCGTCTCCTCTATACTCTACTATCAGGTCACACCCGGCCTGCTGTCACCTCTATACTCTACTATCATGTCACACCCAGCCTGCTGTCTCCCCTATACTCTGCTATCAGGTCACACCCAGCCTGCTGTCACCTCTATACTCTGCTATCAGGTCATACCCAGCCTGTTGTCATCTCTATACTCTGCTATCAGGTCTCCCCCAGCCTGCCATCACCTCTATACTCTGCTATCAGGTCATACCCATCCTGCTGTCACCTCTATACTCTGCTATCAGGTGATACCCAGCCTGCTGTAACCTCTATACTCTGCTATCAGGTCATACCCAGCCTGCTGTCACCTCAATAATCTGCTGTCAGGTCAATCCCAGCCTGCTGTCACCCCGATACTCTGCTATCAGGTCACACCCGGCCTGCTGTCACCTCTATACTCTGCTATCAGGTCACATCCGTCCTGCCGTCACCTCTATACTCTGCTATCAGGTTTCCCACAGCCTGCCGTCACCTGTATACTCTGCTTTCAGGTCACACCCAGCCTGCCGTCACCTCTATACTCTGCTATCAGGTCACACGCAGCCTGCCGTCACCCCTATACTCTGCTATCAGGTCACACCCAGCCTGCTGTCACCCCTATACTCTGCTATCATTTCACACCCAGCCTGCTGTCACCCCGATACTCTGCTATCAGGTCAAACCCAGCCTGCTGTCACCCCGATTCTCTGCTATCAGGTCACACCCAGCCTGCCGTCTCCTCTATACTCTGCTATCAGGTCACACCCAGCCTGATGTCTCCCCTATACCCTGCTATCAGGTCACACCCAGCCTGCTGTCACCTCTATACTCTGCTATCAGGTCACACCCAGCCTGCCGTCACCTCTATACTCTGCTATCATGTCACACCCAGCCTACCGTCACCTCTATACTCTGCTATCAGGTCACACCCAGCCTGCCGTCACCCGTATACTCTGCAATCAGGTCACACTCAGCCTCCTGTCACCCCAATACTCTGTTATCAGGTCACACCCAGCCTGCTGTCACCTCTATACTCTGCTATCATTTCACACCCAGCCTGCCGTCACCTCTATACTCTGCTATCAGGTCTCCCCCAACCTGCTGTCACCTCTATACTCTGCTATCAGGTCACACCCAGCCTGCTGTCACCTCTATACTCTGCTTTCAGGTCACACCCAGCCTGCTGTCACCTCTATACTCTGCTATCAGGTCACACCCAGCCTGCTGTCACCCCAATACTCTGCTATCAGGTCACACCCAGCCTGCTGTCACCACGATACTCTGCTATCAGGTCACACCCAGCCTGCTGTCACCACGATACTCTGCTATCAGGTCACACCCAGCCTGCTGTCACCCCTATAATATGCTATCAGGTCAGACCCAGCCTGCCGTCACCTCTATACTCTGCTATCAGGTCACACCCAGCCTGCCGTCACCACTATACTCTGATATCAGGTCACACCAAACCTGCCGTCACCTCTATACTCTGCTATCAGGTCACACGCAGCCTGCCGTCACCCCTATACTCTGCTATCAGGTCACACCCAGCCTGCCGTCACCCCGATACTCTGTTATCAGGTCACACCCAGCCTGCCGTCACCCCTATACTCTGCTATCATTTCACACCCAGCCTGCCATCACCTCTATACTCTGCTATCAGGTCACACCCAGCCTGATGTCTCCCCTATACCCTGCTATCAGGTCACACCCAGCCTGCTGTCACCTCTATACTCTGCTATCACGTCACACCCAGCCTGCTGTCTCCTCTATACTCTGCTATCAGGTCTCCCCCAGCCTGCTGTCACCTCTATACTCTGCTATCAGGTCTTACCCAGCCTGCTGTCACCCCAATACTCTGCTATCAGGTCATACCCAGCCTGCTGTCACCTCTATGCTCTGCTATCAGGTCTTACCCAGCCTGCTGTCACCTCTATACTCTGCTATCTTGACTCCCCCAGCCTGCTGTCACCTCTATACTCTGCTATCAGGTCTCACCCAGCCTGCTGGCACCCCAATACTCTGCTATCAGGTCATACCTAGCCTGCTGTCACCTCAATAATCTGCTATCAGGGCACACCCAGCCTGCCGTCACCTCTATACTCTGCTATCAGGTCACACCCGGCCTGCCGTCACCTCTATACTCTGCAATCAGGTCTCCCACAGCCTGCCGTCACCTCTATACTCTGCTTTCAGGTCACACTCAGCCTGCCGTCACCTCTATACTCTGCTATCAGGTCACACCCAGCCTGCTGTCACACCGATACTCTGCTATCAGGTCACACCCAGCCTGCCGTCACCTCTATACTCTGCTATCAGGTCTCCCACAGCCTGCCGTCACCTCTATACTCTGCTATCAGGTCTCACACAGCCTGCCGTCACCTCTATACTCTGCTATCAGGTCACACCCAGCCTGCCGTCACCTCTAAACTCTGCTATCAGGTCACACCCGGCCTGCCGTCTCCTCTATACTCTGTTATCAGGTCACACCCAGCCTGCTGTCACCCCAATACTCTGCTATCAGGTGATACACAGCCTGCTGTAACCTCTATACTCTGCTATCAGGTCATACCCAGCCTGCTGTCACCTCAATAATCTGCTGTCAGGTCACACCCAGCCTGCCGTCACCCCGATACTCTGCTATCAGTTCACACCCGGCCTGCCGTCACCTCTATTCTCTGCTATCAGGTCACACCCGGCCTGCCGTCACCTCTATACTCTGCTATCATGTCTCCCACGGCCTGCCGTCACCTCTATACTCTGCATTCAGGTCACACCCAGCCTGCCGTCACCTCTATACTCTGCTATCAGGTCACACCCAGCCTGCCGTCACCTCTATACTCTGCTATCAGG
The DNA here is from genome assembly GCA_031769625.1 of Taudactylus pleione. Lineage (NCBI taxonomy): Eukaryota > Metazoa > Chordata > Amphibia > Anura > Myobatrachidae > Taudactylus > Taudactylus pleione. Next base: position 7,077,809 of record JAUIMM010000008.1, on the reverse strand, counting down.
TCTCACCCGGCCTGCTGTCACCTCTATACTCTGCTTTCAGGTCACACCCGGCCTGCTGTCACCTCTATACTCTGCTATCAGGTCACACCCAGCCTGCTGTCACCCCAATACTCTGCTATCAGGTCACACCCAGCCTGCTGTCACCACGATACTCTACTATCAGGTCACACCCAGCCTGCCGTCACCCCTAAAATCTGCTATCAGGTTAGACCCAGCCTGCTGTCACCTCTATACTCTGCTATCAGGTCACACCCAGCCTGCTGTCTCCCCTATACTCTGCTATGAGGTCACACCCAGCCAGCTCTCACCTCTATTCTCTGGTATCAGGTAATACCCAGCCTGCTGTCACCCCTATACTCTGCTATCAGGTCTCCCCCAGCCTGCTGTCACCTCTATACTCTGCTATCAGGTCACACCCAGCCTGCTGTCACGCCGATACTCTGCTATCAGGTCACACCCGGCCTGCCGTCAGCTCTAAACTCTGCTATCAGGTCACACCCAGCCTGCCGTCTCCTCTATACTCTACTATCAGGTCACACCCGGCCTGCTGTCACCTCTATACTCTACTATCATGTCACACCCAGCCTGCTGTCTCCCCTATACTCTGCTATCAGGTCACACCCAGCCTGCTGTCACCTCTATACTCTGCTATCAGGTCATACCCAGCCTGTTGTCATCTCTATACTCTGCTATCAGGTCTCCCCCAGCCTGCCATCACCTCTATACTCTGCTATCAGGTCATACCCATCCTGCTGTCACCTCTATACTCTGCTATCAGGTGATACCCAGCCTGCTGTAACCTCTATACTCTGCTATCAGGTCATACCCAGCCTGCTGTCACCTCAATAATCTGCTGTCAGGTCAATCCCAGCCTGCTGTCACCCCGATACTCTGCTATCAGGTCACACCCGGCCTGCTGTCACCTCTATACTCTGCTATCAGGTCACATCCGTCCTGCCGTCACCTCTATACTCTGCTATCAGGTTTCCCACAGCCTGCCGTCACCTGTATACTCTGCTTTCAGGTCACACCCAGCCTGCCGTCACCTCTATACTCTGCTATCAGGTCACACGCAGCCTGCCGTCACCCCTATACTCTGCTATCAGGTCACACCCAGCCTGCTGTCACCCCTATACTCTGCTATCATTTCACACCCAGCCTGCTGTCACCCCGATACTCTGCTATCAGGTCAAACCCAGCCTGCTGTCACCCCGATTCTCTGCTATCAGGTCACACCCAGCCTGCCGTCTCCTCTATACTCTGCTATCAGGTCACACCCAGCCTGATGTCTCCCCTATACCCTGCTATCAGGTCACACCCAGCCTGCTGTCACCTCTATACTCTGCTATCAGGTCACACCCAGCCTGCCGTCACCTCTATACTCTGCTATCATGTCACACCCAGCCTACCGTCACCTCTATACTCTGCTATCAGGTCACACCCAGCCTGCCGTCACCCGTATACTCTGCAATCAGGTCACACCCAGCCTCCTGTCACCCCAATACTCTGTTATCAGGTCACACCCAGCCTGCTGTCACCTCTATACTCTGCTATCATTTCACACCCAGCCTGCCGTCACCTCTATACTCTGCTATCAGGTCTCCCCCAACCTGCTGTCACCTCTATACTCTGCTATCAGGTCACACCCAGCCTGCTGTCACCTCTATACTCTGCTTTCAGGTCACACCCAGCCTGCTGTCACCTCTATACTCTGCTATCAGGTCACACCCAGCCTGCTGTCACCCCAATACTCTGCTATCAGGTCACACCCAGCCTGCTGTCACCACGATACTCTGCTATCAGGTCACACCCAGCCTGCTGTCACCACGATACTCTGCTATCAGGTCACACCCAGCCTGCTGTCACCCCTATAATATGCTATCAGGTCAGACCCAGCCTGCCGTCACCTCTATACTCTGCTATCAGGTCACAGCCAGCCTGCCGTCACCACTATACTCTGATATCAGGTCACACCAAACCTGCCGTCACCTCTATACTCTGCTATCAGGTCACACCCAGCCTGCTGTCTCCCCTATACTCTGCTATGAGGTCACACCCAGCCAGCTCTCACCTCTATACTCTGCTATCTGGTAATACCCAGCCTGCTGTCACCCCTATACTCTGCTATCAGGTCTCCCCCAGCCTGCTGTCACCTCTATACTCTGCTATCAGGTAATACCCAGCCTGCTGTCACGCCGATACTCTGCTATCAGGTCTCCCCCTGCCTGCTGTCACCTCTATACTCTGCTATAAGGTCACACCCAGCCTGCTGTCACACCGATACTCTGCTATCAGGTCACACCCAGCCTGCCGTCACCTCTATACTCTGCTATCAGGTCTCCCACAGCCTGCCGTCACCTCTATACTCTGCTATCAGGTCTCCCACAGCCTGCCGTCACCTCTATACTCTACTATCAGGTCACACCCAGCCTGCCGTCACCTCTAAACTCTGCTATCAGGTCACACCCGGCCTGCCGTCTCCTCTATACTCTGCTATCAGGTCACACCCAGCCTGCTGTCACCCCAATACTCTGCTATCAGGTCAAACCCAGCCTGCTGTCACCCCGATACTCTGCTATCAGGTCACACCCAGCCTGCCGTCTCCTCTATACTCTGCTATCAGGTCACACCCAGCCTGATGTCTCCCCTATACCGTGCTATCAGGTCACACCCAGCCTGCTGTCACCTCTATACTCTGCTATCAGGTCACACCCAGCCTGCCGTCACCTCTATACTCTGCTATCATGTCACACCCAGCCTGCCGTCACCTCTATACTCTGCTATCAGGTCACACCCAGCCTGCCGTCACCCGTATACTCTGCAATCAGGTCACACCCAGCCTCCTGTCACCCCAATACTCTGTTATCAGGTCACACCCAGCCTGCTGTCACCTCTATACTCTGCTATCATTTCACACCCAGCCTGCCGTCACCTCTATACTCTGCTATCAGGTCTCCCCCAACCTGCTGTCACCTCTATACTCTGCTATCAGGTCACACCCAGCCTGCTGTCACCTCTATACTCTGCTTTCAGGTCACACCCAGCCTGCTGTCACCTCTATACTCTGCTATCAGGTCACACCCAGCCTGCTGTCACCCCAATACTCTGCTATCAGGTCACACCCAGCCTGCTGTCACCACGATACTCTGCTATCAGGTCACACCCAGCCTGCTGTCACCACGATACTCTGCTATCAGGTCACACCCAGCCTGCTGTCACCCCTATAATATGCTATCAGGTCAGACCCATCCTGCCGTCACCTCTATACTCTGCTATCAGGTCACACCCAGCCTGCCGTCACCACTATACTCTGATATCAGGTCACACCCAACCTGCCGTCACCTCTATACTCTGCTATCAGGTCACACCCAGCCTGCTGTCTCCCCTATACTCTGCTATGAGGTCACACCCAGCCAGCTCTCACCTCTATACTCTGCTATCTGGTAATACCCAGCCTGCTGTCACCCCTATACTCTGCTATCAGGTCTCCCCCAGCCTGCTGTCACCTCTATACTCTGCTATCAGGTAATACCCAGCCTGCTGTCACGCCGATACTCTGCTATCAGGTCTCCCCCTGCCTGCTGTCACCTCTATACTCTGCTATCAGGTCACACCCAGCCTGCTGTCACACCGATACTCTGCTATCAGGTCACACCCAGCCTGCCGTCACCTCTATACTCTGCTATCAGGTCTCCCACAGCCTGCCGTCACCTCTATACTCTGCTATCAGGTCTCCCACAGCCTGCCGTCACCTCTATACTCTGCTATCAGGTCACACCCAGCCTGCCGTCACCTCTAAACTCTGCTATCAGGTCACACCCGGCCTGCCGTCTCCTCTATACTCTGTTATCAGGTCACACCCAGCCTGCTGTCACCCCAATACTCTGCTATCAGGTGATACACAGCCTGCTGTAACCTCTATACTCTGCTATCAGGTCATACCCAGCCTGCTGTCACCTCAATAATCTGCTGTCAGGTCACACCCAGCCTGCCGTCACCCCGATACTCTGCTATCAGTTCACACCCGGCCTGCCGTCACCTCTATTCTCTGCTATCAGGTCACACCCGGCCTGCCGTCACCTCTATACTCTGCTATCATGTCTCCCACGGCCTGCCGTCACCTCTATACTCTGCATTCAGGTCACACCCAGCCTGCCGTCACCTCTATACTCTGCTATCAGGTCACACCCAGCCTGCCGTCACCTCTATACTCTGCTATCAGGTCACACCCAGCCTGCCGTCACCCCAATACTCTGCTATCAGGTCACACCCAGCCTGCCGTCACCCCTATACTCTGCTATCAGGTCACACCCAGCCTGCCGTCACCCCTATACTCTGCTATCAGGTCACTCCCAGCCTGCCATCTCCTCTATACTCTGCAATCAGGTCACACCCAGCCTCCTGTCACCCCAATACTCTGTTATCAGGTCACACCCAGCCTGCTGTCACCTCTATACTCTGCTATCATTTCACACCCAGCCTGCCGTCACCTCTATACTCTGCTATCAGGTCTCCCCCAACCTGCTGTCACCTCTATATTCTGCTATCAGGTCACACCCAGCCTGCTGTCACCTCTATACTCTGCTTTCAGGTCACACCCAGCCTGCTGTCACCTCTATACTCTGCTATCAGGTCACACCCAGCCTGCTGTCACCCCAATACTCTGCTATCAGGTCACACCCAGCCTGCTGTCACCACGATACTCTGCTATCAGGTCACACCCAGCCTGCTGTCACCACGATACTCTGCTATCAGGTCACACCCAGCCTGCTGTCACCCCTATAATATGCTATCAGGTCAGACCCAGCCTGCCGTCACCTCTATACTCTGCTATCAGGTCACACCCAGCCTGCCGTCACCACTATACTCTGATATCAGGTCACACCAAACCTGCCGTCACCTCTATACTCTGCTATCAGGTCACACCCAGCCTGCTGTCTCCCCTATACTCTGCTATGAGGTCACACCCAGCCAGCTCTCACCTCTATACTCTGCTATCTGGTAATACCCAGCCTGCTGTCACCCCTATACTCTGCTATCAGGTCTCCCCCAGCCTGCTGTCACCTCTATACTCTGCTATCAGGTAATACCCAGCCTGCTGTCACGCCGATACTCTGCTATCAGGTCTCCCCCTGCCTGCTGTCACCTCTATACTCTGCTATAAGGTCACACCCAGCCTGCTGTCACACCGATACTCTGCTATCAGGTCACACCCAGCCTGCCGTCACCTCTATACTCTGCTATCAGGTCTCCCACAGCCTGCCGTCACCTCTATACTCTGCTATCAGGTCTCCCACAGCCTGCCGTCACCTCTATACTCTACTATCAGGTCACACCCAGCCTGCCGTCACCTCTAAACTCTGCTATCAGGTCACACCCGGCCTGCCGTCTCCTCTATACTCTGCTATCAGGTCACACCCAGCCTGCTGTCACCCCAATACTCTGCTATCAGGTCAAACCCAGCCTGCTGTCACCCCGATACTCTGCTATCAGGTCACACCCAGCCTGCCGTCTCCTCTATACTCTGCTATCAGGTGACACCCAGCCTGATGTCTCCCCTATACCGTGCTATCAGGTCACACCCAGCCTGCTGTCACCTCTATACTCTGCTATCAGGTCACACCCAGCCTGCCGTCACCTCTATACTCTGCTATCATGTCACACCCAGCCTGCCGTCACCTCTATACTCTGCTATCAGGTCACACCCAGCCTGCCGTCACCCGTATACTCTGCAATCAGGTCACACCCAGCCTCCTGTCACCCCAATACTCTGTTATCAGGTCACACCCAGCCTGCTGTCACCTCTATACTCTGCTATCATTTCACACCCAGCCTGCCGTCACCTCTATACTCTGCTATCAGGTCTCCCCCAACCTGCTGTCACCTCTATACTCTGCTATCAGGTCACACCCAGCCTGCTGTCACCTCTATACTCTGCTTTCAGGTCACACCCAGCCTGCTGTCACCTCTATACTCTGCTATCAGGTCACACCCAGCCTGCTGTCACCCCAATACTCTGCTATCAGGTCACACCCAGCCTGCTGTCACCACGATACTCTGCTATCAGGTCACACCCAGCCTGCTGTCACCACGATACTCTGCTATCAGGTCACACCCAGCCTGCTGTCACCCCTATAATATGCTATCAGGTCAGACCCATCCTGCCGTCACCTCTATACTCTGCTATCAGGTCACACCCAGCCTGCCGTCACCACTATACTCTGATATCAGGTCACACCCAACCTGCCGTCACCTCTATACTCTGCTATCAGGTCACACCCAGCCTGCTGTCTCCCCTATACTCTGCTATGAGGTCACACCCAGCCAGCTCTCACCTCTATACTCTGCTATCTGGTAATACCCAGCCTGCTGTCACCCCTATACTCTGCTATCAGGTCTCCCCCAGCCTGCTGTCACCTCTATACTCTGCTATCAGGTAATACCCAGCCTGCTGTCACGCCGATACTCTGCTATCAGGTCTCCCCCTGCCTGCTGTCACCTCTATACTCTGCTATCAGGTCACACCCAGCCTGCTGTCACACCGATACTCTGCTATCAGGTCACACCCAGCCTGCCGTCACCTCTATACTCTGCTATCAGGTCTCCCACAGCCTGCCGTCACCTCTATACTCTGCTATCAGGTCTCCCACAGCCTGCCGTCACCTCTATACTCTGCTATCAGGTCACACCCAGCCTGCCGTCACCTCTAAACTCTGCTATCAGGTCACACCCGGCCTGCCGTCTCCTCTATACTCTGTTATCAGGTCACACCCAGCCTGCTGTCACCCCAATACTCTGCTATCAGGTGATACACAGCCTGCTGTAACCTCTATACTCTGCTATCAGGTCATACCCAGCCTGCTGTCACCTCAATAATCTGCTGTCAGGTCACACCCAGCCTGCCGTCACCCCGATACTCTGCTATCAGGTCACACCCGGCCTGCCGTCACCTCTATTCTCTGCTATCAGGTCACACCCGGCCTGCCGTCACCTCTATACTCTGCTATCATGTCTCCCACGGCCTGCCGTCACCTCTATACTCTGCATTCAGGTCACACCCAGCCTGCCGTCACCTCTATACTCTGCTATCAGGTCACACCCAGCCTGCCGTCACCTCTATACTCTGCTATCAGGTCACACCCAGCCTGCCGTCACCCCAATACTCTGCTATCAGGTCACACCCAGCCTGCCGTCACCCCTATACTCTGCTATCAGGTCACACCCAGCCTGCCGTCACCCCTATACTCTGCTATCAGGTCACTCCCAGCCTGCCATCTCCTCTATACTCTGCTATCAGGTCACACCCAGCCTGCCGTCACCTCTATACTCTGCTATCAGGTCACACCCAGCCTGCCGTCACCTCTATACTCTGCTATCAGGTCACACCCAACCTGCCGTCACCTCTATACTCTGCTATCAGGTCACACGCAGCCTGCCGTCACCCCTATACTCTGCTATCAGGTCACACCCAGCCTGCCGTCACCCCGATACTCTGTTATCAGGTCATACCCAGCCTGCCGTCACCCCTATACTCTGCTATCATTTCACACCCAGCCTGCCGTCACCTCGATACTCTGCTATCAGGTCACACCCAGCCTGATGTCTCCCCTATACCCTGCTATTAGGTCACACCCAGCCTGCTGTCACCTCTATACTCTGCTATCAGGTCACACCCAGCCTGCTGTCTCCTCTATACTCTGCTATCAGGTCTCCCCCAGCCTGCTGTCACCTCTATACTCTGCTATCAGGTCTTACCCAGCCTGCTGTCACCCCAATACTCTGCTATCAGGTCATACCCAGCCTGCTGTCACCTCTATACTCTGCTATCAGGTCATACCCAGCCTGCTGTCACCTCTATACTCTGCTATCTGGTCTCCCCCAGCCTGCTGTCACTTCTATACTCTGCTATCAGGTCTCACCCAGCCTGCTGGCACCCCAATACTCTGCTATCAGGTCATACCTAGTCTGCTGTCACCTCAATAATCTGCTATCAGGTCACACCCAGCCTGCCGTCACCCCGATACTCTGCTATCAGGTCACACCCGGCCTGCCGTCACCTCTATACTCTGCTATCAGGTCACACCCGGCCTGCCGTCACCTCTGTACTCTGCAATCAGGTCTCCCACAGCCTGCCGTCACCTCTGTACTCTGCTTTCAGGTCACACTCAGCCTGCCGTCACCTCTATACTCTGCTATCAGGTCACAACCAGCCTGCCGTCACCTCTATACTCTGCTGTCAGGTCACACCCAGCCTGCCGTCACCCCAATACTCTGCGATCAGGTCACACCCAGCCTGCCGTCACCCCTATACTCTGCTATCAGGTCACACCCAGCCTGCCGTCTCCTCTATACTCTGCTATCAGGTCACACCCTGCCTGCCGTCACCTCTATACTCTGCTATCAGGTCACACCCAGCCTGCCGTCACCTCTATACTCTGCTATCAGGTCACACCCAACCTGCCATCACCTCTATACTCTGCTATCAGGTCACACGCAGCCTGCCGTCACCCCTATACTCTGCTATCAGGTCGCACCCAGCCTGCCGTCACCCCGATACTCTGTTATCAGGTCACACCCAGCCTGCCGTCACCCCTTTACTCTGCTATCATTTCACACCCAGCCTGCCGTCACCTCTGTACTCTGCTATCAGGTCACACCCAGCTTGATGTCTCCCCTATACCCTGCTATCAGGTCACACCCAGCCTGCTGTCACCTCTATACTCTGCTATCAGGTCACACCCAGCCTGCTGTCACCTCTATACTCTGCTATCATGTCACACCCAGCCTGCCGTCACCTCTATACTCTGCTATCAGGTCACACCCAGCCTGCCGTCACCCCTATACTCTGCTATCAGGTCACACCCAGCCTCCTGTCACCCCGATACTCTGTTATCAGGTCACACCCAGCCTGCTGTCACCTCTATACTCTGCTATCATTTCACACCCAGCCTGCCGTCACCTCTATACTCTGCGATCAGGTCACACCCGGCCTGCTGTCACCTCTATACTCTGCTATCAGGTCACACCCAACCTGCCGTCACCTCTATACTCTGCTATCAGGTCACACGCAGCCTGCCGTCACCCCTATACTCTGCTATCAGGTCACACCCAGCCTGCCGTCACCCCGATACTCTGTTATCAGGTCACACCCAGCCTGCCGTCACCCCTTTACTCTGCTATCATTTCACACCCAGCCTGCCGTCACCTCTGTACTCTGCTATCAGGTCACACCCAGCTTGATGTCTCCCCTATACCCTGCTATCAGGTCACACCCAGCCTGCCGTCACCTCTATACTCTGCTATCAGGTCACACCCAGCCTGCTGTCACCTCTATACTCTGCTATCATGTCACACCCAGCCTGCAGTCACCTCTATACTCTGCTATCAGGTCACACCCAGCCTGCCGTCACCCCTATACTCTGCTATCAGGTCACACCCAGCCTCCTGTCACCCCGATACTCTGTTATCAGGTCACACCCAGCCTGCTGTCACCTCTATACTCTGCTATCATTTCACACCCAGCCTGCCGTCACCTCTATACTCTGCAATCAGGTCACACCCGGCCTGCTGTCACCTCTATACTCTGCTATCAGGTTTCACCGGGCCTGCTGTCACCTCTATACTCTGCTGTCAGGTCACACCCGGCCTGCTGTCACCTCTATTCTCTGCTATCAGGTCACACCCTGCCTGCTGTCACCTCTATACTCTGCTATCGGGTCACACCCAGCCTGCTGTCACCACGATACTCTGCTATCGGGTCACTCCCAGCCTGCCGTCACCCCTATACTCTGCTATCGGGTCACACCCAGCCTGCCGTCACCTCTAGACTCTGCTATCGGGTCACACCCAGCCTGCCGTCATCTCTATACTCTGCTATCGGGTCACACCAAGCCTGCCGTCACCTCTATACTCTGCTATCGGGTCACACCCAGCCTGCCGTCACCTCTATACTCTGCTATCAGGTCATACCCAGCCTGTTGTCATCTCTATACTCTGCTATCAGGTCTCCCCCAGCCTGCTGTCACCTCTATACTCTGCTATCAGGTCATACCCATCCTGGTGTCACCTCTATACTCTGCTATCAGGTCTCCCCCAGCCTGCTGTCACCTCTGTACTCTGCTTTCAGGTCACACCCAGCCTGCTGTCACCTCTATACTCTGCTATCAGGTCACACCCAGCCTGCTGTCACCCCAATACTCTGCTATCAGGTCACACCCAGCCTGCTGTCACCACGATACTCTGCTTTCAGGTCACACCCAGCCTGCCGTCACCCCTAAAATCTGCTATCAGGTCAGACCCAGCCTGCCGTCACCTCTATACTCTGCTATCAGGTCACACCCAGCCTGCCGTCACCTCTATACTCTGCTATCAGGTCACACCCAGCTTGCTGTCTCCCCTATACTCTGGTATGAGGTCACATCCAGCCAGTTCTCACCTCTAGACTCTGCTATCAGGTAATACCCAGCCTGCTGTCACCCCTATACTCTGCTATCAGGTCTCCCCCAGCCTGCTGTCACCTCTATACTCTGCTATCAGGTCACACCCAGCCTGCTGTCACGCCGATACTCTGCTATCAGGTCACACCCGGCCTGCCGTCACCTCTATACTCTGCTATCAGGTCACACCCGGCCTGCCGTCTCCTCTATACTCTCCTATCAGGTCACACCCGGCCTGCTGTCTCCTCTATACTCTGCTATCAGGTCACACCCGGCCTGCTGTCACCTCTATACTCTACTATCATGTCACACCCAGCCTGCTGTCTCCCCTATACTCTGCTATCAGGTCACACCCAGCCTGCTCTCACCTCTATACTCTGCTATCAGGTCATACCCAGCCTGTTGTCATCTCTATACTCTGCTATCAGGTCTCCCCCAGCCTGCTGTCACCTCTATACTCTGCTATCAGGTCATACCCATCCTGCTGTCACCTCTATACTCTGCTATCAGGTCTCCCCCAGCCTGCTGTCACCTCTATACTCTGCTACCAGGTCACACCCAGCCTGCTGTCACCTCTATACTCTGCTTTCAGGTCATACCCAGCCTGCTGTCACCTCTATACTCTGTTATCAGGTCACACCCTGCCTGCCGTCACCCCAATACTCTGCTATCAGGTCACACCCAGCCTGCCATCACCACGATACTCTGCTATCATGTCACACCCAGCCTGCATTCACCTCTATAATCTGCTATCAGGTCACACCCAGCCTGCCGTCACCTCTATACTCTGCTATCAGGTCACACCCAGCCTGCCGTCACCCCTAAAATCTGCTATCAGGTCAGACCCAGCCTGCCGTCACCTCTATACTCTGCTATCAGGTCACACCCAGCCTGCCGTCATCTCTATACTCTGCTATCAGGTCACACCCAGCCTGCTGTCTCCCCTATACTCTGCTTTGAGGTCACACCCAGCCAGCTCTCACCTCTATACTCTGCTATCAGGTAATACCCAGCCTGCTGTCACCCCTATACTCTGCTATCAGGTCTCCCCCAGCCTGCTGTCACCTCTATACTCTGCTATCAGGTCACACCGAGCCTGCTGTCACGCCGATACTCTGCTATCAGGTCACACCCGGCCTACCGTCACCTCTAAACTCTGCTATCAGGTCATACCCGGCCTCCCGTCTCCTCTATACTCTGCTATCAGGTCACACCCGGCCTGCTGTCTCCTCTATACTCTGCTATCAGGTCACACCCGGCCTGCTGTCACCTCTATACTCTGCTATCATGTCACACCCAGCCTGCTGTCTCCCCTATACTCTGCTATCAGGTCACACCCAGCCTGCTCTCACCTCTATACTCTGCTATCAGGTCATACCCAGCCTGCTGTCACCTCTATACTCTGCTGTCAGGTCTCCCCCAGCCTGCTGTCACCTCTATACTCTGCTATCAGGTCTCACCCAGCCTGCTGTCACCCCAATACTCTGCTATCAGGTGATACCCAGCCTGCTGTAACCTCTATACTCTGCTATCAGGTCATACCCAGCCTGCTGTCACCTCAATAATCTGCTGTCAGGTCACACCCAGCCTGCTGTCACCCCGATACTCTGCTATCAGGTCACACCCGGCCTGCTGTCACCTCGATACTCTGCTATCAGGTCACACCCGGCCTGCTGTCACCTCTATACTCTGCTATCAGGTCTCCCACAGCCTGCTGTCACCTCTATACTCTGCTTTCAGGTCACACCCAGCCTGCCGTCACCTCTATACTGTGCTATCAGGTCACACCCAGCCTGCCGTCACCCCAATACTCTGCTATAAGGTCACACCCAGCCTGCCGTCACCCCTATACTCTGCTATCAGGTCACACCCAGCCTGCCGTATCCTCTATACTCTGCTATCAGGTCACACCCAGCCTGCCGTCACCTCTATACTCTGCTATCAGGTCACACCCAGCCTGCCGTCACCTCTCTACTCTGCTATCAGGTCACACCCAGCCTGCCGTCACCTCTGTACTCTGCTATCAGGTCACACCCAGCCTGCTGTCACCCCGATACTCTGTTATTAGGTCACACCCATCCTGCTGTCACCCCTATACTCTGCTATCATTTCACACCCAGCCTGCCGTCACCTCTATACTCTGCTATCAGGTCACAAACCTCTATACTCTGCTATCAGGTCACACCCGGCCTGCCGTCACCTCTATACTCTGCTATCAGGTCTCACCCTGCCTGCCGTCACCTCTATACTCTGCTATCAGGTCACACCCGGCCTGCCGTCAACTCTATACTCTGCTATCAGGTCACACCCGGCCTGCCGTCACCCCAATACTCTGCTATCAGGTCACACCCGGCCTGCTGTCACCCCTATACTCTGCTATCAGGTCACACCCGGCCTGCTGTCACCTCTATACTCTGCTATCATGTCACACCCGGCCTGCTGTCACCACTATACTCTGATATCAGGTCACACTCGGCCTGCCATCACCTCTATACTCTGCTATCAGGTCACACCCGGCCTGCCGTCACCTCTATACTCTGCTATCAGGTCACACCCGGCCTGCTGTCTCCCCTATACTCTGCTATGAGGTCACACCCAGCCTGCTCTCACCTCTATACTCTGCTATCAGGTCTCCCCCAGCCTGCTGTCACCTCTATACTCTGCTATCAGGTCTCCCCCAGCCTGCCGTCACCCCGATACTCTGCTATCAGGTCACACCCAGCCTGCCGTCACCTCTATACTCTGCTATCAGGTCACACCCGGCCTGCCGTCTCCTCTATACTCTGCTATCAGGTCACACCCGGCCTGCTGTCTCCTCTTTACTCTGCTATCAGGTCACATCCGGCCTGCTGTCTCCTCTATACTCTGCTATCAGGTCACATCCGGCCTGCTGTCTCCTCTATACTCTGCTATCAGGTCACACCCGGCCTGCTCTCACCTCTATACTCTGCTATCAGGTCTCCCCCAGCCTGCTGTCACCACTATACTCTTCTATCAGGTCTCCCACAGCCTGCTGTCACCTCTATACTCTGCTATCAGGTCACACCCAGCCTGCCGTCACCTCTATACTCTGCTATCAGGTCACACCCAGCCTGCCGTCACCTCTATACTCTGCTATCAGGTCACACCCAGCCTGCCGTCACCCCAATACTCTGCTATAAGGTCACACCAAGCCTGCCGTCACCCCTATACTCTGCTGTCGGGTCACACCCAGCCTGCCGTCACCCCTATACTCTGCTATCAGGTCACACCCAGCCTGCCGTATCCTCTATACTCTGCTTTCCGGTCACACCCAGCCTGCCGTCACCTCTATACTCTGCTATCAGGTCACACCCAGCCTGCCGTCACCTCTATACTCTGCTATCAGGTCACACCCAGCCTGCCGTCACCTCTGTACTCTGCTATCAGGTCACACCCAGCCTGCCGTCACCTCTGTACTCTGCTATCAGGTCACACCCAGCCTGCTGTCACCCCGATACTCTGTTATTAGGTCACACCCAGCCTGGTGTCACCCCTATACTCTGCTATCATTTCACACCCAGCCTGCCGTCACCTCTATACTCTGCTATCATGTCACACCCAGCCTGCCGTCACCTCTATACTCTGCTATCAGGTCACACCCAGCCTGCCGTCACCCCTATACTCTGCTATCAGGTCACACCCAGCCTCCTGTCACCCCGATACTCTGTTATCAGGTCACACCCAGCCTGCTGTCACCTCTATACTCTGCTCTCATTTCACACCCAGTCTGCCGTCACCTCTATACTCTGCTATCAGGTCACACCCAGCCTACCGTCACCCCTATACTCTGCTATCAGGTCACACCCAGCCTGCCGTATCCTCTATACTCTGCTTTCAGGTCACACCCAGCCTGCCGTCACCTCTATACTCTGCTATCAGGTCACACCCAGCCTGCTGTCACCTCTATACTCTGCTATCAGGTCACACCCAGCCTGCCGTCACCTCTGTACTCTGCTATCAGGTCACACCCAGCCTGCCGTCACCTCTGTACTCTGCTATCAGGTCACACCCAGCCTGCTGTCACCCCGATACTCTGTTATTAGGTCACACCCAGCCTGGTGTCACCCCTATACTCTGCTATCATTTCACACCCAGCCTGCCGTCACCTCTATACTCTCCTATCAGGTCACAAACCTCTATACTCTGCTATCAGGTCACACCCAGCCTGCCGTCACCTCTATACTCTGCTATCAGGTCACACCCAGGCTGCTCTCACCTCTATACTCTGCTATCAGGTCATACCCAGCCTTCCGTCACCCCTATACTCTGCTATCATTTCACACCCAGCCTGCCGTCACCTCTATACTCTGCTATCAGGTCACACCCAGCCTGCCATCTCCTCTATACTCTGCTATCAGGTCACACCCAGCCTGTTGTCACTTCTATACTCTGCTATCAGGTCACACCCAGCCTGCCGTCACCTCTATACTCTGCTATCATGTCACACCCAGCCTGCCGTCACCTCTATACTCTGCTATCAGGTCACACCCAGCCTGCCGTCACCCCTATACTCTGCTATCAGGTTACACCCAGCCTCCTGTCACCCCGATACTCTGTTATCAGGTCACACCCAGCCTGCTGTCACCTCTATACTCTGCTCTCATTTCACACCCAGTCTGCCGTCACCTCTATACTCTGTTATCAGGTCACACCCAGCCTGCCGTCACCTCTATACTCTGCTATCAGGTCATACCCAGCCTGTTGTCATCTCTATACTCTGCTATCAGGTCTCCCCCAGCCTGCTGTCACCTCTATACTCTGCTATCAGGTCATACCCATCCTGCTGTCACCTCTATACTCTGCTATCAGGTCTCCCCCAGCCTGCTGTCACCTCTATACTCTGCTATCAGGTCACACCCAGCCTGCTGTCACCTCTATACTCTGCTTTCAGGTCACACCCAGCCTGCTGTCACCTCTATACTCTGCTATCAGGTCACACCCAGCCTGCCGTCACCCCAATAATCTGCTATCAGGTCACACCCAGTCTGCCGTCACCACGATACTCTGCTATCAGGTCACACACAGCCTGCCGTCACCCCTATAATCTGCTATCAGGTCACACCCAGCCTGCCGTCACCTCTATACTCTGCTATCAGGTCACACCCAGCCTGCCGTCACCTCTATACTCTGCTATCAGGTCAAACCCAGCCTGCCGTCACCCCTATAATCTGCTATCATGTCAGACCCAGCCTGCCGTCACCTCTATACTCTGCTATCAGGTCACACCCAGCCTGCCGTCACCACTATACTCTGATATCAGGTCACACCCTGCCTGCCGTCACCCCTATAATCTGCTATCAGGTCAGACCCAGCCTGCCGTCACCTCTATACTCTGCTATCAGGTCACACCCAGCCTGCTGTCTCCCCTATACTCTGCTATGAGGTCACACCCAGCCAGCTCTCACCTCTATACTCTGCTATCAGGTAATACCCAGCCTGCTGTCACCCCTATACTCTGCTATCAGGTCTCCCCCAGCCTGCTGTCACCTCTATACTCTGCTATCAGGTCACACCCAGCCTGCTGTCACGCCGATACTCTGCTATCAGGTCACACCCTGCCTGCCGTCACCTCTAAACTCTGCTATCAGGTCACACCCGGCCTGCCGTCTCCTCTATACTCTGCTATCAGGTCACACCCAGCCTGCTGTCTCCTCTATACTCTGCTATCAGGTCACACCCAGCCTGCTGTCACCTCTATACTCTGCTATCATGTCACACCCAGCCTGCTGTCTCCCCTATACTCTGCTATCAGGTCACACCCATCCTGCTCTCACTCTATACTCTGCTATCAGGTCATACCCAGCCTGCTGTCTCCTCTATACTCTGCTATCAGGTCTCCCCAGCCTGCTGTCACCTCTATACTCTGCTATCAGGTCTCACCCAGCCTGCTGTCACCCCAATACTCTGCTATCAGGTGATACCCAGCCTGCTGTAACCTCTATACTCTGCTATCAGGTCATACCCAGCCTGCTGTCACCTCAATAATCTGCTGTCAGGTCAAACCCAGCCTGCTGTCACCCCGATACTCTGCTATCAGGTCACACCCGGCCTGCTGTCACCTCTATACTCTGCTATCAGGTCACATCCGTCCTGCCGTCACCTCTGTACTCTGCTATCAGGTCTCCCACAGCCTGCCGTCACCTCTATACTCTGCTTTCAGGTCACACACAGCCTGCCGTCACCTCTATACTCTGATATCAGGTCACACCCAGCCTGCCGTCACCTCTATACTCTGCTATCAGGTCACACCCAGCCTGCCGTCACCCCAATACTCTGCTATAAGGTCACACCCAGCCTGCCGTCACCCCTATACTCTGCTATCAGGTCACACCCAGCCTGCCGTCACCTCTATACTCTGCTATCAGGTCACACCCAGCCTGCCGTCACCTCTATACTAGGGATGTGCAGGCTCGGTTCTACTCGGTTCCGTTCGGTTCTTTTTACCGGATCTTATTGGGTTTCAGCTGTCACGAGTTTTGGATAGCCAATAAGATTCGGTAAAAAGAACCGAACGGAACCGAGTAGAACCGAGCCTGCACATCCCTACTCTATACTGTGCTATCAGGTCACACCCAACCTGCCGTATCCTCTATACTCTGCTATCAGGTCACACCCGGCCTGCTGTCTCCCCTATACTCTGCTATGAGGTCACACCCAGCCTGCTCTCACCTCTATACTCTGCTATCAGGTCTCCCCCAGCCTGCTGTCACCTCTATACTCTGCTATCAGGTCTCCCCCAGCCTGCCGTCACCCCGATACTCTGCTATCAGGTCACACCCAGCCTGCCGTCACCTCTATACTCTGCTATCAGGTCACACCCGGCCTGCCGTCTCCTCTATACTCTGCTATCAGGTCACACCCGGCCTGCTGTCTCCTCTTTACTCTGCTATCAGGTCACATCCGGCCTGCTGTCTCCTCTATACTCTGCTATCAGGTCACACCCGGCCTGCTCTCACCTCTATACTCTGCTATCAGGTCTCCCCCAGCCTGCTGTCACCACTATACTCTTCTATCAGGTCTCCCACAGCCTGCTGTCACCTCTATACTCTGCTATCAGGTCACACCCAGCCTGCCGTCACCTCTATACTCTGCTATCAGGTCACACCCAGCCTGCCGTCACCTGTATACTCTGCTATCAGGTCACACCCAGCCTGCCGTCACCCCTATACTCTGCTGTCGGGTCACACCCAGCCTGCCGTCACCCCTATACTCTGCTATCAGGTCACACCCAGCCTGCCGTATCCTCTATACTCTGCTTTCAGGTCACACCCAGCCTGCCGTCACCTCTATACTCTGCTATCAGGTCACACCCAGCCTGCCGTCACCTCTGTACTCTGCTATCAGGTCACACCCAGCCTGCCGTCACCTCTGTACTCTGCTATCAGGTCACACCCAGCCTGCCTTCACCTCTGTACTCTGCTATCAGGTCACACCCAGCCTGCTGTCACCCCGATACTCTGTTATTAGGTCACACCCAGCCTGGTGTCACCCCTATACTCTGCTATCATTTCACACCCAGCCTGCCGTCACCTCTATACTCTGCTATCATGTCACACCCAGCCTGCCGTCACCTCTATACTCTGCTATCAGGTCACACCCAGCCTGCCGTCACCCCTATACTCTGCTATCAGGTCACACCCAGCCTCCTGTCACCCCGATACTCTGTTATCAGGTCACACCCAGCCTGCTGTCACCTCTATACTCTGCTCTCATTTCACACCCAGTCTGCCGTCACCTCTATACTCTGCTATCAGGTCACACCCAGCCTACCGTCACCCCTATACTCTGCTATCAGGTCACACCCAGCCTGCCGTATCCTCTATACTCTGCTTTCAGGTCACACCCAGCCTGCCGTCACCTCTATACTCTGCTATCAGGTCACACCCAGCCTGCTGTCACCTCTATACTCTGCTATCAGGTCACACCCAGCCTGCCGTCACCTCTGTACTCTGCTATCAGGTCACACCCAGCCTTCCGTCACCTCTGTACTCTGCTATCAGGTCACACCCAGCCTGCTGTCACCCCGATACTCTGTTATTAGGTCACACCCAGCCTGGTGTCACCCCTATACTCTGCTATCATTTCACACCCAGCCTGCCGTCACCTCTATACTCTCCTATCAGGTCACAAACCTCTATACTCTGCTATCAGGTCACACCCAGCCTGCCGTCACCTCTATACTCTGCTATCAGGTCACACCCAGGCTGCTCTCACCTCTATACTCTGCTATCAGGTCATACCCAGCCTTCCGTCACCCCTATACTCTGCTATCATTTCACACCCAGCCTGCCGTCACCTCTATACTCTGCTATCAGGTCACACCCAGCCTGCCATCTCCTCTATACTCTGCTATCAGGTCACACCCAGCCTGTTGTCACTTCTATACTCTGCTATAAGGTCACACCCAGCCTGCCGTCACCTCTATACTCTGCTATCATGTCACACCCAGCCTGCCGTCACCTCTATACTCTGCTATCAGGTCACACCCAGCCTGCCGTCACCCCTATACTCTGCTATCAGGTCACACCCAGCCTCCTGTCACCCCGATACTCTGTTATCAGGTCACACCCAGCCTGCTGTCACCTCTATACTCTGCTCTCATTTCACACCCAGTCTGCCGTCACCTCTATACTCTGTTATCAGGTCACACCCAGCCTGCCGTCACCTCTATACTCTGCTATCAGGTCATACCCAGCCTGTTGTCATCTCTATACTCTGCTATCAGGTCTCCCCCAGCCTGCTGTCACCTCTATACTCTGCTATCAGGTCATACCCATCCTGCTGTCACCTCTATACTCTGCTATCAGGTCTCCCCCAGCCTGCTGTCACCTCTATACTCTGCTATCAGGTCACACCCAGCCTGCTGTCACCTCTATACTCTGCTTTCAGGTCACACCCAGCCTGCTGTCACCTCTATACTCTGCTATCAGGTCACACCCAGCCTGCCGTCACCCCAATAATCTGCTATCAGGTCACACCCAGTCTGCCGTCACCACGATACTCTGCTATCAGGTCACACACAGCCTGCCGTCACCCCTATAATCTGCTATCAGGTCACACCCAGCCTGCCGTCACCTCTATACTCTGCTATCAGGTCACACCCAGCCTGCCGTCACCTCTATACTCTGCTATCAGGTCAAACCCAGCCTGCCGTCACCCCTATAATCTGCTATCATGTCAGACCCAGCCTGCCGTCACCTCTATACTCTGCTATCAGGTCACACCCAGCCTGCCGTCACCACTATACTCTGATATCAGGTCACACCCTGCCTGCCGTCACCCCTATAATCTGCGATCAGGTCAGACCCAGCCTGCCGTCACCTCTATACTCTGCTATCAGGTCACACCCAGCCTGCTGTCTCCCCTATACTCTGCTATGAGGTCACACCCAGCCAGCTCTCACCTCTATACTCTGCTATCAGGTAATACCCAGCCTGCTGTCACCCCTATACTCTGCTATCAGGTCTCCCCCAGCCTGCTGTCACCTCTATACTCTGCTATCAGGTCACACCCAGCCTGCTGTCACGCCGATACTCTGCTATCAGGTCACACCCTGCCTGCCGTCACCTCTAAACTCTGCTATCAGGTCACACCCGGCCTGCCGTCTCCTCTATACTCTGCTATCAGGTCACACCCAGCCTGCTGTCACCCCTATACTCTGCTATCATGTCACAGCCAGCCTGCTGTCTCCTCTATACTCTGCTATCAGGTCACACCCAGCCTGCTGTCACCTCTATACTCTGCTATCATGTCACAGCCAGCCTGCTGTCTCCCCTATACTCTGCTATCAGGTCACACCCATCCTGCTCTCACTCTATACTCTGCTATCAGGTCATACCCAGCCTGCTGTCTCCTCTATACTCTGCTATCAGGTCTCCCCAGCCTGCTGTCACCTCTATACTCTGCTATCAGGTCTCACCCAGCCTGCTGTCACCCCAATACTCTGCTATCAGGTGATACCCAGCCTGCTGTAACCTCTATACTCTGCTATCAGGTCATACCCAGCCTGCTGTCACCTCAATAATCTGCTGTCAGGTCAAACCCAGCCTGCTGTCACCCCGATACTCTGCTATCAGGTCACACCCGGCCTGCTGTCACCTCTATACTCTGCTATCAGGTCACATCCGTCCTGCCGTCACCTCTGTACTCTGCTATCAGGTCTCCCACAGCCTGCCGTCACCTCTATACTCTGATATCAGGTCACACCCAGCCTGCCGTCACCTCTATACTCTGCTATCAGGTCACACCCAGCCTGCCGTCACCCCAATACTCTGCTATAAGGTCACACCCAGCCTGCCGTCACCCCTATACTCTGCTATCAGGTCACACCCAGCCTGCCGTCACCTCTATACTCTGCTATCAGGTCACACCCAGCCTGCCGTCACCTCTATACTGTGCTATCAGGTCACACCCAAAATGCCGTCACCTCTATACTCTGCTATCAGGTCACACGCAGCCTGCCGTCACCCCTATACTCTGCTATCAGGTCACACCCAGCCTGCTGTCACCCCGATACTCTGTTATCAGGTCACACCCGGCCTGCAGTCACCCCTATACTCTGCTATCATTTCACACCCAGCCTGCTGTCACCCCAATACTCTGCTACCAGGTCAAACCCAGCCTGCTGTCACCCCGATACTCTGCTATCAGGTCACACCCAGCCTGCCATCTCCTCTATACTCTGCTATCAGGTCACACCCAGCCTGCTGTCACCTCTATACTCTGCTATCAGGTCACACCCAGCCTGCCGTCACCCCTATACTCTGCTATCAGGTCACACCCAGCCTCCTGTCACCCCGATACTCTGTTATCAGGTCACACCCAGCCTGCTGTCACCTCTATACTCTGCTATCATTTCACACCCAGCCTGCCGTCACCTCTATACTCTGCTATCAGGTCACACACCTCTATACTCTGCTATCATTTCACACCCAGCCTGCTGTCACCTCTATACTCTGCTATCAGGTCTCACCCGGCCTGCTGTCACCTCTATTCTCTGCTTTCAGGTCACACCCGGCCTGCTGTCACCTCTTTACTCTGCTGTCAGGTCACACCCAGCCTGCTGTCACCACGATACTCTGCTATCAGGTCACACCCAGCCTGCTGTCACCACGATACTCTGCTATCAGGTCACACCCGGCCTGCCGTCACCTCTATACTCTGCTATCAGGTCACACCCAGCCTGCCGTCTCCTCTATACTCTGCTATCAGGTAACACCCAGCCTGCTGTCTCCTCTTTACTCTGCTATCAGGTCACACCCATCCTGCTGTCTCCCCTATACTCTGCTATGATGTCACACCCAGCCTGCTGTCACCCCGATACTCTGCTATCAGGTCACACCCGGCCTGCCGTCACCTCTATACTCTGCTATCAGGTCACACCCAGCCTGCCGTCTCCTCTATACTCTGCTATCAGGTAACACCCAGCCTGCTGTCTCCTCTTTACTCTGCTATCAGGTCACACCCATCCTGCTGTCTCCTCTATACTCTGCTATCAGGTCACACCCAGCCTGCTGTCTCCCCTATACTCTGCTATCAGGTCACACCCAGGCAGCGCTCTCACCTCTATACTCTGCTATCAGGTCATACCCAGCCTGCTGTCACCTCTATACTCTGCTATCAGGTCTCCCCCAGCCTGCTGTCACCTCTATACTCTGCTATCAGGTCATACCCAGCCTGCTGTCACCTCTATACTCTGCTATCATGTCATACCCAGCCTGCTGTCATCTCTATACTCTGCTATCTGGTCTCCCCCAGCCTGCTGTCACCTCTATTCTCTGCTATCTTGTCTCCCCCAGCCTGCCGTCACCTCTATACTCTGCTATGAGTCACACCCAGCCTGCCGTCACCCCTATACTCTGCTATCAGGTCACACCCAGCCTGCCGTCTCCTCTATACTCTGCTATCAGGTCACACCCAGCCTGCCGTCACCTCTATCCTCTGCTATCAGGTCACACCCAGCCTGCCGTCACCTCTATACTCTGCTATCAGGTCACACCCAGCCTGCCGTCACCTCTATCCTCTGCTATCAGGTCAAACGCAGCCTGCCGTCACCCCTATACTCTGCTATCAGGTCACACCCAGCCTTCTCTCACCCCGATACTCTGTTATCAGGTCACACCCAGCCTGCCGTCACCCCTATACTCTGCTATCATTTCACACCCAGCCTGCCGTCACCTCTATACTCTGCTATCAGGTCACACCCAGCCTGCCGTCTCCTCTATACTCTGCTATCAGGTCACACCCAGCCTGATGTCTCCCCTATACCCTGCTATCAGGTCACACCCAGCCTGCCGTCACCTCTATACTCTGCTATCAGGTCACACCCAGCCTGCCGTCACCTCTATACTCTGCTATCATGTCACACCCAGCCTGCAATCACCTCTATACTCTGCTATCTGGTCACACCCAGCCTGCCGTCACCCCTATACACTGCTATCAGGTCACACCCAGCCTCCTGTCACCCCGATACTCTGTTATCAGGTCACACCCAGCCTGCTGTCACCTCTATACTCTGCTATCATTTCACACCCAGCCTGCCGTCACCTCTATACTCTGCTATCAGGTCACACACCTCTATACTCTGCTATCAGGTCACACCCGGCCTGCTGTCACCTCTATACTCTGCTATCAAGTCTCACCCGGCCTGCTGTCACCTCTATACTCTGCTTCAGGTCACACCCAGCCTGCTGTCACCTCTATACTCTGCTATCAGGTCACACCCAGCCTGCTGTCATCACGATACTCTGCTATCAGGTCACACCCAGCCTACCGTCACCTCTATACTCTGCTATCAGGTCACACCAAGCCTGCTGTCATCACGATACTCTGCTATCAGGTCATTCCCAGCCTGCTGTCACCCCGATACTCTGCTATCAGGTCACACCCGGCCTGCTGTAACCTCTATACTCTGCTATCAGGTCTCCCACAGCCTGCTGTCACCTCTATACTCTGCTATCAGGTCTCCCACAGCCTGCTGTCACCTCTATACTCTGCTATCTGGTCACACCCAGCCTGCTGTCACCTCTATACTCTGCTATCAGTTCACACCTTGCCTGCTGTCACCCCAATACTCTGCGCTATCAGGTCACACCCAGCCTGCTGTCACCCCAATACTCTGCTATAAGGTCACACCCAGCCTGCCGTCATCGCTATGCTCTGCTATCAGGTCACACCCAGCCTGCCGTCTCCTCTATACTCTGCTATCAGGTCACACCCAGCCTGCCGTCACCTCTATACTCTGCTATCAGGTCACACCCAGCCTGCCGTCACCTCTCTACTCTGCTCTCAGGTCACACCCAACCTGCCGTCACCTCTATACTCTGCTATCAGGTCACACGCAGCCTGCCGTCACCCCTATACTCTGCTATCAGGTCACACCCAGCCTGCTGTCACCCCGATACTCTGTTATCAGGTCACACCCAGCCTGCTGTCACCCCGATACTCTGCTATTAGGTCACACCCAGCCTGCTGTCATCCCCATACTCTGCTATCAGGTCATACCCAGCCTGCTGTCACCCCGATACTCTGCTATCAGATCACACCCAGCCTGCTGTCACCCTGATACTCTGCTATCAGGTCACACCCAGCCTGCTGTCACCCCGATACTCTGTTATCAGGTCACACCCAGCCTGCTGTCACCCCGATACTCTGCTATCAGGTCACACCCAGCCTGCTGTCACCCCCATACTCTGCTATCATGTCATACCCAGCCTGCTGTCACCTCTATACTCTGCTATCAGGTCTCCCCCAGCCTGCTGTCACATCTATACTCTGCTATCAGGTCTCACCCAGCCTGCTATCACCCCAATACTCTGCTATCAGGTGATACCCAGCCTGCTGTAACCTCTATACTCTGCTATCAGGTCATACCCAGCCTGCTGTCACCTCAATAATCTGCTGTCAGGTCACACCCAGCCTGCTGTCACCCCGATACTCTGCTATCAGGTCACACCCGGCCTGCTGTCACCTCTATACTCTGCTATCAGTTCACACCCAGCCTGCTGTCACCTCTATACTCTGCTATCAGGTCTCCCACAGCCTGCTGTCACCTCTATACTCTGCTTTCAGGTCACACCCAGCCAGCTGTCACCTGTATACTCTGCTATCAGGTCACACCCAGCCTGCCGTCACCTCTATACTCTGCTATCAGGTCACACCCAGCCTGCTGTCACCCCGATACTCTGTTATTAGGTCACACCCAGCCTGCTGTCACCCCTATACTCTGCTATCATTTCACACCCAGCCTGCCGTCACCTCTATACTCTGCTATCAGGTCACACACCTCTATACTCTGCTATCAGGTGACAACCAGCCTGCTGTCCCCTCTATATTCTGCTATCAGGTTTCACCTTTCCTGCTGTCACCTCTATACTCTGCTTTCAGGTCACACCCAGCCTGCTGTCCCCTCTATACTCTGCTATCAGGTCACATCCAGCCTGCCGTCACCCCTATACTCTGCTATCAGGTCACACCCGTCCTGCTGTCACCTCTATACTCTGCTATCATGTCACACCGAGCCTGCTGTCACCACTATACTCTGATATTAGGTCACACCCAGCCTGCCGTCACCTCTATACTCTTCTATCAGGTCACACCCAGCCTGCTGTCACCTCTATACTCTGCTATCAGGTCACACCCAGCCTGCTGTCTCCCCTATACTCTGCTATGAGGTCACACCCAGCCTGCTCTCACCTCTATACTCTGCTATCAGGTAATACCCAGCCTGCTGTCACCTCTATACTCTGCTATCAGGTCACACCCAGCCTGCTGTCACCCCGATACTCTGCTATCAGGTCACACCCGGCCTGCTGTCACCTCTATACTCTGCTATCAGGTCACACCCGGCCTGCCGTCTCCTCTATACTCTGCTATCAGGTCACACCCGGCCTGCTGTCATCTCTTTACTCTGCTATCAGGTCACACCCAGCCTGCTGTCTCCCCTATACTCTGCTATCAGGTCTCCCCCAGCCTGCTGTCACCTCTATACTCTGCTATCAGGTCTCACCCAGCCTGCTGTCACCCCAATACTCTGCTATCAGGTCATACCCAGCCTGCTGTCACCTCAATAATCTGCTATCAGGTCACACCCAGCCTGCTGTCACCCCGATACTCTGCTATCAGGTCACACCCGGCCTGCTGTCACCTCTATACTCTGCTATCAGGTCACACCCAGCCTGCTGTCACCTCTATACTCTGCTATCAGGTCTCCCTCAGCCTGCTGTCACCTCTATACTCTGCTTTCAGGTCACACCCAGCCTACTGTCACCTCTATACTCTGCTATCAGGTCACACCCAGCCTGCTGTCACCTCTATACTCTGCTATCAGGTCTCCCACAGCCTGCTGTCACCTCTATACTCTGCTTTCAGGTCACACCCAGCCTGCTGTCACCTCTATACTCTGCTATCAGGTCACACCCAGCCTGCTGTCACCTCTATACTCTGCTATCAGGTCACACCCAGCCTGCTGTCACCCCAATACTCTGCTATCAGGTCACACCCAGCCTGACGTCACCACTATACTCTGCTATCAGGTCACACCCTGCCTGCCATCTCCTCTATACTCTGCTATCAGGTCACACCCAGCCAGCCGTCACCTCTATACTCTGCTATCAGATCACACCCAGCGTGCCGTCACCTCTATACTCTGCTATCAGGACACACCCAACCTACCGTCACCCCTATACTCTGCTATCAGGTCACACCCAGCCTGCTGTCACCCCGATACTCTGTTATCAGGTCACACCCAGCCTGCTGTCACCCCTATACTCTGCTGTCATTTCACACCCAGCCTGCCGTCACCTCTATACTCTGCTATCAGTTCACACCCAGCCTGCCGTCTCCTCTATACTCAGCTATCAGGTCACACCCAGCCTGCTGTCTCCCCTATACCCTGCTATCAGGTCACACACAGCCTGCTGTCACCTCTATACTCTGCTATCAGGTCATACCCAGCCTGCTGTCACCTCTATACTCTGCTATCAGGTCATACCCAGCCTGCTGTCACCTCAATACTCTACTATGAGGTCACACCCAGCCTGCCGTCACCCCTATACTCTGATATCAAGTCACACCCAGCCTGCTTTCACCTCTATTCTCTGCTATCAGGTCACACCCAGCCTGCTGTCACCCCTATACTCTGCTATATGGTCACACCTAGCTTGCTGTCACCCCTACTCTCTGCTATCAGGTCATACCCAGCCTGCTGTCACCTCTATACTCTGCTATCAGGTCACACCCAGCCTGCTGTCACCTCTATACTCTGCTATCAGGTCACACCCAGCCTGCTGTTACCCCGATACTCTGCTATCAGGTCACACCCAGCCTGCCGTCACCACTATACTCTGCTATCAGGTCACACCCAGCCTGCTGTCACCTCTATACTCTGCTTTCAGGTCACACCCAGCCTGCCGTCACCCCTATACTCTGCTATCAGGTCACACCCAGCCTGCTTTCACCTATATTCTCTGCTATCAGGTCACACCCAGCCTGCTGTCACCCCTATACTCTGCTATATGGTCACACCTAGCCTGTTGTCACCCCTACTCTCTGCTATCAGGTCATACCCAGCCTGCTGTCACCCCTATACTCTGCTATCAGGTCACACCCAGCCTGCTGTCACCTCTATACTCTGCTATCATGTCACACCCAGCCTGCTGTCACCCCTATACTCTGCTATCAGATCACACCCAGCCTGCTGTCACCTTTATACTCTGCTATCATGTCACACCCAGCCTGCCGTTACCCCTTTACTCTGCTATCAGGTCACACCCAGCCTGCCGTCACTCCTATACTCTGCTATCAGGTCACACCCAGCCTGCTGTCACCCCTATAGTCTGCTATCAGGTCACACCCAGCCTGCTGTAACCTCTATACTCTGCTATCAGGTCATACCCAGCCTGCTGTCACCTCTATACTCCGCTATCAGATCACACCCAGCCTGCTGTCACCCCTATACTCTGCTATCAGGTCATACCCAGCCTGCTGTCACCCCTATACTCTGCTATCAGGTCACACCCGGCCTGCTGTCTCCCCTATACTCTGCTATGAGGTCACACCCAGCCTGCTCTCACCTCTATACTCTGATATCAGGTAATACCCAGCCTGGTGTCACCTCTATACTCTGCTATCAGGTCACACCCAGCCTGCTGTCACCCCGATACTCTGCTATCAGGTCACACCCGGCCTGCTGTCACCTCTATACTCTGCTATCAGGTCACACCCGGCCTGCTGTCACCTCTATACTCTGCTATCAGGTCACACCCGGCCTGCTGTCACCCCGATACTCTGCTATCAGGTCACTCCCGGCCTGCTGTCAACTCTATACTCTGCTATCAGGTCACACCCAGCCTGCTGTCACCTCTATACTCTGCTATCAGGTCACACCCAGCCTGCTGTCACCTCTATACTCTGCTATCAGGTCACACCCAGCCTGCTGTCACCTCTATACTCAGCTATCAGGTCACACCCAGCCTGCTGTCACCTCTATACTCTGCTATCAGGTCACACCCAGCCTGCTGTCACCTCTATACTCCGCTATCAGGTCACACCCATCAGGTCACACCCAGCCTGCTGTCACCTCTATACTCTGCTATCAGGTCACACCCAGCCTGCTGTCACCTCTATACTCTGCTATCAGGTCACACCCAGCCTGCTGTCACCTCTATACTCTGCTATCAGGTCACACCCAGCTTGCTGTCACCTCTATACTCTGCTATCAGGTCACACCCAGCCTGCCCTCACCCCGATACTCTGCTATCAGGTCACTCCCGGCCTGCTGTCACCTCTATACTCCGCTATCAGGTCACACCCGGCCTGCTGTCACCTCTATACTCCGCTATCAGGTCACACCCAGCCTGCTGTCACCTCTATACTCTGCTATCAGGTCACACCCAGCCTGCTGTCACCACTATACTCTGATATCAGGTCACACCCAGCCTGCTATCACCTCTATACTCTGCTATCAGGTCACACCCAGCCTGCTGTCTCCCCTATACTCTGCTATGATGTCACACCCAGCCTGCTCTCACCTCTATACTCTGCTATCAGGTAATACCCAGCCTGCTGTCACCTCTATACTCTGCTATCAGGTCACACCCAGCCTGCTGTCACCCCGATACTCTGCTATCAGGTCACACCCGGCCTGCCGTCACCTCTATACTCTGCTATCAGGTCACACCCAGCCTGCTGTCACCTCTATACTCTGCTATCAGGTCACACCCAGCCTGCTGTCACCTCTATACTCTGCTATCAGGTCACAGCCATCAGGTCACACCCAGCCTGCTGTCACCTCTATACTCTGCTATCAGGTCACACCCAGCCTGCTGTCACCTCTATACTCTGCTATCAGGTCACACCCAGCCTGCTGTCACCTCTATACTCTGCTATCAGGTCACACCCAGCTTGCTGTCACCTCTATACTCTGCTATCAGGTCACACCCAGCCTGCCCTCACCCCGATACTCTGCTATCAGGTCACTCCCGGCCTGCTGTCACCTCTATACTCCGCTATCAGGTCACACCCAGCCTGCTGTCACCTCTATACTCTGCTATCATGTCACACCCGGCCTGCTGTCACCACTATACTCTGATATCAGGTCACACCCAGCCTGCTGTCACCTCTATACTCTGCTATCAGGTCACACCCAGCCTGCTGTCACCTCTATACTCCGCTATCAGGTCACACCCATCAGGTCACACCCAGCCTGCTGTCACCTCTATACTCTGCTATCAGGTCACACCCAGCCTGCTGTCACCTCTATACTCTGCTATCAGGTCACACCCAGCCTGCCCTCACCCCGATACTCTGCTATCAGGTCACTCCCGGCCTGCTGTCACCTCTATACTCCGCTATCAGGTCACACCCGGCCTGCTGTCACCTCTGTACTCCGCTATCAGGTCACACCCGGCCTGCTGTCACCTCTATACTCCGCTATCAGGTCACACCCGGCCTGCTGTCACCTCTATACTCTGCTATCATGTCACACCCGGCCTGCTGTCACCACTATACTCTGATATCAGGTCACACCCAGCCTGCTATCACCTCTATACTCTGCTATCAGGTCACACCCAGCCTGCTGTCTCCCCTATACTCTGCTATGATGTCACACCCAGCCTGCTCTCACCTCTATACTCTGCTATCAGGTAATACCCAGCCTGCTGTCACCTCTATACTCTGCTATCAGGTCACACCTAGCCTGTTGTCACCCCTACTCTCTGCTATCAGGTCATACCCAGCCTGCTGTCACCCCTATACTCTGCTATCAGGTCACACCCAGCCTGCTGTCACCTCTATACTCTGCTATCATGTCACACCCAGCCTGCTGTCACCCCTATACTCTGCTATCAGATCACACCCAGCCTGCTTTCACCTTTATACTCTGCTATCATGTCACACCCAGCCTGCCGTTACCCCTATACTCTGCTATCAGGTCACACCCAGCCTGCCGTCACTCCTATACTCTGCTATCAGGTCACACCCAGCCTGCCGTCAACCCTATACTCTGCTATCAGGTCACACCCGGCCTGCTGTCTCCCCTATACTCTGCTATGAGGTCACACCCAGCCTGCTCTCACCTCTATACTCTGATATCAGGTAATACCCAGCTTGCTGTCACCTCTATACTCTGCTATCAGGTCACACCCAGCCTGCTGTCACCCCGATACTCTGCTATCAGGTCACACCCGGCCTGCTGTCACCTCTATACTCTGCTATCAGGTCACACCCGGCCTGCTGTCACCTCTATACTCTGCTATCAGGTCACACCCGGCCTGCTGTCACCCCGATACTCTGCTATCAGGTCACTCCCGGCCTGCTGTCACCTCTATACTCTGCTATCAGGTCACACCCGGCCTGCTGTCACCTCTATACTCTGCTATCAGGTCACACCCAGCCTGCTGTCACCTCTATACTCTGCTATCAGGTCACACCCAGCCTGCTGTCACCTCTATACTCCGCTATCAGGTCACACCCAGCCTGCTGTCACCTCTATACTCTGCTATCAGGTCACACCCAGCCTGCTGTCACCTCTATACTCCGCTATCAGGTCACACCCATCAGGTCACACCCAGCCTGCTGTCACCTCTATACTCTGCTATCAGGTCACACCCAGCCTGCTGTCACCTCTATACTCTGCTATCAGGTCACACCCAGCCTGCCGTCACCTCTATACTCTGCTATCAGGTCACACCCAGCCTGCCCTCACCCCGATACTCTGCTATCAGGTCACTCCCGGCCTGCTGTCACCTCTATACTCCGCTATCAGGTCACACCCGGCCTGCTGTCACCTCTATACTCCGCTATCAGGTCACACCCGGCCTGCTGTCACCTCTATACTCCGCTATCAGGTCACACCCGGCCTGCTGTCACCTCTATACTCCGCTATCAGGTCACACCCAGCCTGCTGTCACCTCTATACTCCGCTATCAGGTCACACCCAGCCTGCTGTCACCTCTATACTCTGCTATCAGGTCACACCCAGCCTGCTGTCACCCCTATACTCTGCTATCAGGTCACACCCAGCCTGCTGTCACCTCTATACGCTGCTATCAGGTCACACCCAGCCTGCTGTCACCTCTATACTCTGCTATCAGGTCACACCCAGCCTGCTGTCACCCCTATACTCTGCTATCAGGTCACACCCAGCCTGCTGTCACCCCTATACTCTGCTATCAGGTCACTCCCAGCCTGCTGTCACCTCTATACTCTGCTATCAGGTCACACCCAGCCTGCTGTCACATTTATACTCTGCTATCAGGTCACACCCAGCCTGCTGTCACCCCGATACTCTGCTATCAGGTCACACCCAGCCTGCTGTCACCTCTATACTCTGCTATCAGGTCACACCCAGCCTGCTGTCACCTCTATACTCTGCTATCAGGTCACACCCAGCCTGCTGTCACCCCTATACTCTGCTATCAGGTCACACCCAGCCTGCTGTCACCCCTATACTCTGCTATCAGGTCTCACCCAGCCTGCTGTCACATTTATACTCTGCTATCAGGTCACACCCAGCCTGCTGTCACCTCTATACTCTGCTATCAGGTCACACCCAGCCTGCTGTCACCTCTATACTCTGCTATCAGGTCACACCCAGCCTGCTGTCACCCCTATACTCTGCTATCAGGTCACACCCAGCCTGCTGCCACATTTATACTCTGCTATCAGGTCACACCCAGCCTGCTGTCACCCCTATACTCTGCTATCAGGTCACACCCAGCCTGCTGTCACCCCTATACTCTGCTATCAGGTCACACCCAGCCTGCTGTCACCTCTATACTCCGCTATCAGGTCACACCCAGCCTGCTGTCACCCCTATACTCCGCTATCAGGACACACCCAGCCTGCTGTCACCTCTATACTCCGCTATCAGGTCACACCCAGCCTGCTGTCACCTCTATACTCTGCTATCAGGTCACACCCAGCCTGCTGTCACCCCGATACTCTGCTATCAGGTCACACCCGGCCTGCTGTCACCCCTATACTCTGCTATCAGGTCACACCCGGCCTGCTGTCACCTCTATACTCTGCTATCAGGTCACAACCGGCCTGCTGTCACCTCTATACTCTGCTATCAGGTCACACCCAGCCTGCTGTCACCCCTATACTCTGCTATCAGGTCACTCCCAGCCTGCTGTCACCTCTATACTCTGCTATC
Organism: Taudactylus pleione; assembly: GCA_031769625.1. Lineage (NCBI taxonomy): Eukaryota > Metazoa > Chordata > Amphibia > Anura > Myobatrachidae > Taudactylus > Taudactylus pleione. The sequence goes on along the minus strand of JAUIMM010000008.1, from coordinate 7,045,697 downwards.
AGGTCACACCCAGCCTGCTGTCACATTTATACTCTGCTTTCAGGTCACACCCAGCCTGCTGTCACCTCTATACTCTGCTATCAGGTCACACCCAGCCTGCTGTCACCCCTATACTCTGCTATCAGGTCACACCCAGCCTGCTGTTACATTTATACTCTGCTATCAGGTCACACCCAGCCTGCTGTCACCCCTATACTCTGCTATCAGGTCACACCCAGCCTGCTGTCACCCCTATACTCTGCTATCAGGTCACTCCCAGCCTGCTGTCACCTCTATACTCTGCTATCAGGTCACACCCAGCCTGCTGTCACATTTATACTCTGCTATCAGGTCACACCCAGCCTGCTGTCACCTCTATACTCTGCTATCAGGTCACACCCAGCCTGCTGTCACCCCTATAATCTGCTATCAGGTCACACCCAGCCTGCTGTCACATTTATACTCTGCTATCAGGTCACACCCAGCCTGCTGTCACCCCGATACTCTGCTATCAGGTCACACCCAGCCTGCTGTCACCTCTATACTCTGCTATCAGGTCACACCCAGCCTGCTGTCACCCCGATACTCTGCTATCAGGTCACACCCAGCCTGCTGTCACCTCTATACTCTGCTATCAGGTCACACCCAGCCTGCTGTCACCCCTATACTCTGCTATCAGGTCACACCCAGCCTGCTGCCACATTTATACTCTGCTATCAGGTCACACCCAGCCTGCTGTCACCCCTATACTCTGCTATCAGGTCACACACAGCCTGCTGTCACCCCTATACTCTGCTATCAGGTCACACCCAGCCTGCTGTCACCTCTATACTCTGCTATCAGGTCACACCCAGCCTGCTGTCACCCCGATACTCTGCTATCAGGTCTCCCCCAGCCTGCTGTCACCTCTATACTCTGCTATCAGGTCACACCCAGCCTGCTGTCACCTCTATACTCTGCTATCAGGTCACACCCAGCCTGCTGTCACCCCGATACTCTGCTATCAGGTCTCCCCCAGCCTGCCGTCACCTCTATACTCTGCTATCAGGTCACACCCAGCCTGCCGTCACCTCTATACTCTGCTTTCAGGTCACACCCAGCCTGCCGTCACCTCTATACTTTGCTATCAGGTCACACCCAGCCTGCCGTCACCCCAATACTCTGCTATCAGATCACACCCAGCCTGCCGTCACCATGATACTCTGCTATCAGGTCACACCCGGCCTGCCGTCACCTCTATACTCTGCTATCAGGTCACACCCGGCCTGCCGTCTCCTCTATACTCTGCTATCAGGTATCACCCAGCCTGCTGTCTCCTCTTTACTCTGCTATCAGGTCACACCCATCCTGCTGTCTCCTCTATACTCTGCTATCAGGTCACACCCAGCCTGCTGTCTCCCCTATACTCTGCTATGAGGTCACACCCAGGCAGCGCTCTCACCTCTATACTCTGCTATCAGGTCATACCCAGCCTGCTGTCACCTCTATACTCTGCTATCAGGTCTCCCCCAGCCTGCTGTCACCTCTATACTCTGCTATCATGTCATACCCAGCCTGCTGTCATCTCTATACTCTGCTATCTGGTCTCCCCCAGCCTGCTGTCACCTCTATACTCTGCTATCTTGTCTTCCCCAGCCTGCCGTCACCTCTATACTCTGCTATCAGGTCACACGCAGCCTGCCATCACCCCTATACTCTGCTATCAGGTCACACCCAGCCTTCTGTCACCCCGATACTCTGTTATCAGGTCACACCCAGCCTGCCGTCACCCCTATACTCTGCTATCATTTCACACCCAGCCTGCCGTCACCTCTATACTCTGCTATCAGGTCACACCCAGCCTGCCGTCTCCTCTATACTCTGCTATCAGGTCACACCCAGCCTGATGTCTCCCCTATACCCTGCTATCAGGTCACACCCAGCCTGCCGTCACCTCTATACTCTGCTATCAGGTCACACCCAGCCTGCCGTCACCTCTATACTCTGCTATCATGTCACACCCAGCCTGCAATCACCTCTATACTCTGCTATCTGGTCACACCCAGCCTGCCGTCACCCCTATACACTGCTATCAGGTCACACCCAGCCTCCTGTCACCCCGATACTCTGTTATCAGGTCACATCCAGCCTGCTGTCACCTCTATACTCTGCTATCATTTCACACCCAGCCTGCCGTCACCTCTATACTCTGCTATCAGGTCACACACCTCTATACTCTGCTATCAGGTCACACCCGGCCTGCTGTCACCTCTATACTCTGCTATCAAGTCTCACCCGGCCTGCTGTCACCTCTATACTCTGCTTTCAGGTCACACCCAGCCTGCTGTCACCTCTATACTCTGCTATCAGGTCACACCCAGCCTGCTGTCATCACGATACTCTGCTATCAGGTCACACCCAGCCTGCCGTCACCTCTATACTCTGCTATCAGGTCACACCCAGCCTGCTGTCATCACGATACTCTGCTATCAGGTCATTCCCAGCATGCTGTCACCCCTATAATCTGCTATCAGGTCACACCCAGCCTGCCGTCACCTCTATACTCTGCTATCAGGTCACACCCAGCCTGCTATCATCACGATACTCTGCTATCAGGTCATTCCCAGCCTGCTGTCACCCCGATACTCTGCTATCAGGTCACACCCGGCCTGCTGTCACCTCTATACTCTGCTATCAGGTCTCCCACAGCCTGCTGTCACCTCTATACTCTGCTATCAGGTCTCCCACAGCCTGCTGTCACCTCTATACTCTGCTATCAGGTCACACCCAGCCTGCTGTCACCTCTATACTCTGCTATCAGTTCACACCCAGCCTGCTGTCACCCCAATACTCTGCGCTATCAGGTCACACCCAGCCTGCTGTCACCCCAATACTCTGCTATAAGGTCACACCCAGCCTGCCGTCACCGCTATGCTCTGCTATCAGGTCACACCCAGCCTGCCGTCTCCTCTATACTCTGCTATCATGTCACACCCAGCCTGCCGTCACCTCTATACTCTGCTATCAGGTCACACCCAGCCTGCCGTCACCTCTCTACTCTGCTATCAGGTCACACCCAACCTGCCGTCACCTCTATACTCTACTATCAGGTCACACGCAGCCTTCCGTCACCCCTATACTCTGCTATCAGGTCACACCCAGCCTGCTGTCACCCCGATACTCTGCTATCAGGTCACACCCAGCCTGCTGTCACCCCGATACTCTGCTATCAGGTCACACCCAGCCTGCTGTCACCCCCATACTCTGCTATCAGGTCACACCCAGCCTGCTGTCACCCCGATACTCTGCTATCAGATCACACCCAGCCTGCTGTCACCCTGATACTCTGCTATCAGGTCACACCCAGCCTGCTGTCACCCCGATACTCTGTTATCAGGTCACACCCAGCCTGCTGTCACCCCGATACTCTGCTATCAGGTCACACCCAGCCTGCTGTCACCCCCATACTCTGCTATCATGTCATACCCAGCCTGCTGTCACCTCTATACTCTGCTATCAGGTCTCCCCCAGCCTGCTGTCACATCTATACTCTGCTATCAGGTCATACCCAGCCTGCTATCACCCCAATACTCTGCTATCAGGTGATACCCAGCCTGCTGTAACCTCTATACTCTGCTATCAGGTCATACCCAGCCTGCTGTCACCTCAATAATCTGCTGTCAGGTCACACCCAGCCTGCTGTCACCCCGATACTCTGCTATCAGGTCACACCCGGCCTGCTGTCACCTCTATACTCTGCTATCAGGTCACACCCAGCCTGCTGTCACCTCTATACTCTGCTATCAGGTCTCCCACAGTCTACTGTCACCTCTATACTCTGCTTTCAGGTCACACCCAGCCAGCTGTCACCTGTATACTCTGCTATCAGGTCACACCCAGCCTGCTGTCACCTCTATACTCTGCTATCAGGTCACACCCAGCCTGCTGTCACCCCGATACTCTGTTATTAGGTCACACCCAGCCTGCTGTCACGACTATATTCTGCTATCATTTCACACCCAGCCTGCCGTCACCTCTATACTCTGCTATCAAGTCACACACCTCTATACTTTGCTATCAGGTCACACCCGGCCTGCTGTCCCCTCTATACTCTGCTATCAGGTCTCACCTGTCCTGCTGTCACCTCTATACTCTGCTTTCAGGTCACACCCAGCCTGCTATCCCCTCTATACTCTGCTATTTGGTCACACCCAGCCTGCTGTCACCTCTATACTCTGCTATCAGGTCATACCCAGCCTGCTGTCACCCCAATACTCTGCTATCAGGTCACATCCAGCCTGCCGTCACCCCTATACTCTGCTATCAGGTCACACCCGGCCTGCTGTCACCTCTATACTCTGCTATCATGTCACACCCAGCCTGCTGTCACCACTATACTCTTCTATCAGGTCACACCCAGCCTGCTGTCACCTCTATACTCTGCTATCAGGTCACACCCAGCCTGCTGTCTCCCCTATACTCTGCTATGAGGTCACACCCAGCCTGCTCTCACCTCTATACTCTGCTATCAGGTAATACCCAGCCTGCTGTCACCTCTATACTCTGCTATCAGGTCACACCCGGCCTGCCGTCACCTCTATACTCTGCTATCAGGTCACACCCGGCCTGCCGTCTCCTCTATACTCTGCTATCAGGTCACACCCGGCCTGCTGTCATCTCTTTACTCTGCTATCAGGTCACACCCAGCCTGCTGTCTCCCCTATACTCTGCTATCTGGTCACACCCAGCCTGCTGTCTCCCCTATACTCTGCTATCAGGTCACACCCAGGCTGCTCTCACCACTATACTCTGCTATCAGGTCATACCCAGCCTGCTGTCACCTCTATACTCTGCTATCAGGTCTCCCCCAGCCTGCTGTCACTATACTCTGCTATCAGGTCTTACCCAGCCTGCTGTCACCCCAATACTCTGCTATCAGGTCATACGCAGCCTGCTGTCACCTCTATACTCTGCTATCTGGTCTCCCCCAGCCTGCTGTCACCTCTATACTCTGCTATCAGGTCTCACCCAGCCTGCTGTCACCCCAATACTCTGCTATCAGGTCACACCCAGCCTGCTGTCACCTCAATAATCTGCTATCAGGTCACACCCAGCCTGCTGTCACCCCGATACTCTGCTATCAGGTCACACCCGGCCTGCTGTCACCTCTATACTCTGCTATCAGGTCACACCCAGCCTGCTGTCACCTCTATACTCTGCTATCAGGTCTCCCTCAGCCTGCTGTCACCTCTATACTCTGCTTTCAGGTCACACCCAGCCTGCTGTCACCTCTATACTCTGCTATCAGGTCACACCCAGCCTGCTGTCACCTCTATACTCTGCTATCAGGTCTCCCACAGCCTGCTGTCACCTCTATACTCTGCTATCAGGTCACACCCAGCCTGCTGTCACCTCTATACTCTGCTATCAGGTCACACCCAGCCTGCTGTCACCCCAATACTCTGCTATCAGGTCACACCCAGCCTGACGTCACCCCTATACTCTGCTATCAGGTCACACCCTGCCTGCCATCTCCTCTATACTCTGCTATCAGGTCACACCCAGCCAGCCGTCACCTCTATACTCTGCTATCAGATCACACCCAGCGTGCCGTCACTTCTATGCTCTGCTATCAGGACACACCCAACCTGCCGTCACCTCTATACTCTGCTATCAGGTCACACGCAGCCATGCCGTCACCCCTATACTCTGCTATCAGGTCACACCCAGCCTGCTGTCACCCCGATACTCTGTTATCAGGTCACACCCAGCCTGCTGTCACCCCTATACTCTGCTGTCATTTCACACCCAGCCTGCCGTCACCTCTATACTCTGCTATCAGTTCATACCCAGCCTGCCGTCTCCTCTATACTCAGCTATCAGGTCACACCCAGCCTGCTGTCTCCCCTATACCCTGCTATCAGGTCACACCCAGCCTGCTGTCACCTCTATACTCTGCTATCAGGTCATACCCAGCCTGCTGTCACCTCTATACTCTGCTATCAGGTCATACCCAGCCTGCTGTCACCTCAATACTCTGCTATGAGGTCACACCCAGCCTGCCGTCACCCCTATACTCTGATATCAGGTCACACCCAGCCTGCTTTCACCTCTATTCTCTGCTATCAGGTCACACCCAGCCTGCTGTCACCCCTATACTCTGCTATATGGTCACACCTAGCCTGCTGTCACCCCTACTCTCTGCTATCAGGTCATACCCAGCCTGCTGTCACCTCTATACTCTGCTATCAGGTCACACCCAGCCTGCTGTCACCTCTATACTCTGCTATCAGGTCACACCCAGCCTGCTGTTACCCCGATACTCTGCTATCAGGTCACACCCAGCCTGCCATCACCACTATACTCTGCTATCAGGTCACACCCAGCCTGCTGTCACCTCTATACTCTGCTTTCAGGTCACACCCAGCCTGCCGTCACCCCTATACTCTGCTATCAGGTCACACCCAGCCTGCTTTCACCTATATTCTCTGCTATCAGGTCACACCCAGCCTGCTGTCACCCCTATACTCTGCTATATGGTCACACCTAGCCTGTTGTCACCCCTACTCTCTGCTATCAGGTCATACCCAGCCTGCTGTCACCCCTATACTCTGCTATCAGGTCACACCCAGCCTGCTGTCACCTCTATACTTTGCTATCATGTCACACCCAGCCTGCTGTCACCCCTATACTCTGCTATCAGATCACACCCAGCCTGCTTTCACCTTTATACTCTGCTGTCATGTCACACCCAGCCTGCCGTTACCCCTATACTCTGCTATCAGGTCACACCCAGCCTGCCGTCACTCCTATACTCTGCTATCAGGTCACACCCAGCCTGCTGTCAACCCTATACTCTGCTATCAGGTCACACCCGGCCTGCTGTCTCCCCTATACTCTGCTATGAGGTCACACCCAGCCTGCTCTCACCTCTATACTCTGATATCAGGTAATACCCAGCTTGCTGTCACCTCTATACTCTGCTATCAGGTCACACCCAGCTTGCTGTCACCTCTATACTCTGCTATCAGGTCACACCCAGCCTGCTGTCACCCGGATACTCTGCTATCAGGTCACTCCCGGCCTGCTGTCACCTCTATACTCTGCTATCAGGTCACACCCGGCCTGCTGTCACCTCTATACTCTGCTATCAGGTCACACCCGGCCTGCTGTCACCTCTATACTCTGCTATCAGGTCACACCCAGCCTGCTGTCACCTCTATACTCCGCTATCAGGTCACACCCAGCCTGCTGTCACCTCTATACTCTGCTATCAGGTCACACCCAGCCTGCTGTCACCTCTATACTCCGCTATCAGGTCACACCCATCAGGTCACACCCAGCCTGCTGTCACCTCTATACTCTGCTATCAGGTCACACCCAGCCTGCTGTCACCTCTATACTCTGCTATCAGGTCACACCCAGCCTGCTGTCACCTCTATACTCTGCTATCAGGTCACACCCAGCCTGCCCTCACCCCGATACTCCGCTATCAGGTCACTCCCGGCCTGCTGTCACCTCTATACTCCGCTATCAGGTCACACCCGGCCTGCTGTCACCTCTATACTCCGCTATCAGGTCACACCCGGCCTGCTGTCACCTCTATACTCCGCTATCAGGTCACACCCGGCCTGCTGTCACCTCTATACTCCGCTATCAGGTCACACCCGGCCTGCTGTCACCTCTATACTCCGCTATCAGGTCACACCCGGCCTGCTGTCACCTCTATACTCCGCTATCAGGTCACACCCGGCCTGCTGTCACCTCTATACTCTGCTATCAGGTCACACCCGGCCTGCTGTCACCTCTATACGCTGCTATCAGGTCACACCCAGCCTGCTGTCACCTCTATACTCTGCTATCAGGTCACACCCAGCCTGCTGTCACCCCTATACTCTGCTATCAGGTCACACCCAGCCTGCTGTCACCCCTATACTCTGCTATCAGGTCACTCCCAGCCTGCTGTCACCTCTATACTCTGCTATCAGGTCACACCCAGCCTGCTGTCACATTTATACTCTGCTATCAGGTCACACCCAGCCTGCTGTCACCCCGATACTCTGCTATCAGGTCACACCCAGCCTGCTGTCACCTCTATACTCTGCTATCAGGTCACACCCAGCCTGCTGTCACCTCTATACTCTGCTATCAGGTCACACCCAGCCTGCTGTCACCCCTATACTCTGCTATCAGGTCACACCCAGCCTGCTGTCACCCCTATACTCTGCTATCAGGTCACACCCAGCCTGCTGTCACATTTATACTCTGCTATCAGGTCACACCCAGCCTGCTGTCACCCCGATACTCTGCTATCAGGTCACACCCAGCCTGCTGTCACCTCTATACTCTGCTATCAGGTCACACCCAGCCTGCTGTCACCTCTATACTCTGCTATCAGGTCACACCCAGCCTGCTGTCACCCCTATACTCTGCTATCAGGTCACACCCAGCCTGCTGCCACATTTATACTCTGCTATCAGGTCACACCCAGCCTGCTCTCACCCCTATACTCTGCTATCAGGTCACACCCAGCCTGCTGTCACCCCTATACTCTGCTATCAGGTCACACCCAGCCTGCTGTCACCTCTATACTCCGCTATCAGGTCACACCCAGCCTGCTGTCACCCCTATACTCCGCTATCAGGACACACCCAGCCTGCTGTCACCTCTATACTCCGCTATCAGGTCACACCCAGCCTGCTGTCACCTCTATACTCTGCTATCAGGTCACACCCAGCCTGCTGTCACCCCGATACTCTGCTATCAGGTCACACCCGGCCTGCTGTCACCCCTATACTCTGCTATCAGGTCACACCTGGCCTGCTGTCACCTCTATACTCTGCTATCAGGTCACAACCGGCATGCTGTCACCTCTATACTCTGCTATCAGGTCACACCCAGCCTGCTGTCACCCCTATACTCTGCTATCAGGTCACTCCCAGCCTGCTGTCACCTCTATACTCTGCTATCAGGTCACACCCAGCCTGCTGTCACATTTATACTCTGCTTTCAGGTCACACCCAGCCTGCTGTCACCCCGATACTCTGCTATCAGGTCACACCCAGCCTGCTGTCACCTCTATACTCTGCTATCAGGTCACACCCAGCCTGCTGTCACCTCTATACTCTGCTATCAGGTCACACCCAGCCTGCTGTCACCCCTATACTCTGCTATCAGGTCACACCCAGCCTGCTGTCACATTTATACTCTGCTATCAGGTCACACCCAGCCTGCTGTCACCCCTATACTCTGCTATCAGGTCACACCCAGCCTGCTGTCACCCCTATACTCTGCTATCAGGTCACTCCCAGCCTGCTGTCACCTCTATACTCTGCTATCAGGTCACACCCAGCCTGCTGTCACATTTATACTCTGCTATCAGGTCACACCCAGCCTGCTGTCACCCCGATACTCTGCTATCAGGTCACACCCAGCCTGCTGTCACCTCTATACTCTGCTATCAGGTCACACCCAGCCTGCTGTCACCTCTATACTCTGCTATCAGGTCACACCCAGCCTGCTGTCACCCCTATTATCTGCTATCAGGTCACACCCAGCCTGCTGTCACATTTATACTCTGCTATCAGGTCACACCCAGCCTGCTGTCACCTCTATACTCTGCTATCAGGTCACACCCAGCCTGCTGTCACCCCGATACTCTGCTATCAGGTCACACCCAGCCTGCTGTCACCTCTATACTCTGCTATCAGGTCACACCCAGCCTGCTGTCACCCCTATACTCTGCTATCAGGTCACACCCAGCCTGCTGCCACATTTATACTCTGCTATCAGGTCACACCCAGCCTGCTGTCACCCCTATACTCTGCTATCAGGTCACACACAGCCTGCTGTCACCCCTATACTCTGCTATCAGGTCACACCCAGCCTGCTGTCACCTCTATACTCCGCTATCAGGTCACACCCAGCCTGCTGTCACCCCTATACTCCGCTATCAGGACACACCCAGCCTGCTGTCACCTCTATACTCTGCTATCAGGTCACACCCAGCCTGCTGTCACCCCGATACTCTGCTATCAGGTCACACCCGGCCTGCTGTCACCCCTATACTCTGCTATCAGGTCACACCCGGCCTGCTGTCACCTCTATACTCTGCTATCAGGTCACAACCGGCCTGCTGTCACCTCTATACTCTGCTATCAGGTCACACCCAGCCTGCTGTCACCCCTATACTCTGCTATCAGGTCACTCCCAGCCTGCTGTCACCTCTATACTCTGCTATCAGGTCACACCCAGCCTGCTGTCACATTTATACTCTGCTTTCAGGTCACACCCAGCCTGCTGTCACCCCGATACTCTGCTATCAGGTCACACCCAGCCTGCTGTCACCTCTATACTCTGCTATCAGGTCACACCCAGCCTGCTGTCACCTCTATACTCTGCTATCAGGTCACACCCAGCCTGCTGTCACCCCTATACTCTGCTATCAGGTCACACCCAGCCTGCTGTCACATTAATACTCTGCTATCAGGTCACACCCAGCCTGCTGTCACCCCTATACTCTGCTATCAGGTCACACCCAGCCTGCTGTCACCCCTATACTCTGCTATCAGGTCACTCCCAGCCTGCTGTCACCTCTATACTCTGCTATCAGGTCACACCCAGCCTGCTGTCACATTTATACTCTGCTATCAGGTCACACCCAGCCTGCTGTCACCCCGATACTCTGCTATCAGGTCACACCCAGCCTGCTGTCACCTCTATACTCTGCTATCAGGTCACACCCAGGCTACTGTCTCCTCTATACTCTGCTATCAGGTCACACCCAGCCTGCTGTCACCCCTATACTCTGCTATCAGGTCACACCCAGCCTGCTGTCACATTTATACTCTGCTATCAGGTCACACCCAGCCTGCTGTCACCCCGATACTCTGCTATCAGGTCACACCCAGCCTGCTGTCACATTTATACTCTGCTATCAGGTCACACCCAGCCTGCTGTCACCTCTATACTCTGCTATCAGGTCACACCCAGCCTGCTGTCACCTCTATACTCTGCTATCATGTCACACCCAGCCTGCTGTCACCCCTATACTCTGCTATCAGGTCATACCCAGCCTGATGTCACCTCTATACGCTGCTATCAGGTCACACCCAGCCTGCTGTCACCTCTATACTCTGCTATCAGGTCACACCCAGCCTGCTGTCACCCCTATACTCTGCTATCAGGTCACTCCCAGCCTGCTGTCACCTCTATACTCTGCTATCAGGTCACACCCAGCCTGCTGTCACATTTATACTCTGCTATCAGGTCACACCCAGCCTGCTGTCACCCCTATACTCTGCTATCAGGTCACTCCCAGCCTGCTGTCACCTCTATACTCTGCTATCAGGTCACACCCAGCCTGCTGTCACATTTATACTCTGCTATCAGGTCACACCCAGCCTGCTGTCACCCCGATACTCTGCTATCAGGTCACACCCAGCCTGCTGTCACCTCTATACTCTGCTATCAGGTCACACCCAGCCTGCTGTCACCCCTATACTCTGCTATCAGGTCACTCCCAGCCTGCTGTCACCTCTATACTCTGCTATCAGGTCACACCCAGCCTGCTGTCACCCCGATACTCTGCTATCAGGTCACACCCAGCCTGCTGTCACCTCTATACTCTGCTATCAGGTCACACCCAGCCTGCTGTCACCTCTATACTCTGCTATCAGGTCACACCCAGCCTGCTGTCACCCCTATACTCTGCTATCAGGTCACACCCAGCCTGCTGTCACATTTATACTCTGCTATCAGGTCACACCCAGCCTGCTGTCACCCCTATACTCTGCTATCAGGTCACTCCCAGCCTGCTGTCACCCCTATACTCTGCTATCAGGTCACACCCAGCTTGCTGTCACCTCTATACTCTGCTATCAGGTCACACCCAGCCTGCTGTCACCCCTATACTCTGCTATCAGGTCACACCCAGCCTGCTGTCACCTCTATACTCTGCTATCAGGTCACACCCAGCCTGCTGTCACCCCGATACTCTGCTATCAGGTCACACCCGGCCTGCTGTCACCCCTATACTCTGCTATCAGGTCACACCCGGCCTGCTGTCACCTCTATACTCTGCTATCAGGTCACACCCGGCCTGCTGTCACCTCTATACTCTGCTATCAGGTCACAACCAGCCTGCTGTCACCCCTATACTCTGCTATCAGGTCACTCCCAGCCTGCTGTCACCTCTATACTCTGCTATCAGGTCACATCCAGCCTGCTGTCACATTTATACTCTGCTATCAGGTCACACCCAGCCTGCTGTCACCCCGATACTCTGCTATCAGGTCACACCCAGCCTGCTGTCACCTCTATACTCTGCTATCAGGTCACACCCAGCCTGCTGTCACCTCTATACTCTGCTATCAGGTCACACCCAGCCTGCTGTCACCCCTATACTCTGCTATCAGGTCACACCCAGCCTGCTGTCACATTTATACTCTGCTATCAGGTCACACCCAGCCTGCTGTCACCCCTATACTCTGCTATCAGGTCACACCCATCCTGCTGTCACCCCTATACTCTGCTATCAGGTCACTCCCAGCCTGCTGTCACCTCTATACTCTGCTATCAGGTCACACCCAGCCAGCTGTCACATTTATACTCTGCTATCAGGTCACACCCAGCCTGCTGTCACCCCGATACTCTGCTATCAGGTCACACCCAGCCTGCTGTCACCTCTATACTCTGCTATCAGGTCACACCCAGCCTGCTGTCACCTCTATACTCTGCTATCAGGTCACACCCAGCCTGCTGTCACCCCTATACTCTGCTATCAGGTCACACCCAGCCTGCTGTCACATTTATACTCTGCTATCAGGTCACACACAGCCTGCTGTCACCCCGATACTCTGCTATCAGGTCACACCCAGCTTGCTGTCACCTCTATACTCTGCTATCAGGTCACACACAGCCTGCTGTCACCCCTATACTCTGCTATCAGGTCACACCCAGCCTGCTGTCACCTCTATACTCTGTTATCAGGTCACACCCAGCCTGCTGTCACCTCTATACTCTGCTATCAGGTCACACCCAGCCTACTGTCACCTCTATACTCTGCTATCAGGTCACACCCAGCCTGCTGTCACCCCTATACTCTGCTATCAGGTCACACCCAGCCTGCTGTCACATTTATACTCTGCTATCAGGTCACACCCAGCCTGCTGTCACCCCGATACTCTGCTATCAGGTCACACCCAGCCTGCTGTCACATTTATACTCTGCTATCAGGTCACACCCAGCCTGCTGTCACCTCTATACTCTGCTATCAGGTCACACCCAGCCTGCTGTCACCTCTATACTCTGCTATCATGTCACACCCAGCCTGCTGTCACCCCTATACTCTGCTATCAGGTCATACCCAGCCTGATGTCACCTCTATACGCTGCTATCAGGTCACACCCAGCCTGCTGTCACCTCTATACTCTGCTATCAGGTCACACCCAGCCTGCTGTCACCCCTATACTCTGCTATCAGGTCACTCCCAGCCTGCTGTCACCTCTATACTCTGCTATCAGGTCACACCCAGCCTGCTGTCACATTTATACTCTGCTATCAGGTCACACCCAGCCTGCTGTCACCCCTATACTCTGCTATCAGGTCACTCCCAGCCTGCTGTCACCTCTATACTCTGCTATCAGGTCACACCCAGCCTGCTGTCACATTTATACTCTGCTATCAGGTCACACCCAGCCTGCTGTCACCCCGATACTCTGCTATCAGGTCACACCCAGCCTGCTGTCACCTCTATACTCTGCTATCAGGTCACACCCAGCCTGCTGTCACCCCTATACTCTGCTATCAGGTCACTCCCAGCCTGCTGTCACCTCTATACTCTGCTATCAGGTCACACCCAGCCTGCTGTCACATTTATACTCTGCTATCAGGTCACACCCAGCCTGCTGTCACCCCGATACTCTGCTATCAGGTCACACCCAGCCTGCTGTCACCTCTATACTCTGCTATCAGGTCACACCCAGCCTGCTGTCACCTCTATACTCTGCTATCAGGTCACACCCAGCCTGCTGTCACCCCTATACTCTGCTATCAGGTCACACCCAGCCTGCTGTCACATTTATACTCTGCTATCAGGTCACACCCAGCCTGCTGTCACCCCTATACTCTGCTATCAGGTCACTCCCAGCCTGCTGTCACCCCTATACTCTGCTATCAGGTCACACCCAGCTTGCTGTCACCTCTATACTCTGCTATCAGGTCACACCCAGCCTGCTGTCACCCCTATACTCTGCTATCAGGTCACACCCAGCCTGCTGTCACATTTATACTCTGCTATCAGGTCACACCCAGCCTGCTGTCACCCCTATACTCTGCTATCAGGTCACACCCAGCCTGCTGTCACCCCTATACTCTGCTATCAGGTCACTCCCAGCCTGCTGTCACCTCTATACTCTGCTATCAGGTCACACCCAGCCTGCTGTCACATTTATACTCTGCTATCAGGTCACACCCAGCCTGCTGTCACCCCGATACTCTGCTATCAGGTCACACCCAGCCTGCTGTCACCTCTATACTCTGCTATCAGGTCACACCCAGCCTACTGTCACCTCTATACTCTGCTATCAGGTCACACCCAGCCTGCTGTCACCCCTATACTCTGCTATCAGGTCACACCCAGCCTGCTGTCACATTTATACTCTGCTATCAGGTCACACCCAGCCTGCTGTCACCCCGATACTCTGCTATCAGGTCACACCCAGCCTGCTGTCACATTTATACTCTGCTATCAGGTCACACCCAGCCTGCTGTCACCTCTATACTCTGCTATCAGGTCACACCCAGCCTGCTGTCACCTCTATACTCTGCTATCATGTCACACCCAGCCTGCTGTCACCCCTATACTCTGCTATCAGGTCATACCCAGCCTGATGTCACCTCTATACGCTGCTATCAGGTCACACCCAGCCTGCTGTCACCTCTATACTCTGCTATCAGGTCACACCCAGCCTGCTGTCACCCCTATACTCTGCTATCAGGTCACTCCCAGCCTGCTGTCACCTCTATACTCTGCTATCAGGTCACACCCAGCCTGCTGTCACATTTATACTCTGCTATCAGGTCACACCCAGCCTGCTGTCACCCCTATACTCTGCTATCAGGTCACTCCCAGCCTGCTGTCACCTCTATACTCTGCTATCAGGTCACACCCAGCCTGCTGTCACATTTATACTCTGCTATCAGGTCACACCCAGCCTGCTGTCACCCCGATACTCTGCTATCAGGTCACACCCAGCCTGCTGTCACCTCTATACTCTGCTATCAGGTCACACCCAGCCTGCTGTCACCTCTATACTCTGCTATCAGGTCACACCCAGCCTGCTGTCACCCCTATACTCTGCTATCAGGTCACACCCAGCCTGCTGTCACATTTATACTCTGCTATCAGGTCACACCCAGCCTGCTGTCACCCCTATACTCTGCTATCAGGTCACTCCCAGCCTGCTGTCACCCCTATACTCTGCTATCAGGTCACACCCAGCTTGCTGTCACCTCTATACTCTGCTATCAGGTCACACCCAGCCTGCTGTCACCCCTATACTCTGCTATCAGGTCACACCCAGCCTGCTGTCACCTCTATACTCTGCTATCAGGTCACACCCAGCCTGCTGTCACCCCGATACTCTGCTATCAGGTCACACCCGGCCTGCTGTCACCCCTATACTCTGCTATCAGGTCACACCCGGCCTGCTGTCACCTCTATACTCTGCTATCAGGTCACACCCGGCCTGCTGTCACCTCTATACTCTGCTATCAGGTCACAACCAGCCTGCTGTCACCCCTATACTCTGCTATCAGGTCACTCCCAGCCTGCTGTCACCTCTATACTCTGCTATCAGGTCACATCCAGCCTGCTGTCACATTTATACTCTGCTATCAGGTCACACCCAGCCTGCTGTCACCCCGATACTCTGCTATCAGGTCACACCCAGCCTGCTGTCACCTCTATACTCTGCTATCAGGTCACACCCAGCCTGCTGTCACCTCTATACTCTGCTATCAGGTCACACCCAGCCTGCTGTCACCCCTATACTCTGCTATCAGGTCACACCCAGCCTGCTGTCACATTTATACTCTGCTATCAGGTCACACCCAGCCTGCTGTCACCCCTATACTCTGCTATCAGGTCACACCCATCCTGCTGTCACCCCTATACTCTGCTATCAGGTCACTCCCAGCCTGCTGTCACCTCTATACTCTGCTATCAGGTCACACCCAGCCTGCTGTCACATTTATACTCTGCTATCAGGTCACACCCAGCCTGCTGTCACCCCGATACTCTGCTATCAGGTCACACCCAGCCTGCTGTCACCTCTATACTCTGCTATCAGGTCACACCCAGCCTGCTGTCACCTCTATACTCTGCTATCAGGTCACACCCAGCCTGCTGTCACCCCTATACTCTGCTATCAGGTCACACCCAGCCTGCTGTCACATTTATACTCTGCTATCAGGTCACACACAGCCTGCTGTCACCCCGATACTCTGCTATCAGGTCACACCCAGCTTGCTGTCACCTCTATACTCTGCTATCAGGTCACACACAGCCTGCTGTCACCCCTATACTCTGCTATCAGGTCACACCCAGCCTGCTGTCACCTCTATACTCTGTTATCAGGTCACACCCAGCCTGCTGTCACCCCTATACTCTGCTATCAGGTCACACCCAGCCTGCTGTCACCCCTATACTCTGCTATCAGGTCAAACCCAGCCTGCTGTCTCCCCTACACTCTGCTATCAGGTCACACCCAGCCTGCTGTCACCTCTACACTCCGCTATCAGGTCACACCCAGCCTGCTGTCACCCCTATACTCTGCTATCAGGTCACACCCGGCCTGCTGTCTCCCCTATACTCTGCTATGAGGTCACACCCAGCCTGCTCTCACCTCTATACTCTGATATCAGGTAATACCCAGCCTGCTGTCACCTCTATACTCTGCTATCAGGTCACACCCAGCCTGCCGTCACCCCGATACTCTGCTATCAGGTCACACCCGGCCTGCCGTCACCTCTATACTCTGCTATCAGGTCACACCCGGCCTGCCGTCACCTCTATACTCTGCTATCAGGTCACACCCGGCCTGCCCTCACCCCGATACTCCGCTATCAGGTCACTCCCGGCCTGCTGTCACCTCTATACTCCGCTATCAGGTCACACCCGGCCTGCTGTCACCTCTATACTCCGCTATCAGGTCACACCCGGCCTGCTGTCACCTCTATACTCCGCTATCAGGTCACACCCAGCCTGCCGTCACCCCGATACTCTGCTATCAGGTCACACCCGGCCTGCCGTCACCCCTATACTCTGCTATCAGGTCACACCCGGCCTGCCGTCACCTCTATACTCTGCTATCAGGTCACACCCGGCCTGCCGTCACCTCTATACTCTGCTATCAGGTCACACCCGGCCTGCCGTCACCTCTATACTCTGCTATCAGGTCACACCCGGCCTGCCGTCACCTCTATACTCTGCTATCAGGTCACACCCGGCCTGCCCTCACCCCGATACTCCGCTATCAGGTCACTCCCGGCCTGCTGTCACCTCTATACTCCGCTATCAGGTCACACCCGGCCTGCTGTCACCTCTATACTCCGCTATCAGGTCACACCCGGCCTGCTGTCACCTCTATACTCCGCTATCAGGTCACACCCGGCCTGCTGTCACCTCTATACTCCGCTATCAGGTCACACCCGGCCTGCTGTCACCTCTATACTCTGCTATCAGGTCACACCCAGCCTGCTGTCACCCCTATACTCTGCTATCAGGTCACACCGAGCCTGCTGTCTCCTCTATACGCTGCTATCAGGTCACACCCAGCCTGCTGTCACCTCTATACGCTGCTATCAGGTCACACCCAGCCTGCTGTCACCTCTATACTCTGCTATCAGGTCACACCCAGCCTGCTGTCACCCCTATACTCTGCTATCAGGTCACTCCCAGCCTGCTGTCACCTCTATACTCTGCTATCAGGTCACACCCAGCCTGCTGTCACATTTATACTCTGCTATCAGGTCACACCCAGCCTGCTGTCACCCCGATACTCTGCTATCAGGTCACACCCTGCCTGCTGTCACCTCTATACTCTGCTATCAGGTCACACCCAGCCTGCTGTCACCTCTATACTCTGCTATCAGGTCACACCCAGCCTGCTGTCACCCCTATACTCTGCTATCAGAACACACCCAGCCTGCTGTCACATTTATACTCTGCTATCAGGTCACACCCAGCCTGCTGTCACCCCGATACTCTGCTATCAGGTCACACCCAGCCTGCTGTCACCTCTATACTCTGCTATCAGGTCACACCCAGCCTGCTGTCACCTCTATACTCTGCTATCAGGTCACACCCAGCCTGCTGTCACCCCTATACTCTGCTATCAGGTCACACCCAGCCTGCTGTCACATTTATACTCTGCTATCAGGTCACACCCAGCCTGCTGTCACCCCTATACTCTGCTATCAGGTCACACCCAGCCTGCTGTCACCCCTATACTCTGCTATCAGGTCACACCCAGCCTGCTGTCACCTCTATACTCTGCTATCAGGTCACACCCAGCCTGCTGTCACCCCTATACTCTGCTATCAGGTCACACCCAGCCTGCTGTCACCTCTATACTCTGCTATCAGGTCACACCCAGCCTGCTGTCACCTCTATACTCTGCTATCAGGTCACACCCAGCCTGCTGTCGCCCCTATACTCTGCTATCAGGTCACTCCCAGCCTGCTGTCACCTCTATACTCTGCTATCAGGTCACACCCAGCCTGCTGTCACATTTATACTCTGCTATCAGGTCACACCCAGCCTGCTGTCACCCCGATACTCTGCTATCAGGTCACACCCAGCCTGCTGTCACCTCTATACTCTGCTATCAGGTCACACCCAGCCTGCTGTCACCTCTATACTCTGCTATCAGGTCACACCCAGCCTGCTGTCACCCCTATACTCTGCTATCAGGTCACACCCAGCCTGCTGTCACATTTATACTCTGCCATCAGGTCACACCCAGCCTGCTGTCACCCCTATACTCTGCTATCAGGTCACACCCAGCCTGCTGTCACCCCTATACTCTGCTATCAGGTCACTCCCAGCCTGCTGTCACCTTTATACTCTGCTATCAGGTCACACCCAGCCTGCTGTCACATTTATACTCTGCTATCAGGTCACACCCAGCCTGCTGTCACCCCGATACTCTGCTATCAGGTCACACCCAGCCTGCTGTCACCTCTATACTCTGCTATCAGGTCACACCCACCCTGCTGTCACCTCTATACTCTGCTATCAGGTCACACCCAGCCTGCTGTCACCCCTATACTCTGCTATCAGGTCACACCCAGCCTGCTGTCACATTTATACTCTGCTATCAGGTCACACCCAGCCTGCTGTCACCCCGATACTCTGCTATCAGGTCACACCCAGCCTGCTGTCACCTCTATACTCTGCTATCAGGTCACACCCAGCCTGCTGTCACCCCGATACTCTGCTATCAGGTCACACCCAGCCTGCTGTCACCTCTATACTCTGCTATCAGGTCACACCCAGCCGGCTGTCACCTCTATACTCTGCTATCAGGTCACACCCAGCCTGCTGTCACCCCTATACTCTGCTATCAGGTCACACCCAGCCTGCTGTCACATTTATACTCTGCTATCAGGTCACACCCAGCCTGCTGTCACCCCGATACTCTGCTATCAGGTCACACCCAGCCTGCTGTCACCTCTATACTCTGCTATCAGGTCACACCCAGCCTGCTGTCACCTCTATACTCTGCTATCAGGTCACACCCAGCCTGCTGTCACCTCTATACGCTGCTATCAGGTCACACCCAGCCTGCTGTCACCTCTATACTCTGCTATCAGGTCACACCCAGCCTGCTGTCACCCCTATACTCTGCTATCAGGTCACACCCAGCCTGCTGTCACCCCTATACTCTGCTATCAGGTCACTCCCAGCCTGCTGTCACCTCTATACTCTGCTATCAGGTCACACCCAGCCTGCTGTCACATTTATACTCTGCTATCAGGTCACTCCCAGCCTGCTGTCACCCCGATACTCTGCTATCAGGTCACACCCAGCCTGCTGTCACCCCTATACTCTGCTATCAGGTCACACCCAGCCTGCTGTCACCTCTATACTCTGCTATCAGGTCACACCCAGCCTGCAGTCACCTCTATACTCTGCTATCAGGTCACACCCAGCCTGCCGTCACCCCTATACTCTGCTATCAGGTCACTCCCAGCCTGCTGTCACCTCTATACTCTGCTATCAGGTCACACCCAGCCTGCTGTCACATTTATACTCTGCTATCAGGTCACACCCAGCCTGCTGTCACCCCGATACTCTGCTATCAGGTCACACCCAGGCTGCTGTCACCTCTATACTCTGCTATCAGGTCACACCCAGCCTGCTGTCACCTCTATACTCTGCTATCAGGTCACACCCAGCCTGCTGTCACCCCTATACTCTGCTATCAGGTCACACCCAGCCTGCTGTCACCTCTATACTCTGCTATCAGGTCACACCCAGCCTGCTGTCACCTCTATACTCTGCTATCAGGTCACACCCAGCCTGCTGTCACCTCTATACTCTGCTATCAGGTCACACCCAGCCTGCTGTCACCTCTATACTCTGCTACCAGGTGACACCCAGCCTGCTGTCACATTTATACTCTGCTATCAGGTCACACCCAGCCTGCTATCACCCCGATACTCTGCTATCAGGTCACACCCAGCCTGCTGTCACCTCTATACTCTGCTATCAGGTCACACCCAGCCTGCTGTCACCCCTATACTCTGCTATCAGGTCACACCCAGCCTGCTGTCACATTTATACTCTGCCATCAGGTCACACCCAGCCTGCTGTCACCCCTATACTCTGCTATCAGGTCACACCCAGCCTGCTGTCACCCCTATACTCTGCTATCAGGTCACTCCCAGCCTGCTGTCACCTTTATACTCTGCTATCAGGTCACACCCAGCCTGCTGTCACATTTATACTCTGCTATCAGGTCACACCCAGCCTGCTGTCACCCCGATACTCTGCTATCAGGTCACACCCAGCCTGCTGTCACCTCTATACTCTGCTATCAGGTCACACCCACCCTGCTGTCACCTCTATACTCTGCTATCAGGTCACACCCAGCCTGCTGTCACCCCTATACTCTGCTATCAGGTCACACCCAGCCTGCTGTCACATTTATACTCTGCTATCAGGTCACACCCAGCCTGCTGTCACCCCGATACTCTGCTATCAGGTCACACCCAGCCTGCTGTCACCTCTATACTCTGCTATCAGGTCACACCCAGCCTGCTGTCACCCCGATACTCTGCTATCAGGTCACACCCAGCCTGCTGTCACCTCTATACTCTGCTATCAGGTCACACCCAGCCGGCTGTCACCTCTATACTCTGCTATCAGGTCACACCCAGCCTGCTGTCACCCCTATACTCTGCTATCAGGTCACACCCAGCCTGCTGTCACATTTATACTCTGCTATCAGGTCACACCCAGCCTGCTGTCACCCCTATACTCTGCTATCAGGTCACACCCATCCTGCTGTCACCCCTATACTCTGCTATCAGGTCACTCCCAGCCTGCTGTCACCTCTATACTCTGCTATCAGGTCACACCCAGCCTGCTGTCACATTTATACTCTGCTATCAGGTCACACCCAGCCTGCTGTCACCCCGATACTCTGCTATCAGGTCACACCCAGCCTGCTGTCACCTCTATACTCTGCTATCAGGTCACACCCAGCCTGCTGTCACCTCTATACTCTGCTATCAGGTCACACCCAGCCTGCTGTCACCCCTATACTCTGCTATCAGGTCACACCCAGCCTGCTGTCACATTTATACTCTGCTATCAGGTCACACACAGCCTGCTGTCACCCCGATACTCTGCTATCAGGTCACACCCAGCTTGCTGTCACCTCTATACTCTGCTATCAGGTCACACACAGCCTGCTGTCACCCCTATACTCTGCTATCAGGTCACACCCAGCCTGCTGTCACCTCTATACTCTGTTATCAGGTCACACCCAGCCTGCTGTCACCCCTATACTCTGCTATCAGGTCACACCCAGCCTGCTGTCACCCCTATACTCTGCTATCAGGTCAAACCCAGCCTGCTGTCTCCCCTACACTCTGCTATCAGGTCACACCCAGCCTGCTGTCACCTCTACACTCCGCTATCAGGTCACACCCAGCCTGCTGTCACCCCTATACTCTGCTATCAGGTCACACCCGGCCTGCTGTCTCCCCTATACTCTGCTATGAGGTCACACCCAGCCTGCTCTCACCTCTATACTCTGATATCAGGTAATACCCAGCCTGCTGTCACCTCTATACTCTGCTATCAGGTCACACCCAGCCTGCCGTCACCCCGATACTCTGCTATCAGGTCACACCCGGCCTGCCGTCACCTCTATACTCTGCTATCAGGTCACACCCGGCCTGCCGTCACCTCTATACTCTGCTATCAGGTCACACCCGGCCTGCCCTCACCCCGATACTCTGCTATCAGGTCACTCCCGGCCTGCTGTCACCTCTATACTCCGCTATCAGGTCACACCCGGCCTGCTGTCACCTCTATACTCCGCTATCAGGTCACACCCGGCCTGCTGTCACCTCTATACTCCGCTATCAGGTCACACCCAGCCTGCTGTCACATTTATACTCTGCTATCAGGTCACACCCAGCCTGCTGTCACCCCGATACTCTGCTATCAGGTCACACCCAGCCTGCTGTCACCTCTATACTCTGCTATCAGGTCACACCCAGCCTGCTGTCACCTCTATACTCTGCTATCAGGTCACACCCAGCCTGCTGTCACCCCTATACTCTGCTATCAGGTCACACCAAGCCTGCTGTCACATTTATACTCTGCTATCAGGTCACACCCAGCCTGCTGTCACCCCTATACTCTGCTATCAGGTCACACCCAGCCTGCTGTCACCCCTATACTCTGCTATCAGGTCACACCCAGCCTGCTGTCACCTCTATACTCTGCTATCAGGTCACACCCAGCCTGCTGTCACCCCTATACTCTGCTATCAGGTCACACCCAGCCTGCTGTCACCTCTATACTCTGCTATCAGGTCACACCCAGCCTGCTGTCACCTCTATACTCTGCTATCAGGTCACACCCAGCCTGCTGTCGCCCCTATACTCTGCTATCAGGTCACTCCCAGCCTGCTGTCACCTCTATACTCTGCTATCAGGTCACACCCAGCCTGCTGTCACATTTATACTCTGCTATCAGGTCACACCCAGCCTGCTGTCACCCCGATACTCTGCTATCAGGTCACACCCAGCCTGCTGTCACCTCTATACTCTGCTATCAGGTCACACCCAGCCTGCTGTCACCTCTATACTCTGCTATCAGGTCACACCCAGCCTGCTGTCACCCCTATACTCTGCTATCAGGTCACACCCAGCCTGCTGTCACATTTATACTCTGCCATCAGGTCACACCCAGCCTGCTGTCACCCCTATACTCTGCTATCAGGTCACACCCAGCCTGCTGTCACCCCTATACTCTGCTATCAGGTCACTCCCAGCCTGCTGTCACCTTTATACTCTGCTATCAGGTCACACCCAGCCTGCTGTCACATTTATACTCTGCTATCAGGTCACACCCAGCCTGCTGTCACCCCGATACTCTGCTATCAGGTCACACCCAGCCTGCTGTCACCTCTATACTCTGCTATCAGGTCACACCCACCCTGCTGTCACCTCTATACTCTGCTATCAGGTCACACCCAGCCTGCTGTCACCCCTATACTCTGCTATCAGGTCACACCCAGCCTGCTGTCACATTTATACTCTGCTATCAGGTCACACCCAGCCTGCTGTCACCCCGATACTCTGCTATCAGGTCACACCCAGCCTGCTGTCACCTCTATACTCTGCTATCAGGTCACACCCAGCCTGCTGTCACCCCGATACTCTGCTATCAGGTCACACCCAGCCTGCTGTCACCTCTATACTCTGCTATCAGGTCACACCCAGCCGGCTGTCACCTCTATACTCTGCTATCAGGTCACACCCAGCCTGCTGTCACCCCTATACTCTGCTATCAGGTCACACCCAGCCTGCTGTCACATTTATACTCTGCTATCAGGTCACACCCAGCCTGCTGTCACCCCGATACTCTGCTATCAGGTCACACCCAGCCTGCTGTCACCTCTATACTCTGCTATCAGGTCACACCCAGCCTGCTGTCACCTCTATACTCTGCTATCAGGTCACACCCAGCCTGCTGTCACCTCTATACGCTGCTATCAGGTCACACCCAGCCTGCTGTCACCTCTATACTCTGCTATCAGGTCACACCCAGCCTGCTGTCACCCCTATACTCTGCTATCAGGTCACACCCAGCCTGCTGTCACCCCTATACTCTGCTATCAGGTCACTCCCAGCCTGCTGTCACCTCTATACTCTGCTATCAGGTCACACCCAGCCTGCTGTCACATTTATACTCTGCTATCAGGTCACTCCCAGCCTGCTGTCACCCCGATACTCTGCTATCAGGTCACACCCAGCCTGCTGTCACCCCTATACTCTGCTATCAGGTCACACCCAGCCTGCTGTCACCTCTATACTCTGCTATCAGGTCACACCCAGCCTGCAGTCACCTCTATACTCTGCTATCAGGTCACACCCAGCCTGCCGTCACCCCTATACTCTGCTATCAGGTCACTCCCAGCCTGCTGTCACCTCTATACTCTGCTATCAGGTCACACCCAGCCTGCTGTCACATTTATACTCTGCTATCAGGTCACACCCAGCCTGCTGTCACCCCGATACTCTGCTATCAGGTCACACCCAGGCTGCTGTCACCTCTATACTCTGCTATCAGGTCACACCCAGCCTGCTGTCACCTCTATACTCTGCTATCAGGTCACACCCAGCCTGCTGTCACCCCTATACTCTGCTATCAGGTCACACCCAGCCTGCTGTCACCTCTATACTCTGCTATCAGGTCACACCCAGCCTGCTGTCACCTCTATACTCTGCTATCAGGTCACACCCAGCCTGCTGTCACCTCTATACTCTGCTATCAGGTCACACCCAGCCTGCTGTCACCTCTATACTCTGCTACCAGGTGACACCCAGCCTGCTGTCACATTTATACTCTGCTATCAGGTCACACCCAGCCTGCTTTCACCCCGATACTCTGCTATCAGGTCACACCCAGCCTGCTGTCACCTCTATACTCTGCTATCAGGTCACACCCAGCCTGCTGTCACCCCTATACTCTGCTATCAGGTCACACCCAGCCTGCTGTCACATTTATACTCTGCCATCAGGTCACACCCAGCCTGCTGTCACCCCTATACTCTGCTATCAGGTCACACCCAGCCTGCTGTCACCCCTATACTCTGCTATCAGGTCACTCCCAGCCTGCTGTCACCTTTATACTCTGCTATCAGGTCACACCCAGCCTGCTGTCACATTTATACTCTGCTATCAGGTCACACCCAGCCTGCTGTCACCCCGATACTCTGCTATCAGGTCACACCCAGCCTGCTGTCACCTCTATACTCTGCTATCAGGTCACACCCACCCTGCTGTCACCTCTATACTCTGCTATCAGGTCACACCCAGCCTGCTGTCACCCCTATACTCTGCTATCAGGTCACACCCAGCCTGCTGTCACATTTATACTCTGCTATCAGGTCACACCCAGCCTGCTGTCACCCCGATACTCTGCTATCAGGTCACACCCAGCCTGCTGTCACCTCTATACTCTGCTATCAGGTCACACCCAGCCTGCTGTCACCCCGATACTCTGCTATCAGGTCACACCCAGCCTGCTGTCACCTCTATACTCTGCTATCAGGTCACACCCAGCCGGCTGTCACCTCTATACTCTGCTATCAGGTCACACCCAGCCTGCTGTCACCCCTATACTCTGCTATCAGGTCACACCCAGCCTGCTGTCACATTTATACTCTGCTATCAGGTCACACCCAGCCTGCTGTCACCCCGATACTCTGCTATCAGGTCACACCCAGCCTGCTGTCACCTCTATACTCTGCTATCAGGTCACACCCAGCCTGCTGTCACCTCTATACTCTGCTATCAGGTCACACCCAGCCTGCTGTCACCTCTATACGCTGCTATCAGGTCACACCCAGCCTGCTGTCACCTCTATACTCTGCTATCAGGTCACACCCAGCCTGCTGTCACCCCTATACTCTGCTATCAGGTCACACCCAGCCTGCTGTCACCCCTATACTCTGCTATCAGGTCACTCCCAGCCTGCTGTCACCTCTATACTCTGCTATCAGGTCACACCCAGCCTGCTGTCACATTTATACTCTGCTATCAGGTCACTCCCAGCCTGCTGTCACCCCGATACTCTGCTATCAGGTCACACCCAGCCTGCTGTCACCCCTATACTCTGCTATCAGGTCACACCCAGCCTGCTGTCACCTCTATACTCTGCTATCAGGTCACACCCAGCCTGCAGTCACCTCTATACTCTGCTATCAGGTCACACCCAGCCTGCCTGTCACCCCTATACTCTGCTATCAGGTCACTCCCAGCCTGCTGTCACCTCTATACTCTGCTATCAGGTCACACCCAGCCTGCTGTCACATTATACTCTGCTATCAGGTCACACCCAGCCTGCTGTCACCCCGATACTCTGCTATCAGGTCACACCCAGCTGCTGTCACCTCTATACTCTGCTATCAGGTCACACCCAGCCTGCTGTCACCTCTATACTCTGCTATCAGGTCACAACCCAGCCTGCTGTCACCCCTATACTCTGCTATCAGGTCACACCCAGCCTGCTGTCACCTCTATACTCTGCTATCAGGTCACACCCAGCCTGCTGTCACCTCTATACTCTGCTATCAGGTCACACCCAGCCTGCTGTCACCTCTATACTCTGCTATCAGGTCACACCCAGCCTGCTGTCACCTCTATACTCTGCTACTCAGGTGACACCCAGCCTGCTGTCACATTTATACTCTGCTATCAGGTCACACCCAGCCTGCTGATCACCCCGATACTCTGCTATCAGGTCACACCCAGCCTGCTGTCACCTCTATACTCTGCTATCAGGTCACACCCAGCCTGCTGTCACCTCTATACTCTGCTATCAGGTCACACCCAGCCTGCTGTCACCCCTATACTCTGCTATCAGGTCACACCCAGCCTGCTGTCACATTTATACTCTGCTATCAGGTCACACCCAGCCTGCTGTCACCCCGATACTCTGCTATCAGGTCACACCCAGCCTGCTGTCACCTCTATACTCTGCTATCAGGTCACACCCAGCCTGCTGTCACCTCTATACTCTGCTATCAGGTCACACCCAGCCTGCTGTCACCCCTATACTCTGCTATCAGGTCACACCCAGCCTGCTGTCACCTCTATACTCCTGCTATCAGGTCACACCCAGCCTGCTGTCACCTCTATACTCTGCTATCAGGTCACACCCAGCCTGCTGTCACCCCTATACTCTGCTATCAGGTCACTCCCAGCCTGCTGTCACCTCTATACTCTGCTATCAGGTCACACCCAGCCTGCTGTCACATTTATACTCTGCTATCAGGTCACACCCAGCCTGCTGTCACCCCGATACTCTGCTATCAGGTCACACCCAGCCTGCTGTCACCTCTATACTCTGCTATCAGGTCACACCCCTGCTGTCACCTCTATACTCTGCTATCAGGTCACACCCAGCCTGCTGTCACCCCTATACTCTGCTATCAGGTCACACCCAGCCTGCTGTCACATTTATACTCTGCTATCAGGTCACACCCAGCCTGCTGTCACCCCTATACTCTGCTATCAGGTCACACCCAGCCTGCTGTCACCCCTATACTCTGCTATCAGGTCACTCCCAGCCTGCTGTCACCTTTATACTCTGCTATCAGGTCACACCCAGCCTGCTGTCACATTTATACTCTGCTATCAGGTCACACCCAGCCTGCTGTCACCCCGATACTCTGCTATCAGGTCACACCCAGCCTGCTGTCACCTCTATACTCTGCTATCAGGTCACACCCAGCCTGCTGTCACCTCTATACTCTGCTATCAGGTCACACCCAGCCTGCTGTCACCCCTATACTCTGCTATCAGGTCACACCCAACCTGCTGTCACATTTATACTCTGCTATCAGGTCACACCCAGCCTGCTGTCACCCCGATACTCTGCTATCAGGTCACACCCAGCCTGCTGTCACCTCTATACTCTGCTATCAGGTCACACCCAGCCTGCTGTCACCCCGATACTCTGCTATCAGGTCACACCCAGCCTGCTGTCACCTCTATACTCTGCTATCAGGTCACACCCAGCCGGCTGTCACCTCTATACTCTGCTATCAGGTCACACCCAGCCTGCTGTCATCCCTATACTCTGCTATCAGGTCACACCCAGCCTGCTGTCACATTTATACTCTGCTATCAGGTCACACCCAGCCTGCTGTCACCCCGATACTCTGCTATCAGGTCACACCCAGCCTGCTGTCACCTCTATACTCTGCTATCAGGTCAAACCCAGCCTGCTGTCACCTCTATACTCTGCTATCATGTCACACCCAGCCTGCTGTCACCCCTATACTCTGCTATCAGGTCACACCCAGCCTGCTGTCACCTCTATACGCTGCTATCAGGTCACACCCAGCCTGCTGTCACCTCTATACTCTGCTATCAGGTCACACCCAGCCTGCTGTCACCCCTATACTCTGCTATCAGGTCACACCCAGCCAGCTGTCACCCCTATACTCTGCTATCAGGTCACACCCAGCCTGCTGTCACATTTATACTCTGCTATCAGGTCACTCCCAGCCTGCTGTCACCCCGATACTCTGCTATCAGGTCACACCCAGCCTGCTGTCACCCCTATACTCTGCTATCAGGTCACACCCAGCCTGCTGTCACCTCTATAATCTGTTATCAGGTCACACCCAGCCTGCTGTCACCTCTATACTCTGCTATCAGGTCACACCCAGCCTGCTGTCACCCCTATACTCTGCTATCAGGTCACTCCCAGCCTGCTGTCACCTCTATACTCTGCTATCAGGTCACACCCAGCCTGCTGTCACATTTATACTCTGCTATCAGGTCACACCCAGCCTGTTGTCACCCCGATACTCTGCTATCAGGTCACACCCAGCCTGCTGTCACCTCTATACTCTGCTATCAGGTCACACCCAGCCTGCTGTCACCTCTATACTCTGCTATCAGGTCACACCCAGCCTGCTGTCACCCCTATACTCTGCTATCAGGTCACACCCAGCCTGCTGTCACATTTATACTCTGCTATCAGGTCACACCCAGCCTGCTGTCACCCCTATACTCTGCTATCAGGTCACTCCCAGCCTGCTGTCACCTCTATACTCTACTATCAGGTCACACCCAGCCTGCTGTCACCCCGATACTCTGCTATCAGGTCACACCCAGCCTGCTGTCACCTCTATACTCTGCTATCAGGTCACACCCAGCCTGCTGTCACCTCTATACTCTGCTATCAGGTCACACCCAGCCTGCTGTCACCCCTATACTCTGCTATCAGGTCACACCCAGCCTGCTGTCACATTTATACTCTGCTATCAGGTCACACCCAGCCTGCTGTCACCCCGATACTCTGCTATCAGGTCACACCCAGCCTGCTGTCACCTCTATACTCTGCTATCAGGTCACACCCAGCCTGCTGTCACCCCGATACTCTGCTATCAGGTCACACCCAGCCTGCTGTCACCTCTATACACTGCTATCAGGTCACACCCAGCCTGCTGTCACCTCTATACTCTGCTATCAGGTCACACCCAGCCTGCTGTCACCCCTATACTCTGCTATCAGGTCACACCCAGCCTGCTGTCACATTTATACTCTGCTATCAGGTCACACCCAGCCTGCTGTCACCCCGATACTCTGCTATCAGGTCACAGCCAGCCTGCTGTCACCTCTATACTCTGCTATCAGGTCACACCCAGCCTGCTGTCACCTCTATACTCTGCTATCAGGTCACACCCAGCCTGCTGTCACCCCTATACTCTGCTATCAGGTCACACCCAGCCTTCTGTCACCTCTATACGCTGCTATCATGTCACACCCAGCCTGCTGTCACCTCTATACTCTGCTATCCGGTCACACCCAGCCTGCTGTCACCCCTATACTCTGCTATCAGGTCACACCCAGCCTGCTGTCACCCCTATACTCTGCTATCTGGTCACTCCCAGCCTGCTGTCACCTCTATACTCTGCTATCAGGTCACACCCAGCCTGCTGTCACATTTATACTCTGCTATCAGGTCACACCCAGCCTGCTGTCACCCCGATACTCTGCTATCAGGTCACACCCAGCCTGCTGTCACCTCTATACTCTGCTATCAGGTCACACCCAGCCTGCTGTCACCTCTATACTCTGCTATCCGGTCACACCCAGCCTGCTGTCACCCCTATGCTCTGCTATCAGGTCACACCCAGCCTGCTGTCACCCCTATACTCTGCTATCTGGTCACTCCCAGCCTGCTGTCACCTCTATACTCTGCTATCAGGTCACACCCAGCCTGCTGTCACATTTATACTCTGCTATCAGGTCACACCCAGCCTGCTGTCACCCCGATACTCTGCTATCAGGTCACACCCAGCCTGCTGTCACCTCTATACTCTGCTATCAGGTCACACCCAGCCTGCTGTCACCTCTATACTCTGCTATCAGGTCACACCCAGCCTGCTGTCACCCCTATACTCTGCTATCAGGTCACACCCAGCCTGCTGTCACATTTATACTCTGCCATCAGGTCACACCCAGCCTGCTGTCACCCCGATACTCTGCTATCAGGTCACACCCAGCCTGCTGTCACCTCTATACTCTGCTATCAGGTCACACCCAGCCTGCTGTCACCTCTATACTCTGCTATCAGGTCACACCCAGCCTGCTGTCACCTCTATACTCTGCTATCAGGTCACACCCAGACTGCTGTCACCCCTATACTCTGCTATCAGGTCACTCCCAGCCTGCTGTCAACTCTATACTCTGCTATCAGGTCACACCCAGCCTGCTGTCACATTTATACTCTGCTATCAGGTCACACCCAGCCTGCTGTCACCCCGATACTCTGCTATCTGGTCACACCCAGCCTGCTGTCACCTCTATACTCTGCTATCAGGTCACACCCAGCCTGCTGTCACCCCTATACTCTGCTATCAGGTCACACCCAGCCTGCTGTCACATTTATACTCTGCCATCAGGTCACACCCAGCCTGCTGTCACCCGGATACTCTGCTATCAGGTCACACCCAGCCTGCTGTCACCTCTATACTCTGCTATCAGGTCACACCCAGCCTGCTGTCACCTCTATACTCTGCTATCAGGTCACACCCAGCCTGCTGTCACCTCTATACTCTGCTATCAGGTCACACCCAGACTGCTGTCACCCCTATACTCTGCTATCAGGTCACTCCCAGCCTGCTGTCACCTCTATACTCTGCTATCAGGTCACACCCAGACTGCTGTCACCCCTATACTCTGCTATCAGGTCACACCCAGCCTGCTGTCACATTTATACTCTGCTATCAGGTCACACCCAGCCTGCTGTCACCCCGATACTCTGCTATCTGGTCACACCCAGCCTGCTGTCACCTCTATACTCTGCTATCAGGTCACACCCAGCCTGCTGTCACCCCTATACTCTGCTATCAGGTCACACCCAGCCTGCTGTCACATTTATACTCTGCTATCAGGTCACACCCAGCCTGCTGTCACCCCGATACTCTGCTATCATGTCACACCCAGCCTGCTGTCACCTCTATACTCTGCTATCAGGTCACACCCAGCCTGCTGTCACCTCTATACTCTGCTATCAGGTCACACCCAGCCTGCTGTCACCCCTATACTCTGCTATCAGGTCACACCCAGCCTGCTGTCACATTTATACTCTGCTATCAGGTCACACCCAGCCTGCTGTCACCCCGATACTCTGCTATCAGGTCACACCCAGCCTGCTGTCACCTCTATACTCTGCTATCAGGTCACACCCAGCCTGCTGTCACCCCGATACTCTGCTATCAGGTCACACCCAGCCTGCTGTCACCTCTATACTCTGCTATCAGGTCACACCCAGCCTGCTGTCACCTCTATACTCTGCTATCAGGTCACACCCAGCCTGCTGTCACCCCTATACTCTGCTATCAGGTCACACCCAGCCTGCTGTCACATTTATACTCTGCTATCAGGTCACACCCAGCCTGCTGTCACCCCGATACTCTGCTATCAGGTCACACCCAGCCTGCTGTCACCTCTATACTCTGCTATCAGGTCACACCCAGCCTGCTGTCACCTCTATACTCTGCTATCAGGTCACACCCAGCCTACTGTCACCCCTATACTCTGCTATCAGGTCACACCCAGCCTGCTGTCACCTCTATACGCTGCTATCAGGTCACACCCAGCCTGCTGTCACCTCTATACTCTGCTATCAGGTCACACCCAGCCTGCTGTCACCCCTATACTCTGCTATCAGGTCACACCCAGCCTGCTGTCACCCCTATACTCTGCTATCAGGTCACTCCCAGCCTGCTGTCACCTCTATACTCTGCTATCAGGTCACACCCAGCCTGCTGTCACATTTATACTCTGCTATCAGGTCACACCCAGCCTGCTGTCACCCCGATACTCTGCTATCAGGTCACACCCAGCCTGCTGTCACCTCTATACTCTGCTATCAGGTCACACCCAGCCTGCTGTCACCTCTATACTCTGCTATCAGGTCACACCCAGCCTGCTGTCACCCCTATACTCTGCTATCAGGTCACACCCAGCCTGCTGTCACATTTATACTCTGCTATCAGGTAACACCCAGCCTGCTGTCACCCCGATACTCTGCTATCAGGTCACACCCAGCCTGCTGTCACCTCTATACTCTGCTATCAGGTCACACCCAGCCTGCTGTCGCCTCTATACTCTGCTATCAGGTCACACCCAGCCTGCTGTCACCCCTATACTCTGCTATCAGGTCACACCCAGCCTGCTGTCACATTTATACTCTGCTATCAGGTCACACCCAGCCTGCTGTCACCCCTATACTCTTCTATCAGGTCACACCCAGCCTGCTGTCACCCCTATACTCCGCTATCAGGTCACACCCAGCCAGCTGTCACCTCTATACTCTGCTATCAGGTCACACCCAGCCTGCTGTCACCCCTATTCTCTGCTATCAGGTCACACCCAGCCTGCTGTCACCTCTATACTCCGCTATCAGGTCACACCCAGCCTGCTGTCACCTCTATACTCTGCTATCAGGTCACACCCAGCCTGCTGTCACCTCTATACTCTGCTATCAGGTCACACCCAGCCTGCTGTCACCCCTATACTCTGCTATCAGGTCACACCCAGCCTGCTGTCACATTTATACTCTGCTATCAGGTCACACCCAGCCTGCTGTCACCCCGATACTCTGCTATCAGGTCACACCCAGCCTGCTGTCACCTCTATACTCTGCTATCAGGTCACACCCAGCCTGCTGTCACCTCTATACTCTGCTATCAGGTCACACCCAGCCTACTGTCACCCCTATACTCTGCTATCAGGTCACACCCAGCCTGCTGTCACCTCTATACGCTGCTATCAGGTCACACCCAGCCTGCTGTCACCTCTATACTCTGCTATCAGGTCACACCCAGCCTGCTGTCACCCCTATACTCTGCTATCAGGTCACACCCAGCCTGCTGTCACCCCTATACTCTGCTATCAGGTCACTCCCAGCCTGCTGTCACCTCTATACTCTGCTATCAGGTCACACCCAGCCTGCTGTCACATTTATACTCTGCTATCAGGTCACACCCAGCCTGCTGTCACCCCGATACTCTGCTATCAGGTCACACCCAGCCTGCTGTCACCTCTATACTCTGCTATCAGGTCACACCCAGCCTGCTGTCACCTCTATACTCTGCTATCAGGTCACACCCAGCCTGCTGTCACCCCTATACTCTGCTATCAGGTCACACCCAGCCTGCTGTCACATTTATACTCTGCTATCAGGTAACACCCAGCCTGCTGTCACCCCGATACTCTGCTATCAGGTCACACCCAGCCTGCTGTCACCTCTATACTCTGCTATCAGGTCACACCCAGCCTGCTGTCGCCTCTATACTCTGCTATCAGGTCACACCCAGCCTGCTGTCACCCCTATACTCTGCTATCAGGTCACACCCAGCCTGCTGTCACATTTATACTCTGCTATCAGGTCACACCCAGCCTGCTGTCACCCCTATACTCTTCTATCAGGTCACACCCAGCCTGCTGTCACCCCTATACTCTGCTATCAGGTCACACCCAGCCAGCTGTCACCTCTATACTCTGCTATCAGGTCACACCCAGCCTGCTGTCACCCCTATTCTCTGCTATCAGGTCACACCCAGCCTGCTGTCACCTCTATACTCCGCTATCAGGTCACACCCAGCCTGCTGTCACCTCTATACTCTGCTATCAGGTCACACCCAGCCTGCTGTCACCCCGATACTCTGCTATCAGGTCACACCCGGCCTGCTGTCACACCTATACTCTGCTATCAGGTCACACCCGGCCTGCTGTCACCTCTATACTCTGCTATCAGGTCACACCCAGCCTGCTGTCACCCCTATACTCTGCTATCAGGTCACTCCCAGCCTGCTGTCACCTCTATACTCTGCTATCAGGTCACACCCAGCCTGCTGTCACATTTATACTCTGCTATCAGGTCACACCCAACCTGCTGTCACCCCGATACTCTGCTATCAGGTCACACCCAGCCTGCTGTCACCTCTATTCTCTGCTATCAGGTCACACCCAGCCTGCTGTCACCTCTATACTCTGCTATCAGGTCACACCCAGCCTGCTGTCACCCCTATACTCTGCTATCAGGTGACACCCAGCCTGCTGTCACATTTATACTCTGCTATCAGGTCACACCCAGCCTGCTGTCACCCCTATACTCTGATATCAGGTCTCACCCAGCCTGCTGTCACCCCTATACTCTGCTATCAGGTCACTCCCAGCCTGCTGTCACCTCTATACTCTGCTATCAGGTCACACCCAGCCTGCTGTCACATTTATACTCTGCTATCAGGTCACACCCAGCCTGCTGTCACCCCGATACTCTGCTATCAGGTCACACCCAGCCTGCTGTCACCTCTATACTGTGCTATCAGGTCACACCCAGCCTGCTGTCACCTCTATACTCTGCTATCAGGTCACACCCAGCCTGCTGTCACCCCTATACTCTGCTATCAGGTCACACCCAGCCTGCTGTCACATTTATACTCTGCTATCAGGTCACACCCAGCCTGCTGTCACCCCGATACTCTGCTATCAGGTCACACCCAGCCTGCTGTCACCTCTATACTCTGCTATCAGGTCACACACAGCCTGCTGTCACCCCTATACTCTGCTATCAGGTCACACCCAGCCTGCTGTCACCCCTATACTCCGCTATCAGGTCACACCCAGCCTGCTGTCACCTCTATACTCCGCTATCAGGTCACACCCAGCCTGCTGTCACCTCTATACTCTGCTATCAGGTCACACCCAGCCTGCTGTCACCCCGATACTCTGCTATCAGGTCACACCCAGCCTGCTGTCACCCCTATACTCTGCTATCAGGTCACACCCAGCCTGCTGTCACCTCTATACTCTGCTATCAGGTCACACCCAGCCTGCAGTCACCTCTATACTCTGCTATCAGGTCACACCCAGCCTGCTGTCACCCCTATACTCTGCTATCAGGTCACTCCCAGCCTGCTGTCACCTCTATACTCTGCTATCAGGTCACACCCAGCCTGCTGTCACATTTATACTCTGCTATCAGGTCACACCCAGCCTGCTGTCACCCCGATACTCTGCTATCAGGTCACACCCAGCCTGCTGTCACCTCTATACTCTGCTATCAGGTCACACCCAGCCTGCTGTCACCTCTATACTCTGCTATCAGGTCACACCCAGCCTGCTGTCACCCCTATACTCTGCTATCAGGTCACTCCCAGCCTGCTGTCACCTCTATACTCTGCTACCAGGTGACACCCAGCCTGCTGTCACATTTATACTCTGCTATCAGGTCACACCCAGCCTGCTATCACCCCGATACTCTGCTATCAGGTCACACCCAGCCTGCTGTCACCTCTATACTCTGCTATCAGGTCACACCCAGCCTGCTGTCACCTCTATACTCTGCTATCAGGTCACACCCAGCCTGCTGTCACCCCTATACTCTGCTATCAGGTCACACCCAGCCTGCTGTCACATTTATACTCTGCTATCAGGTCACACCCAGCCTGCTGTCACCCCGATACTCTGCTATCAGGTCACACCCAGCCTGCTGTCACCTCTATACTCTTCTATCAGGTCACACCCAGCCTGCTGTCACCCCGATACTCCGCTATCAGGTCACACCCAGCCTGCTGTCACCCCTATACTCCGCTATCAGGTCACACCCAGCCTGCTGTCACCTCTATACTCCGCTATCAGGTCACACCCAGCCTGCTGTCACCTCTATACTCTGCTATCAGGTCACACCCAGCCTGCTGTCACCCCTATACTCTGCTATCAGGTCACTCCCAGCCTGCTGTCACCTCTATACTCTGCTATCAGGTCACACCCAGCCTGCTGTCACATTTATACTCTGCTATCAGGTCACACCCAGCCTGCTGTCACCCCGATACTCTGCTATCAGGTCACACCCAGCCTGCTGTCACCTCTATACTCTGCTATCAGGTCACACCCAGCCTGCTGTCACCTCTATACTCTGCTATCAGGTCACACCCAGCCTGCTGTCACCCCTATACTCTGCTATCAGGTCACACCCAGCCTGCTGTCACATTTATACTCTGCTATCAGGTCACACCCAGCCTGC
Organism: Taudactylus pleione; assembly: GCA_031769625.1. Taxonomy (NCBI): domain Eukaryota; kingdom Metazoa; phylum Chordata; class Amphibia; order Anura; family Myobatrachidae; genus Taudactylus; species Taudactylus pleione. The sequence goes on along the minus strand of JAUIMM010000008.1, from coordinate 7,008,871 downwards.
TGTCACCCCTATACTCTGCTATCAGGTCACACCCAGCCTGCTGTCACCCCTATACTCTGCTATCAGGTCACTCCCAGCCTGCTGTCACCTTTATACTCTGCTATCAGGTCACACCCAGCCTGCTGTCACATTTATACTCTGCTATCAGGTCACACCCAGCCTGCTGTCACCCCTATACTCTGCTATCAGGTCACACCCAGCCTGCTGTCACCCCTATACTCTGCTATCAGGTCACTCCCAGCCTGCTGTCACCTCTATACTCTGCTATCAGGTCACACCCAGCCTGCTGTCACCCCTATACTCTGCTATCAGGTCACACCCAGCCTGCTGTCACCTCTATACTCTGCTATCAGGTCACACCCAGCCTGCTGTCACCCCTATACTCTGCTATCAGGTCACTCCCAGTCTGCTGTCACCCCTATACTCTGCTATCAGGTCACTCCCAGCCTGCTGTCACATTTATACTCTGCTATCAGGTCACTCCCAGCCTGCTGTCACCCCTATACTCTGCTATCAGGTCACTCCCAGCCTGCTGTCACATTTATACTCTGCTATCAGGTCACACCCAGCCTGCTGTCACCCCTATACTCTGCTATCAGGTCACTCCCAGCCTGCTGTCACCCCTATACTCTGCTATCAGGTCACTCCCAGCCTGCTGTCACCTCTATACTCCGCTATCAGGTCACACCCAGCCTGCTGTCACCTCTATACTCCGCTATCAGGTCACACCCGGCCTGCTGTCACCTCTATACTCCGCTATCAGGTCACACCCGGCCTGCTGTCACCCCGATACTCCGCTATCAGGTCACACCCGGCCTGCTGTCACCCCTATACTCTGCTATCAGGTCACACCCAGCCTGCTGTCACCTCTTTACTCTGCTATCAGGTCACACCCAGCCTGCTGTCACCCCTATACTCTGCTATCAGGTCACACCCAGCCTGCTGTTACCCCGATACTCCACTATCAGGTCACACCCAGCCTGCTGTCACCTCTATACTCTGCTATCAGGTCACACCCAGCCTGCTGTCACCCCGATACTCCGCTATCAGGTCACACCCAGCCTGCCATCACCACTATACTCTGATATCAGGTCACACCCAGCCTGCTGTCACCTCTATACTCTGCTATCAGGTCACACCCAGCCTGCTGTCACCCCTATACTCTGCTATCAGGTCACACCCAGCCTGCTGTCACCTCTATACTCTGCTATCAGGTCATATATGTGAAAGCTTTCATCAGAGGTTGATAATTGTCTGACAGCAGAAGTGAACAGTCCACAGTAACTTAAGCGCAGCAGCTGTTTGGTTCTCATATACAGATTTTTAAATCTTATTCTCTACTGACTGAACGTGTTAGTCCAATAAATATCAGGAGTTAGTTAAGTGCAAGGTCTCAGTAATTTGCGCAGCATTAGGAATAGTAGAGAAGGGATGTTATAGATGTTTCTTCCATAGAATATCATCCAGTTAGATCAATGAGAGCGGCTCCTTTCACTTTGATTGTTGCAAAAGGCTGCACAATTTATGAATTATATAGTAATATATATATATTAGGGGTGAGCGGGTTCGAATTTCTGAAATCCGAACCCCCCCGAGCCCCCCCGATCCGAGGTCGATCCGAGTCAGGCTCGACTTTTCCCGCCTGACTCGGATCTGAAATCGAGGCAAAACGTCATCATCCCGCCTTCCGGGTCTCGCGGGTTTTGGATCCTATATAAGGTACCCGCGTCGGCGCCATTTTCTCACTCGGCTGTGGACAGTGAAGAGGTAGGGTGGGAGTTAGGGCTGGCTGGGCTGTGTAGTGTAGTGTAGTGCAGTGTAGTGTTGTGCTGTGCTGCGCTGTGCTGCTGTTGTCCATAGGGGCTGGCTGGACTGTGTTGTGCATTCAGTTGTCCATAGGGGCTGTGTCCACTCCAAAGTCCTGTGCAGTGTCCCAGTCATAAAGGGGTGCTGTAGTGTTGTCCAGGGGGTGCTCTCTCCGTCAGGGGTGCTCCCCCCAAGTGCTTAAAAAAAAAATATATATTTTCTGTGTTTGTGAATTGTGTGCGCAGTAGCTGCACGTGCATCAACAAAGTAGTGCCAAGCGTGCACCTGTGTCCCATAAAGAAAGGGCCGGCTGGATTGACCGCTAAAGGGTGCTGTAACCCCCAAAGGGCACTCCAAACAAAATAAAAAAATATTTTCTGTGTTTGTGAATTGTGTAGGCTGTAGCTGCACGTGCATCAACAAAGGAGCAGCGCCAAGCGTACGCCTGTGTCCCATAAGTAAAGGGCCAGCTGGCTGATTTCTTAAAGGGTGTTGTAACCCACAAAGTTCACTACTCTCCAGCAAAAATAAAAAAATATTTTCTGTGTTTGTGTGTGCCTTAGCCGCACGTATATATCAAATCAATATAACATGAATGGAGGACCAAACTTTCTCTGATACAAATAAAATAGGGAAAGATCAAGAACCACTTCCTCCTAGTGCTGAAGCTGCTGCCACTAGTCATGACATAGACGATAACATGCCATCAACGTCGTCTGCCAAGCTCGATGCCCAATGTCATAGTAGAGGGCACATACAATCCCAAATGACAAAGTTCAGGAAAATTACCTTAAAAAAAACATTTAAATCATCTGAAGAGAAACGTAAACTTGCCAATATGCCATTTATGACACGGAGTGGCAAGGAACGGCTAAGGTCTTTCCCTATGTTCATGACTAGTGGTTCAGCTTCACATGACGATGGAAGCCCTCCTCCGGCTAAAAAAATCAAACGAGTTAAGCTGGCAAAAGCACAGCGAAGAACTGTGAGTTCTAAGAAGATATCACAAATCCCCAAGGAGAGTCCAAGTGTGGGCGCTGTTTCGATGCCTGACCTTCCCAGCACTGGACGTGAAGAGGTGGCTCTTTCCACCATTTGCACGCCCCCTGCAAGTGCTGAAAGGAGCACCCACAGTCCACTTGCTGATATGCAAATTGAAGATGTCGCTGTTGAGGTACAACAGGATGAGGATACTGGTGTAGCTGGCACTGAGGAGGAAGTTGGCGAGGAGTATTCTGATGGTGATGTGGTTTGTTTAAATCAGGCTCCGGGGGAGACAGTTGTTGTCCGTGGGATGAAAAAGCCCATCACGGTCATGCCTGGGCAGAAGACCAAACATTCCACCTCTTTGGTCTGGCAATATTTCTATCCAAATCCGGACAACAACTGAAATAAGTAGGGGTAGGGACGTTAACCACCTAGGAACATCTTCCCTTATACGGCACCTGCAGCGCGTTCATAAAAAGTTACTGTCAAGTTCAGAAACTTTGGCTCAGACCGTAAGCAGTCCAGGGACACCTAAATCCCTTTTTCCTGTTTTATCCAAGGAATCGGTGGATGAGGAGGATAAGGACGACATCTTGCCTCCGTAGAGCCAGCTTGTGCAGGGACACATTAATTGCCAGCTTGTTTTGTGGGGGCCCAAACGAACCAATCATTTCAGCCACAGTCGTGTGGCAGACCCTGGCGCTGAAATGATTGGTTTGTTAAAGTGTGCATGTCCTATTTATACAACCATAAGGGTGGGTGGGAGGGCCCAAGGACAATTCCATCTTGCACCTCTTTTTTTTCTTTGCATTATGTACTGTTTGGGGCCTAGTTTTTCAAACTGCCATCCTGTCTGCCACTGCAGTGTCACTCCTATATGGGCCACGTGTTTGTGCCGCCCACTCGTGTCGCTTAGCATAGTCATCCAGCTACCTCGGTGCAACCTTTTGGCCATAAAAACAATATTGTGAGGTGTGAGGTGTTCAGAATAGACTGGAAATGAGTGGAAATGAAGGTTATTGAGGCTAATAATTGAATAGGAGCATAAAAACCCACAAATTCTGTGATTTTAGCTGTATTTATGCTTTTTTTCCAAAAAATACAGATCCAAAACACAAAACCCAGAACCCAAAACACGGAAGGGTGGTTTTGGCAAAACCAGTCCAGATCCAAAACACAAAGAAAGATCCAGATCCAAAACCAAAACACAAAACACGAAAAGTGGCCGGTGCACACACCTAATATATATATATATATATATATATATATATATATATATATATATATATATACTTATAAATTGGTTTAACCATGCGCTGTCTTGGTGCTTGGGCAGCAAATAAGTTAAAGGATACCTAAATCCTTAGGGAACGTATGAATAGCTTAAATAGGTTGACAAACTGCGCCTGAAAATAATTAGTGCAAGTGATGGTACCCTGTAATATGTCAGACGCTCTACTTAATTAGGTCTGCCATCAGAATAAAGTTTGTGTGTGTCTTAGGACATACAGTAACTCATACAAGCAAAGGTGTCATAAAGTATTTGATTTTACTTGGATAACTTCTGTAGTATTAAAAAGGGGGGATAAATACACTCTAGCCAAGTGTATATAGAAAGTGAGGGTACGGATATAAGGGAAATAAGTGTATCACATAAACATTAATATTACAAGATTACAAAAATACAAAAAAACTGTCTATCTGCTAATATAATTAATGTTATTGTTAAGAAAATGAAGGGGGTGGCGTCCCACGCCATTACAATGTTGCGTCAGACTGAAAAAAACGGTGAGTTAGTAATCCTAATTGGAAACACTGCACCCAGATGGTAATTTGATTGGATGAACCAAAAATTGGAAGATAAAGTTGGCATGCATAAACTTCACACTAATGGTGACATCGGGGTACCCCTGCGGGTATAATTGAGACTTGGGGTTGTGGAATGCGGAAAGAGGGGGAGACTCCGGACTGTGCTGCCCAACTCAACTGGATAGATGGCCGGTCACCTGCCCTAAGGATCTGCCCTTCATTTTCTTACCAATAACATTAATTATATTAGAAGATAGACAGTTTTTTTGTATTTTTGTAATCTTGTAATATTAATGTTTATGTGATACACTTATTTCCCTTATATCCGTACCCTCACTTTCTATATACACTTGGCTTGGTATTTATCCCCCCTTTTTTATACTACAGAAGTTATCCAAGTAAAATCAAATACTTTATGATACCTTTGCTTGTATGAGTTTCTGTTTGTCCTAAGACACACACTAACTTTGGGCCTGATTCAGACCCGGTCGCAAGCGCTGAGCGCTCGCAACCGGGTCGATGGTGGCCCAGAGCGCATGTGCACGATGGAGCCGGCTCTGTCGTGCGCATGCGCGAGACCCTGATAGCAACGGGCAATCTGCCGCTCCGAGTCTCGCACCAAAGGGGGCGAGCTGTCAATGTTGAGTGACAGCTCGCCCTCTTTGGTGGGCGGGCCGGAAGGGTGCCTGCCCAAACGGAGGCGTTCCCATGAGAACGCCTGTCATTTGGGGGCGGCCCCACTGACATCACAAGTGATGTCAGTGGAGAGCTGCCGGCTCTGTTAGAGCCGAAAGCTCTCTGGGACTTGCGGCCATGAGACCCTACCACAAGGGTCTCGTCGCAAGCCCAATGGTCACGATGGTGAAGACCATCGCGACCATCATCATGGCCGCTCACTGTAGCTGTGGAGGGTTACCCACAGCTATGCGAGCGGCCAGGAGGCCGTTCTAAAAAAAAAAAAGCCCGACCCTGATTCAGAGCGAGCGCTCTGTCAGTGCGACTGGGTCTGAATCAGGGCCTTTATTCTGATGACAGACCTAATTAAGTAGACATATCTGACATATTACAGGGTACCATCACATGCACTAATTAATTTCAGGCGCAATTTGTCAACCTATTTAAGCTATTCATATATATATACTTGCATGTATGTGTACACAGACACTTCCGCACATGCAAAATTAAGTTTTGGTCTAGCAGTACCTCATTTTCTCCAGCTTGTTTTTCTTAGTTCTTTTTTATTAGTAGCCCCGTGCGCCAGTATTCTGATCTCAAGTAGTTTTCATAATTTAACAGCATTTTGGCTTAGTGGCATTTTATTGACTTTTCATCATGATTTCATGACAACAAAACTGATATTGCATAGAGGCATATTACATACTGACACGCCAATTAGCCAACAATATAATGGATGAGCGTCAGACTCAGAAAGAAATATACATACAAGAAATCTAGTGGAGTCTCAGGCTCCAAATTAATAGTTCCACCACGAATATTAAGGACAGTACCATAATTATTTCCCTTTTAATATTATGCCATCATTGTAACAGTGTCAGGCATTTGTCTGATGCTGGAGCACCAGTGGAGAAAATTACAAGTTACTCTTTGATAACCGATGTTCACAAAAGCCGGCAGAAGTTCCATATTTAAAAAAAAAATAAAAAAATGTTTTAAAAGGCAAAAGAAAGTCCCTCTAACCTACTTAAGTCTAACAAACTTTTTTTTAGAAGTCTAAACAAGAAAATGTAATATGAAGCAAATAAAAAAAGACAAAAAAAAAATATTTGGTAGGCTGAGCCCAGACACCAGTATTAATCTGGCAGAGATATTCTAGTGGGGCAATATAAAAAAAAAAAAAAAGAAGAAGAGTGTAGCAAATTCTACTCAAACCTTTTTCGAAAGTTTAATCTTTGAAATGAAAACTTAGCTTAGCTATGGCTTAAATCCTCCCAGCATGTTTCATATCGCCGTACGTGATATGGGTTCATTATTTTTCCTCTTGCAGCCAAAGATCAGCTCTAGGAATTGTTCATTTTTAACAATAGAGCATTTTTAGAACCTGGATTCCATGGGGCATTGTAAAAAAAACAAAAAAAAACCCCTCTGTCTTGAAAGAATGAAAATTCCCGCATGAAATAAACAAGTTATACGATATCCATTGCTGGGAAGGAAAAAACAGAGCCCTAACTAGACTTTTTGGTGCCCTGGGCCAGAAATAGTATTGGCACCCCCTCCCCTAAATTTTTCAAATAGAGACATAGGAAGCGCGTCCGAAATAGGAGCGTGGCCTCATGGATAAAGTCCATGATAAATCTGATTTGTCCCGTACGATGATGAAGGGGTAAGGGGGTATGTTTACTAAAGATCGGTTTTGGATTCTGTTTGATTTGCCATTCGACTCTAGTTCGATTTCCATTCGATTTTGATTTTGGAGATTTACTAAAGCCAAAATCGAATGTCAAATCCAACAGAAAACTGAATTTCACCCAAAATCGAATATAGGCAAAGCATCAATGTTTTCTCATAGTCGAATATAGGATCCCTTCATTTACTAACATTCGATTTGCAATTCCGAACATAAATCAAACTCAAAATCGAACTTCAAATCCCCAAATTAATTGAATAATGAGAGAAAATAGATTTGAGCTTCTAAACACCTTTCTGTTGGCTGGAAATTGATTGTTATGCCTTTAAGTTCTCAAGAGCATGTGGGGCAGTCTGGCGGTATGAATAATAGCAAAGGTGCATACAGACCCCCCCCCCCTGCCATTGGTAGGGTTCAGCCAACATAGATGGGGGGAAAAAAAAGTAAAAGAAAAATTATATGTATATACACAAGTATACGGTATATGTATCCATATGAATGTATACATATATATATATATATACATATATGCATGTACAGTATATACATATAAACATATATAGGTATTAAAAGTAAAACAGAGACAGGCGGCACCACATAGTGCTTTAAAAGTATAACAGTTTTTATTGCAATCTTCCCAATAACCAATTAAGCCTACCAGAAAGGGCGGTTTTACACCACCGCAAGTGTATACAGCATATAACGAAGGAACAAGGCAATTACTGGCCGATGACCTGGACTTCTCCAAGCGGCTCTCCGGGAGCTTGCTTCCGACCATAATCTCAAATATCAAACCACACCCCTGTAGATGTCTTCATGTGATCCATTTTAAGATTGTTTTTTTTACATATATTTGTGAAGGTTTTTATATACGTGTATATTTTATTATGTCTAGCAAAATTTTGTTGGCAATACATGTGATAGGCACTGTAATTAAATATATAAATTGTTTCTATGTACAGCAATGGTGTTTTACATGCTACGTTACATTTATTGTAATTTATGTGCTAAATTTTATTCTTTCATATTTTTTGACTTTATTATTTGATGTATTTGTATTTGTTTGCAATATTACAATGCAATTAATTACAGCTGTGGATATTTGAATGAGGCCAGTACCTTTCAATGAGGCCAGTACCTTTCAATGAGGCCAGTACTATTTAAAGAGATGTTTGCATAATGCCAGCCAGCCTCCTGATGAAGTCCAAGTGACGAAACCGGTAATGGGCGTGGTTTGGCATTTGAGATTGTGGTCGGAAGCAAGCTCCCGGAGAGCCGCTTGGAGACGTCCAGGTCATCGGCCAGTAATTGCCTTGTTCCTTCGTTGTATGCTGTATAGACTTGTGGTGATGTAAAACCGACCTTTCTGGTATGCTTAATTGGTTATTGGGAAGATTGCAATAAAAACTGTTAAACTTTTAAATAGGGGTGTGCACCGGCCACTTTTCGTGTGTTGTGTTTTGGTTTTGGATCTGGATCTTTCTTCGTGTTTTGGATCTGGATTGGTTTTGCCAAAATCACAGTTCCGTGTTTTGGGTTCTGGATCTGTATTTTTTTTTTAAAAAACATAAAAACAGCTAAAATCACTGAATTTGTGTTTTGTTCTGATCCTATGCTATTATTAACCTCAATAACCTTAATTTCCACTCATTTTCATTCTATTCTGAACACCTCACACCTCACAATAGTGCTTTTATGTCCAAAAGGTTGCACCGAGGTAGCTGGATGACGATGCAAAGCGACTCGAGTGGGCGGCACAAACACGTGGCCCATCTAGGAGTGACACTGCAGTGGCAGACAGGATGGCAGTTTGAAAAACTAGGCCCCAAACAGTACATAATGCAAAGAAAAAAAAGAGGTGCAAGATGGAATTGTCCTTGGGCCCTCCTACCCACCCTTATGTTGTATAAACAGGACATGCACACTTTAACAAACCAATCATTTATTTTTCCTGCCAGTACAGGTACGGACTGTCTGACATGCCTACTTGGATACTGTCACCAATGTAATCCTTTAACAGACAGACGCACGCTTGTCACTGCTGCTTTGAGGATGCAGTTGCGGCTACAGCCCACACAATTCACAAAGACAGAAAAAAAAGAAGATTTTTTTATTTTTTGTGGAGCGCACTTTGAGGGTTACACCACCCTTTAACGGACAAGCCAGCCGGCCCTTTACTTATGACATCGGCGCACGCTTGGCGCTGCTACTTTGTTGATGCACGTGTAGCCACAGTGCACACAATTCACAAACACAGAAAATATTTTTTTTTATTTTGTTTGGAGTGCACTTTGGGGGTTACAGCACCCTTTAACCACCTAGGAACCTCCTCCTTGTTATGTCACTTGGAGCGCATTCATCAAATATCAAAGTGTATGTCGCAAAGTTCCCAAACTCAAGTCCATTTTCACCTACCGGCTCCCTCTCTGTGGGATCCAAGTGCCTTCGATCTCCACCACCGACACCTGCATCATGAACATCCTCATTTGTCATCGGGAGTAGTCCTGCTGAATCCAATGTTTGTATTCAAAGCATGATTGACTCCTCTCCTATCTGTAATTCCTCAGAAAGATCCTTGATGACTGCGCCTGTTGCTGCTGCTGTTGCTGTGAGTGGATCTTCATCCCAGAAGGGGACCAGGAGGAAGACTACTTGTAGTGTATCCTCCAAAAAACAATTAACTGTCAAACAATCATTTGCAAGAGCAAACAAGTATGACAGCAATCACCCAGTTGCACAGCGGATTACTGACGCCATAACAGCTCTGCTGGTATTAGATGTGCGTCCAGTATCCCCCATTACTGCAGTGGGTTTTCAAAAATTAATTAAGGTCCTGTATCCTCGCTACCAGATCCCTTCTAGATTTCACTTTGCTAGAACAGCAATTCCAAATCTATACAAAGACATTAAAAAAAACCTTATTAATGTCCTCAGAAATGCCGTTGTACCCACTGTCCACTTGACCACTGATATGTGGACAAGTGGGACAGGGCAAACTAAGGATTACATGACTGTGACAGCCCACAGCAGCAGCAACATCTACCAAAAGACATCTGATACAGAGGCAGGCATACCGCTGAGAACCTCTTAGAAAAACCCAAGGAAATCATTGCTAAATGGCTTACCCCACTTGAACTCTCCTCGGGATTTGTAATTTTGGACAATGCCACCAATTATGTGAGAGCATTACATGTATGCGAATTCCAACATGTCCCATGTTTTGCTCACACAATTAATTTGGTGGTGCAACATTTTTTTAAAAATGACAGGGGCGTTCAGGAAATGCTATCGGTGGCCCGCAAAATATCTGGACATTTTAGACATTCGGCTAATGCTTGTCGAAGATTGCATGACCAGCAAGTACTGTTAAATTTGCCCTGCCATCAGCTGAAGCAAGAGGTAGTAACTCGGTGGAATTCTACCCTCTATATGCTTCAGCAGGTGGAGGAACAGCAAAAGGCCATCCAGGGCTATACAACGGCCTATGACATAGGCTGTGGAGGGGGAATGCACCTTACTCAAGCACAGTGGAGAAAAATTTCTATGTCACGGCCAGGGTATTTCAGCATGGCGCTAGGCGAGTGTTACCTGTGAGGTCATTGTGGCGCGGGCACTCTGGTGGCGGAGCTGGTGTCTGGTGGGGGGCTTTGGCTGCGCGTGTTGTTGTGTGGGCCTGTTGTCACTCTGCGCTAGTAAGGCCTGGCGGCGTCTCCATTCCGTTTGGCATGGGCGCCGCCATCTTGTCTTCTGGCCATGTGATGCCGCTGGCCAATCCTGGTGAGTCACATGTTCCCTCCGGCCAGTAACAGCATGGCATGTGGTATTTAGGAAGGGTCAGTGCCTTTCTTCTTTGCCAGTGCAACGTGTATCTCAGCCTAGCTGAGAGGGAGTTCTCTGTGCTTATCCTGTTCCTGTGAATTCTCTGTCTGCCATCTGCCTGTCAGCTCCTAGCTCCCACTGGACTACCCCGCTTCCTCCATCAACCTTGCCCATACCTGAGTGCCTGAGCCTGCTGACATCCTGCGCTTCAGTTCACTACCTGCATACCTGGTTTGATTATTTTCAGTTTCACTACCTGCACACCTGGACAGCTCTAATTGTTTCTACTTGGACATTAACCCTTTTACTCCCACCACAGAACTCTTGTGCACATTTATATATTCCTGGACTTTTATTTACTGCCACATTATATGTCTACTCAAGCACTTATTAAAAATTCTAGTTTTATTTTCAAATCTGCTTCTGTGATCACTCCTGCTACCACCCCGGGTCCACAATCAACCCAGAACATAACAGCAAGGTTCTAAAACCCTTTGAACTTGCCACACGTGAAGTTAGTTCAGACACTGCTAGCTTGAGTCAGGTCATTCCCCTAATCAGACTTTTGCAAAAACAGCTGGATAAACTGAAGGAGGAACTGAAATGCAGCAATTGCGCATGGAATGTCGGACCGGTGGATCAAGCCCTTGATTCACTTGACCAGGATCCAAGAGTCATCAATCTATTCAAATCTGAAAACTATATTTTGGCAACCATTCGGGATCCTATGTTTAAGTCCTACCTTGTGAGTTTTTTTCCAACAGACCAAAATCTAAAACTAAGCAAAGAGCTGTTGGTAAAAAAAATTGCCAGCTGCAGCCACATGTGAAACGCCTTCATCTCCTCCCTCAGTTTCTGCAGCTGCCAGGAAAAGCTAAATTTTCCTTACAGAATGCCTGCTGGTTATGCAGATCATTCACCAAAAAAATTACATCTGGTCGTGCCTGGGAGAACTGCCTACTAGTGACATGTCTTCTACCGTGACAATGTGTGATACATTCTCAGAATGGTGGAGGACTATTTCAGAGATAACATCCTAATAGGCATGTCAGACAGTCCCTTTCAGTACTGGCAGGAAAAAAAGGCAATTTGAAGTCGCATACATAAATTGGCTTTGCATTACTTAAGTTGCCCACCCTACAGTGTGTACTCTGAAAGAGTTTTCAGTGCAGCTGGCAACCTTGTCAGTGATCGGCGTAGAAGGTTACTTCCTCAAAAGGTGGAAAAGATGATGTACATTAAAATTAATTACAAAAACCTCTACCAACAATTACATGAAAAAATTACAGAGGCGCCTATGGTGGATTCCAGCGGGGATGAATTAATATTGTGTGAAGAAGAGGATATACACACTGATGGGGATGATGAGGATGAGGACGACAACAACTTGTAATGTAAAGCTTGTTTTATGGGGGTCCAAACAAACCAATCATTTCAGCCACAATTGGCAGTCTTTGCCGCTGAAATGATTGGTTTGTTTAACTGTGAATGTCCCATTTCGCATACAACATATCCAAGGACTATTCCATCTTGCACCTTTTTCCTTTCCATTATGTGCTGGTTGGGGCATTGCTGCCTGACATTTTATATTAATGTTATGGTTGGTTTAAGAACCAATGATTTGTTTTTAAATTAATTTATTATCAATTTTACAGCCAGGGGCTGCATCAATGAATTTCTTTTTATTAATTATTCAGCCAGGAGCTGTACCCAATTAATTGTTTTTTTACTTTTTTAATTAAATTATTATTAATTATTCAGCCTGAGGCTGCACCAATGAATTGTTTTTTAAATTAATTTATTATCAATTTTATAGCCAGGGGCTGCACTAATGAATTTATTTTTATTATTAATTATTCAGCCTGGGGCTGCACCAATGAATTGTTTTTTAATGTATTTATTATAATTTTTACAGCCAGGGGCTGCACCAATGAATTGTTTTTTATTAATTTATTAGCAATTTTACAGCCAGGGGCTTCACCAACTATCACCTATCAATTCTTCAATCCTCAAGGGTACCCCAACCATCATCTTTGCACAGTCCTCAACTCTATTAATAATTATATCAATCAGTTTTGAGCTAGCAAGCTGGATGCAACCTTTTGGCCCTTTAACTAGATGAAAAAAATCAATATTGTGAGCTGTGAGGTGGTCAAAATTGACTGGAAATAAGTGAAAAAATATGTTATTGTGGTTATTAACATTGTAGGAACAAAAAAAGGCAAATTTTCTGTGATTTTAGCTGTTTTTTTTATTTTTTAAGAAAAAATCCAGATCCAAAACCAAAACACGAAAACAAAACACGGAGGTGACGTTTTGACAAAACCAATCCAGATCCAAAACCAGGGGAGATCAAGATCCAAAACCAAAACACGGGGGTCGGCGCACATCTCTAGTTATTAGTGTGCATGTGATACATTTAGCCCAATAGGAAGTAAAGAGGAAGTTGAGTTCGATTTTGCATTCGATTTTAATGGGGATGTGAGGTTTGATTTTGGAAGTGACTCATAAACTGAACACAAAATCCCTTCTTAAAATCGACCAAAATGGAATGCGATGCAAAAATCAAATGCAAAATCAAATATTAGTAAATGAGGGATTTGTTAAGGGATTTTGCAGTTTGATCTAAGGCCCTCATTCAGAGCCGTACGCTCTGAGCAGAGCGCACGCTCTGAATGAGGGCCGCCCTCCATAATTATGGAGCGTCCTCCTGGATGCTCGTATAGCTGTGGGTCACCACCCACACCCTATACAAGCGTGCAGTTTGATGGCCGCGATGGTCTTGACCATCGCGACCATCGCCACTGCGAGCCGGAGCCTGCGGTTGAGTTTTTCAACCGCAAGGCCCGGAGTGATTTTGGCTCTATCAGAGCCAAAATCACTCCCACTGACATCACTAGTGATGTCAGTGTCCCGGCTTCTGACGGTAGGCGTTCCCTTGAGAACGCCCCCGTCAGGGAGGCACGCCCCCGGCACGCCCACCAAAGGGGGCGTGCTGTCAATCAACATCGACAGCACGCCCCCTTTGATCAGACACAACGAGCGAAGGAAAGTCCTTCGCTCGTCGCGTCTGGCGCATGCGCATGACGGAGCTCCAGCCGTCGTGCGCATGCGCAGTGCACAACATCGACCCACTTGCGAGTGGACTGCCGCTTGCGAGTGGGTCTGAATCAGGCCCTAAATTTGATTTCAGTCGATTTTATCGATTCATAAAATTAAATACCAAATCGAACTTTAGTAAATTTACCCAATGGTGGCTGTATTCAGGGCTGCCATCAGATATTTTGGGGCAGATAGTGCCATGTGAGAGGTGATAGGTGTGAGTCCTAGCTTTGACAGTATTTTGAAATGTGTGTTTTAAATAAAATAAATAAATAAAAGAGGGTGTGACTGAAGGTGCTTGGGGTGGCCAGATGGAGGAGGAGTCGGCCAGGAAGTATATAGGGGCGGCCAAGAGATGCCTGGGATAAAAGAGGAAGCTACAAGTGAGAATGATTATAAACAGAAAATTGATGGGCCCAAACAGCGCCCCCTGCCACGTGGTGCCCTGTGCCAAGTCACATATCGCACCACCCTAGTTACGGCTCTGGGAAAAACCTATGGGATGGATCTAGTGGGGTTACAGTGATCACATGTATAACCAGGGTCGCCGAGAGGGGGGGGCTGGTACAGATTACCCGGGCCCGGGCTTCCTGAAGGGCCCGGCGGGGGCCCGGGTTCGACGCCTCCGCCCCCCCCTCCCTCACAGTTGGAGCTGCAGCCACAGCAGTCTCCTATGCCTGGCTTTGCAATGGGCTGAGGGGGCTCAGAGCGCCTCCCTCCCCGGTGCGCAGCGCCGCTTCGTGGCGCTGCAAATCTTTTTTTTTTTTTTTGGCAGGGGGGCATGGCCAAGCCTCCCGAGATTAGGCCACGCCCCTATTACCGGGGCCCGCCTTGGCTCTTTGCGGCCCTGTGTATAACTAACATCATTCAGCATTTGTCGGAGCTCCCCAGTCCGAGTTACTGTATGTCTGTCTTTTCTTTCACCTCCCTCCTGTATTATTGATCGTTCGCTCTAGCAACAGAGGGCCTGATTCAGAGATGGATGAAATTGCAGAGCCGCACACAAGTAGCTTTGCAATTTCATCTATCTTAATGCAAACGCAGAAGGAGGAGCCACACACTACCTTACTGCATTTGCAAGAATTATTGCGAGCATGCTGGTCACTTCAGAGGCCAGCAATCTGCATCCACCAATGCTGATCCTGGCCTCATTCCCTCCCAGAAAACGGGGGTCAACACGCTCCTGTTTCCAGGAATGGTGACCATCAACGCTCCCTCTCTGCCCCTAAACTCTGCAGTATGTCAATGTGAGTGTGATTGTAGATGCGCAGAAGAGATCTTGCGCAGGCACAGACCCCTTAGCAATGAATCAGGCCGTGAGCGCTCTCGCCTCCTGTTTCCTTGTTAAAGTTGATCATGGTATATTCATATTCTTCTTTTTTAGTTTTTGTGCTAAGTGTAGCAAAAAGCAAACATCTGGGATAGACTGCAAGCCATACAAAAACCATGGCAAATTGGAATAACAATTGAATGCATGTGTAGCATTGGCAATAGCGTAGAATAGTAATGCAGTGGCTCGGCGCATGCACAGGCAATAACGCAGCGATAATGGTACATAGGAAACTAAATAACAATCACTCACAATCAGTAAATAGTGCAATCTCTGGGAATATCTCTGCTAAGTGGATGCTTTAGAAAATGCAGAATCGATTGTCCCTATATTTGTCCAATGGGTACTGTGGATATGGGGGGTCATTCAGACCCACTCGCGAGCGGCAGTACGCTCGCAAGTGGGTCGATGTTCCTCACTGCGCATGCGCACGACGGAGGGAGCTCCGTCGTGCACATGCGCGAGACCCGGCGAGCGACGGGCTTTCCATCGCTCGGGATCTCGCACCAAAGGGGGCGTGCTGTCGAAGTTGATTGACAGCACGCCCCCTTTGGTGGGCGTGCCGGGGGCGTGCCTGCCAGACGGAGGCGTTCCCATGGGAACACCTACCGTCTGAAGCCGGCCCCACTGACATCACTAGTGATGTCAGTGGGAGTGATTTTGGCTCTGATAGAGCCAAAATCACTCCAGGGCTTGTGGCTGGGAAACCCGACCGCAGGGTTTCCCTCGCAAGTCCGATGGTCGTGATGGTCAAGACCATCGCGACCATCTTTATGCACGCTCATATATGCTGTGGGTGGTGACCCACAGCTATACGAGCGTCCAGGAGGACGCTCCATTTTAATGGAGGAGGGCCCTGATTCAGAGCGAGTGCTCTGGTCAGAGCCAGGGCTGCCATCAGAAATTATGGGGCCCAGGACTGACAAACAGACAGGGCCCCCACCGGGTAGGGGGGGAGGAGGGCGTGGCAGAGGTGGATGGAGCTACACCAAGGGTTGGTACACCAATTTGTTTAAAAAGCCAGTAAAAAAATGCTGTAAAGCAATATTGATTTCTGATTTTTTATATACATATATATATATATATATATAAATATAAAAGCCAGAACCACATAATACATTGAAAAAGTCAGATCCTGGATCCACATTTCATGCCAGAGAGGGCTGGCAGGACTAGAAGGGGTACATAGAGGGCTGGCAGGACTAGGAGGGGTACATAGAGGGCTGACAGGACTAGGAGGGGTACATAGAGGGCTGGCAGGACTAGGAGGGGTACATAGAAGGCTGGCAGGACTAGGAGGGGGATATAGAGGGTGGGCAGGACTAGTAGGGGAAGCACAGTGTAGAGAAGGCTGGCAGGCTGGACAGGGAAGGCTGGCAGGACTAGGAGGGGTACATAGAGGGCTGGCTGGACTAGGAGGGGTACATAGAGGGCTGGTAGGACTAGGAGGGGTACATAGAGGGCTGGCAGGACTAGGAGGGGGATATAAAAGGTTGGCAGGACTAGGAGGGGTACATAGAGGGCTGACAGGACTAGTGGGGGAAGCACAGTGTAGAGAAGGCTGGTAGGCTGGATAGGGAAGGCTGGCAGGACTAGGAGAGGGATATAAAAGGTTGGCAGGGCTAGGAGGGGTACATAGAGGGCTGGCAGGACTAGTGGGGGAAGCACAGTGTAGAGAAGGCTGGTAGGCTGGACAGGGAAGGCTGGCAGGACTAGGAGGGGGATATAGAAGGCTGGCAGGACTAGGAGGGGTACATAGAGGGCTGGCAGGACTAGGAGGGGGATATAGAAGGTTGGCAGGACTAGGATGGGTACATAGAGGGCTGGCAGGACTAGTGGGGGAAGCACAGTGTAGAGAAGGCTGGCAGGCTGGACAGGGAAGGCTGGCAGGACTAGGATGGAGACAGGGAAGGTTAGATGGACTAAGGGGGAAAGCACTGGGAAGAATGGCTGAAAAGGGGGAGGACAGGGAAGGGACGGCTGGCTGGACTGGGGGGGAGCACAAGGCTAGTGTACCTGTAGAATTTCAGCCAACTATAATCAGCGCCGAGAGAGAGCAGAGAGAGCCCGGGTGGCTCTGCTGGCAGCAGTGTTACATCGGTGACGGCATTTCAAATATGGCGCCTGCTGCGAGCCAATCACAGCTCGCGGAACAGCAGCCAATCAGGAGCAGCCGCTTCTGATAGGCTGCCGTCCCGCGAGCTCTGGCCAGCTCGCGGCTGGCACCATAATTGTCATGCCGGCGGCGGCCCAGTATTTATCAATTCCAGCGCAGCACCGCTGCTTCCGGGCCCCCCTCTCCTTCAGTTCTCTCCGGGCCCGGGACTCGAGGCCCGGCAGTCCCCCCCTGATGGCGGCCCTGGTCAGAGCATCCGGCTCTGAATCAGGCCCATGGTGTGAGGAAATAGCCCATGGATATTGGTTCTCACAGCCTTATTGTGACTGAGCAGGAATTGGCAGCAGTGGGGTGTACTCAGGGGCTGGTGAGCTGGGTGGCAAACACATGCAAGTGGCCCCAGCTTTTCTACCAGCACATGGCAACAAAACAAAAAGGGCATGACAAAAGCCCTGTAGGAGTGGTTTGTTTAATGGTGGTATGGTATAAATATACAATTAAATATATGACAAATTATAAGCTATAAACAAATACACCTAACAGCCCCATCTGGCAAGCAAGGGCTATACTAGTGACATCTATGCAGGGCAGGGTTGCCGATATTCTGGCTGCCCCTACCAGGAGGGGGCAGCTAGATCGGCATTGCAGGGGAACGTGACCAGAATAGGGGCATGGCCGGGCAGGTCAGTGGGCGGAGCGTGGTCGTGGCCACGTGATTGCATCATTTTGACCCCCTCCCTCACTACACAATGCCGAGATTATTTGCATCCCCCAATGCAGGGGTGTCTCTTAAAACCGCATGGAAGGGGGGTGGCATGGGGTCAGCAGCAGTCTTTTCAGGAGATTTGGATCCCTCCTCATAGGGCCTGATTCGCCGCCCCTATACATGTGATCGTTCAAGCAGCCGTAATCATTATCAGTGTGCTGTGTCCTAAGCCCTATCCCCTGGTGTAAAAGCTGCATGTGAAAATAGGCATATGTTTGCGTGCGCGCAATTCTGCCTTTAGCCTAAAGTTGCACTGCCATGCACTCAGACCACCCTGAGTAATCTTAGCCTACGTGCGAAAGCACAGTTACCACCCAGTTAAGCCTCTTCCATCACAATAGGAGATGCCACTGGGTTACATACGACACTAAATCACCCATAGATACACGCACATGCGCAGTGCAAAAACGCGCAAGATGCTGTCATCGGCTCAGCCGACTTATGTTGAACTGTGCATCAGTGCTTTATTGCGTAAGTAAGAAAGACCAATATGTTTAAACAGGTTCATAAAAATACTGTAGATTATTTCATGTATAAACGTGAAAATATTCCAACTGTAGATCCTTTTAGAATGTAGAAATCCCGGTCGCTTACATGAGTAAAGGTAACCTAACCGTCTGAGAGGAAGAAAGACTTAACAATGATTCTCCTCTAAATGTTACTGTGACTGTTGTGCCAAGTCCATCCGTCATAATGAGCTCTGCCTCAGGGCTCCACCACCGGGTGCTGCAATTTAATAGCATTTGTAATGAATAACAGCTACAAATTAGAACATTGCCTCATAATCTGCTAAGCTCCACTAGTTTCTCTCACAGGCAGAAAGATGCTAGAAATGATACATTGCCATAAACAGTACGGGGAGAAGTCTGCAAACAAGAGAGCACAAAGAGACACAAGGAAACCTTCTTCTCCCCCAACATGGAGGAAATTCACCTTTATTACCATAACCAGTTTTGTCTACTCTTCCAGATAGTCTGGGAGATTCTGTGGACTCTAGAGGGCACGGGTCACTTTACCACGTCTTGCCCACTTACTAGTTAGATGAACAGTATGGGGAAGTTATCACGCCCTTCTCAGGTATTTGCATGCATTGCACTGCAGGGGGAGGGGAAGGGGGGTGCCATGATGGCGTGATTAGCCAAACTTCTCCACCTACAGATGTACCCAGCTAGTTTGTTGCTCCATACACTATGAAGCGCGCCACGCAAGGCGCGCCACACACCACGCCATGAGTCGCGCCATGCAGAAAGTTTCGTAATGTAGCATAATGTAGCGCTGAAAAAAAGTCATAATGTGTAATACAACTTTTTGCCCACCAGGTGTCACTTTTCCTAAACTACATGGCGCATGCGTCTGATTTCCAATGCATGTTCTGTATCACCACCCGATGATTGGCTGACAGAAGCAGTGGTTCGGTACACTATACAGTAGTATAGCTTTTTCCACATGGAATCAGGCATGTATAATAAAGCGGTAGAAGAATGTCTAATAAAGTTTTAAATCATTAAGCTCTGTATTACACACTGACTGTGCGGATGAAATTGCACACTTGCGCCAATGTAAGTACTGTGGGCACTGTCCCAGACTTAGACATTGTAGTGATTTCATTGCTTTACGAACTACAGTACTTTAGTAATGGGTGAAGCGTGTGGCCTAGCGGGCTAATGCCTAGTGTCACTGCTTCTCCCATCTTCTTCTTCGAGACCTTGAAAATATAGTTTTTTTTTTAAAACTTCACTTACAGTATTCAGTATTCAATACATGTGGAGCACATGCCCAGTGCTTCGGGAGTCAAACGCAGCGAAAGTGAGATGTCTGTATTACAGTACATACTTTAGAGCGCAAACTTGTGTCAATGTCTGCGCTGTCCCAGACTTGGACACTATAGTGTACACATGTGGCCTTTATCTAACGATTGACAACCTCAACACGGCTTGTGGATTCCGGACCGGCCTATTTATTTCTACAACTACGGTGCTTCAGGTTCCTCACCATCTGTGGGCCTATTACCTACTCGTCAGGACCTATGCTTCTATTTAGTTGGTAACTATTAACATTTAGCTGGACATTATTCCGGACTCCATTTTGAGGATTATCATTGATTACTAACATCAGGCCTTGGGACTGAGGACCTCATTCAGAGTCGGTCGTTGCGGCCGCACGGTCGTAGAGGAAAGGGGCCGGATATGCAAATGAAGCGATCACAAGTTGCGGTCCAAAGATGAGATCGTTAGCTCAACGGCCGAGGGTAAGAAGCGGCCGTAAGACTAAATAACGCCCCCTTCTCGATCACAACACACGTCATCTCCTGGGATATAAGGATTAATCGAGACCATCGGGAACCATCGGAGCTGGTCGTAGAGCTTATGGTTGACCATACCCTCTCTTAAGCACTACGATCAAGTCAGTGTAAAACCCTCCCATGTCACGTGTGCCATGACACTACTTTGTTAATTATGCGCTCCCATAAAACGCCGTTCGCATAATTAGGCATGCCTGCGTTCGGATCTCCACTCCCCCGTTTTCAAGCACCTTCCCCTGTTACCACCCACAAACGGTTCAATCTGTCACTCAAACTAACGACCTGGCTGTGTTCAAGGAGAGAGAAATTTCTGATCGTAACAGCTTTTTTGCGCACGTGCATTGCGAACTTTACGCATGCGCAGTTTAGCGAACATCGGTGGCGTACGACCGTGCGGCCGCAACGACCAACTCTGAGTGAGGTCCTGAGACTCTCATCTCTGCATTTATGACTTTTATTGATTTTTATTTATTTTTACAACTACTTTCTTTTCTTGTGATTGTTTTATTGTACTATCTGTGCACTATTGTGTATTTTATTGGCATGTTAAGATATGCATATTAAATTATTAAATTTTTTACCGTCAGTCGAGCCTATACATCTATCTACCTACTATTAATATCCATGATATATTAATTCATTTCTTGAAAATTGTGGAGTTATCTTTGATATTGATCAAGGAATATAGATATTTTCACACCAGCATTATTGTTCCAACATTTATTGTGATTTGGGAATGTGATCATTAGATTAAGACTTAACCATTTGGTATATATAAGATTTAGCGCTTGTTCTTTCATTCATCTCTTTGAGAGAGAGCTCTCTGCATTACAAACTGATTGTATGTTTAAAGCGCAAACTTGAGTCAATGTCAGCACGATTGGCGCTGCGGTGGCTGTCAGCCAGCTCCGAGGGGTTACAAATGGGATCTCTGGCGCATGCCCAGTGGAGAGGTTGCAATGGGATTTCTGGTGCATGCCCAGTGGAGGGGTTACAATGACAATGGAATCTGTGGCACATGCCCAGTGGAGCCAAGCCATACGCCATGTATCGCTATGCCATGGCGTATGGAAGATCATCACTGTGCATGCCCAGTTGTCTGTATTACTACAGTATGCTGTTGAATTTTCACACTTGCGCCACTCTGCGCTGTCCCATACTTGTACACAATAGTCATTTCATGACTTCAGAAACTGCTAGTGGGCTCTGTTTGAGAGAGGTCTCTGTATTACAAACTGACTGTGCATTTAAAGCACAAACTTGCGTCAATGTCGATGCTGTTCCAGACTTGTACACTTTAGGGATTTCATGAGTTCAGTAACTGGTAGTGGGCTCTGGGCCTGGTTCAGACCCACTCGCGAGCGCTGAGCACTCGCAAGCGGGTCGATGTTGGCCCAGTGCGCATGCGCACGATGGAGCCGGCTCCGTCGTGCGCATGCGCGAGACCCGGATAGCGACGGGCAAGCCATCACTCCGGGTCTCGCACCAAATGGGGTGTGCTGTCGATGGTGAGTGACAGCATGCCCCCTTTGGTGGGCGTGCCGGGGGTGTGGCTGCCAAGACGGAGGCATTCCCATGGGAACACCTCCCGTCTGGGGCCGGCCCCACTGACATCAGAAGTGATGTCAGTGGGAGTGCTTCCGCTCTGATAGAGCCGAAAGCACTCCAGGGCTTGCGGCAACTAGACCCTACCACAAGGGTCTTGACACAAGCCCGATGATCGTGATGGTCTTGACCATCACGACCATCTTCCTGGTCGCTCGCTGTAGCTGTGGGTGGTCACCCACAGCTATATGAGCGGCCAGGAGGCCGCTCTAAAAATTAAGAAGGACGGCCCTGATTCAGAGCGAGCGCTCTGTCAGAGCATCCAGCTCTGAATCAGGGCCTCTATTTGAGAGAAAGCTCTCTGCATTACAAATTGTGTGTTTAAAGCACAAACTTGCATCAATGTCAGCATGGTTGGCGCTATGGTGGTTGACAGCCAGCTCCGAGGGGTTACAAATGGGATCTCTGGCGCATGCCCAGTGGAGGGGTTGCAATAGGATTTCTGGCGCATGCCCAGTGGAGCCAAGCCATACAGTACACCATGTACAGTAGCACTACAGTATTCCAGCCATGGTGTATGGAAGATCACAGCACTGCGCATGCCCAGTGCTTCGGGAGTCAAATGCAGTGAAAGAGGGATGTCTGTATTACAGTACATACTTTAGAGTGCAAACTTGCATCTATGTCAGCGCTGTCCCAGACTTGGACACTACAGTGATTTCTCATGACTAGCAACTAGTAGTGGGCTCTGCTTGAGAGAGAGCTCTCTGCATTACAAACTGACTGTGCATTTAAAGCGCAAACTTGTGTCAATGTCAGCACGGTTGGAGCTATGATGGCTGTCAGCCAGCTCTGAGGGGTTACAAATGGGATCTCTGGTGCATGACCAGTGGAGGGGTTACAATGGGATTTCTGGCACATGCCCAGTGGAGCCAAGCCATACAGTACGCCATGTACAGTAGCACTACAGTATTCCAGCCAAGGCATATGGAAGATCACAGCACTGTGCATGCCCAGTGCTTCTGGAGTCAAACCCTTTGAAAGTGGGATGTCTGTATTACAGTACATACTTTAGAGTGCAAACTTGCATCAATTTCGGCGCTGTCCCAGACTTGGACACTACAGTGATTTCTCATGACCAGCAACTGGTAGTGGGCTCTGTTTGAGAGAGAGCTCTCTGCATTACAAACTGACTGTGCATTTAAAGCGCAAACTTGCGTCATTGTCAGCATGGTTAGCGCTATGGTGGCTGACAGCCAGCTCTGAGGGGTTACAAATGGGATCTCTGGTGCATGCCCAGTGGAGGGGTTCCAATGGGATTTCTGGCGCATGCCCAGTGAAGGGGTTACAATGACAATGGAATCTGTGGCACATGCCCAGTGGAGCCAAGCCATACACCATGTATCGCTATGCCATGGCGTATGAAAGATCATCACTGCGCATACCCAGTTGTGTGTATTACTATGTGGTTGAATTTTACACTTGCGCCACTCTGCGCTGTCCCAGACTTGTACACAATAGTAATTTCATGACTTCAGAAACTGCTAGTGGGCTCTGTTTGAGAGAGAGGTCTCTGTATTACAAACTGACTGTGCGTTCTCTCGGTAAGAGCTGCCCTTTGTTCTCTCGTTAAGAGCTGTCCTTGTTCTCTTGGTAAGAGCTATCCTTTTCTGCATGCGTAGAAGGATTCGAGCACCGCAGGGGACTCCGGGAGGGATCCGGTTGGATCCCACTCACGGTGGGACTACAAATATAAGTCCATAGGCTTCTATTGGGTGACATCATGTAAAAATAGCATTGCCCACTGCAACCAAGGCTCGAAATGTTTCGTATTCTGCAGCTGAGTGCATATGAGAAATGTGATCAAACCCCCGAAACTGGTATTTTCGGGGGTTTGACCGCATTTCTGACATTGGTGCATCCCGCCCAAGGTTAGAGATAGAGCAATGGGAGGAACTAAAACCAGACTCCAACAATATGTCCTACAGAACTCCCCAGAACTGGTACTAGGGCTATGGTAGAGGAGTTGTAGTGTTGGGCTTCATAGAGTCTCATTATTGACCTTGCCCATGGAGGGTGGGGTACTATCTCAGATTCTAGGCACAAATGGTGCTTTGCTGACAGGGGCATTCAAACTCATCTTCTCCATAGATACAAAAAATTATCTTTGTCTTTATTTTGCTTTCTATGTCTATAGATTCCTGAACCAGAGAAGGTTTTGTGAATATTTATAGAAATGCAATAATTATGTACATCAATCCCCTCCGGCTACACCATCCTATGTACAAGATCGTGGTACAATATGTGTGTTTATATGCTGCAGTTTAAGAAGCTCAGAAATGGAAAACAAATCTATCATCAATATTGTAGCATATATACTGTATATTCTCCAGGGCTGAGCTCCTCAAACTAGAAGTGAGCGAGGATTTCATTGCCGACGCACATATGAATCGGGGGAGGTGCAGAACTGATAGTGAAAGGCATCAACGATATGTAAATGTGTATATATATATATATATATATATATATATTTGTTTAAACTTCTGAGGAGTGATAATGCTTTACATATATTGCAATATGGGGAACTAACATTCCCTGCTTTATTATTAATTATAGTTGGGAGTGCTTAACGTGGCGAGTGCAGGGGTTCTATGATTTGTTTTGGTAAACTATGTGACAATACCCTTCTTGCATCATTGAATGGTAGAGAACAATAGATTAATGCCTCTCTCTCTCTCTTTCTCTCTCTATCACTCTATAACTTTCCTCAAGCGGAGATCAAGACTTTTGTGCATGCCGGAGTTGCATTCGGAAATAGGGGGCTTAGCCTTGCGGCAAGGGGCATTGCCTTGTGGGAGATGCAATACTTGTGAGGCCACACTAACCATTTTTGTCACGCTAAGGGCATGCCCAGCTCTCCGGGTCCCTTTCTCCACTGAATAGATGCCATTGGCATGGCATCTATTCACCGCTTGCTCTGCGTCACCGCTGGTTGGATGCCGGGACAGTGCCTGAGAATGGAGAAAGTGCCGCCAAAATAGGGATGGTTTGGAGGTATGATCTATATAAAATTACCGTTAGCATAGGCATAAGGATACAGTCTGAGGAAGATGCTGATTCTTTGTCTAGAGGCGGAGAAAATGTGTTACTTTATGATGTTATATGCGCAGGGGAGTATTACGAGAGGAGGGGTCCAGTGTGCATTCCCCATCCGGGGCCCACTCCTCTCTCCCTGGTGTCTAGCAGTGCACTGACCGAAGCACTGAGCAGTAGACTCTGGGCAGGTCACCGGGAAATGTCGATTTTCCTACTGCGCAAAATGCTGTGAAAATGGCCGTGGAGGGCTTTTCTGCAGCGCTGCTACAGCCGACGCAGGACTTTGGGATACCAGCTGGTACAGTAAGAGGACTGTGGGACCTATTCATCATTTGGGGCTGTATGATGAATTATTCACCCCGCCGTGGGGGATACTTAACACTAGGGCAATTCAGCATTGCTCCGGTGCGGGGATAGCTGCTCCAAAATGCATCTGTCCCTGCGATTAGCTGAAGTAGCTGCATGGTACTTGAGAGAACCCAAGTGTCCTACACTCATTATTATTGTCAATCATGGTAATGTCTAAATCACCTTCACGGAGAGGACCCTGATGTCATCAGCCAGTGTCCAGCGTCATTCCCTACCATCCAAGTGGGCATAGAGGGGGAATATAACCTTGTGGCGAGTGTAACAAGCCACCGAGCCCGAAGTGTGGCGAGCGCAGTGAGCCTGAGAGGGGACAACTTTCTTCTCTAGGTGGGGACAACTTTCGGTACCATTTAAAACACGCATTGGGGTCTCTCTGCAATGAGTCCGTAAAGTACACAAGTATCCCCACCATTACCACAAGGACACATTATGGATAGATGGATGTATTAACTGGACATAACAACGCTTACTAATGGACATACTAATACTATTATAAGATTGAAATTGCTGCTAAGCAGTGATCAGAGGTCTATAATAACCTAATTGCAACTAATATGAAAGACAATTGCAATTAGCATTGATACATATATGAATTAACTGCCCATTTTTAGCGCTCATACATGCTGTAACACTGATTGGTGCCATGGGTCGCACCATCGAAAATTGCACCGGCTCGAAGGCAGGACAGTCTCTTCATCTAACCACGGCCTCCTATGCTTGTGGCTGCACAGCGAGGTCTGCGGACTAGTCTTCAGCCACTATTAAGGAAGCGTGTGGGTTATACGGTATGTAATGTGAATTATGGAGTTCAGTGATGGAGGTCAGTCCACACAATGAACAACTCAACCAGGTTTTGGTTTGTTAACTAGGCAGAACGGGTTGCAGAATAATACAGGGCCAATAATACTGGTAACAGGTACACATTGCAGGCATTTAATAGATCCAGCCAGGAACGTGTGGGGTAACACAGGTGGTGTGAGATAACAGGAAGCACACACCTGTACAGTATGTATACCAGTGGCATAACTAGGGTATTTGGAGCCCAGGGCAAGATGAAAAATGGAGCCTCCCCCTATGTGCTGGCGCTGAAAAAGGGGACGTGGCCACATGCCACAAGGGTTGTGGCCACTGAAGAATGGGGGCATGTCAACATGACACAATGCCGTTTCTTGTCACTCTGGGAGCATTCCTTTCCATTCCATATGCACCTTAGTGCCCCCAGTAGTAGCACCCCTTATAAAGTGCCCCCTATTGTAGTGTCCATTATGCAATGCCCCTAGTAGTAGTGCTCCTCATGCAATGACCACTGTAGTAGTTTCCCTTATGCAATGCCCCCTGTTGTAGTCCACATTATGCAGTGCCCCCAGTAGTGGCCAAGATATAGTGTGCGCCCAGTAGTGCCCCTTATACAGTACCAATTATTCAGTGGCCGTTATGCAGTGCCCAATATATAGTGCCCCCAGTAGTGTCCCTTATATAATGCCCCAGTAGTGCCCCTTATATAGTGTCCCCTGTAGTGTCCCTTATATAGTGGGCCCAGTAGTGTCCCTTATGCAGTTCCCAATATATAGTGCCCCTTATATACTGCCCCCTATGCAGTGACCAATATATAGTGCCCCCAGTAGTGCCCCTTATGCAGTGCCCCAGTAGCGCCCAATATATAGTGCCCCCAGTAGTGCCCCTTATATAGTGCCCTCTATGCAGTGCCCAATATACAGTGCCCCCAGTAGTGCCTCTTATATAGTGCCCCCTATGCAGTACCCCTTATATAGTCCCTCCTATGTAGTGCCCTATATACAACAGTGGCCCCAGTAGTAGTGCTTTTTACACATAAAACACGCCAACACACACAGACAGACAAAATGACACTTACCTGAATCCGCTCCTCCGTCCTCCCGCTCCGCACTATGGGAGAGACGCCATGACGTCTCTCCCTTCACCCAGTGCAGAAACCGGAAGGGGGAGCTCATGAGTGAGCTCCAGCCCGGCTCCGGCCCTGGGTGCAGCAGCCAAAAAGGGTCTGTCTGACTCTCATTGGCTGCTAAAACAAACACATCACCGCCAGGTAGAATGAGTGTACTACCCGGCACCGGCAGTAGTGTGTTTGTTTTACTGTGTAGTGCGGTCCACAGTACACATTAACCACTGACCTGGAGGCCGGTCGGCGGCGCTGCCTGTCCTACGTCACCTAGGCCACGCACCGCCCAACCCCCCTTAGTTACGCCACTGATGTATACAAATAGTCGGGGCAGTGGAGTATATTTGCTCATTTGCATATAGCGGTGGTAACACAGTGGAGTATGTAGGGTCTCTCCTGCATATTAGGCCAATCTCTCTGGGGAGACTCTCAGGGGTATAACCTTCCTGTATGGAGTATAGAAGTCACACAGATCGCTCTTCTATTAGTATACACATAGTGCTCATACTTACCAACTTTTGAAAACTAGTTTCAGGGAGATTATACTGTATGACAGACCCCTATATAGTCATTGTTGTTTCAGTCTTTGGCATTATAGCTCTATGGTATCCCTATTGAATGAATTTATTGCTTGGAAATCCATTTACTGTCTGTTCTCATTGAATATCCCAGTGCTAGAATCCAGAGACTGATAAAGGGTTCCAGCCCTGGCATTGGCTCTGTGTAACCTTATCTATACCTTCTAGCATGACCCCTTCCATCAGGGACAAAATGCTCCATCCCTGGACTTCCTGCTTGATTTATCATTGCAGTCACCTGTGTTGAAACTTCTTTCTTATCAACTAATTAGTTAAACACAGGTGACTGCAACCATAAAATTAGTGGGAAACCCAGGAGCAGAGAATTTTGTACCAAGTACTGTAAAAGGGGTCATGTTGGACGGTTTGAAACTAGAGATGTGCTCCGACCCTCGTGTTTTGGTTTTGGATCTAGATCTCCCCTGGTTTTGGATCTGAATCTGGTTTTGGAGTTTTTCCTTGGTGATTTGTTTTCGTGTTTTTTTGGTTTTGCATCTGGATTTGTTTTCTTAAAAAAACATAAAAACAGCTAAAGTCACATCAAATGGGCCTGTTTTTGTTCCTACAGTATAATTAACCTCAATAACATTTATTTCCAGTAATTTCCAATCAATTTTGACCACCTCACAATATTATTTGCTTCATTTAGTTAAGGCCAAAAGGTTGCATCCAGCTAGCTGGCTGACTAAGTTAAGTGACACAGTGGGCGGCACTAACATGTGGCAGTTCAGTTTCTAATTTCCAACTCGGATACAGTGCGTCATACAGTGTGGGTTAGAAACACCAATAGTGTCGGCAGAGCGGGGCTGCTGACAGTGTCCTCAGTACATGGAATGGCAGTGCTGCAGTGATGGCAGTGTCCTCAGTGAAGGGTACCGGTGATGTCGGCAGTGCGGGGGTGCCAGTGGTGTCTTTAGTGCTGGTTTGCTGGCTGTGTCGGCAGTGCGTGGGTGCTGGTGGTGTCCTCAGTGAGGGAGTGTCGGCAGTGTCGGCAGTGTGGGGGTCGCTGACGGTGTCCTCAATACATTGGGCAGCAGTGCAGGAGTGTCAGCAGCAGTGGTGTCGGCAGCGGAGGATGCTGCCAGTGGGGGTGCTGGCGGTGTAGGCATCAGGGGGTGCCGGTGGTGTCAGGCGGCGGGGGATGGCGGGCACCATCTTCTTTTTATCCTTTGTGCTGTTTTCAATAGACTTAACGCTGATTGGCTGAGAGCCATGACAAATGGCTCACTCAGCCAATCAACGTTAAGCCCACTAAAAATAAAACCTTGTGACTCGACAGAGAGTTCGCAAGGTTTTGCCTTGGATCAGGGATCTGGGGCAATCAGGGAGATCCAAGCTGTGCTCGGATTGCCCCGGATCCCAGAAATTCGGGTGGGTTCGGATCTCTGAGATCCGAGCCCGCTCATCTCTATTTGAATCTGGGGTCCAAACTCATTCATTACTGCAGTACAGCTTTCCAGCTGCAATTCATGTGACATACTGTACTTATAGCGGAATGGGTATGATATACCGCCGGCCGTCAGCGGCAGCCCGACAGGAGCAGAGTGCGACGCAGCGGAAGCCCGACAGCGCTGGAAATCCCAATCGTGGATAGGTAAGTATCCACTAACCTAACCTAACCTCCCTAACCCTAACCCTCCTTAGGGGTGCCTAACCCTAACTTCCCCCCCAATTGCCTAACCCTAATCCCCCCTCTAAGTGCCTAACCCTAACCACCCCCTTCCCCACTGCCTAAACCTAAGTCCCCCTGGGGGGTGCCTATCCCTAAGTCCCCCGCGGGGGTGCCTAACCCTAACCCTTCCTCCCCCTAACCCCTAACCTAACCCTTCCCCCCCGCGGCTGTCCGCTCGCGGCGCCCAGCATCACTATGATCGTGATGTCGGGCGCCGGTCTCCCGGAGTCGGGGAAATGCGGGCGTCTACATCTAGATGCCCGGCATTTCACCCTTGCCGGGATAAGACAGTCGGGAAGCCGGCTGCCGGTATATAGGCAGTCGGCTTCCCGATTGCTTCTCCTTATAGCATCCTAGTGACTGCAATACAAAACAGAGCATCTTAGTAACTGCTGTACAATACAGAGAACATCCTACAAACTGCAGTACAACACATAGAGTATCCCAGTGTTATGCTTTCAGTATGTGCTAAACCCAAATACAGATTCCAGGAGCAGATGAATCTGCATCAAGGGTTTATTATATAGAGCACATGGGAAGTCAGGGTATGTGGAGCCGGAATCAGTATGGTTCAAATCCCGACAGCGGCAGCTCGGCAAGGGTGAAAATCCTGATAGTAAATTAAGGTAATTATCGCTAACCTTTCTAACCTCTCTAACTCTAACCCTCCCTTAGGGGTGCCTAACCCTAACCTCCCCCCAAGTGCCTAACCCTAACCCCCCATAAGTGCCTAAACCTAACCCACCCTTCCTCGCAGACTAACCCTAAGTCTCCTGGGGGGTGCTTAACCCTAACCTCCCCACGGGGGTGCCTAACCCTAACCCTCCATCTCCCTAGCCTAACCCTGCCAGGGTGGTGCCTAACACTAAGTCCCCCCGGGAGGCCCTAATCTAACCCTCCTCCCCCGCAGAGCTGTCCGTGCCCGGCTTACCTTCGATTGGGATGCTGGGCACTGGGCTCCTGACATAGGTAAAATGACATACATTTACATTTACATTTTGTCGGTCCCTTGCTGACCGTTTGCACGCAGGCAGCTTTGCAATTGTGATCCCTGCAATAATGCAAATCATACTTGCCTACTTTTGATAAAGCATTTGTAGGAGATTGTGAGGGCAGCACCTATGAGCACAGCGGTAAAGTGGGCGTGTCCTGCTACATCTGAGAGGCGTGTCATAATACTGACTTACATCCAAATGTAAATGAGCCCAAAAGCAGTTAGTACAGCGGTTCCCAAACTGTGTGCCGTGGCGCCCTGGGGTGCCTTGGGACACTTGCAGGGGTGCCTCAGGTGGGGGGTCCAG
Source organism: Taudactylus pleione (assembly GCA_031769625.1). Classification (NCBI taxonomy): domain Eukaryota; kingdom Metazoa; phylum Chordata; class Amphibia; order Anura; family Myobatrachidae; genus Taudactylus; species Taudactylus pleione. The sequence continues at coordinate 6,977,990 of JAUIMM010000008.1, read as the reverse complement.
CACCAAATCAAATTTTTTATAGTCAATGTAATGTAAATATGTGGACGAACAGAAGCGCAAACCTGTCACCCACCACATAACTGACCCTAAGGATGATAGGTTAGCACAATTTACTTCACTTTACTACATTTCTTTCTGAATTTCTCAATAACAAATTTTTGGCTTAGTGGTGCCATCTAAACAATACTGATACTCTAGGGTGCCGTGATCCACAAATGTTTGAGAACCACTGAGTTAGTAATATCTGAGCCCTTGAGGAACCCGCCATATGACGGAGAAACGCGTTAGCAATAATACCTCTACACCCAGTATCCAGATTGTATGCATAGGCTCCTTTTTATCTTTCTACAACCCTCGTTGTAAGCTATTTGTCATAAAGACATGCACTAGCAGTGTGCGATGGGATTACACCTGAAGTGATATCCCCCTAGGTTACGATCTGCACAGGGAGGAAACTTTGCAAGCTTCAACATTGTAGTGGACAACTGTTTGCGGACCGGCGGCACTCCCGAGGACCTAATAGGAGAGGAGAGCTGGGTAATTATAGCGGCACTGTGTGTTTTACATGACCACCGCTACATAGATAGATGCTGCAACTTTTGTGCTGGAGATTATACTTGTCACTCTACACTGGAGATACTTCACCATTTCCCTCTAACACTGCACGGAGACTTATTTAGTTATATATACCAGCTGGAATTGATAGTTACTAATGGAGGCAAAGTAATCATTGCTAATAATATATATCATCTAGAGGAGCTGACTCAACTCTAAATATTAGTGAACTTCTGCATGTTCACATATGACACTAATACAATAATGAATTAAGTTGCGTAAGATAGAAACAATGGATGTATACTGTAGATTGTTTACTTATGTGCTTAATGTTATGTTTGCTTTTTTATATATATTTTTTATAAAAATGTTTTATTGCACATGTTTCTGAGGTCTAAATAAGCGCACCCTTAGGTGAATAATCCTTAATTCACCATATATATATATATATATATATATATATATATATATATAGATTTTGTATATTGTTAATTGGCACCATCAGAGCAATTCATTTGATAGCAGCAATTTTATATGTTCTTATATAGACAACTTGCTATTGATATCTTATATAGACAACTTGATACTAATATTGACATTTAGTACTATTGCGCCTGGTTACTGTATTTTATCTTTAGTTAGTAAGATCTATTTGGTGATGGAAACACACTGATACTTTTCATAAGATGCATGTAGCCATAGGGATCATTGTGCCTTATAACCAATGCAGGGAAATTATATTAATGATCCCATATGAATGTACATATCTCTGTTTTTTTTTATATAACAGCTACATAATGGGGGTGAGGTGCAATCAGGGAGATTAGTAGACTCTTCAGGGAGACAGGGAGATAGCTGCCATTTCAGGGAGTCTACCTGACAATGAGGGAAAGTTGGCAAGTATAATGCAAATGTAGAAGGAGATGTATGACACCCCCTGCTGCATTTGCATTCCCAGCACTGCGACTGAGGTCGTAGGCTGGGATCACCATCACGACCATCGGTAGTCGATGGTCGCTATGGTGGACGGTGCCAAGGCTCCGCCCAGCTGATTAAGCCTCAGCTTAATTAGGGCCTAATTCATTACTGATCGCAACTGCGAGTACGCACGCAATAGGCCGATTGTTGTATGTGTATGTATCGCAGTATTGCAGTGCGGGTGAGTGAACCGACCACTACGATCGGGACTGCAATTGCAGTGGCTACGCAGACCAATCACAGAGTGATTGACAAGAAGTGCCATTTGTGGGTGGTGGCCGGTGGGGGGGCGTGAAACGCAGGCGTGCCCCCATTGCAGAGGCGTGCATAAATTAGCCTCTGCGATGCCTTATGCAGACTGAGGACTCATAGTGTGCAATGAAGTTAGCAATTTCTGGGTAAGGTCAGAGCTTGTGCCAGTGTGCGTGAGGCTGCGATGATACCAATGGGTTTGCAGTCTTGCTAAAAATTACGGATGTGCGTAAGGTAAAGTGGGCGTCCTTATGTAGTGCTGCGGCGGAATAGCTATCGCAATGGATTAGCATACTATCGCAGTAAGACTGCGTGTGCGTAATAGCTATCGCAATGGATTAGCATACTATCGCAGTAAGACTGCGTGTGCGTAATAGCTATTGCAATTGCAGTTGCGATCGGTAGTGCATCAGGCCCTCAGACTAGCCGTCTTGCCATGGGCTAGCCACTCCCGCAAAATGTGGGCATACACGCCCCCGTTTTTGGAAACGGTGGGCGCTCCTTAAATGCCTCTGCCAATGGGTCCTGCGCACGCGAGATTCCCTATAAACGTGAATCTGCCATCAGCAGTGAACTGAATCCGGCCCAGTCACAGCAGTTACCATATACTGTACTTCAGACATTCTGCACATTAAGAAACCATTTCCCAATCCCCCTGTTACAAGTTAATGTCAGTAACAGAACATTCCCAGACATTGCATAAATGTTCCGTTTTTACTATATACTTACATTTTATCATCACTCATAAATATATGCATGATATCAGCAGAAAGCTTCATATTATCAGTACAATAAAAATACAATAAACTGAAATCGTATGATGAATGCAACAGTCAGCCTAAAGCAGCCAATGCAAAAGTTTGTCTGAGGTCTTTTTCAACATTAATATCGTCCCCAAAGAGCCCAAAAAGGAAATGGATTTGGACTGTGAATATGCAGAAACGTTTTTATGTAGTATATTTGCTAAGAGATTGCGATCATTAACCATTTCAGACCTCAAAAAGCAATCATTGGTCCCTAAAACAGAAAACTGGGCTTCCCCCTCCAACATGTAGGTTGTTTACCCCACTTCCATACTGTATCTGTGCTTAATAACTGTAATAGGGTTATAGTCTGCCCTAATCTTATTAATCCCCACTCAGAAAGTGTCAGGATTTTGGGAGAGTTTTAAAGTTTCTCTATGAAATAATGGCTGGGATGCATATTATATTGGGGATCCCAAAAAATAACACCATTATTTCATAATAAGTTTAATATTACAGCATAATACATACAGTATATGTATATACCACACACGCTGCATCCATAGTATACTTATAGTACCTTGTGCCGGTAAGCAGGTCCCTCCTCCTCCATGGCACCATCTTCCCAGTGAGACCTTGAGGAAGTTGGCGCTGTGTGAAAGCAAAGACTCTAGACAATGTGCTCTCTTGTGTGCATGCACCTTTTCCCCGAATATCACCAGGACGATGGCACTGCAGAAGAGGAGGGACCCAGCCCAAAGTAAAATGTAGTCCTGGGGCGGGATTGCAGGTCAGAGGAGGGGGCCTGTGTAATACTCCCCTGGCCAGAAAGTTTTGATTTAACCTTGTACTGTGTATTGTTAGAGATGTGCGGGTCCAGTTCTCAGAGAAACGACAACAACAACCAAATTTAGGGGTTTTGAATCAAATTGAGTCCAAATTCGAAATCACTTTGGGGGTACCAAGTTTGACCCAGTTTTACAATGGGTGACTAACTTTATTAGTGCTTCCACCCAAGCTAAGTGGTAGGATAGTGTAAATTATAAAGAGTGCCTGCTTGGGTAGACCCAATATGTTATATATTGTATATTAAGCAAACAAACTAGTGATCATTGATGTATTGTACCTTAATTTTCTTACAGATCTATCTCTCCTCTCTTTTCGCCAGATAATCTCCATCATCAGGTAAGTGATCAAACAATGGGCGGGATATCCTATACTGATAAGCTGGGGCAAGTTTATTACATACACATGTTGACTTTAAATATACAATTTCCCTACCAATACAATATTAGTTCCACTTATTTGCAACATATGTACCTATCCAAAGTTTAAACTAATCTAGCGATTGTCAAACTATTAGGTTAACTGGTCATGTGAATGCTGCAGAGCATCGCATACACCACCTACCAATGAAACCCTTGATATACTGGGATCGACTCTATCCTTAATAAATGACAACGTTACTAACTCTCCCTTTTTCTACTTTACATAACATTAAGGGGAGTATTCAATTTGGGAGCGAAAAGTCCGTGTTGGACCTTTCGCTCCACATCGCAGCTTTTCCGGGGATAAAGTATCTTTATCCCCATATTCAATTAGGAATGAGCAAAAACGGGAGCCGGCAGAAAGATAAGGTATGCAAAAAAATGGGAATTTTTTGGAAAAGGTCCTGGGACCCCCGTAAAGATGTCCAGACATAGGGGATCACTATGGGTACCTCCGTTTTGGCTGCTGAAGGGAAGTTGGGTTTTTAAATATTAAATAGCCGTTGCAGGTGATTTTTTGTGCCTGTGAAGAATGGGTGAAGAATAGCACTTAGGTTTTTTTTTTGCAAAAAAAAAAAAATATGCCCATCAAATTTGGGGTACATGCTAGCACTTAACGTGCCACTATAAGGCTTCCTGCTTCGCCTCTTTACCGAGGCGAAGCAGGAAGCACTACCGATGAGATGTAAGAACATCTCATCGACCGGAGAGGGGGAGCGTTAACTCCCCCCTCCGGCGCTACCCGTTAGAGACAGCAGCGCATCAGCCTAGTGCTGATGCGCTGTGTCTCTGTCCCGGCCGGCTCCACTGAGCATGCGCGGGATCTCGCAAGTATCGCGAGATCCCCGCGTGGAGCCCTGGAGCCGGCAGCCACCACAGCAGGGACAGCGCTGTCCCTGCTGTGGGGATAGGCTAGTGCCAGGCTGTAGCTGTCGATAACGACAGCTACAGCCGGCCGAACGGTCAGACGATCTGACCGTTCATACATAGCCCAGGCTATCGGCGCTGCTATCTTGTAGATAGCAGAGCCGGTAATGACAGGGGAGCATAGTTATACATCGGGGAGAAGCGGTATCAGCGCACATAATGTGTGCTGATACTGTTTCTGGGCTTCATACATCTCCCCCCCTGTTGAAAGTCCTACCATACCCCATACACACATTAAATAAAACATAAAATATACAAGATGCACACTGCACAGTTGCGCTATTTATCAAAGCACTCTACATATAAACGCACCATGCATATTAGCGACTATACGCAATATTCCCACACTTACACATACCAAAACTTATAAAAAGGTCCCTCCACTTTAAAAGCTAAACATTAGAGGTTATTCTAGCGAATACTTATGTTGTGAAATGTAATGTATACGATATTTAAGGTACATAAGCTAATAGACATATCATGTTTGGTACCATTCTAAATCACTGTTTATTTGCAGATTTCCGGTTCGACCCACAAGGAAATCGCATCATGCGTTCGCAAGATATGAACTATATGAAAATAGTGGTTAGAATGTGAAGATGTATGAAGTGTTTTTTTGCTAGTTTAAACCAGTTCTTCGGCGGGAAAACCACACAAAGCAACATCTGAGGAACTGGGACATACCCCTAATGATGCTATATGAACTGTCCAATGACCTGCATCGTACCAGAATGTCCAGGAGCAAGACCCAATGGAAACATGTTAACTAGTTTCTTTGTTCTGGGAGGGTATATAGCTTGCATGCTGGTTATAGTGCACAGCCATTCTTTTTTGGTTGACCACAGGCTTCTGGACTGATGACTGTATGCTGGGACCGGTGCGCACGCGTATGTATTGGGCTGTATCGTATTCTGTATTTTATTGTCTTTGCGCTAATTGTGCTAGATGAAAGCGTGTAACTTTCTTTTATTGCAGTAAGAACTTTTTGTGCGTTGGAACCACAATTATTGTCTGGACAGCGATTATTTCTCTCTAGCAATTTAAGAGTATTCATACTATATAAAGGGAGAGGCAGCAGTAATGCAGTCACTATTATGTCCAGCTGAGAGACAATAACACAAAAGTTATATATTACTTAAAATATACGAGCTCTCTTGTGGCTGTTAATCCTCTGTAGTATTTTCAGTGAAATAAGGAGCTCACTGAGTAACTTCAATTTCTATCTGACCTTCAGCTGTTATTATCCTAATTGCAGCGATAGATTTGAGGGCATAATATTCCTGGCTTTAAAGTTAATATATAAGGAAAGTCTATAGTGAATATTTCTTTCTAGATAGCTGCCAGCTTTAGCTAAAACTTGCAATTATCATTATCCCTGAAGGGTATAGCTTGAATATATCATCGCTCACCCGTCCAGTGTGATGAAGAACCGGTGTACTAGTGCTACTCACAGAGGCCCTCATTCAGAGGCGGTCGCAAGAAGCGATCGCTCTCTCTGAATGAGGGCGGCCGCTTGATTTTTTAAGTGCGGCCTCCTGGTCGCTAGCTAAGCTGTCGGTTACCACCCACAGCTTTAGCGACCGACCAGGGTGATGGTCGCGATGGTCAAGACCATCGCGACCATCAGGGCTTGCGTCGAGATCCTAAGGTTGGGTCGAGCAGGAAGCTCCCCACTGACATCACTGCTGATGTCAGTGCGGCCGCCCACAAAACGGACGGAACGCCTCCGTTTGTGTAGCCACCCCCCCGCCCCGCCTACAAAACGGGGCGAGTTGTCGATCAACATCGACAGCCGCCCCTTTTGTAGTGAGCTCCAGAGCGAGAGAGTTTCTCTCTCGCTCTGGGGCTTGCGCAGGGCCTTAATATCGACCCGGTTGCGAGCGCTCAGCGCTTGCGACCGGGTCTGGATGAGACCCAGAGTCCCTCTGAATTATCGCGGCCGATGGCTGTTCCTATTCTCCTAAAGCAGCGCTCACCTCTGAACATCTGTGCTGTCACTGTGCTGCTGTGGATTGGATCCAACACCGCCAACTTCCTGTCAGCTGGGCGTCGCTTCTGCGGTCAGCTCACATTCAGTGACTGATCTCTGGTGATTGCTTCAAACTCAGCCGCTGCCGCTGCTTCTGGTACTCTCCAATACAGGTACTGACACTGCCTCTTTGCCCCCACTGGCCTTTCCTAATTTAGCTACCCTGCTACCACTGCTACTAGGCTCTTGTACTCTGTGGTACCGGGAGTTCCTGTCTGTCTGTTCTGGAAGGGGAATTGCCCAGATTCTACTGATTCTGCAGTGGCCGCCCAGATGTGCCAGTCGGCTACCGGACGCCGGGGTCAGAGGAGGGGGCCCATGACGGGGGATGAACACGGGCCCACTCCTCCTCTGTGTTTAGAGATTCAATTGTTCTGCCAGCGTTTTTTTTTTAGACACCCGACAGTGCATTTCAATTGTTGCTCTGTTGGGGCACGATAGTCGACGGCGCCGGCTTTTCTGCATGCACTCAGGAGTGCGCGAGCAGAAATGTGACTGAAACACTATGGTTAGGGCGCGCTAACCGCAGATAGCGCACCCTAACTAGAAAATAAGATGGGTTTAGCCGTTTTAGACAGCTAAACCTCCTCTTTTAGTCGGCAAAGAGGGCGATAATTAATGAGTGTCCACAACATTTGAATAGCAAACTGGGCGCTCACTAATTAGCACGCCCAAAAAAACAATTGAATCGCCCCCTATGTTTTTACTACATAGCAATTAGCCGAGGATAATTGGGTTCAATTAAGTAGAAAATATTAATTCTGACATTATTTCTGTTCTAGCCTATGTTGTATTGGTGAGCTATAAATAAATATTTAATAAAGTGTTTTGAATTTGAAATATTTTTGCACGCATTTCATGCCCGCGGGTTGGGCATGAAATACCGATGGCTTAAAAGCAGCCAGTACCAATCCCGACACTGGAAGCCTGACAGCAGAAAATCCCGACGCCGGCTAATAAGTGTAGTTAACCCACCCCCCCTAACTCTCCCTTGGGTGTCCCTAACCCTAAGACTCCAGGGGTGGTGCCTAACCCGAAAGGTGCCTACACACTAGACGATATTTCACACGATTTGCCCGATTTCGACGCGTCGGAATGACAAATCTTGTAAATTATGTCCAAATCGTCAGTGTCCATCATGATCGCGATGGCGATGGCGTACCCGCTGGTCGAACATGGCATCTTCAGATCTTGCCTGCTGCAGGTAAGATCTGCCAATCTCATACACGATTTGGTGCAACAGATCTGTAGTCAGATTGGACACTTTTTAGAACCATATCGTGTCCTGGAGAGCCAGGGAGCTGCCGGGGAGAGTTCAAGGGAAATTGCTCATGATATCGCATTGTGAGCACATCCCATAGTGTGTAGGCACCTTAAGTCCATCCCTTGGTGCCTAATCCTAACCCCCCCTCCCCGCACCCTAAATCTAACCCTCCAGAGGGGGTGCCTACCCCTATCCTCTCCCCGGTGGTGCCTAACCCTAACCTCCCCCCGGTGGTGCCAAACCCTAACCTCCCCCTTCCCCTAGCCTAACCCTAAGTCCCCCTTGGCGGTGCCTAAACCTAGCCCCCCCTCCCCCACGGCTAACAGCTCCCGATGCCCGACTTACCTACGTTCGGTATGCTGGGCATCAGGATTTCAGCGTGGGGCTAATGATAGGCGTCAGTATTTAGATGCCTATCTTTAGTCCCATGCCAGACTCTCAGTGTCGGGATTCTGTCGGTCGGCATTCCGGCGTCCTGACTACATCCCGTGTCCTGCCTAGGAGAACTTTCTCTCTGCTTTTCCTATACAGTTAAACGTTTAACAAGGATTCCTGCAGGTTACAGGCGTGGAACGCTGAGGTTTTGTTGTGAAGCCAGCAATGTACTGTACATAATGCAAAGCAGGCAAATACAGTTAGGTGCTGGTGTGAGCGCTGATGCTTTGCAGGTGACCATTAATGCCCAGTCAGCTGCTTATGGAATATCAAAGACAAGAAAATAAAGCCGATGAGATATTTTTCTACTCCTTTATATGTTGTCAGATTTGTAGCATTTTATGGTGCTGACCTTGACAAGAATGTATCAGACTCGCTCTGGTTTTTACATTCTCCAGGGGAGACGTTCCGGGCACACGTTTGCTTACAATTAATTTTCATTTAAAGAACATATTGTATGAGGCTGAAATGGAAATGTATTGTTTCTAATATTGGGGGATACAAATGTGAGTAAGTAGCAGTTATCGGGGGGAATTAAATTCTTAGTAATATCTGTGACTTTCCATTGGCATGCCGGCGGGATGTAGTCTGGAAACCGACGGTCTAAATGCCGACCACCGGCTTCCAGACTGCTTTATCCCGACTAGGGATGAATGACAGGCGTATAAATCTAGACTCCTGTCATTTGCCCGACGTCGGGAGACCGGCACCCGGCATCCCGATCAAGCGGATGCCGGGCACCGCAGCGGGTTTAGGTTTAGGGCTTCCGGGGGGAACTTAGGGTTAGGCACCCCCCCGGGAACTTAGGGTTAGGCTAGGGGGAGGGAGGGAGGGTTAGGGTTAGGCACCCCCCGGGGGAGGTTAGGTACCCCCCCGGGGGACTTAGGTTTAGGAAGTGGGGAAAGGGGTTTAGGTTTAGGCACTTAGTGGGGGGTTAGGGTTAGGCACAGGGGGGAGGTTAGGGTTAGGCACCCCTAAGGAGGGTTAGGGTTAGGGGGGTTAGGTTAGTAAATACTTACCTTTAGGACGATCAGGATTTCCTCCTTTGTCGGGCAGCCGCTGTCAGGAATTGAACCGCCGGCCGCATACATATCACACCCCATGCCGGCCAGTAACATTGCCATAGAGGTGCATAGGGAAATTAGCAGTGTTTGGCTATGAGCGAATGCACATCGCAGCGGCACGCCCCTAATAACTGAGGGCCTGATTCAGAGCCGGACGCTATTTGCGCTCGCTCGTTCAGAAAAAGGGGCCGGCTATTTAAATTGAGTGCTCTCTCTTTGCGGTCTGTTGACGCCTCTATGTCTGAGCGAGCGAACGAAACATGCGCTCGCTATTTTGTAAAGACGCCCCCTGGCCGCTCGCATCTTACGTCATCTCCGCTATTTATTAGATTAATCGAGTACATCGAAAGGCATATGAACTGCTCGCAGTGCTTGTGGTAGGATTTTCCTATCGCAATCATGCGAGCAGTTCAGGCTAAGAAACAACCAATTGACGTGGTCTATGACGCTGCTTTGTTAATTATGCACACCCTTAAAACGCCCGTTTTGACCGTTTGGCACGCCTGCGTTCGGATCTCCACTCCCCGTTTTCAAGCACCTGCCCCTGTTACCACCCACAAACGCCTCATTCTGTCAAATTAGCAGGCATTCGCTATTTTGCGAGCACACAATTTCCGACCGCAATGACTGGTTCGCGCATGCGTATTACAACTAGGGGTGAGCGGGTTCGGATTTCTGAAATCCGAACCCCCCCGAGCCCCCCCGATCCGAGTCCGATCCGAGTCAGGCTCGACTTTTCCCGCCTGACTCGGATCTGACATCGAGGCAAAACGTCATCATCCCGCCTTCCGAGTCTCGCGGGTTTTGGATCCTATATAAGGTACCCGCGTCGGCGCCATTTTCTCACTCGGCTGTGGACAGTGAAGAGGGAGGGTGGGAGTTAGTGCTGTGTAGTGTAGTGTAGTGCTGCTGTTGTCCACTACTTCAAAGTCCATAGGGGCTGGCTGTGTTGTGCTGTGCTGCTGTTGTTAATAGGGGCTGTGTCCACTACTTCAAAGTCCATAGGGGCTGGCTGGACTGTGTTGTGCAGTCAGTTCTCCATAGGGGCTGTGTCCACTCCAAAGTCCTGTGCAGTGTCCCAGTCCTAAAGGGGTGCTGTAGTGTTGTCCAGGGGGTGCTCTGTCCATCAGGGGTGCTCCCCCCAAGTGCTAAAAAAATAATATATTTTCTGTGTTTGTGAATTGTGTGCGCAGTAGCCGCACGTGCATCAACAAAGTAGTGCCAAGCGTGCGCCTGTGTCATAAGTAAAGGGCCGGCTGGCTTGACCGTTAAAGGGTGCTGTAACCCCCGAAAGTACACTCCAGTCCAAACCAAAAAAAAATTATTTTCTGTGTTTGTGAATTGTGTGCGCAGTAGCCGCACGTGCATCAACAAAGTAGTGCCAAGCGTGCGCCTGTGTCATAAGTAAAGGGCCGGCTGGCTTGACCGTTAAGGGTGCTGTAACCCCCGAAAGTACACTCCAGTCCAAACCAAAAAAAAAATTATTTTCTGTGTTTGTGAATTGTGTGCGCAGTAGCCGCATGTGCATCAACAAAGTAGTGCCAAACGTGCGCCTGTGTCATAAGTAAAGGGCCGGCTGGCTTGACCGTTAAGGGTGCTGTAACCCCCGAAAGTACACTCCAGTCCAAACCCAAAAAAAAATTATTTTCTGTGTTTGTGAATTGTGTGCGCAGTAGCCGCACGTGCATCAACAAAGTAGTGCCAAGCGTGCGCCTGTGTCATAAGTAAAGGGCCGGCTGGCTTGACCGTTAAGGGTGCTGTAACCCCCGAAAGTACACTCCAGTCCAAACCAAAAAAAAAATTATTTTCTGTGTTTGTGAATTGTGTGCGCAGTAGCCGCACGTGCATCAACAAAGTAGTGCCAAACGTGCGCCTGTGTCATAAGTAAAGGGCCGGCTGGCTTGACCGTTAAGGGTGCTGTAACCCCCGAAAGTACACTCCAGTCCAAACCCAAAAAAAAATTATTTTCTGTGTTTGTGAATTGTGTGCGCAGTAGCCGCACGTGCATCAACAAAGTAGTGCCAAGCGTGCGCCTGTGTCATAAGTAAAGGGCCGGCTGGCTTGACCGTTAAGGGTGCTGTAACCCCCGAAAGTACACTCCAGTCCAAAACAAAAAAAAAATTATTTTCTGTGTTTGTGAATTGTGTGCGCAGTAGCCGCACGTGCATCAACAAAGTAGTGCCAAGCGTGCGCCTGTGTCATAAGTAAAGGGCCGGCTGGCTTGACCGTTAAAGGGTGCTGTAACCCCCGAAAGTACACTCCAGTCCAAACCAAAAAAAAATTATTTTCTGTGTTTGTGAATTGTGTGCGCAGTAGCCGCACGTGCATCAACAAAGTAGTGCCAAGCGTGCGCCTGTGTCATAAGTAAAGGGCCGGCTGGCTTGACCGTTAAAGGGTGCTGTAACCCCCGAAAGTACACTCCAGTCCAAACCAAAAAAAAATTATTTTCTGTGTTTGTGAATTGTGTGCGCAGTAGCCGCACGTGCATCAACAAAGTAGTGCCAAGCGTGCGCCTGTGTCATAAGTAAAGGGCCGGCTGGCTTGATCGTTAAGGGTGCTGTAACCCCCGAAAGTACACTCCAGTCCAAACCAAAAAAAAAATTATTTTCTGTGTTTGTGAATTGTGTGCGCAGTAGCCGCACGTGCATCAACAAAGTAGTGCCAAACGTGCGCCTGTGTCATAAGTAAAGGGCCGGCTGGCTTGACCGTTAAGGGTGCTGTAACCCCCGAAAGTACACTCCAGTCCAAACCAAAAAAAAAATTATTTTCTGTGTTTGTGAATTGTGTGCGCAGTAGCCGCACGTGCATCAACAAAGTAGTGCCAAGCGTGCGCCTGTGTCATAAGTAAAGGGCCGGCTGGCTTGACCGTTAAAGGGTGCTGTAACCCCCAAAAGTACACTCCAGTCCAAACCAAAAAAAAATTATTTTCTGTGTTTGTGAATTGTGTGCGCAGTAGCCGCACGTGCATCAACAAAGTAGTGCCAAGCGTGCGCCTGTGTCATAAGTAAAGGGCCGGCTGGCTTGATCGTTAAGGGTGCTGTAACCCCCGAAAGTACACTCCAGTCCAAACCAAAAAAAAAATTATTTTCTGTGTTTGTGAATTGTGTGCGCAGTAGCCGCACGTGCATCAACAAAGTAGTGCCAAACGTGCGCCTGTGTCATAAGTAAAGGGCCGGCTGGCTTGACCGTTAAGGGTGCTGTAACCCCCGAAAGTACACTCCAGTCCAAACCAAAAAAAAAATTATTTTCTGTGTTTGTGAATTGTGTGCGCAGTAGCCGCACGTGCATCAACAAAGTAGTGCCAAGCGTGCGCCTGTGTCATAAGTAAAGGGCCGGCTGGCTTGACCGTTAAAGGGTGCTGTAACCCCCGAAAGTACACTCCAGTCCAAACCAAAAAAAAATTATTTTCTGTGTTTGTGAATTGTGTGCGCAGTAGCCGCACGTGCATCAACAAAGTAGTGCCAAGCGTGCGCCTGTGTCATAAGTAAAGGGCCGGCTGGCTTGACCGTTAAAGGGTGCTGTAACCCCCGAAAGTACACTCCAGTCCAAACCAAAAAAAAATTATTTTCTGTGTTTGTGAATTGTGTGCGCAGTAGCCGCACGTGCATCAACAAAGTAGTGCCAAGCGTGCGCCTGTGTCATAAGTAAAGGGCCGGCTGGCTTGACCGTTAAAGGGTGCTGTAACCCCCGAAAGTACACTCCAGTCCAAACCAAAAAAAAATTATTTTCTGTGTTTGTGAATTGTGTGCGCAGTAGCCGCACGTGCATCAACAAAGTAGTGCCAAGCGTGCGCCTGTGTCATAAGTAAAGGGCCGGCTGGCTTGACCGTTAAAGGGTGCTGTAACCCCCAAAGTACACTCCAGTCCAAACCAAAAAAAAATTATTTTCTGTGTTTGTGAATTGTGTGCGCAGTAGCCGCACGTGCATCAACAAAGTAGTGCCAAGAGTGCGCTTTTGTGTCATAAGTAAAGGGCCGGCTGGCTTGACCGTTAAAGGGTGCTGTAACCCACAAAGTACACTCCAGTCCAAACCAAAAAAAAAATTATTTTCTGTGTTTAGCCGCACGTATATATCAAATCGATATAACATAAATGGAGGACCAAACTTTCTCCGATAAAAATAAAATAGAGAAAGATCAAGAACCACTTCCTCCTAGTGCTGAAGCTGCTGCCACTAGTCATGACATAGACGATAACATGCCATCAACGTCGTCTGCCAAGGCCGATGCCCAATGTCATAGTAGAGGGCACATACAATCCCAAATGGCAAAGTTCAGGAAAATGACCTTGAAAAAGACATTTAAATCAGCTGAAGAGAAACGTAAACTTGCCAATATGCCATTTACGACACGGAGTGGCAAGGAACGGCTAAGGTCGATCCCTAGTATGTTCATGACTAGTGGTTCAGCTTCACATGACGATGGAAGCACTCCTCCCACTAAAAAAATCAAAAGAGTTAAGCTGGCAAAAGCACAGCGAAGAACTGTGCTTTCTAAGAAGATATCACAAATCCCCAAGGAGAGTCCAAGTGTGGTGGTGGTTGCGATGCCTGACCTTCCCAGCACTGGACGGGAAGAGGTGGCTCTTTCCACCATTTGCACGCCCCCTGCAAGTGCTGAAAGGAGCACCCACAGTCCACTTGCTGATATGCAAATTGAAGATGTCACTGTTGAAGTACAACAGGATGAGGATACTGGTGTAGCTGGCGCTGAGGAGGAAGTTGGCGAGGAGGATTCTGATGGTGATGTGGTTTGTTTAAATCAGGCTCCGGGGGAGACAGTTGTTGTCCGTGGGATGAAAAAGCCCATCACGGTCATGCCTGGGCAGAAGACCAAACATTCCACCTCTTTGGTCTGGCAATATTTCTATCCAAATCCGGACAACAACTGTCTTGCCATATGTACCATATGTAAAGGTGAAATAAGTAGGGGTAGGGACGTCAACCACCTAGGAACATCCTCCCTTATACGGCACCTGCAGCGCGTTCATAAAAAGTTACTGTCAAGTTCAGAAACTTTGGCTCAGACCGTAAGCAGTCCAGGGACACCTAAATCCCGTTGTCCTGTTGTATCCAAGCGCCTGCAAACCACACCGTCAACTCCCTCCTCGTCAATTTCCTCCTTAGTCAGGATCGGAAGTAGTCCTGCAGGCCATATCACTGGCATGACTGACTCTCCTATCCGGGATTCCTCCGGAGGATCCTGCATTGCTACGCCTACTGCTGCCGCTGCTGCTGTTGCTGCTGCTGCTGGGAGTCGTTCATCATCCCAGAGAGGAAGTAGGAACACCACTACTTTTACTAAACAATTGACCCTCCAACAGTCCTTAGCGAGGAGGATGAAGTACGACAGCAGTCATCCTGAAGCAAAACGTATAACTGAGGCCTTGACTGCTATGTTGGTGTTAGACGTGCGTCCGGTATCCGCCATTAGTGCAGTGGGATTTAGACAATTGATGGAGGTAGTGTGTCCCCGGTTCCAAATCCCGTCTAGATTCCACTTCACTAGGCAGGCGATACCGAGACTGTACAGAAACGTCAGAAAAAGTGTCCTCAGTGTCCTGAAAAATGCCGTTGTACACAATGTCCACTTAACCACGGACATGTGGACAAGTGGAACAGGGCAGACTAAGGACTATATGACTGTGACAGCCCACTGGGTAGATGTATCACCTTACGCAGCAACAGCAGCAGCGTCACCAGTAGCAGCATCTCAGAAACGCCAGCTCGTTACAAGGCAGGCTACGCTGTGTATCACCGGTTTCAGTAAGAGGCACACCGCCGACAACCTCTTAGAGAAACTGAGGGAAATCATCGCCCAGTGGCTTACCCCACTTAGACTCTCCTGGGGATTTGTGATATCTGACAACGCCACCAATATTGTGCGGGCATTACATCTGGGCAAATTCCAGCACGTCCCATGTTTTGCTTACACAATAAACTTGGTGGTGCAGAATTTTCTGAAAAGCGACAGGGGCGTGCAGGAGACGCTTTGGGTGGCCCGAAAAATTTCTGGCCACTTTCGCCATTCAGCGACTGCGTGCCGAAGACTGGAGCGCCAGCAAACACTCTTGAACCTGCCCCGCCATCACCTGAAGCAAGAGGTTGTGACGCGGTGGAACTCAACCCTCTATATGCTTCAGAGGATGGAGGAGCAGCAAAAGGCCATACAAGCCTATACATCCACCTATGACATAGGCAAAGGAGGGGGTATGCACCTGACTCAAGCGCAGTGGAGAATGATTTCCGTGTTGTGCAAGGTTCTTCAGCCCTTCGAACTTGCCACACGTGAAGTCAGTTCAGACACTGCCAGCTTGAGTCAGGTCATTCCCCTCATCAGGCTTTTGCAGAAGCAGCTGGAGAAAGTGAAGGAGGAGCTAAGACGGAGCGATTCCGCTCGGCATGTGGGACTTGTGGATGAAGCCCTTCATTCGCTTTGCCAGGATTCCAGGGTGGTCAATCTGTTGAAATCAGACCACTACATTTTGGCCACCGTGCTCGATCCTAGGTTTAAAGCCTATGTGGTGTCTCTCTTTCCGGCCGACACAAGCCTGCAGAGGTGCAAAGACCTGCTGGTGAACACACTGTCAGCTGAAGCGGAACGTGACACGTCAACGGCTCCTTCTTCATTTTCTCCCGCAACTGGGGCTGCCAGGAAAAAACTTAGGTATCCTAAGCAACCCGCTGGCGGTGATGCAGGGCAGGCAGGACCAAGTTTGGACATCTGGTCCGGACTGAAGGACCTGGCAACAATTTCTGACATGTCTACTGTCACTGCATATGATACTGTCACCATTGACAGAATGGTGGAGGATTACATCGGTGACAGCATCCAAGTAGGCATGTCAGACAGTCCATACCTGTACTGGCAGGAAAAAGAGGCAATTTGGAGGCCCCTGTACAAACTGGCTCTATTTTACCTGAGTTGCCCCCCCTCCAGTGTGTACTCCGAAAGAGTGTTTAGTGCAGCCGGGAACCTTGTCAGCGAAAGGCGTAGGAGGTTGCTTCCACAGAATGTGGAGAAGATGATGTTCATCAAAATGAATTATCAGCTCTTCCAGGGAGACCAGCCTCCAGAACGTACAGAGGGACCTGTGGTGGTGGATTCAAGTGGGGACGAGTTAATACTTTGTGAGGATGAGGATGTACACACTGAAGAGGGTGAGGAATCGGTGGATGAGGAGGATGAGGATGACATCTTGCCTCCGTAGAGCCAGTTTGTGCAGGGACACATTAATTGCCAGCTTGTTTTGTGGGGGCCCAAACAAACCAATCATTTCAGCCACAGTTGTGTGGCAGACCCTGGCGCTGAAATGATTGATTTGTTAAAGTGTGCATGTCCTGTTTATACAACATAAGGGTGGGTGGGAGGGCCCAAGGACAATTCCATCTTGCACCTCTTTTTTTCTTTGCATTATGTACAGTTTGGGGCCTAGTTTTTCTAACTGCCATCCTGTCTGCCACTGCAGTGTCACTCCTAGATGGGTCACGTGTTTGTGCCGCCCACTCGTGTCGCTTAGCATAGTCATCCAGCTACCTCGGTGCAACCTTTTGGACATAAAAACACTATTGTGAGGTGTGAGGTGTTCAGAATAGACTGGAAATGAGTGGAAATTAAGGTTATTGAGGTTAATAATAGCATAGGAGCAGAAAAACCTACAAATTCTGTGATTTTAGCTGTTTTTATGCTTTTTTTCAAAAAAATACAGATCCAAAACACAAAACCCAGAACCCAAAACACGGAAGGGTGGTTTTGGCAAAACCAATCCAGATCCAAAACACGAAGAAAGATCCAGATCCAAAACCAAAACACAAAACACGAAAAGTGGCCGGTGCACACCCCTAATTACAACCCATACGCATGCGCAGTTGTGTGAACATCGCTCGGAGCGAACGAGCGGCCACTTACGAGCGGCTCTGAATCAGGCCCTGAATTCCCCCCCCTGCTGTCTGTACTTTATGTATATATATGTTAATATACCCATATGCATTTAGAGCATGCAGAATTGTATGACCTTACATCATTCCAGGTCATAGCACTTAAAAAATATATTTTTTATTTTTAGGTAATATCCAACCGGGGTATTTAGTCATTATGTAGACATCCAGAATGTCGACACCAGAACATCGAAATTATCTAAATGTCAACATACAGAGTGTCAACAGTGAACATGTCGACATTACAGGGTTAGGGTCAGGTTTAGGTTTAGGGTTAAAGTTAGGCTATGGTTAGGGTTAGTATGAGTTCCTCTTTGGCCTTTTTAGGGTGAGATTAGAGCCTTAACAGTTGAGTAATGTTATGTGCAGTAGACTTTCTGACCTGTTGTCATTCTGGTGTTGACATTTTGTATGTCGATATTGTGAACTACACCTTCAACCAGGGATAGCCCTAGAATTTGGGGACCCGGTCAAAAAGCCTGTTCTGGCATTTCTTTTCTTAAAAAACAAAACCAGAAAAAAAAAGATTGAAGCATAATGTTGTAATAAGCCTCAATGGCAGCTGCAGCGGGTTAAATATTGATAGAGCCGGGCTGCATTGCTATGATGTACTTACAGTGTAATGCATTAGTAATGTAGACACTCTCTTTTCAAATAAACTAATGGTCAATAAAACACTGTGCAAAGTGCAAGCCTAAAAAGTGAAATACTCTCAAACAATAGTAGGGATTAACTATAACCAAGGCTTTCGTAAGAAAATAATTAAATATAATTACTATTTTGCTAGTAGTTTTTTTTAATGAAGTCTCCCTATCACCTTTGGGTGCAAATCACTATAAAATAAAGCACATGCAAAAACAACATATTCCTACCCCTATGTAGAGCTCATTATACTGTGCAGTGGATATAGGGCCTCATTCAGAGGCGGTCGGAGGATGCAAGCGGTCGCTCAGAAACTGGGCGGCCACTTGCATCCTGACCGCCCGCCTCTGTTGCGGTCATTAGGCTGTGGGTTAACACCCACAGCTCTAACGACCGCTCCGGTGATGGTCGCGATGGTCAGAGACCATCGCGACCATCGGGGCTTATGACGAGACCATAGGGTAGGGTCTCCCTTGTCGTAAGCCCCGGAGAGCTTCTGGCTCTGTCTGAGCCGGAAGCTCTCCACTGACATGGGAACGCCTCCGTTTGGGCTGCCACCCCCCCGGCCCGCCTTCCAAACGGGGCGAGCTGTCAATCAACATCGATCGTAGCGGGTCTCACACATGCGCACGACGGCATCGGCGCGCGCATGCTCTGTGGGGGGCCATCGACCCGGTCCGAGCGCATCGGTGCTAACAACCGGGTCTGAATGACCCCCATTGTGCCCACACTAATGTTCGGTGCAGGCACCTTCCCAGATCCCCGAACATGCACAACGTGACGATATCATCAAGTCGGGCAGTATGTTCAGGCGATAACAGATGCCGAAACGATCAGCAGGAGCGCAAATTGCTGGTCGTTGCCGGCATATTCACTGATTGATCAATGATTGATTGAACGATAATGATATCTTTATCGTTTAATCGTCCACTTATATCGTGTAAGGGATACGCACCTTAAGCATTACGTAAATGTAGCACAACACAAAAGCTGGACACTATTCTTAGTTGAAACTAATAATTAAATATCTCCTCATTTGCAATAATTATTTTAAGATGAAAACACTGCACTATTAAACTTAGCAATTAATCCCGATTCCTGACCATCGTGGGCTGGATACGCTGCAATAAATACATTTGTCACTTATCACAAACATACAAATTTGAAAGTCATGTCACATCTTAGAGGCAGCAAATTGTTTCAAGCTCATTAACTCACAAAGCCGACTCGGTAATTATAATATGTAATTGGCAAATATGATCATAATAATAAGTTCTTTTTATAGCATTCCTGCAATCTACATGGATGATGTCAAAAAACAGATGATAACACTTTCCTGATGCGCAAATGTTTCACAATGTTCAGCAAATATAGTTTTCATACATTCATCGTAGGCGTGGGGTACTTTGTAGCGTAAGCAGCAGCCGGTCACATGA
The DNA here is from genome assembly GCA_031769625.1 of Taudactylus pleione. Lineage (NCBI taxonomy): Eukaryota > Metazoa > Chordata > Amphibia > Anura > Myobatrachidae > Taudactylus > Taudactylus pleione. The sequence goes on along the minus strand of JAUIMM010000008.1, from coordinate 6,958,462 downwards.
TCAGAGAAGTGGACAAGTACAAGTGTTGCCAACAGCAACCAGCTCCTAGCTATCATTTATCAAGCACATTTTATAATATGACAGCTAGAAGCTGAGAGCAAAGATTTGATACATCTCCCCCACAATCTCAGAAATGACTTACCACAGAACACACGTGAGCACTTTCATTGCTGCCCCTCCATGTTCCAGTGCCGAGCGTCAGATAGGGGTCTATTTACTAAGCAGTGTTAGGAGACAGAGTGAAAAGTGATAAGAAAGTTATAAGGTACCGGCCAATCAGCTCCTAACTCATTTTTCAAACACAGCCTGTGACATGGCAGTTGGGAGCTGATTGGCTGGCACCTTATCACTTTCTTATCACTTTTCACTTTGTCTCCTAACACTGCTTAGTAAATAGACCCCTGTGTCTTCTATACCAGTCAGCGCTATATGTCACTTCCTTCAGACGCCAGTGCACCTGTGATGGGTACGTGATGCTGGCGCTTCGGATTCTGGTGGTCATAATTACGCCAGCATCCCGACAGGGTTAGGATACCGACATCCCCTTTGTAGGAATACTGAGCATATCCCGTGCACCCACCTAATCTGTCAGCCATGATCAGGAGTCCTCTCATCATGCTAATGTGTAATTCTCCAGCCCATATATGAAGGAACGTCTCTGACCCCTCCCTCTATATACCATGCCTCTCCACCAGTCTAATGTAAGACCTCAGCACCAGATAAATCATTTGTTTAAATAGCGCCACAAAAATGTGAAGCCAGTGTACATAACCTGCTTCCAGATAGTGGGTCTCATTCAGACCTGCTCGCGAGCACAGGGCGCTCGCAAGCGGGTCGATAGTACCCAAATGCGCATGCGCACGACGGAGGGAGCTCCGTCGTGCGCATGCGCGAGACCCGGACAGAGACAGCTTGGCTGTCGCTCCGGGTCTCGCACCAAAGGGGGCGTGCTGTCGATGGTGAGTGACAGCACGCCCCCTTTGGTGGGCGTGCCGGGGGCGTGGCTGCCAGACGGAGGCGTTCCCATGGGAACGCCTACCGTCTGGCTCCGGCCCCACTGACATCACTAGTGATGTCAGTGGGAGTGATTTTGGCTCTGATAGAGCCAAAATCACTCCAGGGCTTGCGGCAGCGAGACCCTACCGCAGGGTCTCATCGCAAGCCCGATGGTCGCAATGGCCTTGACCATCACGACCATCATCATGGACGCTCGCTATAGCTGTGGGTGGTAACCCACAGCTATGCGAGCGTCCAAAAGGCCGCTCCAAATTTAAATAGGACGGCCCTGGTCAGAGCGTCCGGCTCTGTGTTTGGTCCGAGTCCTGATGTGGCAACATTTGCTCGCTTGCTCAATATGGTAAGATAATTACTGTACAATAGTAAGAGTTGGAACCAAAAGATGACTAGCTGAATCAACGGCATTATGTAACATGGGTCCGACCTAAGGGCCTGATTCAGAGCCGAACGCTCTGACCAGAGCGCTCGCTCTGAATCAGGGCCCTCCTCCCTAAAAATGGAGCGGCCTCCTGGACGCTCGTATAGCTGTGGGTGACCACCCACAGCTATAGTGAGCGGCCATGATGATGGTCGCGATGGTCTTTGACCATCGCGACCATCTGGCTTGCGACAAGACCCTGCGGTAGGGTCTCGCTGCCGCAAGCCCAGGAGTGATTTTGGCTCTATCAGAGCCAAAATCACTCCCACTGACATCACTACCGATGTCAGTGGGGCCGGCTTCAGACGGTAGGCGTTCCCATGCTGTCAATCAACATCGACAGTACGCCCCCTTTGGTGCGAGACCCGGGTCCGGGTCTCGCGCATGCGCACGATGGAGCTCCCTCCGTTGTGCGCATGCGCATTGGGGGAACAATGACCCGCTTGTGAGCGTCCTGTGCTCGCGAGCGGGTCTGAATGACCCCCTAAGTTTATGCTCTTCTGAAGTGTCAGCGGGGGGAGGGAGGGAGGTTGTCCTGGGAAGCAGACATTCTTCATAACTAGGCTTGCCATAATAACCCTTTAATCTGGAACCAGGGTTGCTGATATTCTGGCTGCCCCTTCCGAGAGGGAGCAGCCAGCTCGGCATTACAGGAGGCGTGGGCAGAATAGGGGGTGTGTCCAGACATGTTTTGTGGGCGGTGGGGGCATGTCCACGCAATCACATAATTTTAGTCCCGCCCCCGCTACACAATACTGAGATTACTGGCAATGTGCAACAGGGGGCGGGGCCAAAATGACGCAATTCTGGTCATAGGCCTCCCCCGCTGAGGTGGTTTCTCTTAAACCCACGGGTAGGGGCAGAGGGGTCGGCAGCCGCCGGTAGGCTTGCCTGCCTTTCCGGGGGCCAGGAGAGGCACCCAATTTTTGGGAGGCTCCCGGCCCGAATCGGGAGGGTAGGCAAGTATGATCTGGAACACATATGAATTACACAGGTTCTGTGGCTAGCTAAATTTAAGCCTGGATTTCACCTGGTTTTATCGGCCACAGAACCTGTGGAAATCATAGGCAGGACTGTAACTAGCGGTGTGTGAGCAGTGCCATCTGTGGATGGCATGGTCGCTGCCCCACGGCCTCTGCATCTGGCTAGCAGAGTGTCTGGAATGGCACCCTGGCAGCCAATATCACTGCTGCAGTGCCACCAGGAGCAGGGGCAGAACTATGGGAGACAATGGAGGCGCCTGCCACCGGGCGTCAGCACTGGAGGGGCCCCTTTTCCATTGCCCACAACATATTCACCCCACTTAGGGCTGTAACTATGTACCCGGAGTGTACCATCATGGCCGCCCAACACATGTCACCTCTTCCCGGCACCTGAGAAGCCACCATACACTAGTAGAGAGCTCCGTGTCAGACCATCAGCTGCCGCCTCCATCTATCTATATCCTGTCCCTACTACTTGGTGTCACTGCTCCTCAGGAGCTTCTTATGTCAGTGTGATACATCCGGCGATTCCCCTCACCCACAACTCTGTCTCACTCCTCCCTGGCGGCAGCCCTAGACGCAGACCCGTGCGGCAGTCCCGGAGCTCCCCCTCACCCACAACTCCCTGTCCCACTCCTCCCTGGCGGCAGCTCTAACCACGGAGATGTGCAGCAGAGTCCTGAGTGGCGGGCCCGAGCATAGTGCGGCTGCACATCTTCTTCCTGGAGCTAGATGTCAACAAGGATGCACCTGAGGGAGCTGCGGGTAAGAGGGCATGGGAGGCGGGGCCCTGGGGCACCAGTGACTGAGTCTGGGAGACCGATCTTTTTTGGAGCAATATGTGATGCAGTCGGCAGTAGACAGGGCATTTTGTGATTTGTAGTCCCACCACAGTGGCAGTCTTACAGTATTTTCACTTTAACTCAGTCCTGAAAGCCACCACATCAGGTGGTTTTCCCCTCCATCGGGGGTATCAGGAGGGCTCCCCACCCCACTTCAGGTGGCTTTTCGCCAGGAGGACTCTGAGCCTCATGCTGACTGCACCATACAGGTCACGATCTTATCTCTGACTAATGCATACAGATGTGTCCACATACATCTATCCTCCGTGCGCTACAAGTCACGTTACACATAACGTGTGAGTGCAGAGTGACTCGGTAGCGCCAAGGATATTTTTGTGCACCTTTTCCCCTTAAAATGAGTCTTATTCATACAACGATGCAAACAGGATGCACAGGCAGCTTCTACCGATTAAAATGATATGCGGCATGCCTATATTCTGTGTGCGGGTGTGTCAGCGGCTGTGACGGGGGGCACCACATACAGAATAACCTGCCTCTGGGCATCTGGGATGAACTTTCTGCACTGACCAGGAGTGTCCTTTGAATGCTCCAGACCTGCCCCCTGCAGTCTAAGCAGCCACCGGGAAGTACAGTGTTGTAGTTCCCAGCGCTAGTGACCCTGCCCCCTCTGTGCAACATCATGACATCATGAATTCAGGTGCACTGCTACCATGTTACAGCCAGGGGCGCTGAGAGGGGGGGAGCGGGTACTATTTACCCGGGACTGAGCTTGCTAGAGGGGCCCAGCGGGGGCCCGGGTCCGGCGCCGCTCTCCCCCTCCCTCCCTCCTCCCACGCACACAGCAGTCCAGCACACAGCGTGTGCTAGGTTACAGTGGGAGACTGCTCGCGGGTGATGAGCGGCAGCCGCAGCAGTCTCCTATGCCTGTGAGGGGGGAGCTTTGCGCCGGGCTGAGGGGCTCACAGCGCCCCCCTCCCCAGCGCTGCAACAGTGTTTTCTTTCTTTCTTTAGCTCAAGGGGGTGTGGTCATGCCTCCAAAAAAATTAGGTCACGCCCCCCCCTTCACCTGGGCCCAGTCGGGCTCTCTCTACGCCCCTGGTTACGGCACTGATCATAGGTGTCACGGATTTAAGGAATATTATGGCAAGCGTATTCATGGCCATTCTGGAGAAAGGGGATGAAACAGAGGTGAAAGTACGCCTGTTTGCAGAGCGTATATTACGCGTTTTCTCACTGCGGAGCCAAGACCGTGCAACTATAGGCGTCACACATCAAGTGTGTGACTGAAGTGGCGTAACTGGGCTATTACAGGGATTACAGTCAGGTCCATAAATATTGGGACATTGACAGAATTTTCAGATTTTGGCCTCTATTCACCACCACAATGGCTTTGAAATGAAACAAACAAGATGTGCTTTACCTGCAGACTTTCAGATTTAATTTGAGGGTAATTACATCCAAAACAGGTGAACGCAGCATATGATCACCATCGGCAGCCAGAACTCCCCTGTCGGGGCAATTAAATCTGAATTGGAAAACGTACACCCTGACCTCTGCACCTACAAAATATAGGTGACGCACACCCGTTTTGTAAAACTGACCCCATCACAGCCCCCCTCCCCCATAATCAGACGCAGTATGTCAATTACGATGCGTCTTAGGGGGCTTTTGAGCGTTCTCGCAGGCCCTTATCGGCACATGTGCAGTACAGATCATGGGTATGGGCCGATCAGTAACCATCGGGTTTGCCTACATCGCCGAATAAAGCACATCGCTACTATATTTATGTGGATACAATGTAGCCCAAGTCATTTATCAGAGTGTTGTTCTGCAGCTATTATCATTGCAGCTTACCTGCCTCAGTCAATGTCCCGTCAGATTACTCTCAGCTGTACACAGCGGCATTATCAGTAATTTATCCAAGATAAATGCGATGGAGCCAGACAGAATCACTGGGAGAGAACCGACTATTGTGCTATATTTATAGTGTGATACATGTTCTCAATAGGTATACTGCATCCTTACGGCTGCGTAACTATCATTTACATTACAGGAGCTGGGCCAGATATTTGTTAGAAACAGATTGGTTTTTCAGATCAAATTGCTATGACAGTAGATACAGATTGTACTGTGCTTAATATCCATTGTGGAAGAACATAAAGAATAATAAAAGCCCTTTTCACTCACATCCCACAATAGGTGATTCACGGTTATTTCTAATATATAACGTTGGCAATTGTACATTGTCTGGCTATTTGTATCCATCAACAAGTCTCTCTGTCTTCAAATCTAGTAGAAGTGAATTGACGGCTGCAGTTACTGAAGTAGATATTTTTCTTCTGCCATAGAGAATCGCTTGCTCAGCGAAGTAAGTTTTTTATCAGTCTAGTAAATCCCAAAAAGTTCTGTAATACATGGTTCAGATTGTCAGACGGACTAAACTAAGGACATGATTCAGACCCGGTCGCAAGGCTGCGTTCGCACGCAGCCTGTCGATGTTTGCATTCTACACATGCGTATGAATAGCAGTGCCGCGCACTGGCCGCTGCGATCGAGAATCGACCGCAGCGAACACGCAGAGGCTTTATACAGTGACTGGCAGGAAGTGACCGTTTGAGGGTGGGGACGGGGGGTTGTCAGAGAAACGCAGGCGTGACTGGGGGCATCTAGGCGCCGTCTCAGGGGCGTGCATAATTAGGCCCCAGCGACGACATACGCATCCAAACGTCTAGTTATACACACAATGTCTGTAGTAGGTTCAGGTCAACCACAACTTGTGCGTGTGGGTCCGATGGTTCCCAATGTTACCGATGTTTTCGCTGTCTTGCGAGAACGTAAGTGCAGGGAAGTAGGCGCCATTATGTAGTGTTCGGTGTCTACTTATTGTGCTGCGGTTACATTGCGTATGCGGTCATTAGCATATTTTCGCCTCGACAGGCTGCGTGCGAACGCAGCCTTGCGACCGGGTCTGAATCAGGCCCTAAATCCGTGAAGTACTAAACAATAGCATAAATACAATAAAAACTTTGTGACAAAATCTTAAAAACAATGTTACCAAAAACAATCCCTAGTCCCATTTACATCCAGCCTAGCAGAGAGACACCATGGCGGCTCCAGGGTAAAAGGTAGCCAGCGATTCGTCAATGATTTGTAGGAAGCATTGCTATGACCGATTAATTGTAAAATGAACTTGCAGAATGGATCAAGAATTCTTGCTCACTTACAGTATCTCTCCTTGAACAGTTTCGTTTTTGTAACAATGATTCATGGGGACGAGCTTCATTTAAAATAAAAATATTTTTCCTATGATGGGGATCCTTAAAATTATAGAGAAAGAACAAACACTGAGAAATAAATACACCACAAGAGGAGTGGGATTGTGCAGACCATTAGGGGCAGGGCCTAATCATGGAAGTGTGGCCACGCCCCCTTATAAATAAAAGATGAGATTGGCTGCTACCGGCTGACATGTGAGAAGATGGGGTGAGGGGGTAGGACGTGAACCCGGGCCCCAATGGCCCGTCTACCAAGCCCCGGTCCAGAGCCGGATGCTCTGAGCAGAACGCTCGCTCTGAATCAGGGCCCTCCTCCATTAAAATGGAGCGTCCTCCTGGACGCTCGTATAGCTGTGGGTCACCACCCACAGCATATGCGAGCGTCCAAAAAGATGGTCGCGATGGTCTTGACCATCGCGACCATCGGACTTGCGAGGGAAACTCTGCGGTCGGGTTTCCCAGCCACAAGCCCTGGAGTGATTTTGGCTCTATCAGAGCCAAAATCACTCCCACTGACATCACTAGTGATGTCAGTGGGGCCGGCTTCAGACGGTAGGCGTTCCCATGAAAACGCCTCCGTCTGGCAGGCACGCCCCCGGCACGCCCACAAAAGGGGGCGTGCTGTCAATCAACATCGACAGCACGCCCCCTTTGGTGCGAGACCTGGAGCGATGGGAAGCCCGTCGCTCGCCGGGTCTCGCGCATGCGCACGACGGAGCTCCCTCCATCGTGCGCATGCGCAGTGGGGAACATCGACCCACTTGCGAGCGTACTGCCACTCGCGAGTGGGTCTGAATGACCCCCTTTGGCCATACAGGGATGCTACAATACGCAGGGAGGCTGTGGCTTTTAATTGATGCTCAATTGCTCTTAGAGGGCTTTTTAATCTGTGCCAAGAAAACATTCCCCACACCGTTACACCACATATACAGCCTGAAACACTGACATCATGTTACTTATGTCTTATTCTGACCCTATCATATTTCAATCTTAAAATGCCCAGTGTTTGTGTGCAGCAATCCTCGCAATACAAGCCGGAGGCGAGATGCAGCCAACCGCTAATCGTGTTTCTCGTCATTAGGCCCCAGGGAAGTGCAGTCAGGGTAGGCAGGAGGGGGAAGAGCCTCCCCTGTCATACTCCCTGTCAGAGTTTTGGCTATAAAAATGATTAGAATAAAACAAAGAAGATATTTATAATTTATTACTATCTTTGGATTATTCCGATCGTTATTTTCTAGGCAAAACTCACCAAAATTGCATTACTGCCTGGATATACGGGGAGAGATGAAGCAGTAAAGAGCTCAGCTTCACCTCTGATCTCTCAGACACTGCCAGGAGCTGGGGGCTGGACCACGAAGCAGCCAATAAAACACAGAGAAAAAGAGCTAGTGGAGGCATGCCTCACTGCGAGGAGGCGTGCCTTGAGATCTGATGGACACCTCTGACGATCAGGTAACCAGTCCAGGAAGTAATCGGCATATGCAGACAGAGGAAACACACAAAGGAAAAGATGGTGAGGAGGGTCCAATGCTAGGAGGAGATGTGTGTGTGTGTGTGTGTGTGTGTGTAATCTTTTATGCTAGAGTGGATCTTCTCTGCTAGTGGGAGATATGTGTGAGGATCTGTGAGGGGGGATCTGTGCTATAGGGAGTCTGTCTATGGGGGGGTCTGTGCAAGTCGGGCAGGTTCATATGTGTGTGTGTAAATATGGCTCAGATACCAGCCAGTGCCTCCTCATCCATTGACCTCACTGCACGTCCCTGTTAGGCCCTGTCATAGCGCTGTGATTTGCAGGTCTATGTAAAGGGGGCAGGACCAAAATTATTTGATTCTCATACAATGGCAAAATATTGGTTCCGTCCCCTCCCCAAGGACCAGCAAATTGTATCTTTATTTTCCCCGCTCTGCCCATTTCACTGGAGAGTGGGTGGGATGTGGGAGGCTCGCCTACTCTTCCTGGACCCCAGGGGACTCCTCGAAAATTAGTGCATCTCCCAAGTGTTTCGGGAGAGTAAGTATCAATCACATTAAAGCTTTCATTTATCTAGTATATTAAATAAAATAACTAGGGGTATATTTACTAAAGTGCAGGCTTATAGTGGAGATGTTGCCCATAACAACCAATCAGGTTCTACTTATCATCTAGTTAGCTCCTTCTAGATAATAAAAGCTAGAATCTGATTGGCTGCTATGGACAACAATCTCCACTTCTAGAAACCAGCACTTTAGTAAATATACACCCTAAAATAAGATTGGCTGCTAGTCTATAGGCAACATCTCCTCCTGTCCATTTTATATGGTTGAAAAATCTCTTCCCTGTATTATACTAACAGACACTCTACTTTATTCATCAATATGGTAGAATAAAGTATAATAGCGAAGCATATATGAATACATTTCTAGGTTGCCTGTACAGCCTAGAATATTTGTTACGCTAGGATGACTGGCACAGCGATATAACATGCCTCGTGTTTAAATAATAGAAAACCTCCAGGAAAACATGAATTATACATATTATGACTCTGACTCCTTAGATTTCATGCCTGGAGAGCAGACAAGCATTGCTGATGACTTCACCAGTAACTTATGCATTAGAACTTTATGTTAATTATTTCATCAAGGTGTCAAAACCTGACAGATGGCTGCAGTCACATCACAAGGTCTCCTCATTGCTCGTCAGAGCACAATTCTGAATAAATCACCATTTCCTTAGGGCTATAGAGAGATTACATTCTAGAGTCACTTCATAGCGTGTTGTGACATCATTGTGTGACATCACACGGAGACTCCCTCATTTTCCCGGATAGTTTTGTTCCTCTACTAGAAGCTGCCAGTCGTGTTATGCGTCAGACATAACAAATTATACTTTTATCCGTTATTCATTTAATTTGTCCATTTTATTTTAATTTGGCTTTATACAGTAGCATGCTGCTTGCAGTGCTGTGGTGGAATTATAGGTTATTGAACTGTCATAAAGTGCCTTTACCGGCTACAGGGCCTGATTCAGAGCCGGATGCTCTCACCAGAGCGCTCGCTCTGAATCAGGGCCCTCCTACCTAAACTTGGAGCGGCCTCTTGGACGCTCGCATAGCTGTGGGTTACCACCCACAGCTTATGCGAGCGTCCATTATGATGGTCGCGATGGTCAAGACCATTGCGACCATCGGGCTTGCGACGAGACCCTGCGGTAGGGTCTCGGTGACCGCAAGCCCTGGAGTGATTTTGGCTCTATCAGAGCCAAAATCACTCCCACTGACATCACTAGTGATGTCAGTGCGGCCGGACCCAGACGATAGGCGTTCCCATGGGAACGCCTCCGTCTGAGCAGCCACGCCCCGGCAGAGCTGAAACATCGGCCGAGAGTGTGCATTCTCTCCTATGCGTTCCTTGCTGAATAAGGCCCTGGGTTCCCTATCCAGGTCTCCCTCTAGTGGTGAGGCACGGTATCTGCCATGAATTAAGGCTACAGGGCCTGATTCAGAACGGATCGCAATTAGCGTTCGCAGCTCCGTAATTGCATGCAATGCATCTGCGAAAATATGCTAATGTATGCCACCGCTCGGCCATCGGCAACATCGAAGTTCATTGGCCCCTCACGTACAGTTACAGCAGATTTGACCTGTCTCAGAAGTTGCAAGCCTCCTCGCACGCAGTGAGTACTAAAGCTGAGTAGGCAATCGCAGTGGCTAAATTATGCATGCCCATGCAACAGCGTTCACCTGCAATTATCCAACCACTCCCCCGTCACCATCCCCAAACACTCATGGCCTGCCACTCACTCTGCGATGGATTCCTGCGTGCATGCACGATCGCAGTGCGATCACGGCGCACACACAATGCGGTGCATAGGCATGCGCCATACGCAATAATCGGCCAATCGCCGTACGTTCTAATTGCAATCTGTGCTGAATCAGACCCACAGTCTGCTGACCTCTGACAACAGGAGGACGAGAAATCTGAAGGGACTCTGGGCCTGATTCAGAGCCGGACGCAATTTGCGCTCGCTCGTTCAGGAAAAGGGGTGGCTATTCAAATGAACCGTTCACTCTTTGCGGTCTGTTCACGCCTCTATGTCTGAACAAGCGAACAAAACTTGCGGTCGTTTTTTGGATAACTACGCCCCTTGGCCGCTCGCATCCTACGTCATGTCCGCTATTTATTAGATTAATCAAGTACATCGACCAGCGTATGAACTGCTCGCTATTCTTGTGGTTGGTTTTTCCTACCACAATCTTGCGAGCAGTTCTGACTATAAAATAACCCAGTGACGTGGTCAATGACGCTGCTGTATTAATTATACACACCCATAAAACGCCCGTTTTGACCTTTAAGCACGCCTGCGTTCTGATCTCCACTCCCCGTTTTCAAGCACCTTCCCCTGTTACCACCCACATACGCCTCATCCTGTCACTCAAAATAACAGGCATTCGCTATTTAGCAAACAAACGATTTTCAGCCGCACTGACTGGTTCGCGCATGCGTATTACGATCCGTACGCATGCGCAGTTGGGCAAACATCGCTCGGAGCGAACGAGCGGCCGCTTACGAGCGGCTCTGAATCAGGCCCTCTGCCTACATAAGCCTCACTCTGGCTGTAGAGTATAGCTGGCCATACACCTGCACGGCCAGCGTCAGATCCGATTCACCATCCTTCTCCCCAGAGCTCCCTGGCAGTCCTGTCAGCTAATTTGTTGTTTTTCTTAGCACAGGATCTGTGGTATGATCAACCCTGTGCAGCACACGCTCATTTAAGGAAACAGTCATTGAAATGACGTGAATTGCTGCACAAAATAATTGCATGAACAAAATAAACGGCACGATCTGCACACGATAAGATGGAACATATGGGCTGCACATCTGATCATAAGATCCGATTATAGGAGCTGCGGGGAGCGTGCATCGGATCATATCTTACTAAAAAAAATACACGATTTTCACAAGATCCATCTTATGACTCGTCAAAAATCGTACAATCGGCCCGAGATCTTGCAGGTGTATGGCCAGCATATGAGGTCTTCCACAAAAAGAAGAAAAGGACAGCTCTGGCTTACCAGTATGATATGCATGCATTATATATTACACATTCATCTTACTAATTCCTTTTTTTTACAATTTTAGGATTTCAGATCATTGGCTTATCTTAATTTTTTTTAAGTGAGATATTGTAAAAACAAAATAGTTGCTGAAATGTAGAAAAAGTTACAAAATACTATTTAAATAAAGGGCTAATTCACCTTTTACTGTTGATAGGTTTATTATTATCCTGGTACAAAAGGAGCAGAATAAGGGGGTCATTCAGACCCACTCGCGAGCGGCAGTACGCTCGCAAGTGGGTCGATGTTCCCCACTGCGCATGCGCACGACGGAGGGAGCTCCGTCGTGCGCATGCACGAGACCCGGCGAGCGACGGGCTTTCCATCGCTCGGGGTCTCGCACCAAAGGGGGCATGCTGTCGATGTTGATTGACAGCACGCCCCCTTTGGTGGGCGTGCCGGGGTCGTGTCTGCCAGACGGAGGCGTTCCCATGGGAACGCCTACCGTCTGAAGCCTGCCCCACTGACATCACTAGTGATGTCAGTGGGAGTGATTTTGGCTCTGATAGAGCCAAAATCACTCCTGGCCTTGCGGCTGTTAAACCCGACCGCAGGGTTTCCCTCACAAGTCCGATGGTCGCAATGGTCAAGACCATCGCGACCATCTTTTTGCATGCTCGTATATGCTGTGGGTGGTGACCCACAGCTATACGAGCATCCAGGAGGACGCTCCATTTTAATGGAGGAGGGCCCTGATTCAGAGCGAGCGCTTTGGTCAGACCGTCCAGCTCTGAATCAGGGCCTAAATCTGAAGTTACAGAAAGTACTTCAATCATCCACTATTCCAGTGGTTCTCAAACTTGGCCCCACACAGGTCATGTTTTCCAGGTCACCCAGCAGGTGCACAGGTGTAGTCATTACTCACTGACACATTTTAAAAGATCCACAGGTGGAGCTAATTATTTCACTTGCGATTCTGTGAGGAGACCTGGAAAACATGCACTGTTTGGGGTCCTGAGGACCGAGTTTGAGGACCTGTGCACTATTCTGTATCCGGGATGCTGACAGCCTAGCTGTGCTGTGCTACATTGTATCAGTCTGTTTCCAGTGTTACCTAGTAATGCATCTATTTGATAAATATGTAGTATCCAGCGATATGTTTCCGTGGTCGGCAGACGTGGTTCTGTTAATATTACAGGTGTGATAATGTTTGTAAAAACACAATTTTCTTCATCACTTTTAATCACTGTATTCCATAAATATCCCTTGTGATACATGGCTGGCCTATAGGTTTATCTATTCAGTGGTATTAATATTAAAGGCACATATTCTCATTTGTTGCTTTGTACATATTTATTCAGCCAGTAGTGGGTTTATATTACTGTAAATCCTCTTTTGCTGGTACTATGACATCTGTATAGATTCTTCCTTCTTGGATTTCTGATCTTTCAAGTACATAGCCACAAAGCAATGACCCCAACAGAATAATAGCTGCTTGTAGATATATCTCAGTATATCTTATCCCTGTCTCTATATTCTCCGGGCAGTTGGGTTAATCCCATGCAGCGGATGACGCATCGGTTATACCAGCAGTCTCTCTCTATTGTGAGTTAACTCATTGGTGTCAGGTCATCAATGGTCATGTTTTAATCGTGCTATCAGGTATTCTCTAGTGACTGTAATCTAGAGTTACTCTGCGCAGTGGTAATTACAGCTTTCGCTGGAGATTATGGGTCGAGTTACAATAAAATAACTAACATTCACACTTGTTTTTGGCTGCTAAACTATCCCTCATAGGCTAGCCCACCTTCTAGACTGATTAGTCTTATTAATAGGGATGTGCAGGCTCGGATTAGTTCTGATTTTCCCGCCAAATTCAGATTTTTCCCGCCAAAAAACAGGTCTCAGAAAGAGGCAAAATGTCTTCTTTCATGGACACACATCATCCTTCCTGGACAGAAATCCATGAAAGATGATGTTAGTCCACGAAAGATGACGTTTTGCTTCTTTCTGAGACCCGATTTTTGCCGGGAAAAAAATCTGAATTTGGCGGGAAAATCAGAACTAATCCTAGCCTGCACATCCCTACTTATTAATCACTCATTTAGAAATAGGGGGTGATCTCACAACAGGCGTTTCCCTTATGGCTGCTTTTTCTAGGTCGGTAACCACTTGGTTCTCTAATTGAAACCTTCACCGTCCAATCTCTCCAGAATGAGGATGGGAGGTATTATTACATCATACTGGGATGCATGTTACATTTAGTACCATGATAACGTTTGGCAATCAAGTGCTGTGAATTGTATTCTTTAACGAGAGGGAATTTAGTAGAACATGCGTTTACATAAATGTGTACTGGTTGGATTTTATTAAATCTGGGAGTTTAGGATACTTTAATGTAAATTAGAAAATGATCATAAAATGAATTCTGGTCATCATTATCCCATGAGAGAAGGGGTTTCCAGCAATTACCATAGTATTGATGACTATAATAGTTCATTAGCGTCAGAATCTGAGATTTGTTTTGCGGTTTTGAAACATGGACCAAGGTATGATTATGGTTGGTGGGTGTGTTGAGAAAACTGGGAGGTCTGAGTGGGTTCCTCTTCATACAGTGAGAACATACAGTAGGTAAAAGCACAGAAGACTGACAGTACTTCAGGATGTAGCACAGAATGAGCGGACAGCTCAATAGTAGAATACTCAGAAGGATATACTGTAGCAATATGAACTGTATTGTAGGTGGTGCTAGTGAGCACTTGCTGAGAGGAGGTAGATATACTTACAGTAATAGTGAGCAGCGTGGACTGCAGGTTGGAACAGTCCTCTGCTATATGGAATGAATTGCGCAGATCCAATACAGTTTATTCAAAGGTGGTAATTGGTAAGTAAAGGATGCAGTATGCAGCAGGACATACTGGTACTAAGAACAACAGCAGTGGATGGTAGACATGCTGTGGAGCCAAACTCTGATAGCTGCAAGTCATTAAACAACAGAATGAAGCCATCACAAGATGTACTGGCAATAAGTTATGGCCATGGAGAGACTTATATAGATCTCCCTGGATGTTTATTGGATACAGGAGTCATGTGCTGGAGATATGGATCAGGATTGGAGAAACCGAGGTCAGCTGGCTCTGAACAAGATGGCAGCCCCCATGTCCTGGAAGTGCTGGTGCCAGATGAAAGTAAATGACCACCTAGAGTGGAGAGTGATGTACTGCTTGGAAGTGGCACCACTTGGTGCATACACAGGTTTTGTTAGTCCGTTTGTGACAAATAGTCATAAATATTTGGGTTTCCCAGTGTTTTTTATTTTACAAATGGTAAATACTAGCTAATATGTCACTGTTATATTCACAAAATGATTTATTTATTTAGGAAGTTGCCATGGCTGGATTTGTAGGTGATTTGATCTCCTGTATCATCTGATCAGGGCCGCAACTAGGGGGGGGCTGGAGGTGCACGTGCACCGGGTGAGCCGCTGTACCTGGTGCCAGTGACCTCCAGCCCGGCGCTGCAGAGAGGCTCCAAGCCGGACGTCCGCTGGTAATATTTATTACCAGCGGGCGCCCGGCTCCTTCTCTGCAGCGACGTGGTGTAGCCGGAGCCGGAGGCTGGAGTTCTCTCCCGAACTCCAGCTTCCGGCTCTCCCCACGGGCACTATGGGGGAGACGTCATGACATCTCCCCCATAGTTCCAAGGAGCAGCCGGCGGACCGGACGCGACGCTGGATGCAGGAGCGGGGTTCAAGGTAAGTATTTTTTTTTTTAATAAGCTGCACTACAGGGGCATTATTATGGGGGCAGGGGCATTACCACAGGGGCATTACTATGGGGGCATAGGCAATAAGGGGCATTACTAATGGGGCATGAGCACTACAGGGGCATTACTATTGGGGCATGGGCACTACAGGGGCATTACCACAGGGGCATTACTGTGGGGGCATGAGCACTACAGGGGCATTACTGTAAGGGCACTACAGGGATATTACTATGGGGGCATGGACAATACAGGGGCATTACTATGAGAGCATGGGCACTACAGGGGCATTACTATGAAAGCATGGGCACTACAGGGGCATTAATATGGGAGCATGGGCACTACAGGGGCATTACTGTATGGTGGGCACTACAGGGGCATTACTATGGGGGTATTAACATATGGGCATTACTATGGGGGCATTACAATATGGGCACTACTGCAGGGGGAATTACATGGGGGGCGCCAAATTACTGTCTTGCCCCTGGTGACAAAAATCCTAGTTTCGGCCCTGATCTGATATACGGTATATGACTTTGGTTCATCATATACACAAATGCTGATACAGTATATACATGTCATCCTCATTTCTCATAGTCCATCTCCGCTTGATGAACCCACCTTCTGCATCCCTGTCCACAGCAGGTAAGTAACACTAGGTTGTAGGCTCTTACAGATTTTTTCTTTATTAATATTGCAATACATGTTGTTCAGTCTATAATAAATAAAAGATAATGGGTAGGGTATACAAAATTGAACCTCTCAATGATATCATTGTTGTCTTCCTTATGGACCATCACTGATGAGCGATATCCTCTTATGTCACCTAATAGTTAGAGATTATTAAGTGTATCATTGAATATTTGGTCATCTAGCCTTGCTCCAGCATCTTAGGAACCGGTATTGTCTGCTTACCGGTGTCTTCTGGCTTGCCTTGACCATGCTCCTTTGTCTGTAATCACAATCTGTTTGCCTGTATTTCCAATTCTGAACTTAGCTGGTGACCCTGAACTGTTGCTACATTTGGATACTCTTAGGATTCAGATTCTACGCCATTCAACTGGTCACCTGTCTGCTCTCTCAGCTTAGTCACATGTTGGGGACAGTTAGAGGGCCATGACCTACAGTATGAGTTCCCGGTAGTGAAGCCCACACCGCCTTGGTGAAGAGTGGGGGAGTCCGTTAGACACTGTGCCTCCACACTGCGAGTGTGAACCCCCCACTGGCTGACACGTATCCTACAGAGCCAGTCCTGACAGTCGATCTGATGAGTCTGTGTGTGTCTTGCTGTAAATGTTGTTTGTATATTGTATTTTGTACTTTTTAATCCCCCTCGCAGTGCAATCACAGCTTTGTATATTGCATATCCCACTCACTGCAACATATGGAGTGTGCCCAAGATGGCTGCCTACTCTGGTACTTGCATGGGTAGGTTGCACAATACAGGGAACTGTTTTTATGTGTTTTATGGGTGTCTTTTTTTGTTTTTCATATTTTGCATTTCATATCCTGCATTGTAACCATTGCAGGGGATATATAAATAAACATGATGTTATATGTACAATAAATGTATGTTTAACAAGTTTGTCAGCAAAACAGACCTGGTAGTGACATAGCATATGAACTAACGCATTTCTCCATGTAAAGCCCCTTCTGCTGTCAGTTCTTTTAAAGTACAGATCAATTGATTGGATGCCTACACATTAAAAGAACTGTCAGCAGAGGGCATATTACTCAGACTATCCTTCAGTTGAAACTGCGGGCTTTACATGGAGAAACGCGTTCAGGTCATACTGTATGGTACATTCAGCATGCTTATCTATGTTGCTAAACATCTTTATTTTGGATAGACAACACAATTTTTATCCTTGGTTACCTCTAGACACTGGCCAATGGCAAGAGTGTCTCCGGCTTTGCAGTCATCTTCACAGTCCAGAGCTCTGCACAACACTGCCTAACATACTGTGTGTTTATTACGGTATGCAGTCGGGAAGCCGGCTGACCTAATCCCGACAGCCGGCTTCCCGACTGCTTTATCCTGGTGAGGGTTAAATGACAGGCGTCTAAATCTGGGAGACCAGCGCCCGGCATCCTGATCAAAAGGATGCCGCGAGCCGGGCGCGGACAGCCGCGCAGGGGGGAGGGTTAGGTTTAGGGCTCCCGGGGAGGACTTAGGGTTAGGCACCCCCTCGGGAGGTTAGGGTTAGGCTAGGGAGAGGGAGGGTTAGGGTTAGGCACCCCTGGGGGGGACTTAGGGTTAGGCACCCCCCGGGGGACTTAGGTTTAGGCTGCGGGGAAGGGGGGGTTAGGTTTAGGCACTTAGAGGGGGGATAGGGTTAGGCACTGGGGGGGGAAGGTTAGGGTTTGGCACTCCTAAGGAGGGTTAGGGGAGGAAATTAGGTTAGTCTATACTTACCTTAGGAACGATCAGGATTTTCACCCATGTCGGGCAGCTGCTGTCAGGATTCTAACCGCCGGACTTGCGTCTGGCGGTAAATCATACTGATTCCGTTTATTGCAGTACCTAATATACTGTACTGTAGGTAAGTTCAATGAGATAGAGCATCTAGTACAATTTTATGTTCTGTACACACATCTCTTAATTTTCAGTAGCCCAATATAAAAGCCAATTCCTAGAGGAGTAAGAAAATGTATGAAGATCTTGAAACTGCTGGAATCAAACCCTTTAAGACATATTTATTACGCCCATCTTCTGTTTTTATTTAACTTATAGATTTATTTTAACGCAATATACTGTATCTGGAGCAAAGCACTAAAGATTATGTTTAAATGTGCTGAAGACTTGCTAAACAAGCTGCAAGGTTCTGCAAAGCAATCAAGACTGTTTCATAGCATATTAAATCATCCAGTTCTCTCTTTAATGAAATTGAATAGAAAAAAAATATTTTACAATATCACAATTTTATTTTGCAAATAAATAATGTGGAATTATTAGAAAAGTGATGGATCTGAGAAGTGACTAAAAGCTGTATTTTCCCTTCTTGGTTAAGCTGACATCTGTAACACATTTGGAGAAATTCCTGATTTGGGATAGGGCGGAGAAGCTGTATTTATAGATCAAGGGGACTTGGGAAGAGGCAATTGATCATCTGCAACTCTCCGCAGATGATCAATCAACAAATAGTAGCTGATTCTGAGATACACAAATCTTTGCACGCGCGGGAGCAAACTTTGTAAGTAATGAAAATGGTATGAGCAACTTGGGCGAATAGAATAAACAGCAGCCTATATCTGGTCTGGATAAACACCCTATAACCTAAAATGCAGGAAATGACCTGACATTGGGCACTAATCCTTATCAGTAACAAATCCCTTCATGGATCAGTAATACAATGCAATTGCCGATTACCTCCCTTAAATATTGTTTCCTCTGTTGACACGACGTGTAGTGCCAGATAATTGGTAATTGTCTCTCATATATGGAAGATAAATGTGTATCAATACAAAATAGTGCAACACGTTTACACAATTTATTGAGTAATAACATAAATGATAAAATTCACACCATGAATATCACAGTCTAATACCCCATTTCCACCTAAATTCCGGGTCTGACCCGGAGTTGGAACAAAGTTCCTATCTGGATCAGACCCAGAATTTTGCCGGCGCTGACTCGGGATATTCCCGAGTCAGCACCGCTCACACCGCAGTTGGGTCTGCATAGACCCGGCTATTGCGGAGTGAAAGTGGACGCTTGGAGATGACGTCATCTCCAAGCGCCACTGAAGCCGGACCAATCGGCCGGCTAGCAGCGCACTCCAGGTCTTCGTGACCCGGAGTGCGCTGTTCCCATAGCAGGGTTTCACGGGCTAAGCCCGTGTTAAACCCTGCTAGTTACCTGGGTTGGATTGCCGGGTCACTCGACCCGGCGATTCAACTCTCTCCCCTTTTACACCAAGGAGCTGCCCGGGTTAACCCTTCAAAAACCCGGGTTTTAGCTCCGGTGTAAAAGGGGTATTAATGGTAATACGGGATGTGTGCCGACCCCCGTGTTTTGGTTTTGGATCTGTATCTCCTTCAAGATTTTGCATCTGGATTTGGTTTTGCAAACCACCCTCAAGTATTTTGGTTATTATGGATCTGGATTTTTTTATAAAAATAATAGATAAAAAGTGTTAAAAACAGCTAAATTCATGTAATTTATGCAATCCAAAACCCGAAATTCGGATTTAAAATCCGAATTTCCGAACCGCAATAAGATCAGAACCGGATTTACCCGGATC
Source organism: Taudactylus pleione (assembly GCA_031769625.1). NCBI lineage: Eukaryota > Metazoa > Chordata > Amphibia > Anura > Myobatrachidae > Taudactylus > Taudactylus pleione. Next base: position 6,938,927 of record JAUIMM010000008.1, on the reverse strand, counting down.
TCTTCAGGAGATTAGAACCGCGACTCGGATTTACCCGGATTCACGAAATTTGGGTGGATTCGGATTTCCAGAGAACTGAATCGCACATCTCTAATGGTAATAGGTGGAGATGTTACCAGAAAAACGTGACCATGGAGCATATACTGTAGATGGTGCAGAGATTAAGGCTCCGGAAACCTCGGACCCAGCTCCCTTATAGCCACGGCTGTCCTGTTAACTCTCCAACTCTGTCCAAAGCAGGGTTACCGACATTCTGGCTGCCCCTCCCGGGAGGGAGCAGCCAGCTCAGCATAACGGGGCGTGGCCAGCACAAGGGGCAGGGCTGAACTTAACTTGTGGGCGGAAGGCGTGGCCACATGATCGCATCATTTGGCCCCGCTACACAATGTCGATTGTGAATCAGGAGATGGGGCTAAAATTACGCGATTCAGCGTGAATCGCGTCACCGCCCCACCACTGCAGGAGTCCCTTTGGTACCGCGGGGGGGAGGGGGCAGAGGCTTTTCTGCCATTCCTGGGGGCCAGGAGCGGCACCCGATTTTCGGGAAGCTCCCGGCCGAATCAGGGGGTTGGCAAGTATGGTCCAAATTGGTGTGTTACTCCTGTCATAGGCCAGTGCATTTCCAGCCAAGTTCTTCTTCAGGGGTAACCTGTGCAATCCTTATATAAGATGGTGGAATACTACTTCCGGGTAAAAGTGCTTAGTGCAACAGTAATTCATCAAGTTTCATTGAAATGCCTAAAAATTCCTAAAAGAAGGGAACACCAGTAAAAATACATTCCACCCATATTTCAGATATGCTTTAAATATCATAAATATACAGTATGTTTTAAAAACGAGAGGCTCTGTCTTTTTAGATATATTTGTGTATCTCAGTGCGATTCTGTGCTGGACACATCTCAGCCGTACCTCTCAGCTCCTGAAATGGGGGTCTCTGGGTCAGTGTCGGACTGGGGCATGAAGGGCCCACCGGGGAATGCAGTGGTAGGGGCCCATGCTTAAGGGGTATGGTTATCCAGAGGGGGTGTGGCCAGTCACCCAAAATGCTTGGCTAATCAATAAGTCTGGTGTAGATTCTATAGAAAGGAACCAATCATCCATATTGTTCAGTGGTACTGCTCCACCAGATAACTACCATCTAATAGAGTAACAATGTATAATTTGAGGTCTGGAACCTGACACCTTGAAGAGGGAGTGGGCCCTTAGGCAGTGGGGCCCACCGGGGATTTTCCCTGTACCCCTGTGGGCCAGTCCAACCCTGCTTTGGGTGGAAGCTGGGCGGCTGCATTGCAGGTGCACACAAGAGATCCTTTCTGATTGAGTGTCATGGGATTGTGGTGTGCGCGTGTAAAATCTACTGTACCTTACATCAAGCTGCTGCAGAAAATAAAATGACATATTGGGGCTGATGCTGAGCGGGGCTGATGGCAGATTGCATAGCTCAGATTCGTAAATCAAATCAGGACATCCACAGAAAATAATCGGCACCCGTATGCGCCTATGAAGGGGTGTACAAACAGAGACAACCGGGGCGCTTTTATAAAGTTGCAGAGAGCATCAGAGATGCACGCACACCTATCAGTAGCCTGGTGTCTGAGGCCAGGAACACATACAGTATGCCCTGTAGATGATAATGGCTGCATGAATTAGTAGCTTTTTCCGATTTGGAGAATTGCAAATTTGATGCTAATGCTGATTAATGTATTTTATTTTTGCGTTGCTTGTGGATATATTATAACATTTTGTTAGTATATTTGACAAATATTTTTTTTTCTTTCACATATGAAAATGAAAGTTGTGGATTCCAGAAGGATTTTTCTCAGTTTCATTGAAGCCCAATAGTGCATGTGTAACTCGCAATCAAAATTAATATTTAAACAAGTAGGTACTTCCTACGGGATGCAGTCAGCATCCCGACTGTCAGAATCCCAACAGATTGTGGAGGTAAGTATTAGGCTCTGTCACATTTTCTGAGTTGTTTCCTCACAATGGCAAAACATCTGGATGCATGTATTGAGTTGCAGGGGTGTGAGAAACAGACGAGTTTGCATGTTTTTGCACCTTACTACATAGGGTGAGTTCTAAGATGTGTGGATACTGGGCCTGATTCAGACCCGGTCGCAAGCGCTGAGCGCTCGCAACCGGGTCGATGGTGGCCCAGAGCGAATGCGCATGACGGAGCCGACTTCATCATGCGCATGCGGGCAATCCGTCGCTCCGGGTCTCGCACCGAAGGAGCCGTGCTGTCGATGTTGAGTGACAGCATGCCCCCTTTGGTGGGCGGGCAGGGTGGGTGGCTGTCCAGACGGAGGCGTTCCCATAAGAACGCCTACCATCTGGGGGCGGCCCCACTGACATCACTCGGTTTGAGCCAAAAGCTCTCTGGGGCTTGCGGCCATGAGACCCTACCACAAGGGTCTTGTCGCAAGCCCGATGGTCACGATGGTCTTGACCATCGTAACCATCATCCTGGCCGCTCGCATTAGCTGTGGGTGGCAACCCACAGCAATGCAAGTGACCAGGAGGCCGCTCAATAAAAAAAAGAAAAGACTCTGTCAGAGCGTCCGGCTCTGAATCAGGGCCACAGTGCTATATTCTCATATTTTTCAAAACTCAGAACCTATTATAGTTCGCTTTTAATGTACTTTAACACTGCTGCACCCCTTAGCCATGGCTGACCATTGAGTGAAACTAAAGATATCCATCAAGGCACTGTAATGCAAACAGCTTCCATAATAAACAGACAATAAAAATGGGGTTGTAGAAATTAATATGTGCTACATTACCAAGTATTGGACAGATTTGTGGCTGAATGTTTATGCATAATATATTTCATGTCATACTGATTTTTGTTTACTGCTCGGCTTACATTTGCTGTGACCTACATACGCCGTTGGTCGATGTTTCTGAACTGCTAAATTCCAATCACGAACGGTCTCATATATACAGTACACAATGGTAAGTTGTAAAGTGCTTCTATATCAGAGCGGTACATTCATATAATTCTGAGAATGGCAGCAATGATAAAATATTGATATGTAATTCTTCAGCAGCACGAGAGTAGAGAACATATTGCCCCTGTAGGGAAAACTTGCGCTATGACCGTGGTTAGCGAATTGCCTGAATAACTCTGCTTACTGTACATATAAAAAATAATTTCCCGAATGCGCCTCCGCGTTGACATATGGAATCCCAGTGGGAGAAAAAGCTCCAATGCGCAGCAGTTGTCCTCGGATTATTGTTTATTAATGTGCAATCTGCAAGCCATCAATATACACCAGTCCCATTGCCCTAGAGGTTCCCCTCGTCTTCCCGTCAATTGGCTTCCACAGAAAACAAGAAAAATCAAGTTTCAAAATAAAAACAGCCTGGGTAACGGAGCGAGATTTTACTTCTAATGTTTCCCATTCCAATTACAAATCATGTTTTTTATTTTTCTTGTTTTTCAAATTGACCTGCTGGAGACCCATTAGCATTCCTAATGTAATATAAGACCTTGTGCAATTTCCAATAATAAGAATCCCCCCTCCCCAATATTTCCACAACACAGAGCCAAGCACTACAATACCCCAAACAACATCTTGTGCCCCGGGGTACGACATGTATACATCTGGCAGAGTGTTCCTTAGTTTGTAATGGATATGTTCAATTTCGTCTTTTGATTTCATGGTTATGAAGCTTTCGTTGGTTTCAGAAACTTTTCCAGCTGTTTTGCTAAAAGCAAAATATTTTCAGTGAGGTTACGCAGGTTTGGGAAAGGGTGCGGGTTGGGGGGGATGGATACGTAAACCTGCTTTTACCCTTTTCATCCTTTGATGGTTTGGAGATAAGGGAATGGAAGTTCGATCCTGAGACGTCTCATTTGTAGGAAGAGGTTTTTTGTTACAAAAGAGAACTCTGAGAGCGCATTAGGTTAAAATACATGAGAAAAGTCAAGAATACTCTTCAGACTTGAAAATAATATTTGTCTGTTACATCTTACCATGAAACAAAATGTATATATATATATGTATGTGGTACATTTTGTCCTAATATTTCAAAGGCATAAACCTTTCAGTGAGGTTTTTACTCATACTAATATAATTTTGAAACATTTTTTTGCTAATCTATAAAGTCATGCTGGTCTGATGAGCTACTGAGGGTTATTTATAGGCCTGAGGCAGTTTAAAGCCCAAGTCTGTGACCCTGCTTTGATAACTTTGTGGTGAATGGGTTTATGTTTTGTCTTTGAAAATAAAGATTGTTTTGTGAGTGGATAATGCTGTGTTCTTGGCTGAGCTATTGGTTAAGTGGATGTTGTGAGGGGTTGGTACCTTATATGTGATGGGGAATGTTCCTTTTTGGGCCTCTTTGGTCTATGTTGGTGAAGTTGAAGGGTGCATCGGTCATGTGGCAACTGTTGGTTTAAGTTTTAGATAAATTTAGCAAGTTGAGATGTGCTCTCCCTTAGATTGGTGAGGTTGGTGACCCTGGTTGGGTACAGCGACACTGTCCTTTTGGATGGGTACCCTATAAGTTACTTATAAGGGAGGGTCATTCACTAATGAATGTTTGTATGAATGGTATGAGTATGCTTTGGAGTTTTTACATTGCCAACATACCTTTCTCTTTTCATCTTCAACCCTCCCTCATTTTTGATGTCAATAAATTTTTACCTACAGTATTTTAACGAGAATACCCGTGTCTTTCTCTTTATTATACCTAAACTATTTTTTTCTGATTGAATGAGGTTTATGGTACAAGTGTTTGCATTGCAAAGGCTTCACTGGCTGGAAGTATCGCCCATTAAGTCCTCACCCTATTACACTTGGGCCAATATGTCTACTTTTAACTCTTTGTTTTAACTTTGATTGACTTTTTTTTACAGACCCTGGATGGACAGCACAGTCCCTGGATGGACTGCACACCCTTGGATGGACTGCACAACCCCTGGACGGACAGCACACCCCTGGATGGAAAGTACACCCCTGGATGGACAGTACGCCCCTGGATGGACAGCACAGTAACGCCAGTGTCGCACCTGCCCATTTCAATTCTTGAACAGCTGGATAAACTGTTACTGTGGCAGCACAAAAAACGGGAACCTCTGAACAGGAAGGGGGTAGAGGGATTTAAAGTCTGGTACAAAACATTTCTTATCATTGTGCTTATGGGATTGGGAAGGCTGGGAGAACATCTCCAGATACCATCACAAATAGCCTCTCCATTTGGTGCTTGAGTTGCATCTGACCAGACATGGCTGTTTGGTCAGATGCAACTCCCACAAAGCCCACCTGATTGGTATCTACAAATTGAGGTTGAAAAATGGCATAAGAGTAATTTGCAAGTATATCTATTTGTGATTTTAGTTGAAATAAAGTATAAAACAAAAAAAAAATTAGCATCAGAGCAGCGGCACAAATGCATTGCACAAATCCACACTGCTTATATAGATACACTGTATCACAGTGCTTATAACGATACGCTTGGGTACAGAAACATTCACTGGGGTACGGCCTGCAGCGTCACAGTGCTTATATGGATACACTGGGGGTACGGCCTGCAGCATCACAGTGCTTATAACGATACGCTTGGGTACAGAAACATTCACTAGGGTACGGCCTGCAGCGTCACAGTGCTTATATGGATACACTGGGGGGGGTATGGCTTGCAGCGTCACAGTGCTTATACGGATACACTGGGGTCCGACCTGCAGTGTCACAGTGCTTATAAGGATACACTTGGGTACAGAAACATTCACTGGGGTAAGGCCTGCAGCGTCACAGTGCTTATACGGATACACTGGGGTCCGACCTGCAGTGTCACAGTGCTTATAAGGATACACTTGGGTACAGAAACATTCACTGGGGTAAGGCCTGCAGCGTCACAGTGCTTATATGGATACACTGGAGGGGTACAGCCTGCATCGTCACAGTGCTTATACGGATACATTGGGGTCCGACCTGCAGAGTCACAGTGCATATATGGATACACTGAGGAACAGCACAAAAATAATCTTTGTTTTAACCTATTATTTAAAAAAAAAAAAAAGAAAAAACTTTTCTTGACTATTTTTTACAGCCCCTGGATGAACAGCACGGCACACCCCTGGATGTACAGCACTGCACAACCCTAGATGGAAAGCACTGCACACCCCTGGAAGGACAGCACTGCACACCCCTGGATGGACAGCACTGCACACCATTGGATGGACAGCACACCCCTAGATGGACAGCACTGCACATCATTGGAAGGATAGCACACCACTGGATGGACTGCACACCCCTGGTTGGACAGCACACTGGATGGACAGCACTGCACACCCCTGGATGCAAAGCAGACCCCTGGATGGACTGCACACCCCTAGATGGACAGCACACCTCTGGGTGAACAGCACACTGGATGGACAGCACTGCACACCCCTGGATGCACAGCACACCCCTGGATGGACTGCACACCCCTGGATGGACAGCACTGCACACCACTCGATGGACAGCACACCCCTGGATGGACAGCACAGAACACCACTGGATGGACAACACTGCACACCCCTGGATGTACAGCACACTGGATGGACAGCACACCCCTGGATGGACTGCACACCCCTGGATGGACAGCACACCCCTGGAGAGACTGCACACCCCTGGATGAACAGCACACCCCTGGATGGACAGCACACCCCTGGATGGACAGCATTGCACACCCCTGGATGCACAGCACACCCCTGGATGGACAGCACACTCCTGGATGGACAGCACACCCCTGGTTGTACAGCACACTGGATGGACAGCACTGTGCACCCCAGGAGGCACAGAACACCCCTGGATGGACAGCACACCCCTAGATGGACTGCACACCCCTGGATGGACTGCACACTCCTGTATGGACAGCAAACCCCTGTAAGGACAGCACACTCCTGCATTGACAGTACACCCCTGGATGGACAGCACACCCCTGTAAGGACAGCACACTCCTGTATGGACAGCAAATCCCTGTAAGGACAGCACACCCCTGTATGGACAGCACACTCCTGTATGGACAGTACACCCCTGGATAGACAGCACACCCCTGAATGGACAGCACACCCCAGTATGGACAGCACACCACTGGATGGACAGCACACTACTGTATGGACATCATACCCCTGTATGGACAATACACCCCTGTATGGACAGCACACCCCTGTATGGACGGCACACCCCTGTATGGACAGTACACTCCTGTATGGACAGCAAACCCCTGTATGGACAGCGCACTCCTGTATGGACAGCACACCCCTGAATGGAGAGCACACCCCTGTATGGACAGCAAATCCCTGTAAGGACAGCACACCCCTATATGGACAGCACACTCCTGTATGGACAGCACACCCCAGTATGCACAGCACACCCCTGTATGGACAGCACACCCCTGTATGGACAGCACACTCCTGTATGGACAGTACACTCCAGTATGGACAGCAAACCCCTGTATGGACAGCACACTCCTGTATGGACAGCACACCCCTGAATGGACAGCACACACCTGTATGGACAGCACACTCATGTATGGAGAGTACACCGCTGGATGGACAGCACACCCCTGTATGGACAGCACACTCCTGTATGGACAGCACACCCCTGGATGGACAGCACACCCCTGGATGGACAGCACACCCCTTTATGGACAGCACACTCCTGTATGGACAGTACACCCCTGGATGGACAGCACACCCCTGTATGGACAGCACACTCCTTTATGGACAGCAAACCCCTGTAAGGACAGGACACCCCTGTATGGACAGCACACTCCTGTATGGACAGTACACCCCTGGATAGACAGCACACCCCTGAATGGACAGCACACCCCTGTATTGACAGCACACCCCTGTATGGACAGTACACCCGTGTATGGACAGCACACCCCTGGATGGACAGCACACTCCTGAATGGACATCATACCCCTGTATGGATAATACACCCCTGTATGGACAGCACACCCCTGTATGGACAGCACACTCCTGTATGGACAGTACACTCCTGTATGGACAGCAAACCCCTCTATAGACAGCACACTCATGTATGGAAAGCACACTCATTTTTGGACAGCAAACCCCTGTAAGGACAGCACACCCCTTTATGGACAGCACACTCCTGTATGGACAGTACACCCCTGGATAGACAGCACACCCCTAAATGGACAGCACACCCGTGTATGGAGGAGCACACCCCCGTATGGACAGCACACTCATGTATGGAGAGTACACTCCTGTATGGACAGCAAACCCCTGTATGGACAACACACTTCTTTTTGGACAGCAAACCCCTGTATGGACAGCACACCCCTGTATGGACAGCACACTCCTGTATGGACAGCACACCCCTGTATGGACAGTACACCCGTGTATGGACAGCACACCCCTGGATGGACAGCACACTCCTGTATGGACATCATACCCCTGTTTGCCTGTACGGACAGCACACCCCTGTATGGACAGCACACTCCTGTATGGACAGCACACTCCTGTATGGACAGTACACTCCTGTATGGACAGCAAACCTCTCTATAGACAGCACACTCCTGTATGGAAAGCACACTCCTTTTTGGACAGCAAACCCCTGTAAGGACAGCACACCCCAGTATGGACAGCACACTCCTGTATGGACAGTACACCCCTGGATAGACAGCACACCCCTGAATGGACAGCACACCACTGTATGGAGGAGCACACCCCCGTATGGACTGCACACTCATGTATGGAGAGTACACTCCTGTATGGACAGCAAACCCCTGTATGACAGCACACTCCTGTATGGACAGCACACCCCTGAATGGAGAGTACACCCCTTGATGGACAGCACACCCCTGTATGGACAGCACACTCCTGTATGGACAGCACACCCCTGTATGGACAGTACACCCGTGTATGGACAGCACACCCCTGGATGGACAGCACACTCCTGTATGGACATCATACCCCTGTATGCCTGTATGGACAGCACACCCCTGTATGGACAGCACACTCCTGTATGAACAGTACACTCCTGTATGGACAGCACACTCCTGTATGGACAGCACACCCCTGAATGGGGAGCACACTCTTGTATGGACAGCACTCCCCTGTATGGACATCACACCCCTGTATGGACAGCACACCCCTGTATGGACAGTACACCCGTGTATGGATGGACATCACACCCCTGGATCAACAGCACATTCCTGTATGGACATCATACCCCTGTATGGACAATACACCACTGTATGGACAGCACACCCCTGTATGGACAGCACATTCCTGTATGGACAGTACACTCCTGTATGGACAGCAAACCCTTGTATGGACAGCACACTCCTGTATGGACAGCACACCCCTGAATGGAGAGCACACCCCTGTATGGACAGCAAATCCCTGTATGGACAGCACACCCCTGGATGGAAAGAACACCCCTGGATGGACAGCACACCCCTTTATGGACAGCACACTCCTGTATGGACAGCACACCCCCGTATGGACAGCACAGCCCTCTATAGACAGCACACCCGTGTATGGACAGCACTCCCCTGTATGGACAGCACACTCCTGTATGGACATCATACCCCTGTATGGACATTACACCCCTGTATGGACAGCACACCCCTGTATGGTCAGCACACTCCTGTATGGACAGTACACTCCTGTATGGACAGCAAACCCCTGTATGGACAGCACACTCCTGTATGGACAGCACACCCCTGGATGGACAGCACACCCCTTTATGGACAGCACACTCCTGTATGGACAGTACACCCCTGGATGGACAGCACACCCTTGTATGGACAGCACACTCCTTTAAGGACAGCAAACCCCTGTAAGGACAGCACACCCCTGTATGTACAGCACACTCCTGTATGGACAGTACACCCCTGAATAGCACACCCCTGAATGGACAGCACACCCCTGTATGGACAGCACACCCCTGTATGGACAGTACACCCGTGTATGGACAGTACACCCCTGGATGGACAGCACACTCCTGTATGGACATCATACCCCTGTATGGATAATACACCCCTGTATGGACAGCCCACCCCTGTATGGACAGCACACTCCTTTATGGATAGCAAACACCTTTAAGGACAGCACAACCCTGTATGGACAGCACACTCCTGTATGGACAGTACACCCGTGTATGGACAGTACACCCCTGGATGGACAGCACACTCCTGTATGGACATCATACCCCAGTATGGATAATACACTCCAGTATGGACAGTACACTCCTGTATGGACAGCACACTCCTTTATGGACAGCAAACCCCTGTAAGGACAGCACACCCCTGTATGGACAGCACACTCCTGTATGGACAGTACACCCCTGGATAGACAGCACACCCCTGAATGGACAGCACACCCCTGTATGTACAGCACACTCCTGTATGGACAGCACACTCCTTTATGGACAGCAAACCCCTGTAAGGACAGCACACCCCTGTATGGACCGCACACTCCTGTATGGACTGTACGCCCCTGGATAGACAGCACACCCTTGAATGGACAGCACACCCCTGTATGGACAGTACACCCGTGTATGTACAGCACACCCCTGGATGGACAGCACACTCCTGTATGGACATCATACCCCTGTATGCCTGTATGGACAGCTCACCCCTGTATGGACAGCACACTCCTGTATGGACAGTACACTCCTGTATGGACAGCAAACCCCTGTATGGACAGCACACTCCTGTATGGAGAGCACACCCCTGAATGGACAGCACGTCCTTGTATGGACAGCACACCCCTGTATGGACAGCACACTCCTGTATGGACAGTAAACCCCTGGATGGACAGCACACCCCTGGATGGACAGCACACCCCTTGATGGACAGCACACTCCTGTATGGATAGCACAGCATACACTGCCTGCCAACCCACCCTCCCTGCACGGAGACTCAGCAGAAAATGGTGCCAATCACCGCTGGGAGGGATTTATATGTAATCCAAAACCCGCAAGAGTCCGACATGGGATTGATGACGTTTTGCCTCGTTTTGGATTCCGAATCAGGCCATAAAACCCGAGCCTGACTCGGATAATGGGGGTCATTCACACCCGCTCGTGATTGTCAGGACACTCACAAGCGGGTCGATGTTCCCCACTGCGCATGCACACGACGGAGGGAGCTCCGTCGTGCGAATGTGCGAGACCCGGGGAGCGACGGGCTTTCCATCGCTCCGCGTCTCGCACCAAAGGGGGCGTGCTGTCGATGTTGATTGACAGCACGCCCCCTTTGGTGGGCGTGCCTGCCAGACGGAGGCGTTCCCATGGGAACGCCTCCCGTCTGAAGCCGGCCCCACTGACATCACTAGTGATCACTAGTGATGTCAGTGGGAGTGATTTTGGCTCTGATAGAGCCAAAATCACTCCAGGGCTTGTGGCAGGGAGACCCTACCGCAGGGTCTCCATCGCAAGTCCGATGGTCAAGACCATCGTGACCATCTTTTTGGCCGCTCGCATATGCTGTGGGTGGTCACCCACAGCTATACGAGCGGCCAGGAGGCCGCTCCATTTTCATGGAGGAGGGCCCTGATTCAGAGCGAGCTCTCTGGTCAGAGCGTTCAGCTCTGAATCAGGCCCAATGTTCGGATTCTCTATGTTCGGGTGGGTCTGGTTCTCATCTCTAATAAGTAATTATTAATTATGATAAGTTATTACATGATAACAATAAAATATTTCCCTTAGGAATATGATATTAATATTGGCAAGAAAACCACCCAGCTTTCTCAGTAATATCAATACATTGTAACTTCCTGACAAAGTTGACCTTTGTAGAGTAATATCAGTTATGTGGCATTGTGACTGCTGTAACCCTGCTTTTTATATGCAATTATTTTACCTAGGCTTTATGACAAAATACCGGAATAGACATAGTATAGATAATGTGGATTTATGCTTTATATAGAAACAGGAATTTTTTATTAATGAAAACATCACTCTCCGAAATGACATTTTATGGCTTCATTTCAGTTCATTAGTAGAAAAAACGTCCAACATTGACGTCTACACTGAGATGTGGGATCTGCGCAGGATCCCTTATTTGATAATCTGTACTTAAGCAAAGAGACCGGTACATTATGTATATTGTCCTTTCTCATGTAATTAGCTGCTCAATCAGTGAGAGAGAAGAAAATGTGCAGAAAATACTACTGAGAGCCAGTAGATAGCTACCAACTCATCAAGTGTGTAATTTGAAGGATAATACATGAGACTAATAGCTTAGAGTGGCTTTGAAGGTGACGGTCAGGTAATAAAGGCTCTTTATGAGATCAGCTGTGCGAGACTGTGTCAACTTATACAGACTCTTTGCAACCAGCAATCCTTTAGCCAGGGAACTACTGTAGTGCATTAGCTAATTCAGGTCAAAGGAAAACTCGAGCAAGCCGTCTGGGCCAGATGCACGATAAGGTCAGTCTGGAACAAAATGTTGAAATGTGAATAGAGCCTAATATTCTGTTTAGAAGAGTCAGGAGAAACCAACAACTTTTCTAGCTGTAGACTCCACACAAGGTGGCCTCTTCTGACAGTGAACCTCAGTGGTGGTTCCAGTGGTGGGGCTGCAGCGCGGTTTAAAATTCAAATAGTATGCAATACAATATAATGTAATGCATACAATACAATAAAATACAACACTAAACTGTATCCCCACTGAAAAACCTCTGGATCAGAATATAAGAATATATTCCTCAAAACTGATAGAAAATACTCTATATATATATATATATATATATATATATATATATATGTATATATATATAAATATATAAATATATATGTGTTTCCACTGTGATTCCAAATAATTGTATCCAAAGGAGTAGCAACACAGTCATTAGTCTGTATCCAGCAGCGCAAAGAGTTTTTTATCCAATGTGTGCTCAGAGTTTCTTCTTTTTCAAAATGAAACTTATTTGCAGAATAGTTGTCTATTTCACATAGGGCACATTACAAATAAAAGGCATGATATGCTAAAATACATACTGAGCTGCTGAAATGAATGGTGCAGAAAAAAAAGGGCAGTCTTCACGGCGGCGAGTGAGCGCAGCATAGCGAGCGGGTCTGAATGAGCCAACAAGTATAGTTTTATCTGTACCTATGTAGTTTCCATGTTCTATGAGCATATAGGGAAAGCTCATGATTATTTGGAATCACAGTGACAGACATATGTCTTATATTCTCATCCCAGAGTTTTTTTTTTAGTGAGGATACGGTTTAGTGTTGTATTTTATTGTATTGTATGCATTACATTATATTGTATTTTTTAATTACTTTTTTCCTTTGTTATAGTTTCTTGTGGGTTGGTATATTTCCCGCAATTGTATTCCAGACGGCAGTCAGAATACTCCAGCATATTTTCCATTGAGGGGGTACAGTGCCAGATTTTAGTTTTTTTGCAGTTGGTGTGACGGGAAGCAGTCAGGAAGCCAACGGACGGAGGGGGTCATTCAGACCCGGTCGTTAGCGCCGATGCGCTCGGACCGGGTCGATGGCCCCCCACAGAGCATGCGCACGACGGTGCCGACGCCATCGTGCGCATGCCTGAGACCCGCTACGACCGACAGCGCCGGGCATAGCGGATCTCGATCCAAAGGGGGCGAGCTGTCGATGTTGATTGACAGCTCGCCCCATTTGGAAGGCGGGCCGGGGGGTGGCAACCCAAACGGGGGCGTTCCCATGGGAATACCTACCGTTTGGGGGCGGCCCCACTGACATCACTAGTGATGTCAGTGGAGAGCTTCCGGCTCAGACAGAGCTGAAAGCTCTCCGGGGCTTACGACAAGGGAGACCCTACCCTAGGGTCTCGTCGTAAGCCCCGATGGTCGCGATGGTCATCACCTTAGGCGGTCATAAGGCTGTGGGTGTTAACCCACAGCATTACCACCGCAAAGGAGGACGTCTTTAAAATTCAAGAGGTCCTCCCCTCATTCAGACCGACCGCACGCTCTGTGCGACCAGCTTTGAATGAGGTCCAGAATCCCGACTGTTGGCTTCCTGACTGTCTAATCCCGGCAAGGGGTTAAATGACAGGCAGTTTACCGATCGAAGTTAAGCCAGGCACCGGGAACGGAGAGCCGTCGGGGGGGATGGGAAGGGTTAGGTTTAGGGTTCCTGGGGGGGAATTGGGGTTAGGAACCCCCCAGGGAGTTTAGGGTTAGGCTAAGGGAAGGGGGTGGTTAAGGTTAGGCACTTAGAGGGGGGATTAGGGTTAGGCACTTAACCCTAACCTCCCCCCGGGGGACTTAGGCTTTAGGCGGCAGGGAAGGTGGGGTTAGGCACTTAGAGGGGGGATTAGGGTTAAGCACTTTTTGGGGGGGGGTGGGTTAGGCACCCCTAAGGGAGGGTTAGGTTTAGGGGGTAGAATTAGGATAGAGAATACTTACCTTCGATGATCAGGATTTTCACTGCTGCCGGGATGCCGCTAATCAGGATATGAACCGCCGGCGTGACTCCCTTATTTGAGTTACGATCTGCACTGTAACCACATCTCTGGAGCCGCCACTGGTGAACCTTTTATTGGGGTATCAGCCTGCTTACTAGTTTATGCTAATGCCAGAGTCTGCCTTTATAAACTAAAAATCGGTGGCCTGCACGTGGAAGCCTATCCCGCCTACTGCTCATCTGTCCTCTGCCGTGGCTGTCATCATTAGAAGCTGGACTTACACCTGCCCCATGCTGAGTTCTAAAGATCAGACTGAAAGAGCCGTTGCATACTGCCAACGAGCACTGAAGTCCCCCCACAACACTTCTATAACACTTCCACGAGACAGAAGAGCTTTGTGCGATCCCATGATCCCAGAAATGTCCAATTCATGGAAAGTGTTGTCCACCGACAGGACGGATCAGTTAATATGCACTAACAACCTCTGTCCTTCGGCAGATACCAGATCCGGTGCATATGCAGAAGCCATTTTCTTTTTTGTGCAGAAAGCTGAAATCCACGACATCCGTGCGCATGGCCGCTTGGGTGCTACTCAGAATCAGCGCATTGTCTTCAGCAATGAGCAGTAGTTCTAAAATAGGACTGTGATGTGGTAGTGGACGCCGTACAGTATGCAGCAGTATAAATGTAACTGGATTAGCAAAACCCATTCAGTTTTTTCTTTTATCCATGACAGCATCTCAGGAGGTTGCCACAAATCAAAGATTAGTTGGGTGTTACCGTGATGCCAAAATGGCCAGACCAGAATACATAATTGGCCATTTCTTGTCCAGGATGGCTGCTGACATTTCCACCATGCTCCACACATGTCAATAGAAAACATTGGGCCAAGAACAAGGATAATTGGTGATTGGAGAAATATCTAAGGGATTTATGAAAGTCAGTTCTTCATTCCATGGTGGTTCCCAGAGTATGGTTTCAAATGCATTCGTCCATAGATCCATCCAGTCAGTAATGTAGGCTGGTGGCAGTATGGCATGGGGTACTTAATGGCAGACAATGGTAGCACAGTGTCTGATCATCACAGGATAGTTGAACATTTGTGCAAGTCTGGGGCATCTCTTCATGCTGGCAATGCACCCATCTCTGATTGGCCTTCTTTTATATAGCTTAATACTCTGTGAAATCGTTTCAGGGGGATCTTGTCAGAATGTCAACATAGAGTTTAGGTCAACAACCAATATGTCGATATTCAAAAATGTCAACATGATGAAAATGTTGATATGTGCATAATAAAGGTTTAGGGTTGGTGTAAGGTTTAGGGTTAGGATTAGGGTAAGGGTTAGGATTAGGTTTAGGATTAGGGTAAGGTTTGGGGTTAGGGTAAAGTTTAGGATTAGTGTAATATTTGGGATTAGGGTTAGGATTAGGGTAAAGGATTAGGTTTAGGGTAAGGTTGAGCGTTAGGGTAAGCTTTAGGGTTAGGTGTAGAGTTAGGGTAAGGGTTAGTATTAGAGTTGGGTTTTTGACGGGTTAGAATTAGGTTTAGGGTTTAGTATTGGGGTTAGGTTTAATGTTAGTTTTAGGGTTAGAATTAGGATTAGGTTTAATATTAGGATTATGGTTAGGATTAGGGTAATGTTTAGGGTTATGTATATGGTAAGGGTTGGGTTTAGGCTTAGGTTTAGATTTAGGGTTAGGATCAGGTTTAGGGTTTAGATAAAGTTTAGGATAAGGGTTGGGTTTAGGGTTTGCTTTAGAGTTAGGATTTGGTTCAGGGTTAGGTTTAGAATTAGGGTTAGGTTTAATGTTAGGGTTATGCATATGGTATGGGTTAGGTTTAGGGTTAGATTTAATTTTAGATTTAGAATTAGGGTTAGGTTTAGATTTAAGTTTAGGATCAGGTTTAGGGTAGGATTCAGGTTTAGGATAAAGTTTAGGATAAGGGTTGGGTTTAGGGTTTGCTTTAGAATTAGGATTTGGTTTAGGGTTAGGTTTAATGTTAGATTTAGCATTAGGGTTAGGTTTAGATTTAGGCTTAGCATTAGGTTTGGGTTAGGTTTAGGGCTAGGTTTAGAATTATGGTTAGATTTAGGGCTAGGCTAAAAAAAGCAAACAACTGTATGTCGACATTCTGGTGTTGACATGTTAAATGTTGATATTATAAACATATCCACATTTTAACCATTCATTTTTGAATACTAACAAATTGATTGTCGATCTAAAGTGCATGTCAACATTCTGACTGTCGACATTTAGAACCTTGCGACATTCTGTTGTCAATAGTTTTAATGATGACCTTCTGAATGTTGACCTTTCATTTCACACCAATGTCAGAAAAATGGCAGCTTACTGAGTACTCCTATGTCAGCAGCTCTCAGTCCCATGCAGCATTTTATTAATGAGATGGAACAAGCTTTTGGGAGCAGGGAGCCACCACCAGCTATTCTGCAAACGGAACACCAAAGAGGGGGAACGGGGGGGGGGGATCAACATAGCCACAGCCACTGAATGCAGTGTCCACACCATGATTGCATGCATTGGGAAATTGTGCTGTTCAGGGGCAGATGGGGAGGGGCCTGCTATTACCGTAGGCATAAACGCCCTATCGTTATGTGTGAGCCTGAACTTAACTCTGTGCCGCATGACAATAACCACTTAACATTAACTTATCTAAAATAAAGACACAGACAACTTTATTGTGAATAAAAAACTTTGATCAGCCTTTATTTAAAATACAAAATGCTCAAAACTACTGGTGGCGGAAAGAAGGAGCGGCATAAGACAAATGGCCAAATCCACTTAAAGCAAGTCCACTATCCTCCACCATACTTGTAGGGCCAATTGCCCTTTGAGCAAGTAACATTTTAGGGTCTCCAAAGCTTGCATCAATACACTCAAAAATTGCCTGGCCAGTAAGCCAGTCAGCTGACCCCAGTAGGATAAAGTCAGCCGTGTATTGATGCAGATTGCACCTATAATTAGTTGCCGTGAAATTAACCACCTTCCTGATGCTCATTCCCGCCACACCCGACACCACCTCCTATAGATGGGCCCACCACCAGCCTAAACCTAACTGACCAGGCCTCTAAAAATGCTCTCTAAGAACAGTTAAATCCCTTTCTCCGTTAGGTGAACTCCCATCAGCACGAAGCAAATGAGAGTCCCTAATCCTGATCAAGGGATGAAATATCACCAAGCCACCTAAAGCCAACGTGCATTTAGCCACAAGGGAATTGACCTTACGTCTCACCTTATCAACCACCAACCCTGGCATTACACTCCTCCAACTCTGCCGGGGAATGATAGATGACCAAACCAAAGTGCACGAGGGCCACCAAGTACAGATGGTCTCAATGTCACAATCTCATACCTCAGCTCCAAGGACGACTGAGACACATGGTCTTTGCCCCCTAAGTGTAAAACTAAAACCCCAGGAGCCCCAAATCGCAAAGCCACATCAAAAAGCAAACTTAATAGGGAACCCCATCGCATGCCCCTCCTACACAGCCACCTAATTCTGTCCACAGCTATAAATGAACAGGGGTCACCCGCAAAGGGCGATTTAGTAGCCCAATAGATATATGAGTGATCCACAAACCATATGGGGGGAGGATCCAAATGAGCTCATGTAAAAAACAAAAATGTAAACGTTAAACTAAAGAAAAGACCTAGCGCTAGCAGAAATATTGCACCAAGGAAAGTAAAGGAAGAAACTGAGAAAGTAAAGATGGGGAAGGGGGAGGGGAAGGTAGACTAACTTGGCCCAAGGTGAAAACCTGAAAAAACCTGCCCGGATAACAATAGCCAATCAGTTTCTGTGGATCAGGGCAAAATTCCTCAGGGCCCCCACCGATAATGGTGACGAGTGGTAAAAAGAAAATCCAAGTTAAAGAATAATAAACATAATTGTATACAGTACATAACATGAAAATAAAAAAACATTCAATGCCAAACATAGCGCTTATTAGCATCAGATTTCCAGCGACCCAGAGCTTTAATCCCGTGCGGAGCGACCAGAGATGGAGGGCCTAGGAGCGTCAACAGGGAGAGAGAAAACTGGAGCCGATAGGTGAGAAGAAGCAGACAGGGGCGGCACCATTGCTGGGAGGCTACACATCATGGACAATTGAGCAACGAGGGGTGCCAAATGCATCTGCCAAATGGGACCCTGGTCCCGACTGGCAGAAACCCCGCCCCTGTTTGCGCTCTGCAATAAAGGGGTCAATGCACCTACTAGGGAGACCAATACACCTGTCAGCGCCCCCAAGTCTGTGGAAGCCATGGGCGCAGGAGCAGGGGTTAAACTGGCCTGAGGGGCACTCTGGTGATGCCTAGTACAGGGACGGAGAGACCCCAATTCCCCAAAACTATGCCTGCGTATATCACCATGCCTGCATGCAGACCTATCCTGTGCCTGCGCTACCCTACTACCCCTAATAAATAAAGGTGCAGGGTATAGCTCACTATCACTAGGAGGATTAGGAGATCCTCCAGAAACTGCTGCGGAGACGTCACTAACATAGTCGAGATGGCCGCCGACCTTTAGATCTAAAATGGTGCCGGCGTCTCTGCTGGACCTCAGCGCCATAATGTAGTCCTGTCTGAGGCATGCACGCGGCTCGCCGGGCCTCTCTACCTAAGACCACACTACCGCTACTGTCAGGGGAGGAGACTGAAGTGCGCCGCCCCCCCGACCGTGGACCATGGTATCTACACCCTCGCCACTATCAGGGGAGGAGCCCAGAGCACGCCGGCGCCTTCCCTGCCCCGAACCTTCACGTCAGCTCCGGACGCCAGGTCCAGAGACGGAGCACCCGGTGGGGGGGAAATGGTGACCGCGGACAGGGAGAGGCCAAAAGACACTCTATGAGCTCTCTCCATGGCCGGGCAGGAGGAGGCTCGTCTGTGGGGCAAGTCTCCCAGGGACTTGGCATACCGTGCCAGCATTGGGGCTGACCGCTGCGGCCTAGACATGGCAGCAACGTAGTAAAAGCAGGGGGAATGGAATGCAGGGAAAAGAGTAAAAGGTAAGAAAGGGGGGGGGGAAGGAAAAGCAGGAATAAGAAGAAGAGAAGAAAATATCTAAAACAATTGATTCTGCACTTGTCTGAGAAAGTCCAAGAAAAAAAGAGGCAGGGCCCTGCCTGACACTGTACTAAATGCACAAACTCCTCCCACCAGCTATGACCCACTTAATTCTAAAAGACTGACATAAAACTCCCTATCAAATCCACCACACATGAAAACATATCTATTCTCCAAAACGCCTGGGGGTTTAAGCTTGTTCCTGTACATAAAGTACACTCTTTCCTCAAAATTAAAGAATAAAGTTTCCACAGGTTGTACATTTATTTTACTACAACTTATATTACCCTTAAATCAAGCTCATCTACACTCTGCACTAACTAACGATTGCAAATCCCAAATGTCAGGCCACCTGCGATACCTGGAACTACTGTACTTGCAATAGTCCCTGCAGAGTCCTCTGTTAGTGCAGGAAGTATTGTAGTTTCTGCACAGGTTATATTTCCGCATTCGCCTTATTATCTGCATTTCACGTCTCTGGAAGACAGCGCAGGTGGTTGGCAGCGTGAAGCTTCCCAGTACAGTCCATGCTGTCCCTGCAGGAGGCTCATGTCCTCACTTACTCCCAACACTGAACACTCAGCTAACATTAAAAAACAAGAAGAAAGAACATTACAGCTACGTACAGTATGTCTCAGTGTCATTCTTAACATTCCTGCTAATGGAAAGCTCCCATGCCATTGCCACAGGACATTAGATTACACCCAGAAATCCTATCTGCAAATAATGTCAATTTGGAACCTTTTGTGAATGACCCCAATAGTAGAAAGTGGTTTAATTTAATTGTACAAAAATGGTCTTTAAATCGGTTTACTTGTCTTATTCCAGCAGCTGTCAGGGTGTTGGCAGGGTGAGAACGCTAGTGGAGAATCTTGAAAGTAAAATTGACTGAAAGAGAAAATGTTGCTGAAGTTTTCCTTTTTTTGTCCCCTATTCAATTTTGGTACCTACACCCCATGTATCATATTGGCATGCGCAGCGCAATTCATTAGGGTGTTCACCCGGGAAAATCTAGAGAGAGATAGTCTGCAGCGGGAAGTCGTGTCTAGCGACAGTCAGAGGCGTGTCTAGTACTATTTTCATGTCATTAAACTTCCTCCAAACTTCCCCCGCACCTGTAATTTTCCTGACAAGCACAGAGAAACTGTCCGGCGTTACGGTGTACATGGGTACACTCTGGGCCTGATTCAGCAAGGAACGCAAGTGAGAGAACGCACACATTTGGCCAATGTTTTTGCACTGCAAATGTGTATGATTCACACTGCGTATGCGCGAACTAGCCAGTGCGATCAGGTAAGGGTACGCAGACTACACGCAGTGTGTACGCAGACCCTTCAGATACTGATTGACAGGAAGTGCCATCTGTGGTGGTGACAGGGGGGTGGTCGGGCGAAGACAGGTGTGCCTGTGCATTGGGATGCCATTATAAGGTTGTGCATAATGAAGGCAGTGTGTTGGCATACACAGCAGGAAGTGGCCAAAATCCTGCACAACATCAGGTCAACCTCTATTGTGCGTATGGTTCCGATGGTTCTCGATGTTACCGATGATTCCGCTGTCTTGCAGACTACTCGGGCTTTGAGTAAGCGGAAGTGGACGGCATTGAGTAGTTCTGGGCGGTCTGCATCTTATGCTGCGGTTGCCCTGCATATGCATTGATTAGCATATATATGCATTGGCCGAGGGCGTGCGTGCGCACACTTGCGTTCCTTGCTGAACCAGGCCCTCTGTGACCTATATGCGCAAGTCTATGGTTACAGGTAGTGATTCGCCAGGTGGGCGTATAGAAAGTCACTTATAGTCACTGTACTAGGATTAGCATAGAATAGTTTTTGTCGCAGAGCGTTTGGTATAAAGTTGCAGATTAAGCACAACGGTGTATGAAGTAATGCATGGCGCGGCTCACTCCTATCCATTAGCAGAGTGGACCTACTGTATCAGCATAATGGGCCCGCAGGCACTTAGCTGTGTACTGGGTGGAAGTGTACTGGTTTGAGGAGTGGATGTGTAAGTGGTGCTTGGTCCACACAATAGGCTTTAAGCAGGTTTCCTGTTTATTAACTAGATAAAAACAGGTAGCGTTAGACCATACATGCCTACGCTCCTGGGAATCGTGGGAGGCTCCTGATTTTTCGGGTATCCCCCCACGCCCCCGGAAGAGTAGGCATATCTCCCACATCCACCCGCTTATTAGTGAAGTGGGCAGGATGGGGAGATTTTACCTGGAGTTTTCGGGTCCGTAGGGAAGGGGTGGGGCTAAATGGAGTAAATCACATTGTTTAGCCACGCCCCCTCCTCACGGAACCGCAAATAACATGGGCTTTTTGTCAAGGGGTGGGGCTTAATGATGTATTTCGTCTGGCCCCGCCCCCCAAAGAGGAGAGCAGTAGGTCCCCTCCTGCTGCTCCTGGAAAGCTGCCCAGGAATGTCGGCAAGTATGCGTTAGACACAGTGTTAAACAGCTACAGGTTATTGATATAGTTGCAGATGCAGGCTGGAGCATGCAGGGTAATGCTGGACATTGTAGTGCGCCAGGTGGTATAGGCAGATGTACCCTCCTGCTAGGTAGCAGTGTGCTCCTTATCAGGGGCACATGGGTTCACCGCTCCCCTCACCTTAGTTATTAGTGCCACGGCAGTACACAGCGGGGTGTTCAGAGAGGCTGCTGTTCCTGAGCTCAGCAGTGCAGCAGACTACTCTGGAAGGATTTATGGAGAATTGAACACCAACGTTTGAGTTGTATGATTGCGTTTGTTGTCTTGTTTGTCTTAGAGGGGCTTTGCTTGAAAAACACCCAGGGGTTCAATTATGCTCAGCCAGATCCCTGGTTTGCACTTCAGTTACATTTGTTTTAAGAAGGATCATTTACACCAAGGATAGAACTGGTACAAGTGTTCCTTGATAATGGTGACAGCAGCTAGTATACCAAGTATACGGATAGAGAGCTGCATAGACATCTGCATACAGTATGGGCGTATATATACACAGTCCTGGGCTGACGTGTGTTCAGCTCTGTTGTTGCATCGCTGCCCCAAAGCTGAGGATGGATTCAGTGACCCGAGGGCCTGATTCAGACCCGGTCGCAAGCGCTGAGCGCTCGCAACCGGGTCAATGGTGGCACAGAGCGCATGCGCACCATGGAGACGGCTACGTTGTGCGCATGCGCGAGACCCAGATAGCAATCCGTCGCTCCGGGTCTCGTACTAATGGGTGCGCGTGCTGTCGAAGTTGAGTGACAGCATGCCCCCTTTGGTGGGCGGGCCGGGGGAGTTGCTGCCCAAACGGAGGCGTTCCCATGTGAACGCCTCTGTTCGGGGGCGGACCCACTGACATCACGTATGATGTCAGTGGGAGAGATTTCGGCTCTGTTAGAGACAAAATCTCTCTGGGGCTTGCGGTAAAAGACCATCGCGACCATCTTCCTGGCCGCCCGCTGTAGCTGTGAGTGGTCACCCACAGCTATGCGAGCGGCCAGGAGGCCGTTGTAAAAAAAAAAAAAAGACCGGCCCTGATTCAGAGCGAGTGTTCTGTCAGAGCGACCGGCTCTAAATCAGGGCCCGAGCTCCTCTTCCAGCTCCAGATGAATTTGTGCAGTCTATAACTTCCATTTGCAGAGTCCTTATTCCATGAAACTCCTCATTTACTATTCCATACAATACATATTAAGGTCAGCTTCTGCCGAAAAGCTTCAACACGCTCCTCACTTTAGAGGTAAATAATATAGAAATAAGTAATAAAACAGTTCGCCTGCCTTGAGAGGCAGATCCTACCTTCTGGAAAGTGATTGACTTTATATAACCTATACAATGAGAACCGATAATGATTTAATAGCAGTCGTCAGAGATTTCATATCCCTGGGGTCACAGATCCGTGCGGATGGAGGGTGCACCCAAGATATTCAAAGGGAGCATCAATGACAATTTATACAGAATTATTAAATACAGGGGAATGGTGGGGTGGGAATCTCTGCATAATAAAAACGAGGGTCTCACAATTGATATTTACAAAAAATGCTGAATGTGCCAAGAAGGAAATAAGTGAATGTAAGCAAATCTGTCTATGAACATCAGAGCTGGAGGAGATTAGATCAAACACGATAAAGCAATAAAAGCCATAATGTCCTCTAGATACAGCTGCTTTCTGCCACATCAACAGACAGGGTAGAAAAATATATTCTGGGGCTCATTTAATGCTGCGCACATTTGCATCCAGCACATACAGTACATGCATAATGGTCCTGATACAGAGTCGTGCGCAATTCCAATACAATGGCGCGTAATTCAGCAATTATCGCAACTGTGCATGCGCAAAAAGTTCAGGAACCCCCCTGCAGTGCATGCATTCCACAGAGTGTACTCACAAAGGTGCTTTTGCATTCAGGACAGATGGTATCAAATATGGGCGTTCCCTGGTGGTGACTGGGAGGCGGCCTGAAGTGAACGCAAGAAAATTGAGTCACATGGGCTTGTTATGGGAGTTTCGTGGGCGTGTCAGTGATAGCGGCTACTTTTCACAGCCGCAGTTAGTGAGGCCATTTTCAGATGGAAAAACTGCACCTGCCGTAGGTCTGGTGCAAGTGTCGGTGGTGCACGTGTCAAGAATCACCGGCGGTGTTACAGCGTGCAGAGACACAGAAAGTGGACGACTCAGGGCTTGCACATATGAAACTACACCAGGGGATTGATGAAACCAGTATTTGCAAATAATGACAGCCGCAAGAAACGCAAAAGCAAATGCTAAATCAGGCCTCATAAGTGATAATTAATTATCTTATACATAGATGTGTCCGCATGAAGATATGTTTCTAAGAACTTTCAAAGCATTAAGGTATGGCCACATAGAGGAACACAGCTAGATCTTTGTGGGTCCCATAGCAAAACTGTGAAGGGGCCCCTCATAGCTACTAGAGGCAACTCTCTTGGCAGTGCTCTACCAGAGTGGGCGTGCCTAGTGCTACCCAGGGGGCGTTCTTACTGCCGCTAATCATTTACATATTTTTCTTTAAATTATGATTTTAATGCAAGCACTGGTCCTTCGGTATCACTAGACAGTGAATGAAAGCACTGCTCACCTTCATTTAGTTGTGCGTCTGTCCGCCCGTTCATCCATCTGTCCAGCTCCTCGAGAAGGCACCGTGTGGGGAATGCTGGGAGGTGTGACGTGACCGTCGCTCCCAGCAGGCAGGATATTATCAAACACTGCGATGGTAGGTGGCAGTAGTGTGCGATGGAGGTTAGTCCACACGGGAGATGACTCAACCAGGCGACGGTTTATTAACCAGACAGAAACAGGTAAACACAGAGATAATAAAGAAGGTACAGGTTATCTGGATTGTCTAGTTGCAGCCAGGTTGAACTATATCGACATTAAAGTGTTGACATTGTGGTGTTGACATGATGAATGTCTATATAATGTACTGTTGACCATCTGACTGGATACCTTCTGAGACAGCAGTCTGTAGCCCCTTGCAGTGGCAAATGCAGGATTTCCAGAGGGGGGTTTCCAAATGCTTAATTTTAGAGCGAGTGTGGTCTGTCAATGAAGAGGGAAGAATTAGTACTTATCCAGCTTTAACAAGCGTCATACAAAGTGTATTGTGTGTAATAATTCCAGCATATACAGGACCAGTGATCACATGCGTGATTAGATGCGTCAGTAGGGCCATCCTGCCTGAGCTGAATGTATTTATTTTAGATGTGGGCACCATTTCATACTATTGTAGCATGTCCGGGAGCCTGGAGGAGCAGCAGAAGAACCTAGCACTACCCTGGACATATATGTACATATTGGGCTCTATAGCAGTGCATCCCTAAGTGCATGTTTTCCAGATCTTCTAGTTGGTGCACAGGTTATTTATTACTGACTGATACTTATAAAAAGATCCACAGGTGGTGCTAATTATTTCATTTGTGATACTGAGAAGAACATGCAGCATGCAGGTGTGGGCAGATGGAAACCCCCCCTGTGTTTGCCTATGCCTTGATCTTTTATGACGGATATACGGGGGTTAGCTGTTGCCGCCACACTTGCAGAGCTGATAACAAGATCCAGCGTCCACAGCAAATCCTGTCCATATTTTTTTTTTCATTTTTGGAGCCAAGAGCAGATGGAGGTGTTAGGCAGCATTTGTACCAGGGCCAGATTCTCTGAACTCACAACCAATAAGGGGGATTTTCTTAAATCTGACAAACATAATGAATCTTTATCCACAAAGCTGTCAGCAGTAATACAGCCCGGCTGAACAAGAAACAGTACAACAAATTCATACAATTCAAATTGTCTCAGAAGGAGTTGTGACCTGTACTTGGCAACATCTTCCCACATAAGATGTACACCATATTCTGCATCTGCTTTGCATTGTAAGAGAGCATTTATTACAGGGAAATCTGCTGAGACATGGCAGACCAGTAATGAGGGATGCAGTCACTATTTAGACATTTACAGAGTCACCAATCATAATGTCAACATTACAATGTCGACATGTGAAATGTCAACATTCTGCCATAACTGGAGGGTTAGGACATTAGAGGAGGGGAGAGTTAGGGTTAGGCTACAGGAGGGGAGGATTAGGGGTAGGCATTAGGGGAAGACAGGCTGCAGCAGCAGAGGGTTAGGCTACAGGAGAGGAAACTGAGGTTTAGGCTATAGAGGGACTGCTCCAGAGGGTTAGGGTTAGCCTACATAAGGGGGGGTGTTAGGTGTAGTTGCTAGGGGAAGGATTAGGGTAAGGGGTACCACCACAGAAACATCCAGAAGTCACCGTCAGTTGACTGTCAGACCGGCTGAATCAGGTTGGTCACCACTGAACCACCAGTGACATTTTATCAGCATTCTAACCATATCGATATGTCATCAGTGTAGACACAATGAATGTCAACGTGGTCAAATTTGGCATACCAAGCACATCGACATTACATACATGTCGACATTCTAATCAGGTTCAAATCAGGTTATTAATGCTGACAAAATATACCAAACCTGGTGCAGAAGACAATTAAAAAACTAAAAAATTTTGGGTATATGTCACAGTACTGGGGTGATGTTGGTGGTGGTAGGGGTGGCATGGGCACAGTGGCATCTGTACAAATGTTTCTGCTTACAGTACTGTAAGTCAACCCTTATATGATGGATTTAACAGGACATGAGAAAAGTTTAATAAACCTGATGATTCAGGTCCCACAATGACACTTTTTGGCTGAGGACCTGGATCGCTTGCGAACGGGTCTGAATGAGACCCTGTGTGCAAGTGTACCTAGAAGAAGTGATGATGTTCTGAAGGCAAAGGGTGGTCACATATTGATTTGATATAGATCTCTCTTCTGTTCATTCACTTTGCATTTTGTAAATTGATAAAAATAAACTATGAACTATTTATGAAAGCATTCTTACATGGCAGCATTTTTTCACACCTGCCTAAAACTTTTGCACAGTATCGTGCCGAATTCAAATATGCATTCAGATTTTTTTCCATCGGCCAAAGTTTTTTTGGGTACATACGTTAAAGGTTTTATTAAATTAGTACTTTCTTACAGTAAGTCTAAATGATTAATATACACCTCATTCTGGCTGACCTAAAAAGTTGTAGATGATGATTTTCAGTCATATTTTGCCTTTGGGATGTCCCTCTTCATGGTCCAGCAATAGTTAGCCCACATACTGGAGCTCCATTTGGCTTGGTAACTCTTTTCTATCGTAGAAATCTGCTGATGGAAACGCTCGCCATGCTCAGCACTGACAGTCCCAAGATTTTCTGGGAAGAACTCTAAGTGGGAGTCCAAGAAGTGAAGTTTTAAAGACATGTTTTATCCCATAGCTTTGTACTGTACAAATTCATTAGATCACTCACTATATCACGATAGTTTTCTGCTTTAGGATTTCCAAGAATACAAGAACAGATATTTTTGAATGCCAGCCAGGCAGCTTTTTCCAGTGGATTTAATAGTTCCTGAAAATCTCCATCATCCATTACTGATCTTATTTGTGGCCCTATAAAAATTCCTTCTCTCAGTTTTGCATCACTTACTTTTGGAAATTTAGATTTCAAATGCATAAATGCAGCAGAGTTTTTATCAATTGTTTTTACACCTTGTTTCATCAGTCCTAGTGGAGGTAAATACACTTTTTCAGGATCCACTAAAGGGGTATTTAACACATTTTTCTGCCCAGGAATAAGAGATTCACGTTTAGGCCATTGTTCTCTAATGTAGTGAGACTTCCTATCCCTGCTGTCCCATTCACACAAGAAACAGCAGAATTGAGTCTACCCAAGTTGCAAGCCAAGCAATAAGGCAATGACCTTCAAATCACCACAGATAATCCAGTTATATTGTTCATACTGGATTTTTTCTAACAGCAAATTTATAGGTACTTGTGTACTTTACGGATTCATTGCAGAGAGAACCCAAGTGTCCTACACTCATTATTATTATCAATCATGATAATGTCTAAATCCCCTTCACAGAGAGGACCCTGACGTCATCAGCCAGTGTCCAGCGTCATTCCCAGTATCCAGCCTCATTCTCTACCATCCAAGTGGGCATAGTGGGGGAATATAACCTTGTAGCGAGCCACCGGCCCAAAGAGTGGTGAGCGCAGCGAGCCCGCGAGGGGACAACTTTCTTCTACACAAGTACCTTTCAAAACATTCATTGGGTTCTCTCTGCAATGAGTCCGTAAAGTACACAAGTACCAATTCATATTTTCATTCATCTCTTTCATATCAGCGGTCTATGGTACAGTTATTGGCATCATATGTCTCTTACATATCAGCGGTATACGCTACAGGTATTGTTGGGAATTTATTGCTGTTATGTAGAAGACCCAACTTTTGATGAGTTTATGATGAGTCTATGATGAATTTATGATGAGTCTATGATAACTCTGTGAACAATTGCCACTCATCTGGCCAGAGCTGATGTCCAAGAGCCTCCATAACAGAGCAAACGTTCTTACAATAAACAATACCTTTTTCTTCAGATAAGGAGTCTTTGGAATCACTATGGCGGGTGCGATAGCTGCATAATCTTACATCTTTGAGGAGTAGATTCCATGCTTTGAGTCTGGAACTTAAAAGGTCAGATTGTTGTTTAGACAAGTGTAAATCCCAAATGAGATCATTAAGACCTCCTTGAGATAAAAAGTGAGGTGCTGATGATCAGCTTGCTTCCAGTGTAGGGTCACTTCTCAGATTGCTGTCTGTTCTTCATCAGTATGAGTTAGATGAGAGTCAGAGTTATCACTTAGGGTCACAAAATCTGGACACTTTGGCACAGGAAACTTTTCCTTATGTAACACAGGGTATGTGGTGATGAGACCGGGGGACGCATGGCCGCCGGTCTCAATACCGACAGCGTAATCCCGGCAAGGGATCTAACATAGGCGTCAAAATACCAACGCCTATGTTAATCCCGATGCCAGAACTCCGACAGGACGCCGGACCGATCGTCCAATGCCGGAGATAACTATGCACGTAGCCGGGGATGGGGGGTTAGGTTTAGGGAACCCCCGATGGGACTTAGGGTTAGGCCTTCCCCTGGGGAGGGTTAGGGTTAGGCTAGGGGAAGGGGGGGTTAGGTTTAGGCACTAAGGGGGAGGTTAGGGTTAGGCACCCCCCCAGGAGGGTTAGGTTTAGGCTGCGGAGAGGGGGGGTTAGGTTTAGGCACTAACGGGGGGAGGTTAGTGTTAGGCACCCCTAAAGGTGGGTTAGGAGGTGAACGGGTTAGTAATAATAAATGTACCTTCGCTGTCAGGATCTCCTCCATCGGGCAGCCGGCGTTGGGATTTGAACTGCCGGGCTCAAGTCCGGCGGTCAAACATACACAGCATATGTGTGCGGCCTAGGTCTTAGCCAGATCACCAACTTTCCAACTGAACCTATCGCAGCGTTCTAAAAAAAACTAGTGCCGGTATGCATCATCCCATATATGGCAGAGAGCTCCAAGCGTTAATCCTACCTTTATGCAATCTACCCCCGGCTATTGGCAAGTAACAAGTGCCCATGAGTGAGGCAGAGCTCATCAGTCTTGCGCATTTAGTATGTCCCCCATACAATGCAATATAAACATTCATATAACTATATACATTATTTTTACAAAAATGTAAATACACATATACACATATATATAAATAGAGGTAAATATAATTGTGTATATATATATATATATATATATATAAACTATGGATGAGCGGGTTCGGATTTCTGAAATCCGAACCCCCCCGAGCCCCCCCGATCCGAGTCAGATCCGAGTCAGGCTCGACTTTTCCCGCCTGACTCGGATCTGAAATCGAGGCAAAACGTCATCATCCCACCTTCCGGGTCTCGCGGGTTTTGGATCCTATATAAGGTACCCGCGTCGGCGCCATTTTCTCACTCGGCTGTGGACAGTGAAGAGGGAGGGTGGGAGTTAGGGCTGGCTTGGCTGTGTAGTGTAGTGCAGAGTAGTGTTGTGCTGTGCTGTGCTGCGCTGTGCTGCTGTTGTCCACTACTTCAAAGTCCATAGGGGCTGGCTGTGTTGTGCTGTGCTGCTGTTGTTAATAGGGTCTGTGTCCACTACTTCAAAGTCCATAGGGGCTGGCTGGACTGTGTTGTGCAGTCAGTTCTCCATAGGGGCTGTGTCCACTCCAAAGTCCTGTGCAGTGTCCCAGTCCTAAAGGGGTGCTGTAGTGTTGTCCAGGGGGTGCTCTGTCCATCAGGGGTGCTCCCCCCAAGTGCTAAAAAAATAATATTTTTTCTGTGTTTGTGAATTGTGTGCGCAGTAGCCGCACGTGCATCAACAAAGTAGTGCCAAGCGTGCGCCTGTGTCATAAGTAAAGGGCCGGCTGGCTTGACCGTTAAAGGGTGCTGTAACCCCCAAAGAACACTCCAGTACAAACCAAAAAAAAAAATATTTTCTGTGTTTGTGAATTGTGTGCGCAGTAGCCGCACGTGCATCAACAAAGTAGTGCCAAGCGTGCACCTGTGTCATAAGTATAGGGCCGGCTGGCTTGACCGTTAAAGGGTGCTGTAACCCCCAAAGTACACTCTAAACCAAATAACAAAATATTTTCTGTTTGTGAATTGTGTGCGCAGTAGGCGCAGGTGCATCAACAAAGTAGTGCCAAGCGTGCGCCTGTGTCATAAGTAAAGGGCCAACTGGCTTGACCGTTAAAGGGTGCTGTAACCCCCAAAGTACACTGAAAACCAAATAACAAAATATTTTTTCTGTGTTTGTGAATTGTGTGCGCAGTAGCCGCACGTGCATCAACAAAGTAGTGCCAAGCGTGCGCCTGTGTCATAAGTAAAGGGCCGGCTGGCTTGACCATTAAAGGGTGCTGTAACCCCCAAAGTACACTCCAGTCAAAACCAAATAAATTTTTTTTTTCTGTGTTTGTGAATTGTGTGCGCAGTAGCCGCACGTGCATCAACAAAGTAGTGCCAAGCGTGCGCCTGTGTCATAAGTAAAGGGCCGGCTGGCTTGACCGTTAAAGGGTGCTGTAACCCCCAAAGTACACTCCAAACCAAATAACAAAATATTTTTTCTGTGTTTGTGAATTGTGTGCGCAGTAGCCGCACGTGCATCAATAAAGTAGTGCCAAGCGTGCGCCTGTGTCATAAGTAAAGGGCCGGCTGGCTTGACCGTTAATGGGTGCTGTAACCCCCAAAGTACACTCCAAACCAAATAAAAAAATATTTTCTGTGTTTGTAAATTGTGTGCGCAGTAGCCGCACGTGCATCAACAAAGTAGTGCCAAGCGTGCGCCTGTGTCATAAGTAAAGGGCCGGCTTGCTTGACCGTTAAAGGGTGGTGTAACCCCCAAAGTACACTCCAGTCCAAACCAAAAAAATATATATTTTCTGTGTTTGTGAATTGTGTGCACTGTGGCTGCACGTGCATCAACAAAAGAGCAGCGACAAGCGTGCGCCTGTGTCCCATAAGTAAAGAGCCGGCTGGCTCATTTCTTAAAGGGTGGTGTAACCCACAAAGTGCTCTACTCTCCAGCAAAAATAAAAAAATATTTTCTGTGTTTGTGTGCGCTTTAGCCGCACGTATATATCAATATAACATAAATGGAGGACCAAACTTTCTCTGACAAAAATAAAATAGGGAAAGATCAAGAACCACTTCCTCCTAGTGCTGTTGCAGCTGCTGGGAGTTGTTCATCATCCCAGAGAGGAAGTAGGAACACCACCACTTTTACTAAACAATTGACCCTCCAACAGTCCCTAGCGATGAGGATGAAGTACGACAGTCATCCAGAAGCAAAACGTATAACTGAGGCCTTGACTGCTATGTTGGTGTTAGACGTGGGTCCGGTATCCGCCATTAGTGCAGTGGGATTTAGACAATTGATGGAGGTAGTGTGTCCCTGGTTCCAAATCCCGTCTAGATTCCACCTGCATCCTCAAAGCAGCAGCGACAAGCGTACGTCTGTCTGTTAAAGGGTGGTGTAACCCTCAAAGTGCGCTCCACAAACAATAAAAATATATTTTTTTTTTCTGTCTTTGTGAATTGTGTGGGCTGTAGCCGCACTTGCATCCTCAAAGCAGCAGCGACAAGCGTGCGTCTGTCTGTTAAAGGGTGGTGTAACCCTCAAAGTGTGCTCCACAAACAATAAAAATATTCTTCTTTTTTTTTCTGTCTTTGTGAAATGTGTGGGCTGTATCCGCACCTGCATCCTTAAAGCAGCAGCGACAAGCATGCGTCTGTCTGTTAAAGGGTGGTGTAACCCACAAAGTGCGCTCCACAAACAATTAAAAAATTCTTATTTTTTTTTCTGTGTTTGTGAAATGTGTGGGCTGTAGCCGCACCTGCATCCTTAAAGCAGCAGTGACAAGCGTGTGTCTGTCTGTTAAAGGGTGGTGTAACCCTGAAAGTGCGCTCCACAATCAATTAAAAAATACTTATCTTTATTTCTGTCTTTGTGAAATGTGTGGGCTGTAGCCGCACCTGCATCCTTAAAGCAGCTGCGACAAGCGTGCGTCTGTCTGTTAAAGGGTGTTGTAACCCTCAAAGTGCGCTCCACAAACAATAATTTTTTTTTTTTTTTTCTGCCTTTGTGAAATGTGTGGGATGTAGCCGCACCTGCATCCTTAAAGCAGCAGCGACAAGCGTGCGTTTATCTGTTAAAGAGTGGTGACACCCTCAAAGTGCGCTCCACAAACAATAAAAATATTCTTCTTTTTTTTCTGTCTTTGTGAAATGTGTGGGCTGTAGCCGCACCTGCATCCTTAAAGCAGCAGCGACAAGCGTGCGTCTGTCTGTTAAAGGATTACATCGGTGACAGCATCCAAGAAGGCATGTCAGACAGTCCGTACCTGTACTGGCAGAAAAAAGAAGCAATTTGGAGGTCCCTGTACAAACTGGCTCTATTTTACCTGAGTTGCCCCCCTTCCAGTGTGTACTCCAAAAGAGTGTTTAGTGCAGCCGGGAACCTTGTCAGCAAAAGGCGTAGGAGGTTGCTTCCATAAAATGTGGAGAAGATGATGTTCATAAAATGAATTATCAACTCTTCCAGGGAGACCAGCCTCCAGAACGTACAGAGGGACCTGTGGTTGGGGATTCCAGCGGGGACGAATTAATACTCTGTGAGGATGAGGATGTACACAACACTGAAGAGGGTGAGGAATCGGAGGATGAGGACGACATCTTGCCTCCGTAGAGCCAGTTTGTGCAGGGACGGATTAATTGCCAGCTTGTTTTGTGGGGGCCCAAACGAACCAATCATTTCAGCCACAGTCGTGTGGCAGACCCTGGCGCTGAAATGTTTGGTTTGTTAAAGTGTGCATGTCCTATTTATACAACATTAGGGTGGGTGGGAGGACAATTCCATCTTGCACCTCTTTTTTTTCTTTGCATTATGTACAGTTTAGGGCCTAGTTTTTCAAACTGCCATCCTGTCTGCCACTGCAGTGTCACTCCTAGATGGACCACTTGTTTGTGCCGCCCACTCGTATCTCTTAGCATAGTCATCCAGCTACCTCGGTGCAACCTTTTGGATATCAAAACACTATTGTGAGGTGCTCAGAATAGACTGGAAATGAGTGCAAATTAAGGTTATTGAGGTTAATAATAGCATAGGAGCAGAAAAACCTACAAATTCTGTGATTTTAGCTGTTTTTTTGCTTTTTTTAAAAAAAATACAGATCCAAAACACAAAACCCAGAACCCAAAACACGGAAGGGTGGTTTTGGCAAAACCAATCCAGATCCAAAACACAAAGAAAGATCCAGATCCAAAACCAAAACACAAAACACGAAAAGTGGCCGGTGCACACCCCTAATATATATACATATACATACTTATATATTACATAATGGAGACTGCTACTATGGATATAATTTCATATAGAATGAAGTCAAGTGCTTCCAATTTATAAGCAAAGCAGCTTTCATAAACAAAAAGAAAGGTAGCTGAAGGCTGCATATGCCTGATGCTACATAAGACTCTGTATATGGGGGTTAGAGAAGCTCATTGGGTTTTCATGTCAATCTGCCTTATGATTGACAGGCCTAGGCTGGTTAAAACAGCCTATCACAGATTTGGTGGGGAGGGCTTAGCTCACATACTTAAAGAAGGGGAAGCAGTTTCTACTTCCTCGTTGTGACTTGCAAATTCAGAGTTAAGTGCATTTCATAGTTATCTCTGTCGGCCATATTGTTTTTTCAGACTCTCATTATTTAATGCTTTAATATTCCTTCATCCCTGACACTCAACACTACAATCTTCCTGCTATCACTTCCTTTTTCCCCACTTTCTTCCCTGTCTATTCTTTTTCTATTTACAGTCTCTCACCATGTCTTTTCCCAGGCGTTCAGCCCCCCCCCTCTGTCCTGGCTGATCTTGCTTACCCACTATCAGCGTCCAGCCCCGCCCGGCCTCCACCTCCTTCACGCATACCTGTTTTGGGCAGCGCGGGCTCGCGACCCCCCTTTGCCCAGTCATCCGCCCGCGGCGATAGCCGCGCTGTCCCCGCGCCGGGCGCCTCCAGCAGCCCGGTCGCGCGCGGCCCGCCGGCTCCCTCTTCTCCCCCCCGCCAGCCGCGCGTGCTGCCGGGCGCGGCAATTAATCCCGGCCAGCCTGCCCCTGCTCTCCCAGCTCGCGGGTCACATGACCCCGCCCCAGCCACGCCGGTTATCGGCGCCGCGTTCAGCGGGCTGCGCTCTCCCCCTCCAGCTCCCATGTTAGGTGCCCAGGCCCGGGCGCAGGTCCCCCATACACAGGCCCCCCTCCCCCCCTCACACCAAGCAGTCTCCACAGACGATGAGGGAGACTGCTTGGCGGCTGTCCCCTATCAGGCCTCAGGAGGGCAGCCCACATGACGCGCTGCCCCCTACTCCTGATCCGCAGCCCCCCCTGCAGGCGAGCATTTCACCTGCTCTCACTGGTCTGGCCTCGGTGCAGGCTCCTGCGCTTTCACAGGGCAGTTATGCTAATACCAGCTGCGCTCCAGCTGCAACTTCCGCAGTCGCACACCAGGCTTTCGTCCCTAACGCTCCCGCATTTTCGCCCGCAGTAGGTGTTGGTGCCCACCCTGGCCTTAGTGGGTCGAGTGTTCCACACACTTCACAGGTCACATCCCCATGGATGCATGCACCCATGCCAGCCTCCTTTTTGCACGCACCGCAACACTCAATGTTTCCGTATTGGCCCACATTCTACCAGCCTTTGGCACAAGGGTCTGCTGCGACTGGTCCTTACCCCTATTGGGCTCCTCCAGGTTTGGGGTCTGCTACACCGCCAAGTTCTAACCAACCCCCTCTCATCGGCCCACACCCTGCTTCAGACGGTGGGTCGTTAAATATGATTGAGCAACCACAATCTGTAGGGACAGTTCCTGCTGCTAATATGACACACGGGGTTGGGCTTGTTGATACTGCCGCTCCTCTTTCTTTTACAGCCCCTTCCGAAAATCCAGAGAACAGAGTGGAGAACACGCTCAGGACCCCGCAGACTCCACAGACGCAAGCTTCAGATAAAGACGGAAGAGCTACGGCCGCGGTCGCCGGCGTTGGTGAGGAGGGTTGTGATGATATTGTACCTGGCAGCGATAGCTCAAGCACCAGCGATTCTAGTTCTACCTCAGGTTCGCCTAAGAGGCCGCGCAAGCTCATGTGCATGCTAGAGCGGCATTTTAAAGGAAAGGATGCAGGAGTAGGGGTTAAGCCAGCCAGGGCGCCAGCAGCCTCTGCAGCTTCGGAGGCCGATTTAGTACATTGCTCCAATACGGCTAAGGGTAAGTTCAGGCTCATACAACACTTGTCGTACCCTGTCGGCCGGTCTGTTAACGACGCCATCGAGCCTAACATTTGTAGCGTGAGTTACCAATCTTTTGACGAGGCACTACGGCTTGTTAGAAGTTTTGGGCTCGGGGCACTAATGGCGAAGGTGGATATCGAGTCTGCCTTCCGTTTGTTGCCATTACACCCCGAATCTTTCCGGCTGCTGGGTTTTAAGTTCGACGGTTCTTATTATGTGGATCGCTGTTTGCCTATGGGCTGCGCAGTCTCTTGCGCGTTCTTCGAGAAGTTTAGTACTTTTCTTCAATGGTGCATTCAGACGGGTTCTGGTCATGCAGGTATTACACATTACCTGGATGACTTTTTAGTTGTGGGACCAGCGGGTCATACCACGTGCGGCGATGTGCTTTTTTCAGTTAACTCATTGTTCCATACCCTTGGGGTGCCCATCGCGCATGAGAAAACAGAAGGTCCAGACACGTGCTTATCCTACCTGGGGATACAGATAGACACATCGGCCGGCTGTTGTCGCTTACCTGGGGACAAGGTTCAGCGGTTGGGAGAGCAGATTAGTCATTGCATAGCAGCAAATTAGGTTTCGTTACGGGAAGTGCAATCGTTGTTAGGGTTGTTGCATTTTTCATGCTGTGTGATACCAATTGGGAGAGTTTTGTGTAGGAAGCTGGAGAGGGCCACTTCGGGTATATCTTTACCCCATTACAAATTGCGACTGCCTAGGGAAATCAAGGACGATCTGACTTTGTGGTTGTCGTTCTTGGACAAGTTTAATGGAGTTAGGATTTGGCCCTCCCCGCCCGTCAATAGCAAGTGTCTCCAGCTGTTCACTGATGCGTCAGGGGCATTCGGTTTTGGCGCTTATTTTGATGGCGATTGGTGTGCCGAGCCTTGGCCGGAGGCTTGGCATGCCTCGGGTTTGATGGCTAATATGCTTCTATTGGAGCTTTTTCCAATAATTGTTGCCGTTGAGCTCTGGACCCACAAATTGAGTAATCTGAACATTGTGTTCTGGTGTGACAATTTGGGGGTTGTGCAAGCCATTAATAACCAAAAGTCGTCTTTCATGCCCGCTTTGTGCTTAGTCAGGCATTTGGTCCTCCGTTGTTTAGAGGCGAATATTGGTTTTAGGGCGTGTCACGTCCCGGGGACTGAAAACTGTATAGCAGACGCATTGTCACGTTTCCAGTGGTTGAGGTTTAGGGGCTTAGCTCCTAAGGCGAGTTTGCAAGGTTTAATTTGTCCTCCTTCTGTGTGGCAGATTGTCGAGCCGGCATAGAAGGGTTGGCGACCATGGCATTAGCGCCGTCTACGCGTCGCGCATACCTTGCGGCCTGGAGGGATTGGGAGCACTTCCTCGGGTCAGAGGTTGCTTCAGGTAAGACAGAAGAGCAATGTCTTAGTGCTTTTGTATGGGGCTGTTACGAAGGAGGCAGATCCAGGCCGTCCACTAGCACGGCCCTAGCTGGGATTGCTTATTTTTCAAAACTATATTGCAGAACAGATCCAACTAAATCCTTTTTAGTTTCTAAAGCCATGAAAGGATGGGCTCATTGCAACAAGCCCAAGGAGGATAGGAGGTGGCCCATTGACCTTTCGTTGTTGCGTTCGCTAGTCGAAATAGTCACGACGGTAGCTGCGGATCCACACGAGGCAGCCCT
Source organism: Taudactylus pleione (assembly GCA_031769625.1). NCBI lineage: Eukaryota > Metazoa > Chordata > Amphibia > Anura > Myobatrachidae > Taudactylus > Taudactylus pleione. Next base: position 6,901,578 of record JAUIMM010000008.1, on the reverse strand, counting down.
GTTCCAGGTTGCTTTTTCAATGGCTTTTTACGGGGCCTTTAGAATCTGCGAGCTGGTTGCGTCATCCAAGGGATCGTTGGATTCTGGATTGTTAGCGGAGAATGTAGTCCTTAAGGCAGATTCCCTGTTGTGCAAAATTCACCGCTCAAAAACCGATCAGCTGGGCCGGGGACGATAGATCACCCTCAAGGAGCAGTCTCAGTCAACAGCGTGCCCCATTTCGTTGGCAGTTAAGTTTGCCAGTTTACGCCCCGACGGCTGTTCTCACTGGCTGGCGCACGCTAATGCCTCTCCCCTCACAAAATTTCAATTTTCAGCTGTATTTAAGCATTGTTTACTGGCCTTAAAATTGGATACGTCTGCGTACGGCACTCATTCTTTTAGGATAGGGGCTGCCACGTGCGCTGCGGAGGAGGGCATGTCAGTTAGCAGCATTCAGTCGCTTGGCCGCTGGAAATCGTCCGCTTACAAGCGGTACATCAGGCCTACCACCAGCAGCTAGGAATGCGCTCCCTGCGGGGTCGACCCAGACTTTTACTCGTCACCATTGTGGGGGTATGAAGGGATTTGGCCGAAAGTAATTTTTTTTACCTCGGGGGAAAGAAAGAAAGAAATGAAAAATGAATGAATAAAGAAAGAAATGAAACAAAATAAAATGAATGAATAAAGAAAGAAATATAAAAATAAGAAAATAAAAAAAAATGAAAAAATAAAAAAAAAAACAACAAAGAAATAACAAAGAATTTATACCCCCGATGGTTTTTTTAGATTGTTTTACCTTCGCCTGGGTCGCCTGCTCCTTTCCTCATTATCGCGCTACCCCTCCTTTCCTCCCTTCCTTCCCTCGGCTGCCCAATTATGTTTCAAATTGGTGTTGTTTTGTTGTGAAATTGTTGTATTGGCCTGTATGTCCTTGTTAATGGATTAGCATTAACTGTTTTGGGATTAATCTGATTACAGATACATCTCAAGACGGCTCGCCTATTTGGTTTATCGGGCATTCCTTCATTTAATGGGCGGGGCAATCGCATTTATCCACCAGGGCAGCAGGTCTATTGAGCGGTCGGGAGGTTAGGTGGTTAGGTGTCAGGGGGCTTAGATGGGAGGGAATCATTTCACTTGTCACTGAGTCCATTGGGGGACACCTGGGTGCTTGGTTTTGCATGCCGGTGGCAACGATCTGGGGAGAGGGACAGGTATCAGCCTTATACTTCGTATTAAAGCTGATTTAGAAGAGGTGCAGTCTCGATGGGATCCCATTAGAATAATATGGTCTGACATCACCCAACGTCAAGTGTGGCGATGCCCTTACAGCGCGGCGGTCTTAGACCGGACGAGGAAGAAAGTCAATGCTTCTGTTGGTAACTTCGTTGCAGCAAGAGGGGGTTCTGTCATTAAACACCCTTATGTCAAATATGATGACCCCAGTTTGTTTCGTTCGGACGGGGTGCACCTTAATGAAGCGGGCATGACTCTTTTTTTGCGTAGCCTTTTCTCCGCATTTGGGGTGGAATTGTAGTTTTGGTGGCGTGCTGCGGTTCTGTTAGACCTAGCGTTGGCGGAAAAGCATTGCTTCTCAGCGGCCCAACAGGGCGCAAGTGGTAGTTGCGGGGCGCCTGCCTTTCCCAGGGCAAGTTGTCTCTGCCCTTAAGGGGGGACCTGGGCTTCTTCCTAGAGGAGGGGCTCAGGAGTACTAAGCCAAATGAAAGGGGGTGTAGCCTATCGTAGCTCAGGTTGTGTCAGAGGCCTTCAGGTAGCCTCATTCATAGTTTATTCGTGGGCTAGAGCTCGGAAAGCAATGCTTTTCATTCGCCACCAAAGAGATTTGTATTTAATAAATATTTGTTCAATTTTGATTCCACTTCAGTTGTCCGTGTCTTCATTAAGGTCAGTTAAGACAATAACATCTGTGTAAGGATTTAACGCCTCAGGACATAGAGGGCTTAAGGTAGCTGAAGGCAGCATATGCCTGATGCTACATAAGACTCTGTATATGGGGGTTAGAGAAGCTCATTGGGTTTTCATGTCAATCTGCCTTATGATTGACAGGCCTAGGCTGGTTAAAACAGCCTATCACAGATTTGGTGGGGAGGGCTTAGCTCACATACTTAAAGAAGGGGAAGCAGTTTCTACTTCCTCTTTGTGACTTGCAAATTCCCACCCGTCCCTACCCAATTGTTGATGCATTGTTTTTGTTATTTATCTTCTTTTAGCTATATTGTGAGGTGGAAAAGCATTGCTTCTCAGCGGCCCAACAGGGCGCAAGTGGTAGTTGCGGGGCGCCTGCCTTTCCCAGGGCAAGTTGTCTCTGCCCTTAAGGGGGGACCTGGGCTTCTTCCTAGAGGTGGGGCTCAGTAGTACTAAGCCAAATGAAAGGGGGTGTAGCCTATCGTAGCTCAGGTTGCGTCAGAGGCCTTCAGGTAGCCTCATTCATAGTTTATTCGTGGGCTAGAGCTCGGAAAGCAATGCTTTTCATTCGCCACCAAAGAGATTTGTATTTAATAAATATTTGTTCAATTTTGATTCCACTTCAGTTGTCCGTGTCTTCATTAAGGTCAGTTAAGACAATAACATCTGTGTAAGGATCTAACGCCTCAGGGCATAGAGGGCTTATTGTCTTTAATTATGTGTAGTAACCAGAAAGCGCTAAAATAAATAAACCTATATGATGTAACATAATTTTAGCTGGCATTATGTATAAAATAAAATAAAACGGATCTGCAAGATGTAATCAGTTAAAAGGACACACATAAAATGCACACATGCTGTTATTCTTCCTGACCGAGGCAACGGCTCCTGGAAGCAGTGGTGTTCACTTCGTCTGGCTCTTCGCAAGCGGCTGCACTATCTCTATGTTACGTGCTGAGCGCTGTAAGTGTATAGCCCAGGGGAGGCTCCACGGGGGATATAGATGTATAGTCACTGTTGCTGGGTGCCTTTCTTCACCAACGCGTTTCTTTACAATGAGTAACTTGTTCAAGGTGATCAGTCTGGTTCTCCTCCACACCTTTATTTAGTTAGGTCACAGCCCATTGGCTATATTATACGGCAGTCCAGAGTGTTTCAATAAAAATAAAACTTTATTCAAAGCACTTTAAAAACTTTTATGAACTTTTATGAAGCTTAAAAAATGCGTTGGTAAAGAAAGGCACCCAGCAACAGTGACTATACATCTATATCCTGACAAAGTGAACATAACTGATTCCAGGAGCCGTTGCCTTGGTCAGGAAGAATAACAGCACGTCGGCTAGATGCATTGGCTGTGGGGAGAAGATCATTCGGTAGGGTAAGATAGGGAAAGTATTCAGATCTTACTGTGCTGGAGCCTGGGGGGATAATAACTACATACTGTACACATGAAAGGGGCTATGAACATCTTTTAAGTGTGTGTTTTATGTGTGTCATTTTAACTGATTACATATTGCAGATCCCTTTTATTTTATATATAGTGACAGGTACAATTATGTTACATCATATAGGTTTATTTATTTTAGTGCTTTCTGGTTACGACACATAAGGATATCTTACAATTGGCCTTTTAACATATCGCTCACCGACTAAAAAAAAAAAATCTAACACTGATTTGGAAAAAAAAACCCTATACCTTCCATTAACATTATGCAAAAACCAATAGTATTTTCACAATGGTGTGATTACTACAGTATACTAAAATCTCCCCATTATTGGCTGCTCCGAATGAATGCTTTAATTAGTCACATAGGGGATTTTGGAACGCCGCCCACCATGACGTCTACTTTGATGTTGGGCACCTCATTGAATACAATAGGGGAGAGCCGCGCAGACCCTGGAGAATGCGGACGGCACTGGCAACGCTTCTACTGATAACAGGTACGCTGCATATGAGAACACCAGATTTATCGGCAAAGTGTGGCTGAGCGCAGCGTTAGGTCAGTAGTGCGTCCCTCCTATTGTCTGGATGATTTAAACACTTTCTTGGCCTTATTGAAAATATTCTCACAGCTAATACAAAAAATTCTTCTGCTAACAGGCTCCTCTATGGTGAGGGACACCCAGGGGCAGTGGGAAATGCAGGATTTTGAAAGGGGGGTTCCAAATCTTTGGTTACCGAACCAATGAAAAGACATCTAGTCACAAATAAATAGATAGACAGACAGATAGATATGAGATAGACAGACAGACAGGTAGATAGACAGACAGGTAGACAGATAGATAGATAGATGATAGATAATACATAGATAGATAGATAGATAGATAGATAGATAGATAGATAGATAGATAGATAGATAGATAGAAACAGCTTACACAGGATTTAGGACCACTACAATAAAATATACCACTCAGCCCATGACAGGGTACACACACGTTGACTGACACAGACACACACAGACACACACACACCCCTATCACTAAAAAACAAGAATGCAGAAGGCAAATAAATACAGCCAGCATGATTTATTAAAGACCCCCTCCCACCAGTAATGGTCCCCCCTTTGCAGTGTCCCCAGTAGTAGTCCCCCTTATGCAGTGGCCCCAGTAGTACAGTAGTGCCCCTTATATATTGCCCCCAGTAGTAGTCCCCCCCTATGCAGTGCCCCCAGTAGTAGTCCCCCTATGCAGTGCCCCCAGTAGTAGTCCACCTATGCAGTGCCCAAAGTAGTGCCCCTTATATAGTGCCCCCAGTAGTAGTCCCCTCAGTAGTGCCCCCAGTAGTAGTTCCCCCAGTAGTGCCCATTATATAGTGCCCCCAGTATTAGTTCCCTCAGTAGAGCCCCTTATATAGTGTCCCAAGTAGTAGTCCTCCTATTCAGTGCCCCCCAGAATGGGCCACCCTCCTATTCAGTGCCCCCAGTAGCGATTCCCCTATACAGTGTCCCCAGTAGCAGCCACCCCCTCTATATAGTGCCAAAAGTAGCAGCCCCCTATACAGTTCCCCCAGTAGCGCCCCCTATACAGTGCCCCCAGTAGCGGCCCCCCCTATACAGACCCCAGTAGCAGTGCCCATGCCCCTTTCACACAAAAAACCCCCCCAAAAAACAATTTACCTGAATCCCGCTCCTGCCGCGTCCGCCGCTGTCCGCTCCCCTGGGCCCGCTCTGCCCTATGGGAGAGATGTCATGACGTCTCTCCCAGAAGGCGGAGCTCATGAGTGAGCCTGCTCCCTCCATGGACGCAGCAGCCAATGAGTCTGAATCTCATTGGCTGCTAAAATAAACACACTGCCGCCAGGTAGTACGAGCATACTACCCGGTGCCGGCGGTGGTGTGGTTGTTAGTGTGTAGTGCAGACTGCGGTCTGCGCTACACTTTGTGATCGGCAGGCAGGGGGGGGTTTCTGGGTACTCAGAAACCCCCCTCTGTGCGTGCCTGAGGGGTCACAGGAGAATGCGCTGAGCCCTGATTAGAGCAGCGCAGCACATATGCTCCTCTGACCTGACCAGGGGGTCAGGGCTACACCAGCAGGTCAGACTGCATGGAGGAGGAGGAAGCTGCTGGAGGCTCCACATAAAGGTGAGAGTGGGGAGGGACTACAGGGACACATATTTGTATGCCCCTGTCTGTTTGTCTGTGTGTATGACAGGCCATAAAGAACACTAAAATATGAGAAAAGATAACTATCACAAATACGCTGATGGAAAAATTCTAATAACATATTTGAATTCAGAATGTAAAACTACACTAGAGTCACTATTCAGTTTTCACCAGTGATCTAACATCATTAAAAGTGTAGATTTTGTTTTTTTACAGCAGATTCCAATGTTAAGTTAAAATATAACAATTTTTCAAATAATATTAGACCTAAGTTTCCTTAAGGTTAAAGTAACAAGAGGTCTGATGCTAATACACCATTGAGCCGGTTATTGTTTAAACTAACAGGTGATATTAAATGTAAGAGATCCACTTTTTATCGCATGTAAACATGTAATGAATAAAACATTTTGAGGTTAGTTCTAAAGCAAAATTTTTGTTTTAGAATAAAAAAAAAAAAAAATCATTACCCGTGACACGTTCTATGGTACCTATGTTCTTCAATGTAAGAATCGATTGCAATACAAAGGAAAAACAGCCAACCGCTAAGAGTTTGATGTCTGGAACATAGGAGAAATATTTTAAAATAAATGACAAATGTAGAGTTTATCAAAACACTTCGAAGTAAACCATCAAAGTTACAACGTGGACCTGAAGGCAACAGAGCGGGGCAGACGTAACAGATCGAAGTGGAGATGGATATACTGAAGGAAATTTGAAGGTCTTGAAGGCCTTTTAGATATTCAGACTCCAGATCTTACACCAAGAGGCAGGGGCGTCTTAGGAGAGGAGGGGGCCCGTGTGCACTCCCCGTGTGGGGCCCCCTCCTCTCTCCCCTGTGGCCGGCAGCAGACTGATGCGGCTGGCCAGCCACCAGAGCATTAGTTGACTTTGGGCGCTAGAGTGTGCCCGGAGTCTACTACGTATGCACAGAACACCAGAAAAATGGCAGCCGCAGCCATTTTCCGGTGTTCTGAGCAGCGCTGACACCCGACGCGGGACCACGGATAGGTGAGCTTAAAATAATATGGGTGTAGCGGGAGTGGTCCTGCACACACGGCACCCATTATAGATACACCACTGCCAAGAGGGTTTCCATGAAACTGTTGAGTTTAGATTTAAATATATATATATATGGGTTGGGTACGGGATGCCGGCTCTCAGGATGCTGGCACACTGGATCCCGCTGGTCAGAATCCCGACACCGTGGCATCCTGACACGGTTAGGATACCGACACCTGCAGGTAAGTATTCTAACCCTACTCCTGCCCCTAACACTCCCTCCCCACAGCCTAAATCTGTGATTATGAGATTAAAATGATAATTTTAGATAAATAATACACACTGATGTACAGATCAGCCTCACAGCATAGGCCAGGGCCATTGAGAGATCAACTGGGCCTGGGTACTGTAGAGAAGGCCATTTCCCTTCCGGAAAAAAAAAAAGTTTGTGCGGATCCGGAAACTGGCGCTGCGTGCTGCAAGGGGCCCGAGTAAACAGGAACCCCCCCCTCTTTTGGCACCCCTGAGGATTTGTTTAGGCCCTGAGTGCCGCCACCAGCCTGTGAGTAATACTTGTTGGGGATGGCACTGTGGAAATGTTCCTATATTGGTGATCGTTGAATATTTTTGGCTCAGTTCTCCCAAGTGACATATACACATGGGACACTCAGGCAAATCCTTTACATGGTACACACAGAGAGAGTTACGGCTCATAGCACTGCTGATCCATATTAAAATCTATTGTAGAAATGAAGAGCTCATGTGACCCTAACTTGATATATATACAATTTAACGCAGCGTTTACATCTCTTAATAAAAAAAAAATAATTATATATTTACAATCTTCCGGCATTATAGATTGTGGGCCTGATTCAGAGTTAGGTGAAAAAGAAAATATTAAGTAGCAAAAAAGTAGCAATTTGCTCCAGGAAGATACCATGTTGCAGGACTAGGGATTGAAATGTATTGATTAATTGCATACAGGTTTATCACTGGCTGCTTCTACATTTAGTGAACAAATACAGGGCAGTTTTGGGCCTAATTCAGACCCACTTGCGAGCGCTCGCAAGCGGGTCGATGTTGGCTCAGTGCGCATGCGCACGGCGGACCCGGCTCCATCGTGCGCATGCACAAGACCCGGATAGCGACGGTCAAGCCGTCGCTATGGGTCTCGTACCAAAGGGGGCGTGCTGTCGATAGTGAGTGACAGCATGCCCCCTTTGGTGGGCGTGCCTGGGAGCGTGGCTACCCAGACGGAGGCGTTCCTATGGGAACGCCTACTGTCTGGAGCCGGCCCCACTGACATCACAAGTGATGTCAGTGGGAGTGCCTTCGGCTCTGATAGAGCCGAAAGCACTCCAGGGCTTGCGGCAACGAGACCCTACCACAAGGGTCTCGTCGCAAGCCCGATGGTCGCGATGGTCTTGACCATCGCGACCATCTTTTTGGCTGCTCGCTATAGCTGTGGGTGGTCACCCACAGCTATGCAAACGACCAGGAGGCCGCTCTAAAAAAAGAGAAGGACGGCCCTGATTCAGATCGAGCGCTCTGTCACAGCGTCCGGCTCTGAATCAGGGCCTTTGTTTTTACACTTAAATTTAGCATTAATATTGGACACTCCCTTTCCTGACTCTAAAGCTCTCTGCAGATTATATATCTGCCCCAACCTCCCCCCGTCCCCCCATACTTGCCTACTTTTAAATCCTCCTCTCCGGGAGAAGCCTGGAGAGGTGATGCAGCTGACAGCTTTGGGGGAGGGACCAGACTAAGCCCTGTCCCCATCATGGCAAAATGCTGCAAATCGCGGGTCCGTGAGAAGGAGGTGGGGCTTCATTAAAGCCTCGCCCCCTCCCTACGGAGCAGCGATTCCCAATATTCCAAAAAAAGGAGTGACTGCATAGGGCAACAATGTGAGGTAAGATATGAAAATGAATATATGTGGAATTTTCATATTCATGCAATATATGTGAATCCTGTCATTGGGGTGATTCAGCAAGGATTGCAAAGCTGCACGCAGGCATATACTGCAGTGTGTAGTGCGCGCAAGCAGCTTTGCAATTGCGATCCTTGCTATTATGCAAAAGCAGCAGGAGGTGTATGACACCCCCTGTATGTCACCCCTGCACAGTGGCGTAACTATAAATTTTACTCCCCCATGCCAAAAAAGTTTCAGGCGCCCCCCTCCCGCCCAACTCCCCCCCCCACCCAAAGATCAAACACACCCAAAGACGACGTTTAAGGTGTGTGGTTACATGATACAGCAACGTGCCTTACACATTATGACACACTAAGCAATAATGCCACTTACAACACAGTGTGCCACACTGGAATGCCCCTTACAACACATTATGCCACACAGCAATGCCTCTTACACATGCCACCCTGTAATAGTGCCCTTATGCAATGCCCCCTGTAGTAGTGCCCATTATCCAGGGCCCCCTGTAATTGTGCCCATATGCAGTGCCCCTTGTAGTTGTGCCCCTTCAAGTAGTGCCCCCTGTAGTTGTGCCCCTTCTAGTAGTGCCCCCTGTAGTTGTGCCCATTTTAGTAGTGCCCCCTGTAGTTGTGCCCAGTAGCTGCCCCCTGTAGTGAGCCCCCTGTAGTTGCCCCTTTTAGTTGCCCCCTGTGGTTGCCCCCAGTGGTAAGCCCCCTGTAGTTGCCCCCAGTAGTTGCCCCCAGTAGTGAGCCCCCTGTAGTTGCACCAGTAGTCAGCCCACTGTAGTTGCACCTAGTTGATCCCAATAGTGAGCCCCCTGTAGTTGCCCCTAGTGAGCCCCCTGTAGTTGCCCCCAGTAGTGAGCCCCCTGTAGTTGCCCCCAGTAGTGAGCCCCCTGTAGTTGCCCCCAGTAGTTAGCCCTCTGTAGTTGCTCTCCCCCCCCGCGTGCACACAAACACACAAAAAAACCAAAACAAAACAAAAAAACACTTACCTTTATCCCCGCTCCAGTGCTCCTGCCGCCCATACCCCGGCGTCCGTTCCTCGGCACTATGGGAGTGACGTCACTCCCATAGTGCCCTGCGGGACCTGGAAGTCGGAGGGAGCTCCGTCCTCCGGCTGCCGCCGGAGGTTTCAATAGGAGCCGGGCACCCGCTGGTAACACACTCAGCGGGCGCCCGGCAGATGGAGGGAGTCACGGGAGTTCCTCCACTGAGTGGCGTAACTACTGCCCCCGTCGCCTCCAAGCTATCCAGCACCTCCAAGCCACTGCGGGGGCTGCGGGGGCAGTAGTTACGCCACTGCCCCTGCACCATCGCGACCATTGGTGTTGTCCACCAGCCAGCTGAGTAAGCAGTCGCCGATGCAGTCCCTGGCCTTGAGACTCCTGGAAAACGGGGGCGGACACACCCCCATTTCCGGGAACGCTGGCCGACCCAACCCCCGCTCACGAATACTGAATAACCCAAGGGTGGAACCAAACTCCATATACTTACCTATAATGACATGGTATAAACTTCATATGTATCTGATGTGGTGACAGTACATTAATAATATTTACTTACCTCACATCTGAGTACATTTAGCTCACTGATATTTGGATATTGTGGTTGTCATTGTTAGACAGGTACTTATATATTGGTGGTTATATTGATATACAGCAAAATTATATATGTTTGTTTTGTTATATATTTTTATCTATCATTATATGTGGAGACCCTCAATGAAGCCCTTTTACAGTATACCCAATAAAAGTTCATTTTTATTGCAATTGTTTATGCGTTGGATTATCCCAAGTTGTCTTTCTCCTTTATTGTGCCCCCACAATAGAGTCCTGTTTTCCTTTTCTCTTGGTTTCTTTACAGATTCCCAATATTATCTCCCCATCCTGGGTGTGGGAGATCCACCCACTTTTCCGTGGGTCTGGGGACTACCTGGAAATTTGGAGTCTCCCGCACCACACGTAAGAGAAGGAAAGTATGCGCCCAGTCTCAGACAGGGACATGAAAAGTCCACCAGGGAATAGAATGGCAGGGTCCAAGCTTGAGGGGTGTGGCCAGTCACTAGAGGGGGTGTGGCCAGCTCCCACAGAGGGACTTGGCCAACCATTAGAGAGTACATGCAAAGAGCAGGGGCCCTTTATAAAGATGGGGGAAGGGTGTGCCAGGACCACACACATTGATTGGCAGGAGGGCTAATCTTGGTGTAGTTTCCATAGAAACAAACCAAGCATCCAAGTTCATCTATGATCCTGCGCCACCAAGTTACTGACCCCTTGAGGAGGGGGTGGGGTACTCGGGCAGTGGGTCCCACCAGGGATTTCCCCTTTACACCTGTGGGCCTGTCGGACCCTGTATGTGCCCCCCTGCAGTGCTACATGGTTTACCCAAGGTGCAATTTGCTCCTTTTTCCATTTGCTCACACCCTGAATCAGGCTCCTTATTATGTCTGATTCCCACTTTTATAGGTTTGTCAGTAATGACCGGATTGTAGATATGTTATGTTATAAATATGAATAAAATAAGCTGTTTATAGATTGCAAATGAGAGGTTTTCGGACCTCAATAAATTCCAACTCTATAAACATTTTAGGAACTGACAGATGTTTATAGTTTGCAATCTATTTAGAGGGATATTGACATCATTGGAGAGAGAGGGGGGCTGGCTGATCTATTCCGACATATCCTGGTTTTATTGGAACGGAAACGCTGGGATCATATGACCTGAAGCTGGGATCCAGAATTCAACACAGATTAGTCACAGCGCTACCAGAATGTTCCAATAAAACTCATTTCAGACTTTACAGAAAAGATTTGGAAGTTGCCACTTGTGATCAGAGGCATCTCTCTCATATAACTGATTACTCTGTATTTAAACAGCTCCAAAGATATTTTAAGAAGTGTTATATGGGCAATGGCTGTAATGTAATTGCTTTATATGGATGAGACTTTATTTGTAGATCATAATTTTTTTTTTTACGAATAGATTAACTAAACATTATATAAGGGGCACTGCATAGGGGGACCATTACCTGGGGCACTATATAAGGGGCGCTGCGTAGGTGGGACTACTACTGGGGGCATTATATAAGGGGCACTGCATAGGGGGACCATTACCTGGGGCACTATATAAGGGGCACTGCGTAGGTGGGACTACTACTGGGGGCATTATATAAGGGGCACTGCATAGGGGGACCACTACTGGGAGCACTGCATAGGGGGCCACTACTGGGGGTAGTGTATAAGGGGCACTACTGGGGGCACTGCTTAGAGGGGACCTCTGCTGGGGCACTGTATACGAGGCACTACTGGGGGCACTGCATAGAGGGGACCACAGCTGGGGGCACTGTATAAGGGCTTGTTTAGCTATCCGAGGGGGGGCGCAAGGCTGAAGAAATGCCCGGGGTGCCAAGAAACCTTGCACCGGCCCTGCGTAGAGGCGGTGCCATAGCACACCGATAATCCTCCCTGTGCTGGCCCCTAGCCCAAAAATGTGACATAACGCTAACACCACAAAATAACAGGAACCAGGAAGCAGCTGAGTGCACCGAGCCACCTAAGGGCCTGATTCAGCAAGGATCGCTGATGCGATCGCGGACGCAGGTCTGCTGCAAAAGAATGCTAATAAATACAATCTCAACATCGAAGTACATCGGAGCCTCTGGCACAATTACGGCAGGTCAGACCTTACTAATAAATTGCTAACCTTTCTTCATGCTGCGAGCACTCAAGCTGCGTATGCCATCATAGTGGCTAATTATGAACGCCCCTGTAACGGCATTCAAAGGCACTGGCACGCATGGTTTTCTCTGACCACCACCCCCAAATGCTCTCTGCCTGGCAATCAGTCCGCGATTGCTCTGCATAGTCTCCTTGATTGCGGTGAAGCATTTGCGCACGACCACTGCAATGCATGCGCAGTACCAACAATTGTCCGTCTGCATGCGCTTTAGCGATCCTTGCTGAATCAGGCCCTAAGTACGCACCGGACAGCTCTGTGACAGCTCTCTAGGCTCCTGCAAGCAGAATACAGGTGCCCTGGGGCAGGGACGGTGCTGCCCCCTAGGCCCTGTGCCCTGGATGGCAGCCCCTTTTGCCCGCCCCTGGTTACGGCCCAGCGTAGTGGTGGTAAGATATTTGAGTATAACTTTAAGCCTGAGCAGATGTCACAATCTTTGACAAACAGGTGCTGAGCTGAATATGTGATTCCTGTTATCATTTATTCCATATAGTTAAATAACCATGAACTAATCACTTCACCAAAAAAGGGCGTACACTCCCTGCACTATAATTTACCTGTTACACAATATTTAGTGACCATGATTTCAGGATAAACCTACAAGGGGAACAAGAAAGATGTAGTCAATTATCTAAGAGCCTCAGGCATCCAGGAACTCTTGTCCGACTATCAGCGATGTAGCGCGAAAGTACAGAATCACCCAGGTTTCAGCCGGCTAATGTTTTGCACTTGCCTAGTGATATGGGGGCCTATTCCTCAACACTAAATTAACATTTTTAAGGACATTTTCCTTAAATAACGTTATTTTAGTATTCATGAAGTATCTTAACGCAGGAGATATCACTGATATCTCCTGGTTAAGTTCCCCTGCGTTAATTTCCACACTCCCCATACATTAGTACATTATTATGTGAAAATTATGGTATTCATCAAATTCCAAAAATTATGTATTTTCGGAATTTGATGGAGGTACTATCCGCCACTGTGAGGTGGCGAATATCAGGTGACACTTACCTGCTTACAGCTGGACAGGTCCCCCGGCGTCTCCCTCCGGCGGTCTGGTGCGTCCTCTTGCTCGGACACTGTGTTCTCCCAGCAGAACACAATAAAGATTTGAAAAAAAACCCCTTATTTTTTTTTCTAATCTGTACTGTGGCGTGCTGGGAGACCACGTGTCAGACCAGCAGGACGGAGCCGGAGGCTGCTGCGTGGGCAGGTAAGTGCGGGACGGGGAGGAGGTGAGCGGAGGGGGGAGGGGGGATTGGGGGGGTACACAAAATTAACGCAGCTCTAAGTAGTGCTGCGCATGCGCTGGGTTTACGAATGTAACAGCGCATGCGCAGCTCGGATTCCAGCTGCGGTGAAGTAGAGCAGAGAGGGATAACTATCTATTTCCCGAAAAGCTGTCATCGCAAAAATTACAGCTTTTCGGAATAGATAGTTATAGGGAGGAGGAATGATGAATTCCTCCTGTAATTAGGTAGAACTCCATGCCAGTTCTAAACCTAATTACCTCCATCGAGTTTTATGTGTTAATGAATAGGCTCCATGGTGAGCTAAGGGTGGCCTGGGTGTAGAAGGACCCTTAGGGTCCCTTGCTGGAGATTCCCGAAGTCCCTTCCTATGACCTGCTGCTAGGAGGGTGACTGAAGGGTGGTTTGTCTCTTTAAGTTGTTAGTGTTCACTGTTCAGTCCACCTATTTCAGCACCTGGCAATGACTTAGCTTTGTTAGGAATAGGGTAACATAAGCCAGGGCATGACACTTATACATATGGAACATTCATTCAAGTAAAACTGTATATCTTGTACATTTTATCATTATAGGCAATGGGGGCCCATGTGGTTGTAACCTATACACAGTGGTAATGATACCTGTCTCTTGATACAGGTCATTCTCATTGTGTGTACTATTTGGCAATGGTATAAGCAGAGTGATATTATACTCCAGCACATCCTCAAAGTCACCAAACAGCCCAGGACATAACCAGCTGTGTGGTTTATTGAGTGGTAGTAAGTTTATAGAGCCGTACTCACTGTTACATACACTCAGTATCTGGATGGAGCAGAGCATGAGTGGAACATAAAGAGCACCAGCTGTATGTGGGCAGCAGTGCATATACAAGCAGTGATAGCAGGTGTATAGTGGATATATTGCAGGGGGTCAGTGTAGCTAAGTGGAACATGTCTGTATCCCACTGTGGCGCTCTAATACAGTGACAAAAAGGCGGCATCTTGGTTAAGCACTGATGCCTCCCTAAAGGGGCACCATGGAGACTGTGAAGTACCTCTTTCCATACTTCAACAATTCTAAAGGTTACAATCTAGGTGCTAAACTTACTATGTGGTGGCTTTTGAACGCAGTTATATTAAATGGGTTTGACACAAAATTTTTAAACACCAATAATATTAAATCCCAAAACAGGCCTGTTTCACATTTAATATTATTGTTATATATATTTTTGGGTCAAACCAGTTGAGCATCGGTGGGTTGCCAAAGCTCTAGGACAGGGGTTCCCAACCACGGTCCTCAAGGCACACTAACAGTCCAGGTTTTAGGGATAGCCATACTTGAGCACAAGTGACTTAGGCCCTGATTCAGACCCACTCGCGAGCGGCTGTCCGCTCGCAAGTGGGTCGATGTTCTGCACTGAGCATGCGCACGACGGAGGGAGCTCCGTCGTGCGCATGCGCCAGACGCGACGAGCGAAGGACTTTCCTTCGCTCGTTGTGTCTGATCAAAGGGGGCGTGCTGTCGATGTTGATTGACAGCACGCCCCCTTTGGTGGGCGTGCCGGGGGCGTGCCTCCCTGACGGGGGCGTTCCTAAGGGAACGCCTCCCGTCAGAAGCCGGCCCACTGACATCACTAGTGATGTCAGTGGGAGTGATTTTGGCTCTGATAGAGCCAAAATCACTCCGGGCCTTGCGGTTGAAAACCTCAACCGCAGGCTCCGGCTCACAGTTTCGATGGTCGCGATGGTCAAGACCATCGCGGCCATCAAACTGCACGCACGTATAGGCTGTGGGTGGTGACCCACAGCTATATGAGCGTCCAGGAGGACGCTCCATAGTTATGGAGGCCGGCCCTCATTCAGAGCGTGCGCTCTGCTCAGAGCGTACGGCTCTGAATGAGGGCCTTAATTAGTACCTTATTTGATTTAATAACGGATATCACTAAAACCAGGACTGTTAGTGTGCCTTGAGGGCCGAGGTTGGGAATCACTGCTCTAGAAGGTTCCCACACACATATTCTGACAAGTCTGCAAAGCTTTATCAGAAAATATAAATTAGCGGCTACCAGCCCGAGACCATACTGACCATGCAAGCCTCAATAGTGGGGCATTAACCATCAAACCTTGTTGCTAAATGTCTATGGGCCTGATTCAGAGCCGCTCGTAAGCGGCCGCTCGTTCGCTCCGAGCGATGTTTGCCCAACTGCGCATGCGTACGGATCATTATTCGCATGCGCGAACCAGTCAGTGCGGTCGAAATTCACGTGCTCGCAAAATAGCGAATGCCTGCTATTTTGAGTGACAGGAGGAGGCGTATGTGGGTGGTAACGGGGGAAGGTGCTTGAAAACGGGGAGTGGAGATCCGAACGCAGGCGTGCTTAAAGGTCAAAACGGGCGTTTTATGGGTGTGCATAATTAAAACAGCAGCGTCATTGACCACGTCACTGGCTTATTTTATAGCCAGAACTACTCGCAAAATTGTGGTAGCAAATATAGCGAGCAGTTCATACGCTGGTCGATGTACTCGATTAATCTAATAAATAGCGGACATGACGTAGGATGCGAGCGGCCAGGGGGCGTATTTTTTCAAAAAACGACCGCAAGTTTTGTTCGCTCGTTCAGACCTAGAGGCGTGAACAGACCGCAAAGAGCGAATGGTTGATTTGAGTAGCCACCCCTATTTTCTGGACGAGCGAGCGCTAATTGCGTCAGGCTCTGAATCAGGCCCTATGTCTACAAATGAATGGGAGTCCAGATTCAGCAATCATTGTAAGTTGAAAAAGGTTCCCCCACCCCCTGTTACTGCAGGTTTGGAGGGGGGGGGGTTAGGGGCATCTGTTCTTTCCGGTGTTCAATACTACAGCATCTTTACAAATCCTTTTTTGGAGTGTCAGACACATCACTGGGATGTCAGGCTCATGCTAATCCACTCCCTCAGTATCAGCATTTGGCCAGCGGGCCGAGCTGTCCCTGCATCCAGCCCTGTGTGTGATTAGGATGCTCTGTGTGTGTTACTAAATACACCAAGCATCCCAATCAATAATCACTGCCTCTAGCCCGCACACAGAAACATTGCGCTTACTCCGCGTATGAAGGTTAAAAATATTCTCATGATCCCAAGAAAGTAATTGCAGGAGGTCGCAGTGTCATGTGAAAGGACAAGGAGCTGAGCGGACGCCTCTCTATGCAATGCCAGGCAGCAGGAGACACTTATTAGTCAGTGCAAAGTCAACATCTGACATTTGGACAAGATGTCCCGTCTGCTGTAACCCCTTCCCTGCCAAAGGCTTGGGGAATACGATTCCAACACTTTTATTACACTTAAAATAAATAGAGAATGATTAGGGGGCCCACAAATCTCTAGTTATACTCTGAATACATTGGGTCTGATTCTGAGCCAAGGTGCCACCAGTGCGGATGACCGCGCCAATCAGATTCACCACCTGTCTACAGCCACATCCACCATCATTAGTGTCTGCAGTTACACCTGCCCCATGCTGGGTGCGAAAGATCCATCATAAATAAAACGTCCCTTTGTCATAACGCCTGATAATAGCCTGATAATAGTACAGGGGTCTGGCTACACAACACTCACAAAACACTCCTAAGAATCAGATCTCTTGCTGGGTAGATTTAGGACCTCATTCAGAGTCGGTCGAAGCGGCCGCACGGTCGTACGGGAAAAGGGGCCGGATATGCAAATGATTCCCTCGCAAGTTGCGTCCCTAAGTTCGGATCGGTAGCTGACCGACCAAGGGAAGGAAGCGGCCGGAATTAAAAAAAATACGCCCCCTTCTCGTACGCATTGCACGTCATCTCCAGGCATATAAGGATTAATCGAGACCATCGGGAACCATTGAAACTGGTCGTAGAGCTTAAGGTTGACCATACCCTCTCTTAAGCTCTACGATCATGTCAGTGTAAAAACCTCCCATGTCACATGTGCCATGACGCTACTTTGTTAATTATGCACTCCCATAAACCGTATGCACTCCCATAAAACGCTGTTTGCATAATTAGGCACGCCTGCGTTCGGATCTCCACTCCCCCGTTTTCAAGCACTTTCCCCTGTTACCACCCACAAACGCCTCAATCTGTCAATCAAACTACCGACCTGGCTGTGTTCAAGGAGAGAGAAATTTCTGATCGTAGCGGCTAGTTTGCGCACGCGCATTGCGAACTTTACGCATGCACAGTTTAGCGAACATCGGTGGCGTACTACCGTGTGTCCACTTCGACTAACTCTGAATGAGGTCCTTAGTAGTGTCACAATTACGGTGCAGGGGGTGCGGGCTACACCTGGGTGTTACCCGCCGGGGGTGACATGTACCAAGGTGCAGACTCCCCGACAGTGACAGGAGCCATGCACTGCACTGTATAATTAGGTACAGCACTCGGCTCCTGACACTGTGAGGGAGCCAGCCGGTACTGCACACAGCACCCCCGTGATGATAACCACACCCCTTCCATGAGGCCATGCCCCCTTTTGGCTAAGCACACCGTCCCTCCCTGCGCCGGGCGTCACCATGGGGAGGGACGCCACTGGCCACTGGGTAGATCCCCAGTTAACACTCAGAAATGCCCATTTCATAGAAAAAGTAAAGGAATGGTGGCTCCACTGAGGTGCACATACATGTTGCGGCACGTGCGCAGTTTGTTTTAAATCGCTACTGTAGATGTGTTCACTATGCCAAAGTAAACTATTCCGTCAATTTGTATTTTATATGCGTTGCCAAAACATACTGCATCTAAATAACAAAATGCCCTTGGTACATTAGGTCACGCCCCTCTCAGGGTCCCTAAATTGTGACAGCTCTCT
The DNA here is from genome assembly GCA_031769625.1 of Taudactylus pleione. Lineage (NCBI taxonomy): Eukaryota > Metazoa > Chordata > Amphibia > Anura > Myobatrachidae > Taudactylus > Taudactylus pleione. Next base: position 6,883,346 of record JAUIMM010000008.1, on the reverse strand, counting down.
AAAGTCAGGACCAATGACGGTGACAATCGCTGTCACCATCATAGCTATTTATGAGTGGAAGCGGCCATGATGAGGTCTCACCGCAGACTAGCCCGCCCAGTATGAGACTGGAAAAACTCTGCTCTGAGGGGGTATACTATATTTACTAAAGTGAGAGTTTTTAGAAGTGGAGATGTTGCCCATGGAAACCAATCAGATTCTACTTAACATTTATTTGGCACCTTCTTGAAGATAGTAGCTAGACTCTGACGGGTTGCCATGGGCAACAACTCCACTTCTAAAAACCCGCTCTTTAGCCGAGCCGGATTAAGGGGGAGTGACAGGGGTGGTCGTCTCTGGGCCCCCACACATAGAGGGGTCCCCCACACAGGGTCGATGTGACCCTGCTGAGAATAGGTGCCCAGCGTCACCTGTTCCTGGATGCAGCACAGACTCAGAGCGGCTCCCGAGTCCCCTCATCAGCATCATGCGGCACATGTCCGTGACACTGAGGAGGGAACCCAGGAGCAGCTCTGCCGACCAGGGCACATAAGGTAAGAGAGGCTCCATATGGGGCTGGAGGATGGTGCGGGACCGGACAGTCACAGGTGCCTTGTGGCTGCGAGGGATGGGGGTGGGATGTAGGGTAGGCACAGGAGCCATGTGGCTTGGAGGGGGCCCCTACAACTTAGTTGCCCTGGAGCCCCCACAAGCCTTAATCCGGCCATGCACTTTAGTAAATATACCCCTGAGTGGCTATGTCATACTTGATGACTTTTCATTTCTCCTCTCCAAGGGAGGTGCCAGGCTCTTCGTGTCATTAGACCCTGCCTCTGGTGGCATTTTGCTGCTAGCCACTTATGTGGTACCCTCATATGGAGTTACCCCTTACTAGTTAAGGGTTCACTTAGATGTACTGCAGCCCCCAAATAGATTTTTTTTAAATTATGTTTCATTAAGTTCTATGATAGGGGTTAAGTGAACTTGTAATAACCTTGTCAGCAGGCTGTCACTGAGCCTGCGCTGACAGGACAGGTTTCCCCCTAGTCCTGGCTAGCAACAAAAAAGTCAAGGAAAATCCCTGGGGACCCATTGGTGGAGCAGGTTGTAGGGCAGAGGGCCCAGGGGGTGGGCTGTGGCTGGGGCCCCTGAGCCAGTTAGGGAGCGGGGAGCTGAGGTAGGCCAGACACTGATGGGAACATGCCAGTGAAACAACTCCAGCATGTAACAAGAAGCAGTCTGTCACTTGCCGTGGGAGATGGGGAAGGAGCTGCACAGTGGAGCTGCCATGTAGCCAGAGGAGAGTTGAGTGTACCTGCAGAAGGGGGAGCGGCTGAGGGCACAGAGAGCTGCCTCAGTGAAGCGAATCCCAGGCTGCGGTAAGCCATCGCAAGACCCCCCCCTACAAGGACCCTGACCCGTGGAATGCTGCTGATGCTACTGCTGTGCCTGTTACTAGGACAGCTTGCTCTTGGAGGAAGGCTGCCCCCAACCTCAGAGAAAGACCAGCAGGGAGAACTACCACTAACAGAAAGGCATCACAGACTGTTACCTGGACCGCTGCCGGAGCGCTGGAGGAGGAGCCTGAACTGCCACTGAGGGGACCTGCCGGCTGTGAGGAGTGACTGGTGAAATCGAAGGACCCAGGAAGAAGACCCCTTCAGCCGCAGGCTGCCCGGAGGTATGCCCGCGGACCAGGAGATCAGTTTCGCGGAGCTGCCTGCAGGACCGGAGGGAGGGAGCCCACGTCGAGAGGTTGCCCGCTGCTGCTGCAACCGGAGGGAACAGCCCCTGAAGAGAGCCTACGAGGACCCCTGTAGGCAAGCAGGGCACTGGAAGAGACAGAGAGCCCGGATCCAAGGATTATATGGTTGTGCCTGTCAATGACTACCCTGGAGAAGATAGCAGCAGTGGAGTATCCGGACCCTGATCCCACTTAGCGCAGCCTGGTGCGGTGCATAGCATCCCAGGCAGCGCTGGATATCGGAGGGCAGAAGAGCTGCATCAAGGGGATGAGAAACGCTGGTTTATGTTCCCCCTTATTATGCTTTCCTAGGGGTTACCTCCTATTTGGGGTTAAGTCCCACTAGTAGTATGGGTGTATTGGCTTAAAGAGCACTGTGGGGTTTCCAGTATCTTTCCCCTTGGGAGCCTCTACCCTTAGAGTGGGGTATATGTCCTTGTTTGGTGGGGGTTGTGATTAGGTGTCCTGCTGGCACATGTTAGGAGAAGTCCTGAATGGGGTAGTTAGGAAATCCTGTCTGCATATAATGTGGTTTTCTTTTAATGACATTGTGCTGCATTGTAAATCTTTAATTTGTCATCCGTCTTATACAAGACGTGGAGACAGCAGAAAGTGTGGGGGGGGGGACAAATTATGGGCCCCTTTATCTAACAAATTAGGGGAATTCAATATGGAGCGATAAATCCGTTTTTTGCGTTAATATCGCACCTATGACGTCATTATCGCAGGTTGTAGATTTACACTGTATTCAATTTCAAAGACTTTTCACAGGTTTGAAAAGTTTTTGAAAAAAAACGGGGATAACTTTTCACCACTGAATAGGTGGCGAAAAAAAGTGCAGAATTGGGGTTTAGGGGTGCAGGCTTAAAAAAAATAGCCTGCACCCCTGGGAATGACATTTTAAAAATAACTGTGTCAAAAAAAGTTTTAAAAAAAATAGGGACACCCCAAAAAATTTATTTAAAAATTGGGGTGAAAAAAAAATGGGAAAAAAGTGTTTAAAAATAGGGAAATAGGTTCAGGGCTATTCTCCAAGTATGCGGCACGTGTTTTCTAGAATAGGCTATTAGCGGCAGGTGCATAGTTGCAGAATTTTTTAAAACTTACTTTAGGGACATAAAAATATGCTAGTACCCATTTTCATGTACCCCAAATTTAATGGGACCACTTAAAAAAACGAAAAAAATAACCTAAGTGCTCTTCTGCATCACTTCTTCAATGTCGGGAAAAAACACCTGCTGCGGCTATTTAAATCCCCGACTTTCATTTGCTGGCTAAATCAGGGGTACCCATAGTGATCCCCCATGTTTTTACAACTTTAGGGGGGTCCTACAATTTATTTAAGGAAAAATTTATTTTTTTATGCAGATCCCACTTCGCACTTTCCTGTTTTCGTAGGTTTCATATTGAATACGGGGATAAAGCGGACGCGCGCCCGATACTTTATCCCAGGAAAATCTCCGATTTGGAGCTAAAAGTCCAGCATGGACTTTTCGCTCCCATATTGAATACCCCTCCATATGTCGCCATCTCTGACAATACTTACCTTAGGTACAACAAGTATAACGTACCCATTCTCCAGCGACATTACCTTGGAGGTTAAAGCCATATTGCATTAAGAGATAAGTGTTGAACTAGCTAACCTGCCTTTCATATTCTTTGTGACATTGTATCTGAACTAGGGGTGAGCGGGTTCGGATTTCAGAAATCCGAACCCCTCGAGCCCCCCCGATCCGAGGCCGATCCGAGTCAGGCTCGACTTTTCCCGCCTGACTCGGATCTGAAATCGAGGCAAAACGTCATCATCCCGCCTTCCGAGTCTCGCGGGTTTTGGATCCTATATAAGGTACCCGCGTCGGCGCCATTTTCTCACTCGGCTGTGGACAGTGAAGAGGGAGGGTGGGAGTTAGGGCTGGCTGGGCTGTGTAGTGTAGTGTAGTGTAGTGCTGATGTTGTCCACTACTTCAAAGTCCATAGGGGCTGACTGTGTTGTGCTGTGCTGCTGTTGTTAATAGGGGCTGTGTACACTACTTCAAAGTCCATAGGGGCTGGCTGGACTGTGTTGTGCAGTCAGTTCTCCATAGGGGCTGTGTCCTCTCCAAAGTCCTGTGCAGTGTCCCAGTCCTAAAGGGGTGCTGTAGTGTTGTCCAGGGGGTGCTCTGTCCATCAGGGGTGCTCCCCCCAAGTGCTAAAGAAATAATATATTTTCTGTGTTTGTGAATTGTGTGCGCAGTAGCCGCACGTGCATCAACAAAGTAGTGCCAAGCGTGCGCCTGTGTCATAAGTAAAGGGCCGGCTGGCTTGACCGTTAAAGGGTGCTGTAACCCCCAAAGTACACTCCAGTCCAAACCAAAAAAAAAATATTTTCTGTGTTTGTGAATTGTGGGCGCAGTAGCCGCACGTGCATCAACAAAGTAGTGCCAAGCGTGCGCCTGTGTCATAAGTAAAGGGCCGGCTGGCTTGACCATTAAAGGGTGCTGTAACCCCCAAAGTACACTCCAGTCCAAACCAAAAAAAAAAATATTTTCTGTGTTTGTGAATTGTGTGCGCAGTAGCCGCACGTGCATCAACAAAGTAGTGCCAAGCGTGCGCCTGTGTCATAAGTAAAGGGCCGGCTGGCTTGACCGTTAAAGGGTGCTGTAACCCCCAAAGTACACTCCAGTCCAAACCAAAAAAAAATTATTTTCTGTTTGTGAATTGTGTGCGCAGTAGCCGCACGTGCATCAACAAAGTAGTGCCAAGTGTGCGCCTGTGTCATAAGTAAAGGGCCGGCTGGCTTGACCGTTAAAGGGTGCTGTAACCCCCAAAGTACACTCCAGTCCAAACCAAAAAAAAAATTATTTTCTGTGTTTGTGAATTGTGTGCGCAGTAGCCGCACGTGCATCAACAAAGTAGTGCCAAGCGTGCGCCTGTGTCATAAGTAAAGGGCCGGCTGGCTTGACCGTTAAAGGGTGCTGTAACCCCCAAAGTACACTCCAGTCCAAACCAAAAAAAAAATTATTTTCTGTGTTTGTGAATTGTGTGCGCAGTAGCCGCACGTGCATCAACAAAGTAGTGCCAAGCGTGCGCCTGTGTCATAAGTAAAGGGCCGGCTGGCTTGACCATTAAAGGGTGCTGTAACCCCCAAAGGACACTCCAGTCCAAACCAAAAAAAAATTATTTTCTGTGTTTGTGAATTGTGTGCGCAGTAGCCGCACGTGCATCAACAAAGTAGTGCCAAGCGTGCGCCTGTGTCATAAGTAAAGGGCCGGCTGGCTTGACCGTTAAAGGGTGCTGTAACCCCCAAAGTACACTCCAAACCAAAAAAAATATATTTTCTGTGTTTGTGAATTGTGTGCGCAGTAGCCGCACGTGCATCAACAAAGTAGTGCCAAGCGTGCGCCTGTGTCATAAGTAAAGGACCGGCTGGCTTGACCGTTAAAGGGTGCTGTAACCCCCAAAGTACACTCCAGTCCAAACCAAAAAAAAAATAATTTTCTGTGTTTGTGAATTGTGTGTGCAGTAGCCGCACGTGCATCAACAAAGTAGTGCCAAGCGTGCGCCTGTGTCATAAGTAAAGGGCCGGCTGGCTTGACCGTTAAAGGGTGCTGTAACCCCCAAAGTACACTCCAAACCAAAAAAATATATATTTTCTGTGTTTGTGAATTGTGTGAGCAGTAGCCGCACATGCATCAACAAAGTAGTGCCAAGCGTGCGCCTGTGTCATAAGTAAAGGGCCGGCTGGCTTGACCGTTAAAGGGTGCTGTAACCCCCAAAGTACACTCCAGTCCAAACCAAAAAAATATATATTTTCTGTGTTTGTGACTTGTGTGCACTGTGGCTGCACGTGCATCAACAAAGGAGCAGCGCGAAGCGTGCGCCTGTGTCCCATAAGTAAAGAGCCGGCTGGCTCATTTCTTAAGGGTGGTGTAACCAACAAAGTGCACTACTCTCCAGCAAAAATAAAAAAATATTTTCTGTGTTTGTGTGCATTTTAGCCGCACGTATATATCAATATAACATAAATGGAGGACCAAACTTTCTCCGATAAAAATAAAATAGGGAAAGATCAAGAACCACTTCCTCCTAGTGCTGTTGCTGCTGCTGGGAGTTGTTCATCATCCCAGAGAGGAAGTAGGAACATCACTACTTTTACTAAACAATTGACCCTGCAACAGTCCCTAGCGATGAGGATGAAGTACGACAGCAGTCATCCTGAAGCAAAACGTATAACTGAGGCCTTGACTGCTATGTTGGTGTTAGACGTGCGTCCGGTATCCGCCATTAGTGCAGTGGGATTTAGACAATTGATGGAGGTAGTGTGTCCCCAGTTCCAAATCCCATCTAGATTCCACCTACATCCTCAAAGCAGCAGCAACAAGCGTGCATCTGTCTGTTAAAGGGTGGTGACACCCTCAAAGTGTGCTACGCAAACAATAAAAATATTGTTCTTTTTTTTTTTGTCTTTGTGAAATGTGTGGGCTGTAGCCGCACCTGCATCCTTAAAGCAGCAGTGACAAGCGTGCGTCTGTCTGTTAAAGGGTGGTGACACCCTCAAAGTGTGCTACACAAACAATAAAAATATTGTTCTTTTTTTTTCTGTCTTTGTGAAATGTGTGGGCTGTAGCCGCACCTGCTTCCTTAAAGCAGCAGCGACAAGCGTGCGTCTGTCTGTTAAAGGGTGGTGACACCCTCAAAGTGTGCTACACAAACAATAAAAATATTGTTCTTTTTTTTTCGGTCTTTGTGAAATGTGTGGGCTGTAGCCGCACTTGCATCCTTAAAGCAGCAGCGACAAGCGTGCGTCTGTCTGTTAAAGGGTGGTGACACCCTCAAAGTGTGCTACACAAACAATAAAAATATTGTTCTTTTTTTTTCTGTCTTTGTGAATTGTGTGGGCTGTAGCCGCACTTGCATCCTCAAAGCAGCAGCGACAAGCGTGCGTCTGTCTGTTAAAGGGTGGTGACACCCTCAAAGTGTGCTACACAAACAATAAAAATATTCTTCTTTTTTCTGTCTTTGTGAATTGTGTGGGCTGTAGCCGCACTTGCATCCTCAAAGCAGCAGCGACAAGCGTGCGTCTGTCTGTTAAAGGGTGGTGACGCCCTCAAAGTGTGCTACACAAACAATAAAAATATTCTTCTTCTTTTTTCTGTCTTTGTGAATTGTGTGGGCTGTAGCCGCACTTGCATCCTCAAAGCAGCAGCGACAAGCGTGCGTCTGTCTGTTAAAGGGTGGTGTAACCCTCAAAGTGCTCCAAAAAATAAAAAACTATTTTTTTAATGTGTTTGTGACTTGTGTGCGATGTAGCCGCACGTGCATCAACATAGTAGCAGCGCCAAGCGTGCGCCTGTGTCATAAGTCAAGGGCTGGTTTGGACATCTGGTCCGGACTGAAGGACGTGCCAACAATTTCTGACAAGTCTACTGTCACTGCATATGATACTGTCCTCAAAGCAGCAGCGACAAGCGTGCGTCTGTCTGTTAAAGGGTGGTGACACCCTCAAAGTGTGCTACACAAACAATAAAAATATTGTTCTTTTTTTCTGTCTTTGTGAATTGTGTGGGCTGTAGCCGCACTTGCATCCTCAAAGCAGCAGCGACAAGCGTGCGTCTGTCTGTTAAAGGGTGGTGTAACTCTCAAAGTGCTCCAAAAAATAAAAAACTATTTTTTTAAAGTGTTTGTGACTTGTGTGCGATGTAGCCGCACTTGCATCTTCAAAGCAGCAGCGACAAGCGTGCGTCTGTCTGTTAAAGGGTGGTGACACCCTCAAAGTGTGCTACACAAACAATAAAAATATTGTTCTTTTTTTTTCTGTCTTTGTGAATTGTGTGGGCTGTAGCCGCACTTGCATCCTCAAAGTAGCAGCGACAAGCGTGCGTCTGTCTGTTAAAGGGTGGTGACACCCTCAAAGTGTGCTACACAAACAATAAAAATATTCTTCTTTTTTCTGTCTTTGTGAATTGTGTGGGCTGTAGCCGCACTTGCATCCTCAAAGCAGCAGCGACAAGCGTGCGTCTGTCTGTTAAAGGGTGGTGACGCCCTCAAAGTGTGCTACACAAACAATAAAAATATTCTTCTTCTTTTTTCTGTCTTTGTGAATTGTGTGGGCTGTAGCCGCACTTGCATCCTCAAAGCAGCAGCGACAAGCGTGCGTCTGTCTGTTAAAGGGTGGTGTAACCCTCAAAGTGACCAAAAAATAAAAAACTATTTTTTTAATGTGTTTGTGACTTGTGTGCGATGTAGCCGCACGTGCATCAACATAGTAGCAGCGCCAAGCGTGCGCCTGTGTCATAAGTCAAGGGCTGGTTTGGACATCTGGTCCGGACTGAAGGACGTGCCAACAATTTCTGACAAGTCTACTGTCACTGCATATGATACTGTCCTCAAAGCAGCAGCGACAAGCGTGCGTCTGTCTGTTAAAGGGTGGTGACACCCTCAAAGTGTGCTACACAAACAATAAAAATATTGTTCTTTTTTTCTGTCTTTGTGAATTGTGTGGGCTGTAGCCGCACTTGCATCCTCAAAGCAGCAGCGACAAGCGTGCGTCTGTCTGTTAAAGGGTGGTGTAACTCTCAAAGTGCTCCAAAAAATAAAAAACTATTTTTTTAAAGTGTTTGTGACTTGTGTGCGATGTAGCCGCACTTGCATCTTCAAAGCAGCAGCGACAAGCGTGCGTCTGTCTGTTAAAGGATTACATCGGTGACAGCATCCAAGTAGGCATGTCAGACAGTCCGTACCTGTACTGGCAGGAAAAAGAATCAATTTGGAGGTCCCTGTACAAACTGGCTCGATTTTACCTGAGTTGCCCCCCCTCCAGTGTGTACTCCGAAAGAGTGTTTAGTGCAGCCGGGAACCTTGTCAGCGAAAGGCGTAGGAGGTTGCTTCCACAAAATGTGGAGAAGATGATGTTCATAAAATGAATTATCAACTCTTCCAGGGAGACCAGCCTCCAGAACGTACAGAGGGACCTGTGGTTGAGGATTCCAGCGGGGATGAATTAATACTCTGTGAGGATGAGGATGTACACACTGAAGAGGGTGAGGAATCGGTGGATGAGGAGGATGAGGATGACATCTTGCCTCCGTAGAGCCAGTTTGTGCAGGGACAGATTAATTGCCAGCTTGTTTTGTGGGGGCCCAAACGAACCAATCATTTCAGCCACAGTTGAGTGGCAGACCCTGGCGCTGAAATGATTGGTTTGTTAAAGTGTGCATGTCCTGTTTATACAACATAAGGGTGGGTGGGAGGGCCCAAGGACAATTCCATCTTGCACCTCTTTTTTTTCTTTGCATTATGTACAGTTTGGGGCCTAGTTTTTTAAACTGCCATCCTGTCTGCCACTGCAGTTTCACGCCTAGATGGGTCACGTGTTTGTGCCGCCCACTCGTGTCGCTTAGCATAGTCATCCAGCTACCTCGGTGCAACCTTTTGGACATAAAAACACTATTGTGAGGTGTTCAGAATAGACTGGAAATGAGTGGAAATTAAGGTTATTGAGGTTAATAATAGCATAGGAGCAGAAAAACACACAAATTCTGTGATTTTAGCTGTTTTTATGCTTTTTTTCCAAAAAATACAGATCCAAAACACAAAACCCAGAACCCAAAACACGGAAGGGTGGTTTTGGCAAAACCAATCCAGATCCAAAACACGAAGAAAGATCCAGATCCAAAACCAAAACACAAAACGCGAATAGTGGCCGGTGCACACCCCTAATTCCTACTAACACAGCAGATGCTTTCAAGTGGAAAGTAGACATGTTCAAATTTCAGAGAACCTTATGTTTAGTAACATTTCCTCAAACAACCGACATTGCCAAATACTTTGGATCTTCCATCTAGAGTGATTAATTTTTCTCTATATCATGCACTTTGAAGGTCATCATTTTAGTTTTATCAACATTGGTTTTTATTGCATTCTCGTATTTTATTATATATTTTTATGTTGATATTTATGCACTGTATATATTATATATCTGCTACAATGCACTTGCACTTTATACCGCTGCTTAGCGTCCTAGCATTGCTACACTTTGATCACATTGTTGTTTGTTTTGGTTACAGTAACCAGAGTCTCGGGGCTGTGTCTGATGACGTCACTTCCGGCACGATGGAGACGTTGATGTTGTCCTGAGGAAGGGGATATGGTCCCCGAAACATTGACCCATTAAACACCCTGAGAGGGGTTCACTGTTTGACTAAGAAGACTCTGAGTGCCTCCTCTTGCTTTTTATTGACATATATATATATATATACAGTGTGTGTTTATATATATATATATATATATATATATATATACACAGTGTGTGTGTGTGTGTATATATATATATTAGGGGTGAGCGGGTTCGGATTTCTGAAATCCGAACCCCCCCGAGCCCCCCCGATCCGAGGCAGATCCAAGTCAGGCTCGACTTTTCCTGCCTGACTCGGATCTGAAATCGAGGCAAAACGTCATCATCCCGCCTTCCGAGTCTCGCGGGTTTTGGATCCTATATAAGGTACCCGCGTCGGCACCATTTTCTCACTCGGCTGTGGACAGTGAAGACGGAGGGTGGGAGTTAGGGCTGGCTGGGCTGTGTAGTGTAGTGTAGTGTAGTGCAGAGTAGTGTTGTGCTGTGCTGTGTTGCGCTGTGCTGCTGTTGTCCACTACTTCAAAGTCTATAGGGGCTGACTGTGTTGTGCTGTGCTGCTGTTGTTAATAGGGGCTGTGTCCACTACTTCAAAGTCCATAGGGGCTGGCTGGACTGTGTTGTGCAGTCAGTTCTCCATAGGGGCCATGTCCACTCCAAAGTCCTGTGCAGTGTCCCAGTCCTAAAGGGGTGCTGTAGTGTTGTCCAGGGGGTGCTCTGTCCATCAGGGGTGCTCCCCCCAAGTGCTAAAGAAATAATATATTTTCTGTGTTTGTGAATTGTGTGCGCAGTAGCCGCACGTTCATCAACAAAGAAGTGCCAAGCGTGCGCCTGTGTCATAAGTAAAGGGCCGGCTGGCTTGACCGTTAAAGGGTGCTGTAACCCCCAAAGTACACTCCAGTCCAAACCAAAAAAAAAATAATTTTCTGTGTTTGTGAATTGTGTGCGCAGTAGCCGTACGTGCATCAACAAAGTAGTGCCAAGCGTGCGCCTGTGTCATAAGTAAAGGGCCGGCTGGCTTGACCGTTAAAGGGTGCTGTAACCCCCAAAGTACACTCCAGTCCAAACCAAAAAAAAAATTATTTTCTGTGTTTGTGAATTGTGTGCGCAGTAGCCGCACGTGCATCCACAAAGTAGTGCCAAGCGTGCACCTGTGTCATAAGTAAAGGGCCGGCTGGCTTGACCGTTAAAGGGTGCTGTAACCCCCAAAGTACACTCCAGTCCAAACCAAAAAAAAAATTATTTTCTGTGTTTGTGAATTGTGTGCGCAGTAGCCGCACGTGCATCAACAAAGTAGTGCCAAGCGTGCGCCTGTGTCATAAGTAAAGGGCCGACTGGCTTGACCGTTAAAGGGTGCTGTAACCCCCAAAGTACACTCCAAACCAAAAAAAATATATTTTCTGTGTTTGTGACTTGTGTGCACTGTGGCTGCACGTGCATCAACAAAGGAGCAGCGCCAAGTGTGCGCCTGTGTCCCATAAGTAAAGAGCCGGCTGGCTCATTTCTTAAAGGGTGGTGTAACCCACAAAGTGCACTACTCTCCAGCAAAAATAAAAAAATATTTTCTGTGTTTGTGTGCGCTTTAGCCGCACGTATATATCAATATAACATAAATGGAGGACCAAACTTTCTCCGATAAAAATAAAATAGGGAAAGATCAAGAACCACTTCCTCCTAGTGCTATTGCTGCTGCTGGGAGTTGTTCATCAACCCAGAGAGGAAGCTGGAACATCACTACTTTTACTAAACAGTTGACCCTCCAACAGTCCCTAGCGATGAGGATGAAGTACGACAGCAGTCATCCTGAAGCAAAACGTATAACTGAGGCCTTGACTGCTATGTTGGTGTTAGACGTGCGTCCGGTATCCGCCATTAGTGCAGTGGGATTTAGACAATTGATGGAGGTAGTGTGTCCCCGGTTCCAAATCCCGTCTAGATTCCACCTGCATCCTCAAAGCAGCAGCGACAAGCGTGCGTCTGTCTGTTAAAGGGTGGCGACACCCTCAAAGTGTGCTACACAAACAATAAAAATATTGTTCTTTTTTTTCTCTTTGTGAAATGTGTGGGCTGTAGCCGCACTTGCATCCTTAAAGCAGCAACGACAAGCGTGTGTCTGTCTGTTAAAGGGTGGTGACACCCTCAAAGTGTGCTACACAAACAATTAAAATATTGTTCTTTTTTTTTCTGTCTTTGTGAATTGTGTGGGCTGTAGCCGCACTTGCATCCTCAAAGCAGCAGCGACAAGCGTGCGTCTGTCTGTTAAAGGATTACATCGGTGACAGCATCCAAGTAGGCATGTCAGACAGTCCGTACCTGTACTGGCAGGAAAAAGAAGCAATTTGGAGGTCCCTGTACAAACTGGCTCTATTTTACCTGAGTTGCCCCCCCTCCAGTGTGTACTCCGAAAGAGTGTTTAGTGCAGCCGGGAACCTTGTCAGCGAAAGGCGTAGGAGGTTGCTTCCACAAAATGTGGAGAAGATGATGTTCATAAAATTAATTATCAACTCTTCCAGGGAGACCAGCCTCCAGAACGTACAGAGGGACCTGTGGTGGTGGATTCCAGCGGGGACGAATTAATACTCTGTGAGGATGAGGATGTACACAACACTGAAGAGGGTGAGGAATCGGTGGATGAGGAGGATGAGGATGATATCTTGCCTCCGTAGAGCCAGTTTGTGCAGGGACAGATTAATTGCCAGCTTGTTTTGTGGGGGCCCAAACGAACCAATCATTTCAGCCACAGTTGTGTGGCAGACCCTGGCGCTGAAATGATTGGTTTGTTAAAGTGTGCATGTCCTGTTTATACAACATAAGGGTGGGTGGGAGAGCCCAAGGACAATTCCATCTTGCACCTCTTTTTTTTCTTAGCATTATGTACAGTTTGGGGCCTAGTTTTTCAAACTGCCATCCTGTCTGCCACTGCAGTTTCACGCCTAGATGGGTCACGTGTTTGTGCCGCCCACTCGTGTCGCTTAGCATAGTCATCCAGCTACCTCGGTGCAACCTTTTGGACATAAAAACACTATTGTGAGGTGTGAGGTGTTCAGAATAGACTGGAAATGAGTGGAAATTAAGGTTATTGAGGTTAATAATAGCATAGGAGCAGAAAAACCTACAAATTCTGTGATTTTAGCTGTTTTTATGCTTTTTTCAAAAAAATACAGATCCAAAACACAAAACCCAGAACCCAAAACACGGAAGGGTGGTTTTGGCAAAACCAATCCAGATCCAAAACACGAAGAAAGATCCAGATCCAAAACCAAAACACAAAACACGAAAAGTGGCCGGTGCACACCCCTAATCTGAACATAATAACTTGAATTATTTTTAATTTTTCCACTTATCCAATTTCCTTCTTCAGTGGATGAGAGGGCTATACTCTCCAGGGAGCGACAAAAGTTACAACCTATTCTGCAAAAACCTGTATGTTTTATTTCTCTACAGTGTGGTATTAGGAGATATCAAAGTTCACCATAACTGAGGATCTCATTCAGACCTGGTCGCAAGCACTGATGTGCTCGCAACCGGGTCGATAGTTAGCCCTGCGCACACGCAGCGGCCGCACTGCCGCTCCGAAGCTCTCTACAAAAGGGGCGGCTGTCGATGTTGATCGACAGCTCGCCCCATTTTGTAGGCGGGCCGCAGGGGTGGTTTCCAAAACTGAGGCGTTCCTTAACGAACGCCTACCGTTTTGTGGGCGGCCGCACTGACATCATCAGTGATGTCAGTGGGGAGTTTCCTGCTCTTTCAGAGCAGGAAGCTCCCTGGGGCTTACGAGTGCCCAGACCCAACCTTAGGGTTTTGTCATAAGCCCCGATGATCGCTATGGTGTTCATCATCACGACCATCAACCTGGTCGGTCGTTAAGCTGTGGGTGGTAACCCACAACTTAGCGACTGACAAGGAGGCAGTCGTTCAGGATGCAAGCGGGCGCCCTGATTCAGGGCGACCGCTTGCAACTAATGACCGCCTCTGAATGAGGTCCTGAGTCTCTAGCGTGTGGTGCTCATTTGACTGACAATGTTATACAATTATACACCAATCCCACCATTGCTGTGTTACTAAAATGCGGTGTTCATTTGATTATGTACTATGAAATGATAGGTACATCTCTGGTGGAACTCTGTATGTAAACACTATACTAGAGGTGTGTGACTATAAGCATGTCACGTGCGCTATACTAGGAGAATCTTGAGACCCTGTAACAATATCTTGGTTTAATATATCCTGCAGTATCACACGGGCTGATACAATACTTTAAACTAATATATTTTGCCATCAACCAGTATTGTTGATGAATCTCTGTTACTCTGATCTTCTTTTACTGGCATAATTTTTACCTATTGAACTTCCTCAATTGAGATCTAGTTTTCTTGTGTACAGAACCGTACACTCTATGACATATATGTATGTTATATGTCATGTGTATTATGTGTGTATCATTATTTTATATTCTATAACTAATAAAAGTAACATTTTATTTTGATCATAATCACATAGTGGGCCTGATTCAGAGCTGAACGCTCTGACCAGAGCGCTCGCTCTGAATCAGGGCCCTCCTCCATGAAAATGGAGCGGCCTCCTGGCCGCTCGTATAGCTGTGGGTGACCACCCACAGCATATGTGAGCGGCCAAAAAGATGGTCGCGATGGTCTTGACCACCGCGACCATCGGGCTTGCGACGGAGACTCTGCGGTAGGGTCTCGCTGCCACAAGCCCGGGCAAGGTAGGGTCTCGCTGCCACAAGCCTCCGTCGTGCGCATGCGCAGTGGGGAACATCGACCCGCTTGCAAGCGTCCTGACGCTCACGAGCGGGTCTGAATGACCCCCTGTGTCCCCAACAAAGAGTCTTCTTTTCTTTGTTTATTATGCTCTTGAGAGTGTCTAAGAAGATTACAGAAAATCAATGGCTATTAATGATATGTTATGGATATGCTGATGTTCAATGCCCTACCTGTTGTAAATTTAGTGTGTTATTAATGTCATGGCATAAAGTCATGTTATGTGCTAGTGTTTTATGCTGTAATTCATAAACTTGTGCTATGTGCTAATGTTTTATGCTGTGACTTATAAAGTCAAGCTCATTGTTAAGGTGTCATGCTGTAAAGGTGAAGATCTTTTCTTGCTTGTATACTGTTAGCTAACCATTATGGCTAAGTTATGCTGAATACTTCCAGTTTTGCCTGTAAATGCCTATTATTCCAGAATTGTGCTAATATTTTCACTGTGCCTAGTATCTTTGTGGTGCACTGTTATACTGCATACACACGGGACGATTTTCCTGAACAATATGAACGATAACGATATCGTTCAACGATAATTTTTATGCAGTAAACGATCAACCAACGACCAATGATGCGTGTTTCTGCATGAACGATAACGATATCTATGGTCGACCGTACATGCAGGCCAACTTGGACAATTTTGTCAAGATTTGCCTGTAAAGACATGACATTCACTGAAATATCTATCATAGATATCTATCAGTGTGTACACCCAATGTCTATCATATATATATATATATATATATATATATATATATATATATATATATATATCATATACACCCAATGTCTATCATAGATCTCTATCAGTGTGTACACCCAATGTCTATCATATATATATATATATATATATATATATATATATCATATACACCCAATGTCTATCATAGATATCTATCAGTGTGTACACCCAATGTCTATCATAGATATCTATCAGTGTGTACACCCAATGTCTATCATATATATATATATATATATATATATATATCATATACACCCAATGTCTATCATAGATATCTATCAGTGTGTACACCCAATGTCTATCATATATATATATATATATATATATATATATATATATATATATATCATATACACCCAATGTCTATCATAGATCTCTATCAGTGTGTACACCCAATGTCTATCATAGATCTCTATCAGTGTGTACACCCAATGTCTGTCATAGATATCTATCAGTGTGTACAGTCAATGTCTATCATATATATATATCTATCAGTGTGTACACCCAATGTCTATCATAGATATCTATCAGTGTGTACAGTCAATGTCTATCATATATATATATCTATCAGTGTGTACACCCAATGTCTATCATAGATATCTATCAGTGTGTACACCCAATGTCTATCATAGATATCTATCAGTGTGTACCCCCAATATCTATCATAGGTATCTATCAGTGTGTACACCCAATGTCTATCATAGATATCTATAAGTATGTATACCCAATGTCTATCATAGATATCTATCAGTGTGTACACCCAATGTCTATCATAGATCTCTATCAGTGTGTACACCCAATGTCTATCATAGATATCTATCAGTGTGTACACCCAATGTCTATCATATATATCTATCTATCAGTGTGTACACTTAATGTCTTTCATAGATATCTATCAGTGTGTACACCCAATGTCTATCATATATATCTATCAGTGTGTACACCCAATGTCTATCATAGATATCTATCAGTGTGTACACCCAATGTCTATCATAGATATCTATCAGTTTGTACACCCAATGTCTATCATAGATCTCTATCAGTGTGTACACCCAATGTCTATCATAGATATCTATCAGTGTGTACACCCAATGTCTATCATATATATCTATCAGTGTGTACACTTAATGTCTATCATAGATATCTATCAGTGTGTACACCCAATGTCTATCATATATATCTATCAGTGTGTACACCCAATGTCTATCATAGATATCTATCCGTGTGTACACCCAAAACCGTTTGCCCTGCACTACAGAAAGTTGGAGGGAAATCTTTTAGCGATATCTTTGGTTGTGCAGGTTGTCCCGTCTGTATGCAGCATTTGTTTGAAGCTAAACCATGAACTCTACGCTAAGCTGTATACACACGTAATCATTTTCTATCCAACCATCCAACTAAGCTGATTGGTTGGAATGAAAATCTGGTAAGGTATGAAAGCAAATGACAATCAGCAATTTGCTCCCAAACGCCAGAAAATTGTCAAAAACTGTTGTTTGAACAAATTGTTTAGATCAAACATTTAACAAACTTGTCTGACGTCATTTTCATCTGTTTTCTGACATTTAGGAGCAAATTGCTGATCATCAGTTACTCCCATACATTACCAGGTTTACATTCCAACCAATCAACTAGTTGGATGGTTGGACAGAAAATCTTTATGTGTGTACCCAGCTTTATTTTTCTCAAACACTGGACTGTGCTTAAAGCTAAGCCGTGAACTGTATGTTAAGCTCTATTCTTCTCAAATGACTGACTTTGCTGAATACTAAAGCCACGTATCTGTATGCAAACCTTTATTTTCGCTGTAATGCTGTACTGTGGGTTTATCTTTTTTGAAGTCAGTGTAGTTGCTTTGCTGAAACTACAGTAGTTGTTTTAAGAAATGGATATTGTGATGCAATGTTCAGGGGGTTATGTGTCATTTGTTGTCTCGCATAATAAAATTGCGTTGTACCCTTATAAATATGTTTCTGTCACAGTGTCGCTGTTGTTAAAAAGGGAAACACATATTTCACCCAGTTTATCTCTCTGGCGGGTCGATGGTCATCCAGTGCGCACGCGCGGCTTGCCCCAGAGCGAGTGAGAACTTAATTAGCTCCAGGGCTCGCTACAAAACGGGGAGGCTGTTGATTTTGATCGACAGCTCGCCCCGTTTTGTAGGCGGGGTGGGGGGTGGCTGCAGAAACTGAGGCATTCCTGAAGGAACGCCTGCCGTTTGTGGGCGGCCCTACTGACATCATTCGTGATGTCAGTAGTGAACGTCCTGCTCTATAAGAGCAGGAAGTTCACTCGGGCTTGCGGGAACCGAGACCCTACCACAAGGGTCTCGTCGCAAGCTGGATGGACGCGATAATCGCGACCATCGCCAGGCTGCACGCAAAAGCTGTGGGTGGTCACCCACAGCAATGCAAGCGGCCTGGAGATGGATTTTTTTTTTAAATCCGCCCTGATTCAAAGCGAGCGCCTCTGAATCAGGCTCCTTGTCCCTAGTAAAAATGGGACATTACACTGGTCCATGGGGAATGGCTTAAATGACGCAGTTCTTATAGATTCCCAGTATTATCTCTCCATCCTGCCCACATCACTAGGAAGTGAGAAGGACGTGGTAGAACCAGACACTGTTGATGTAGAGCCTCCCGGCACTGGAGTTGCGACTAAAATCACAAAGGACAGCTCTCCTGATAAGAGGTGTACTTTGCGATAGAGGGACTTCTGAATTTAATACCCAGGAGTCCCTCTGTGCATGCGTAGAACAGTGCACGCCACCACGGAGGACAATGGGAGGAATCCGATTGGATCCCTGTTAGAAGAATTGTGAAAAGAGGCCCATAGGCTTCTATTGGGTAACGCCATCTAAAGATTCATGCTTCCTGCCAGAATCTACTGCGGATGTGCGGGTCTCCGGGAAAATGGCACCCGCTTCTAGTTTCCTGGGGACATCTTTACTGCACATGCGCAGATTACTGGGAGAATGTCCGCCGCCATTTTCCCAGTGAGTTTTTGCTGCTCTGCTGCGCTGGTCCGGCACCCGGAGCAGCTCAGTGGAATCTGCAGAGAGGTAAGTATTTTTTAACTATGGGTGCAGGGTGTGTGGTGTGGGGCCCATTGTTATAGTTTAGACATCCAGCTTGTCAAGAAAGGATCAGTAGATTCCCCTGACACCAGACTGTTGACATAGTCTGAATGCCGACATTCACACTATGTAGACATGTGACATGATCCTATGTTAGAGCCCTAACTCTACCCCAGGGGCATTTCCAGAGAGGAGGGGGCCCGTGTGCAGTCTCCGACATGGGCCCCCTGCTCTCCGCCTGGCAGCCCGACAGCGCACTGAGCGGTGCGCGGCCAGCGCCGGAGTTATAGACTCTGTGAATAGAGTGTGGCCAAAGTCTACAGTGTATGCACAAGTCACCAGGAAAATGGCCGTGGTGGCCATTTTCCCCTTACTGCGCATGCGCAAACGACAGGAAAATGGCCGCCATGGCCATTTTCCAATCGTTTTGCAGCACCGGACACCCACGTTGACGTGGGACTCCGGAGAGGTAAGTATTATTATGGGTGCAGGGTGTGCGGTGCGGAGCCCCCCTGGACCCAGGGCCCCATGTTCCCTGCACACCCTGCACCATTATAGATACGCCCCTGCCCTACCCTAAACCTAACTCTACACCTAACTCCACCCCTGTAATGTTGAAATTGTGATTGTTGACTGCTGACATCGGGTCTGAGTCAGAGATGGATGCTAACGCAATCACATTTCCGATTTTACACGGAACGCAGCTGCGAAACTATGCTAATGTTTCAAAAGCTTACCTGAGCATAGGGAAGCCCACTGCTGCCTTCTTACTGTGTATCCATCAGACGTCACGCACCAGCATAAACATCGGTAACATCAATGCAGATCGGGCAGCCAGACAGTATATGCGGCAAGTCTGGCCAGCCGCAAACACAGCATCTCTCCTGTCATGCAGTGAGAGCTCACATGCTGCGAAGGAGTTCGTAATGGCTAGTTTATGCACGCCCATGAGTCAAACTCTGAAAAGCTGAGGTTTGCGGAATATAGTATTTTGATATAGACCGCAATCCGTATTAAAAATAATGGGGACTGAGGTCTGTACCATTAGTTTGCCTAACTCAGGAGTAGAGATGTGCACCAATTCCTGTGTTTTTGGTGGTGGTGGTGGTGGAGGAGATAGTGGTGGAGGTGGAGATGGTGGTGGTGGTGGTAGTGGAAGTGGAGATGGTGGTGGTGGTAGAGGTGGTAGAGATGGTGGTGGTGGTGGTAGAGGTGGTGGTGGTGGAGATGGTGGTGGTTGTAGAGGTGGTGGTGGTGGAGATGGTGGTGGTGGTAGAGGTGGTGGTGGAGGTGGTGGTGGTGGAGGTGGAAATGGTGGAGGTGGTGGAGATGGTGGTGGTGGTAGTGGAAGTTGAGATGGTGGTGGTGGTAGAGGTGGTGAAGATGGTGGTGGTGGCAGAGGTGGTGGTGGTGGAGATGGTGGTGGTGGTGGAAGTGAAGATGGTGGTGGTGGTAGAGGTGGTGGAGATGGTGGTGGTGGTGGAGGTGGAGATGCTGGTGGTAGTGTAAGTGGAGATGGTGGTGGTGGTAAAGGTGGTGGAGAAGGTGGTGGTGGTAGAGGTGGTGGTGGTGGAGATGGTGGTGGTGGAGATGGTGGTGGTGGTGGTAGAGGTGGTGATAGAGGTGGTGGTGGAGATGGTGGTGGTGGTGGAGGTGGAGATGGCAGAGGTGGTGGAGATTGTTGTGGTGGTAGTGGAAGTGGAGATGGTGGTGGTGGTAGAGGTGGTGGAGATGGTGGTGGTGGCAGAGGCAGTGGTGGTGGAGATGGTGGTGGTGGTGGAAGTGGTGGTGGTGGTAGAGGTGGTAGAGATGGTGGTGGTGGAGGTGGTGGTGGAGATGGTGGTGGTGGAGGTGGAGATGGTGGTGGAGGTAGTGGAAGTGGTGATGGTGGTGGTAGAGGTGGTGGTGGTGGGGCTACATATACAGAGTGCAGCTTTGGTTTTCTGCATACCTAATGATCTATAATTCCATCATTGTCGATTTTTCAATCACATTTTTCAGAGCTGAAATAATAATTACATTTGTTATTTGGAAAATTTGGCTGGTACATCTGTCTCTGTCAGTCTATTACAGAGAGCTTACTAAGAGTGTAGTTCTATTCATTTATATTCTATGCATCCACGCACATTTGCATTCATACTTGTGTCTGGGTGAATTTGCGTTATGGAACATTTGTTTGACACCATCTGCTTCATTTCAGTGTATTCAAATCAAGACAAAATGTTTAACATAGTCCATTGATCTCCATGGTAGTGCTCTCTGTACGCACCCACTGGGGGTTAAGACAAGTGGTCTAACCAGCTTTATGCTGTATTTTTCCCATTGATTTTTATGGCCCATTAATTTTAAGAGATGTCTTCTGTGGGGCATGTAGAAGCGTCATTGAAATGAATGGGCCATAGACATGAATGGAGCAGCACAGTATATTGTTAATTGTTTTTTTTTACCACATCAATGATTCAGTTAATCTCTATTAATGTGATATGAAAGCAGGGAGTCCCCTGGCCCCTTGGAAGCATTAAGTGGAGTCTTGGATGATTGAGTTCCCTCATCCAGCAGTGAGTCTGTGTCATCGTTCACAGTTTGCTGTAATTATTAACATCTTTAAATAACAATAACAGGAGATCAAACATTTTGGGGGGGTATTTAGACATTTAGGATATTTTTCTTTAGATTGTAAAAAATGCATCAACGCCATTGGATTAAGTGATTGAAGAATTCCCCTTGGACACATATCCGCCACTTAGCATGACCGAAAATAGATGTGGATCTCCGTCTGTACACAAAGTTGGCCTCACTCCGCTTATGAAAGTGATCGTCATCACTATCGGTGATATGCTCACCTGCGCACACTCACTTTTTAATAGCAATACTGTAGCAATTGCCTACACAACCCACGGAACACTTATCCTACAGACGAATGTCCCATTGGTGCACATCGCCTCCCATTTAGTAGCCGATGGAGAGGGGGCAAAGTTGCGTGTGAATCAGAATAGCGAGCAGATGTGTACATTCGCCTAGGACACATGCACCATGAGAAAAAGTGACACCACTGCTTTGTGTGCGATTCTGAAGCAGGCCCTGAGACTGAAGCTTCGTCCAGACAAGGCTCAGTGGTGCACCATCAGAGACCCTGAGGCTGGCCCTGGTTCCTTTCAACGATTTTAGGAGTACCCCAGTACCAGTGGGTTTCCCTGTTAAAATGTAAAAGCCCCAAACTGTCCAATTCCTTAATTGATGCCCCACTGTTTTCCCATTCATATCAATCATCCATTTAACTCAGTGCAGTTTATATACACTGGGAACCCCGCAATTACCTAGATGCATGTGCAAACGTTTGCAAATTTCATAGCATTTACAGTATATTCTTTTTCACATTTAGGTTTCTGATGCAAATACAACAGCAGTGGGTAACCTTCAGCAAACATCCCATTAACGTACTGCCAAACTCAGCTTTATAACACAAGATGCAATAAGCCTCACACTGTTCTCGGCAAGATGAACAGTACAATATGTGGCCCTATTATACATGGGGCCATTTCATATGGTACAAAGCTCTCGGACCAACCTTATCCAAAGCAATAGAAGATGAGAAAAAAGGGTCATCCCTAATCACAGAAATCGCACAACAGGCTGAGAAAACATTGGCCCTCATTCAGAGCCGCTCGTTAGCGGCAGTACGCTCGTTCCGAGCGATGTTTGCACATCTGCGCATGCGTACGGTTTTTAGTACGCATGCGCGAACCAGTCAGTGCGGTCAAAAATCGTTTGTACGCTATATAGCGAGTGCCTGCTATTTTGAGTGACAGAATGAGGCGTATGTGGGTGGTAACAGGGGAAGGTGCTTGAAAATGGGGAGTGGAGATCCGAACGCAGGCGTGCTTAAAGGTCAAAACGGGCGTATTATGGGTGTGCATAATTAATTCAGCAGCGTCATTGACCACGTCACTGGGTTATTTTATAGCCAGAACTGCTCGCAAATTTGTGGTAGCAAACACCAACCACAAGAATAGCGAGCAGTTCATACGCTGGTCGATGTACTCGATTAATCTAATAAATAGCGGACATGACGTAGGATGCGAGCGGCCAGGGGGCGTTTTTAACAAATAAACGAGCGTATGTTTTGCTCGCTCGTTCAGACTTAGAGGCGTGAACAAACTACAATTTGCGAACGGATCATTTGAATAGCCACCCCTTGTTTTTGAACGAACGACCGCAAATAGCGAACGGCTCTGAATCAGGCCCATTGTACCCAAAGAGCTCACACTCTAGTGTCTTTAACCAGAGTATTACTGTTTGATTCAATTAAAGCATATCCTGTGTAATCACTTTCTATCACCTCTGTTAATGGATACAAATTTATGCCGCTGCTCCTGCAATAACAGCTCTGTAGCTACTGTACATTTACATAATCTAATCGCCAATATGGTCACTGTGACCTGGTTTTGATGGCTTGGTTCTAGAGAGATGTCATTTAGAATTTATAAAGTACTGTAAATGGCACAATGTGTACTGATCAATTTTTCATTGGTGGACTCCTCAGTACAGTACATCATGAATTTTAATGCACCCAATGAAAAATAATTTATTGATCCATTCGCTGGGGTTTTGAAGATTGTATAAATATTTTAGCCATGGCCCTCAAGCGTTTTCTCTGAAAAGTTAAGTGGCCAAGAAACTGGAGCTCGTCCTGCGCCCGATCTGACCTGCCGTAGATGAAGCAAATTATATTATGGGGGAGATTTATAAAATTGGTCAATTTCATTTTTATTTATTTGTTTTTTGCTGATTAAGTATATTTTTTATATAAACAGATCTTATTTATTTATTTTTTCTATTGTGCCCACGTTTATTTACAAAGGTACTGAAATATTGGCAACGAACTAACAACAATAGATCAGCAATAATATGATACAAAAAATAGATCAGGAAATAATAGCATTGTAATATTTATGGAGTTTTACCACAATTATATATGGGACACTATTACTGCTGGTGGCATATTGCTGGACACTATTACTGCTGGTGACATATTTCCGGGCACTATTACTGCTGGTGACATATTGCTGGACATTATTACTGCTGGGGACATAATGCTGGACATTATAACCACTGGTGACATGTTGCTGGACACTATTACTGCTGGTGACATATTGCTTGCCACTATTACTGCTGGTGACAGATTGCTGGACACTTACTGCTGGTGACATACTGCTGAGCACTTACTGTTGGTGACATACTGCTGGACATTATAACCACTGGTGACATATTGCTGCACACTATTACTGCTGGTGACACGGTGCTGGGCACTATTACTGCTGGTGACAAGGTGCTGGGCACTGTTACTGCTGGTGACACGGTGCTGGGCACTATTACTGCTGGTAACACGGTGCTGGGCACTGTTACTGCTGGTGACACGGTGCTGGGCACCATTACTGCTGGTGACACAGTGCTGGGCACTGTTACTGCAGGTGCTGTGATGCTGGGCACTGTTACTGCTGGTGACACGGTGCTGGGCACTGTTACTGCTGGTGACACGGTGCTGGGCACTATTACTGCTGGTGACACGGTTCTGGGCACTGTTACTGCTGGTGACACGGTGCTGGGCACTATCACCGCTGGTGACACGGTGCTGGGCACTATTACTGCTGGTGACACGGTGCTGGGCACTGTTACTGTTGGTGACACGGTGCTGGGCACTATTACTGCTGGTGACACGGTGCTGGGCACTGTTACTGCTGGTGACACGGTGCTGGGCACTGTTACTGTTGGTGACACGGTGCTGGGCACTGTTACTGCTGGTGACACGGTGCTGGGCACTGTTACTGCTGGTGACACGGTGCTGGGCACTGTTACTGCTGGTGACACGGTGCTGGGCACTGTTACTGCTGATGACACGGTGCTGGGCACTGTTACTGCTGGTGACATGGTGCTGGGCTTTGTTACTGCACATGTACTGTACTGTAATTTTGTCATACTGATCACCACGTTTGGTTTGTAGAAAACTTAGGTGGCCAAAAGATGCATCATATCATTTTGGACTTTATAATCTAAGCATATATGAATATTATTAGCACCCAGGCAGCTGTACAGGTTGCCTAGGAGACACAGGCAGCAGCCCTCCTCCCCTGGGGTGACTCTCAGCTGCTGCTAATCATTTATTAGGCGGAGTCTGTAATTCAGAGTCCTCTCCATTGGTTGCCCAGTCTTTTAAAGCTGCCTTGTCATATTACCTTGTGCCAGAGATAGTACCAGCCCAGCAGTTACTATCTCTGCTATTGATCATTTATATGTCATATTACCTTGTGCCAGGGTTGCCTACCTTTAACATTCTCTTCCCAGGAGAACCCGGGTAAGAGAAGCAGCAGGGGGCCGTCGGGGGCGGGGCTTGACGATTCGCGTCATTAAGCCCCGCCCCCTCGCGGTAAAATTGCCGCGATTTGGGCACACTTTACATAGGGGCGGGGCCAAAGGCTGGGATTCATGCAGAATCACAGTTTAAGACCCGCCCCCTTCACGGAGATCTGCGATTGCAGCGGGTATTCTCCTAATTCTGCCCACTTCACTAGGAAGTGGGCAGAATGCGGGAGAAATGCTTACCCTTCCGGAGGTGCGGGGGGTTACCCGAAAAATCGGGAGCCTCCCACGAAAACCGGGAGGGTAGGCATGTATGCCTTGTGCCAGTGATAGTACCTGCCCAGCAGTTACTATCTCTGCTATTGATCATTTATATGTCATATTACCTTTGCTCCTATTCAGCCTCTCCTGACTATTCTTCTGCCTCAGCCTTTGTTATTAGATACATTTGCAGTTTTGATTTATGTTTATAATCTTTATTATTTTACACTTGATATTATTATTTAGCTTACCCTGGACCTGTAATATATTGTATTTACTACTGTAAATGTAAATGCACTTGCCGGAGGTTCTTATATAATTTATCAGGTGCTCCATCTGCAGCAATACTATTGAATCTTGGCTGTGATTCAGATAAGCAGATTCAATTACAGCTGGCGTAATCGTAGTTGAGCAGGAAGCTCAACTACTGACATCACGAGTGATGTCAGAAGGGCCGCCCTCAAAAGGCAGGCGTTCCTTCGGGAATGCCTCTGTCTGGCCAGCACCCCCCCCCTCCCCGCCTACAAAATGGGGCGAGCTGTCGATCAACATCAACATTGACAGCCGCCCCGTTTTGTTGCGAGCCCCAGAGCGGCCATCGACCCGCTTGCGAGCAGGTCTGAATCAGGCCCTGTATCTATTATACGTGAAACACATGGGGCCAAATGTAGTAGGGTGAGTGTTTAGAAAATGTGAGTTTAGCAATAATCTCTCACATTGGTCGGGTTTTATCTTCAAAATGGGAAAGCATGTGAGTTTGCCTGTTCTTGGACTCTATTACATTTGGCGAGTTTGCCTGGTCTCAGACTCTGGGCCTGATTCAGACCTGGTCACAAGCGCTGAGCATTCGCAACCGGGTCAATGGTGGCCCAGAGCGCATGCGCATGACGGAGCCGGCTCCATCGTGTGCATGCGCGAGTCCTGGATAGCAACGGGCAATCCGTCGCTTCGGGTCTCGTACCAAAGGGGGCGTGCTGTCGATATTGAGTGACAGCACACCCCCTTTGGTGGGCGGGCCGGGGGAGTGGCTGCCCAAACGGAGGCATTCCCATGTGAATGCCTCCGTGTGGGGGCGGCCCCACTGACATCACGAGTGATGTCAGTGGGAGAGATTTCGGCTCTGTTTGAGCCGAAATCTCTCTGGGGCTTGCAGCAACGAGACCCTACCACAAAGGTCTCGTCGCAAGCCCGATGGTTGCGATGGTCTTGACCATCACGACCATCTTCCTGGCCGCTCGCTACAGCTGTGGGTGGTCACCCACAGCTATGCGGCCAGGAAGCCGCTCTAAAAAAAAAATAGCCCAGCCCTGATTCAGAGCGAGCGCTCTGTCAGAGCGAGCGGCTCTGAATCAGGGCCTCTGTTACATTGGGCGAGCGTGAGAGGTTACTGCTAAACTCTCACATTTTCTAAACTCTCACCCTATTACATTTGGCCCATGGTTTTGGTTCTGAAGACTTACAGTATGACAATGGTATTAGACTGATTCATTACAATAAATAAGACACCTGTAAACACATTTTGTTTCATGACAGAACAATATTAAATGTATTTACAATAAAATACATTTCTCCTATGACCCACATATATTTATGTTACGCTCGAGGTTTTCACCTGCTAGTAATAATTTCTTGTGACATATATAGCCTGGTGTCAAGAGAACTTAATGTGGCCTGACACACCACCTGCTTATCATCATCTGCTGCACAAACGACAAGAGAAGAGAAAATAAACTACAAAACGTTGCTGGTTTCTGAAATCAACTTCATGGCTATAGAAGGTCGATAGTCCATGGAAAAAAATTGTTCATTTGATGGAAACTATTTAGCAGGCACTTGGGGCAAAAAAGTTACTTTCAAACAATCGCAGGTGGCCGTGTCTGGACTGTACGGCAGATGACCAAGCTCTTGCATACGTTCATGGGCCAGAGAATCCACCACGTTCATGGACTTGTGGCTGCATCGCTCCTCGTCTTCCAGGGACTCCTCCGCTAAAATTATGCAAACCACTCAAAACCAGAGGGTTGGAACAGCTGATGTCGGTCAAAACTCTCCTGCTGTTACAGACCATTCCTGTAGTCATAGAAGATTATGGCTCTCCAGTGGTCTCTGCTGAGCTCCATAATGAGTTTCTTGAAGGAAGTGAACAAGCTGACTTCTTCGGTGTGCAGTGCTGCTTATATACTGTTCTGTGCCCTGAAATTTCACAAGAACTTTAGTCAGAGATTACAGTTCACAACCAGACAATCAGACAGTTCACAACCGTAGAGTCATATTGTGTCTATGCTACCTACTGTATGCACTGCACATCAAGAAGCTTATTGCACACCCCTTGTATAATGGGGGACTGCATGTATGGCGTGGAGGTGGCTGTCAGCATGTATGGTATGGAGGAGATGAGCCACATGTATATTATGGAGGAGATGAGCCACATGTATGGTATGGAGGAGATGAGCCACATGTGTGGTATGGAGGAGATGAGCCACATGTGTGGTATGGAGGAGATGAGCCACATGTATGGTATGGAGGAGATGAGCCACATGTATGGTATGGAGGAGATGAGCCACATGTAAGGTATGGAGGAGATGAGCCACATGTATGGTATGGAGGAGATGAGCCACATGTAAGGTATGGAGGAGATGAGCCACATGCATGGTATGGAGGAGATGAGCCCCATGCATGGTATGGAGGAGATGAGCCACATGTGTGGTATGGAGGAGATGAGCCACATGTATGGTATGGAGGAGATGAGCCACATGTATGGTATGGAGATGAGCCACATGTGTGGTATGGAGGAGATGAGCCACATGTATGGTATGGAGGAGATGAGCCATATGTATGGTATGGAGGAGATGAGCCACATGTATGGTATGGAGGAGATGAGCCCCATGCATGGTATGGAAGAGATGAGCCACATGTATGGTATGGAGGAGATGAGCCACATGTATGGTATGGAGGAGATGAGCCACATGTATGGTATGGAGGAGATGAGCCATATGTATGGTATGGAGGAGATGAGCCACATGTATGGTATGGAGGAGATGAGCCTCATGTGTGGTATGGAGGAGATGAGCCACATGTGTGGTATGGAGGAGATGAGCCACATGTATGGTATGGAGGAGATGAGCCACATGTATGGTATGGAGGAGATGAGCCCCATGCATGGTATGCAGGAGATGAGCCACATGTATGGTATGGAGGAGATGAGCCACATGTATGGTATGGAGGAGATGAGCCACATGTATGGGATGGAGGAGATGAGCAACATGTATGGTATGGAGGAGATGAGCCCCATTCTTGGTATGGAGGAGATGAGCCATATGTATGGTATGGAGGAGATGAGCCATATGTATGGTATGGAGGAGATGAGCCACATGTGTGGTATGGAGGAGATGAGCCACATGTATGGTATGGAGGAGATGAGCCCCATGCATGGTATGGAGGAGATGAGCCATATGTATGGTATGGAGGAGATGAGCCACATGTATGGTATGGAGGAGATGAGCCACATGTATGGTATGGAGGAGATGAGCAACATGTATGGTATGGAGGAGATGAGCCCCATTCTTGGTATGGAGGAGATGAGCCACATGTATGGTATGGAAGAGATGAGCCACATGTATGGTATGGAGGAGATGAGCCACTTGTTTGGTATGGAGGAGATGAGCCACATGTATGGTAATGCAATGGGATGTTGTTAAAATGTTGACAGTAACAATGTCAAGTATCAATGTAGACGACACCTCAATGTTAAAGTGTGAAAGAACTGCCTTGGTAGAGCAGCCCATTGGTGAAACGCGTGTCAGCATTTCCCTACTAGCCGCTGGTCACAGCATTATAATATGCAGTAAATGTTATAACTAAATATAAGAGATTTAAACCCCTACCAATCTCAACTCCTGATGGTGGGATAGTAAGAGAGGAGCACTAATAGCGGCGATGGAAGTCTAAACCATGAGGTTATGCGTGTCTATAATCCCGTTTGCATGAGAGTGCCGGACCACAGGGAAACATGAAGAGATACATGATTGCTCAATGTGTGATAATGTGAACACTAAGATAAGAGATACAGTTACATAAATTGGGATATTGTGCTAACAACTTTGCAACCTTTGTATCTAAATCTACAGCTTGGCGGATGCTAATGACAGAGAGACTGTTATTATTATTAAAAGTGCCAATTCACATTACACCGCAGAGTAGTGTCCGTTGTTGACATTACACCGCACAGTAGTACCCCAAACTCCTTTATACACATTACGCTACACAGTAGTGCCCTTTATATATGTTATACCACCCAATCACAGCCCACACTGTCCCCTGTCACATATCCCAATGCCCCCACTGTCACTGCCCCCCCCTTATAGCTGTCATTGCGCTCAATTACAGCCCATACTGCTCCCCCTCCCAGCTTAATGCCCTCCTCACACAGCCCCCACTCATAGCAATCTCTAGCCCTGATTCTGAGCCGGACGCTCTGACAGAGGGCTCGCTCTGAATCAGGGCCGTCCTTCTTGTTTTTCAGAGCGGCCTCCTGGCCGCTCGCATAGCTGTGGGTAACCACCCACAGATATAGCGAGCGGCCAGGAAGATGGTTGTGATGGTCAAGACCATCGCGACCATCGGGCTTGCGACGAGACCCTTGTGGTAGGGGCTCGTTGCTGCAAGCCCTAGAGTGCTTTTGGCTCTAACAGAGCTGAAAGCACTCCCACTGACAGCACTTGTGATGTCAGTGGGGCCGGCCCCAGATGGTAGGCGTTCCCATGGGAACGCCTCCGTCTGGGCAGCCACCCCCCAGGCCCGCCCACCAAAGGGGGCATGCTGTCACTCAACATCGACAGCACGCCCCCGTTGGTGCGAGACCCAGAGCGACTGATTGCCCGTCGCTATCAGGGTCTCGCGCATGTGCACAACGGAGACGGCTCCGTCGTGCGCATGCGCACTGGGCCACCATTGACCCGCTTGCGAGTGCATAGCGCTCACGAGCGGGTCTGAATCAGGTCCTCTGTCCCCAATCACTGCTTTCACTCACACTGCACCCCTCAAAGCTTACTGCCCTCCTCACACTGCCCCCACTCTTAGTTCATTTCCCCCTACTCACCACTCGCGCTGTCCCCTCTAACAACTCCTGACTGCACACCCCCTCACCTACCCCCCTACAGATCACACTGCCAAAAGCCCCTCTCCCCTCTTACCCATGCACTGCTCCCACTATACCTCTAGCACACTAACCTGCAAACAATGCTGCTTTCTCCTCTCCTGCTGGAACCCTGGCTGGGCTGACCATGGTGCTGGCTGGTAACTAAGCACTGCAGGACAGTTAACACCCCCGGCGATCCTCCTCCTGGTCAGCTTGCTGGAAGTTGCTTGACTTGCTGTTAATAATGGCTCCTCATCTCTGTCCTCACTTGCCTCACCCCCTTCTTCATCACAGCCAGCCCAGCGTGACAACTACACATGCGGTGGGGGCAGCAGATGCTGAGCATGGTGAGTGGGTCTGGCTGAGTCATTGGCTGCACCGCCCTCCCTGCGGCCATCCCTCCCTTCTTTCCCTCAGCCAGCACAGCCAGTATCAGAGGAGGCACTGGGAATATTGTGGTGGCTGGCCGGTTCCGCCCTCAGGGATGCTGAGTTCTGTGTGACAGCACCGGCCGCACCACCTGTCACAATCCGGTGAAAGTGATCCTCTGTGGAGGACGGTAAGCTGGGGTGTTCAGGTGACTATCGGAGTGACTGTGGCTAGGTCTCCTATTTGCGGCCGAACCCAGGTTTGGCTAGACCTGCCCAGAGGTGCGGAGTCTAACTCACTGGGTGGTTTTCTCCAGTGACCCCTCCAATTGGGATTTGGTTTTCCGCTGCACCAAGTGAGCAGGTCGCGGTCCTCTGGACAGGTACCTGGGAATGGCAGAAGACCGGAAACTATATTACGTTAAGTTATTGCTAGAACACTGGAGATACACTGGAACACAATTAGAAATCCTGATCACCGGCTTGCATGAGATTACTGAGAATGTACTAAGAATCACTAAGAAATCCAGGAGCTGACTAGCTCAGCAGCTCGGGGAGATGTGGACACAAGCAGGTATATATACTGGGGATTGCACATACAAGAGTAGAGTGGACTCAAGGAATATATTGGGAATGCTAGAAATGTGGTACTGGACAAAGGCCAAATACTGGGAGAGCTAGAAATGCTGGTACTGGGCAAAGGGAAAAAACTGGGAATAATTATATATGCAGGTGCAGATTGCACAGACAAGACACAGAGCAGATTGACACAGACATGTGCTGGGAGGTCCAACTGTGAGCTAATTAATACCAGCAGGTAATCTGACACTTCAGTGATACAGGGTAATAGCCACAGGAAAGCTGCAATAGAATTAGCAGCACATATACAAAGACACACAGAGAAGGGACATGAAACACTGAAGTACTGTGAGAAAGCTAAAGTCTCAGAGTAAGGTTTAGCATGGAAGCTATTACAGGAAACTGGGAAACTGTGAGCAGGCTGAAACAACACGCTGAAGGATTTATCACAGAGCAACAGTGGGAGTAACACAGGCACTTGGAATAACGAAGTTGAACAGCATCTTCCTGAAGTTCTGTTGGTGGATTTATACCCAGGGGTAGCAGATTATTGGAGCACAGCTGACTGAGATCATGCTACCATTGGTTAGGAGGACTGTCACATGAGAGGAACTGTCATGGCGGCGCCCATGATGGGAACTCCGATCCCCAAAACACACAGCCGACCATGGAAGTCCGCAAAAGCACCTAAGGTAGAATACTCAGCATCTCACCCCTCACTGCACCAGGCGTCTGACCACAAGGAAGTCAGGGGAAGCCGGCACGGAGGTAAGAGATAGCCGATCCTAGGCTGAACCCTGACAGTACCCCCTCCTTTTAGGGTGGGCACCGAACACCCATAAAAGCTCAGCTGGAACTCCTCAGAAAGACTCAAAAAATTCTTGAAAACACAGGAAAGTCAAAAATCTTTGAAGACATAAGATGTTTTTGAAGATTAGAAGAACAAGGTACACAACTACCAGATGGTCTCTCAAACTTCAATTGGGACTAAATAATTGGAAAAAATGGTCAACTTGTCATAGAAAGGTTGGTCACCAGGAAGTCATCGACTCTTCTTCTTTTTCTGGGACTTTTTCGAACCACTAGAAGTAGAAGACTTAAGTTGCAAAGTATCTTTCACGGGAACTACCGAAATTATTTTTTCATCGTAGTCAGAATCTGTATTATAATTAATCATCCTTATGCCTCCTTGAGTCTTATCCTTTGGAACAGGTTGTTTTTGAACTGGATCTTTTTGAGAAGGACTCAAAGAAATGCATCTGAGCTTAATAGCAGAGGGTGGTACCCCAGAACTTGAGACTTTGTTGAGATGAGTATCCTCGAGAGAACTGTAAGGATAAGTTGGACCAAATTCTTTAATGACTGCCACAGTAAAGGCTACTAAATCTGACAGCATTGGATCCTTTGAATCATAAATAGGCTCAAACCTGTCCCAAGCTTTACCTCGGAAAGATGAAATTATAAATTTTACTACATTAGTAGGCTTGATTTCAGACCATGAAGAGGATTTCATAATAGCGATGAAATAATCCACCAAAGCATAATACTGCGTTATATCTCCATAAAAAAAATGGACATAGAAACATCAGATGGATCCTGAGGTATACCTTTAAATGTAGTGGTAGCATCATCTTGGGAACCTCTTAACGGATTGGGCACTAAAACATTTGACTTTGACACAACACTAGAAGATTCTTCCTTGAGTAAAGAACCAGAGATCTTTCCTTGGGATACAGATTTTGAAATCCCTTTTTGAGATGTAAAACTTGAGACTTTCCCCTGGACTATGAGACTTGATACCCCCTGCCGGGGTACATAACTAGAAACCTCCTCTGGAGGTATGACTCTTGAACCCCCCTCTTGGGGAGTAACACTCGGAAACCCTTGTTCTTGGGGTACAAGACTTGAGACCCCCCTCTTGAACTCTTCTTTCGGAAATGTAATACCCGAAATCCCCCCCTGGGGGATGGCACTAGGAATCCCATCCTGGGGTGAGACACTTGAAGTCCCCTCCAGGGGAATAACACCACGAACCCCATCTTGGGGCATTACACTGGGAACCCCAT
Source organism: Taudactylus pleione (assembly GCA_031769625.1). Lineage (NCBI taxonomy): Eukaryota > Metazoa > Chordata > Amphibia > Anura > Myobatrachidae > Taudactylus > Taudactylus pleione. The sequence continues at coordinate 6,850,143 of JAUIMM010000008.1, read as the reverse complement.
CCTGGGGTAAGACAGTTGAATTCCCCTCCTGGGGTATAACACTGGGAACCCCATCTTGGGATGAGGCACTTGAATTCCCATCCTGGTGTATAACACTGGGAACCCCATCTTGGGATGAGGCACTTGAAATCCCCTCCTGGGGTTTAACACTGGGAATCCCATCTTGGGATGAGGCACTTGAAATCCCCTCCTGAGGTATAACACTGGGAATCCCATCTTGAGGTATAACACTTGGAACCCCATCCTGGGGTGAGACACTTGAGGTCCCATCCTGGGGTGAGGAAACTGAAACCCCCTCTTGGGGTGCGAGGCTTGAAACCCCCTCGTGGGGTGATGAACTTGAAATAAGGACTTTCTCTTGAACGTAACACTTGAAATCCCCTCCTGGGGTATAACACTGAAAACCCCATCCTGGGGTAGGATACTTGGACCCTTGTCCTGGGGTGAAGAACTTGAAACAAGAACTTTCTCTTGAAACGTAACACTGGAAATCCCCTCCTAGGGTTTACACTGGGAACCCCCTCTCTGGGTAAGAGGCTTGAAACCCCCTCCTGGGGTAAAGAACTTGAAATGAGGATTTCCTCTTGGGGCGTGACACTTGAAATCCCTTCTTGGGGTATAACACTGGAAACACCCTCCTGGGGGATAGCATTTGAGGCCCCTTCCTGGGAAACAAGATTTGAAACCTTCTTTTGGGGTGAGAGACTCAAGGCCCCCTCCAGGAGTACAGAACTTGACACTCCCTGTTGGAGTATGGGACCTAAAACCCACTTCTGGGGAAGCTGACTTGGCTTTTCCTTTCGGGGTACACAATATGAAACCCCCTTTTGGGATGCAAGAACACAGACTTCCTCCTGGGGTGAGTGGCTCAGAACCCCCTCTTGAGGTATGGAACTTGAGACTCTTTCTTGGGGAGTAACACTTGAAATTACGGTCCGCTCCTGGGGCATAACACTCGAAACGAAGGCCTCCCCTTGAGGCATGAAACTCGAAACGAAGGCCCTCTCCTGGGGCGTGAAACTCAAAACGAAGGCCTCTTCTTGAGGCGTGTAACTCGAAACGAAGGCCCCCTCCTGGGGCATGAAACTCGAAATTAAGTCCCCTCCCTGGGGTGTGAAACTTTAAATGAAAGCCCCCTCTTGGGGTACAACACTTGTAACCCCCTTCTGGGGTGAGAGATTTGAAACCCCCTCCTGGGGCATGAAACTTGAAATGAAGGCCCCCTTCTGGGGCGTGGAACTTGAGACCCCCTCTTGGGGTGCGAGACTTGAGACCCCCTGCTGGGGTGCGAGACTTGGGACCCCCTGCTGGGGTGTGAGATTTGGGACTCCCTGCTGGGGTGCGAGACTTGGGACCCCCTGCTGGGGTAAGGAAGTTGAGACCTCTCCTGGGGCTACTGAGTGGAGTCCTGTATTGGGAAAAGCAGAATCCGGACTGGGACCAGAACAGGCAGAATCCGGGCTGGGACTGATGGAAATGGAATCCGGGCCGTGACCAGTAGAAGTGGAATGAGTAGTGTCCCTGACTTTAGAAGGTTGAAATATCCTAACAATATTTCTTAGACGAGGGTTGAAGCATCTTGTAGCAGGGCCCCAATCGAAAACTTTAACTTTCTTTTGCTTAGTGGACATCACCTCCTTATCTGTAACTGAAGAAACGGGAATCACTGATGGATGATGGGGAGAACTGAAAACGCAGACATTAGGAGTCACACACTTGTCACCACTTCTCAGTGGGCGCAGAGTACAGTCCTTAAGAAAGTGATCGTCATAACCGCAATATAAACACAGATGCAGTTCTCGGCGTCGCTGATGTTCAACCTCAGTAAGTTTAGGGCGCAGGTAACTTTGATGCTTTACTTTAGTTTGCTTGGAAAAGCTGTTAGTCAAGTCAGGAGTAGCACTAGAAAGCTTGGAAATAACTTAAAACATTTTGGGACGGAGATTTTGTAGTTGTTCTAGAAGCCAGTAGAAACTCTTGAAAGGTTCAGGGTCATGAATATCAGGAAATTGGGGAACCAGAGGACACTTGAGAGGTTCACTAGCTTGCACAGAAAATTTTTCATCTGTAGGGGTAATTGAAACTTCGGAACGAAACTGTGGAGAATTCACTGGCGGAACTTGTGGTGTGTCTGGGGACAAAGAAGCTAGAACTGAATGAATAACCATCATTTGACTAGAGAGTTCTTGCAGCTGCTGTCTGACGGATTGCAAAGCTGTCTCCTGTGCAGAAACACGAAAGAGTAAATCCTGAAAACCAACTTCAACCTGGAACCCAGCGGCTTGCATATTAGGCTGTTCAAACTGTCACAATCCGGTGAAAGTGATCCTCTGTGGAGGACGGTAAGCCAGGGGGTTCAGGTGACTATCGGAGTGACTGTGGCTAGGTCTCCTATTTGCGGCTAACTCACTGGGTGGTTTTCTCCAGTGACCCCTCCAATTGGGATTTGGTTTTCCGCTGCACCAAGTGAGCAGGTCGCGGCCCTCTGGACAGGTACCTGGGAATGGCAGAAGACCGGAAACTATATTACGTTAAGTTATTGCTAGAACACTGGAGATACACGGGAACACAATTAGAAATCCTGATCACCGGCTTGCATGAGATTACTGAGAATGTACTAAGAATGACTAAGAAATCCAGGAGCTGACTAGCTCAGCAGCTCAGGGAGATGTGGACACAGGCAGGTACTGGAGTTTGCTAAATATGCAGGAAAACACAAACATATACTGGGGATTGCACATACAAGAGTAGAGTGGACTCAAGGAATATATTGGGAATGCTAGAAATGTGGTACTGGACAAAGGCCAAATACTGGGAGAGCTAGAAATGCTGGTACTTGGCAAAGGCAAAATAGTGGGAATAATTATATATGCAGGTGCAGATTGCACAGTCAAGACATATAGAGAAGATAGGCATACACTGGGAGAGTGCTAACTGCAAGTGCAGATTTGCACTGACAAGACACAGAGCAGATTGACACAGACATGTGCTGGGAGGTCCAACTGTGAGCTAATTAATACCAGCAGGTAATCTGACACTTCAGTGATACAGGGTAATAGCCACAGGAAAGCTGCAATAGAATTAGCAGCACATATACAAAGACACACAGGGAAGGGACATGAAACACTGAAGTACTGTGAGAAAGCTAAATTCTCAGAGTAAGGTTTAGCATGGAAGCTAATACAGGAACTGGGAAACTGTGAGCAGGCTGAAACAACACGCTGAAGGATTTATCACAGAGCAACAGTGGGAGTAACACAGGCACTTGGAATAACGAAGTTGAACAGCATCTTCCTGAAGTTCTGGGGGCGGATTTATACCCAGGGGTAGCAGATTATTGGAGCACAGCGTCAGCTGACTGAGATCATGCTACCATTGGTTAGGAGGACTGTCACATGAGAGGAACTGTCATGGTGGTGCCCATGATGGGAACTCCGATCCCCAAAACACACAGCCGACCATAGAAGTCTGCAAAAGCACCTAAGGTAGAATACTCAGCATCTCACCCCTCACTGCACCAGGCGTCTGACCACAAGGAAGTCAGGGGAAGCCGGCACGGAGGTAAGAGATAGCCGATCCTTGGCTGAACCCTGACAGTACCCCCTCCTTTTAGGGTGGGCACCGAACACCCATAAAAGCTCAGCTGGAACTCCTCAGAAAGACTCAAAAAATACTTGAAAACACAGGAAAGTCAAAAATCTTTGAAGACATAAGATGTTTTTGAAGATTAGAAGAACAAGGTACACAACTACCAGATGGTCTCTCAAACTTCAGTTGGGACTAAATAATTGGAAAAAATGGTCAACTTGTCATAGAAAGGTTGGTCACCAGGAAGTCATCGACTCTTCTTCTTTTTCTGGGACTTTTTCGAACCACTAGAAGTAGAAGACTTAAGTTGCAAAGTATCTTTCACGGGAACTACCGAAATTATTTTTTCATCGTAGTCAGAATCTGTATTATAATTAATCATCCTTATGCCTCCTTGAGTCTTATCCTTTGGAACAGGTTGTTTTTGAACTGGATCTTTTTGAGAAGGACTCAAAGAAATGCATCTGAGCTTAATAGCAGAGGGTGGTACCCCAGAACTTGAGACTTTGTTGAGATGAGTATCCTCGAGAGAACTGTAAGGATAAGTTGGACCAAATTCTTTAATGACTGCCACAGTAAAGGCTACTAAATCTGACAGCATTGGATCCTTTGAATCATAAATAGGCTCAAACCTGTCCCAAGCTTTACCTCGGAAAGATGAAATTATAAATTTTACTACATTAGTAGGCTTGATTTCAGACCATGAAGAGGATTTCATAATAGCGATGAAATAATCCACCAAAGCATAATACTGCGTTATATCTCCATAAAAAAAATGGACATAGAAACATCAGATGGATCCTGAGGTATACCTTTAAATGTAGTGGTAGCATCATCTTGGGAACCTCTTAACGGATCCCCAAAACACACAGCCGACCATGGAAGTCCGCAAAAGCACCTAAGGTAGAATACTCAGCATCTCACCCCTCACTGCACCAGGCGTCTGACCACAAGGTAGTCAGGGGAAGCTGGCACGGAGGTAAGAGATAGCCGATCCTAGGCTGAACCCTGACACCACCCTAGCTATGGCCCTGACCAGTAGTGAAAGGGATTTTTAACAGCACTTTTCTAGTATTTTCTTTCACACTTTAATTATTCTTACTATCTGATATTTTAATCAATATTTTGCCTTCAAACCTTATACATCATCTTAATAGAGTAATTAATAAAGGTTTATTGAATTTCAATATGTATTTTTTCAGAGAGTAATGAGCAATTGAATTATTGACCCTTTGAGTGCACCGTGACATACTGTATACTCAGCTTCTCTCTTCTTTGTGTTTTCCATGTGTACATTTTAGAGTTATCGGTAGTACCTCAGTGGTATAATTACAGATCAATAAACTAAGTTTAGGGACATTATAGAATTACAAACACAGGAGCTAGGGTCAATCATACATGTATTTCTCTGAAGATAAAATAATACACACTTGACACGGGATGCAATCGGGAAGCTGGCTGACATTATACCGACAGCTGGCTTCCCGACTGTCATATACTGGCGAGGGTAAAATGACCGGCATCTAGATGTAGACGCCGCTCATTTCACCGACGCCGGGACACTGGCGCCCGGCAACCCAATCGAAGGGATGACGTGCGCCACGTTCTGACAGCCACGGGGGGGGAGGGTTAGGTTTAGGGCTCCCTGGGGGGACTTAGATTCAGGCACCCCCCCGGGAGGTTAGGGTTAGGCTAGGGGGAGGGGGGTTAGGGATAGGCACCCCTGCGGGGCGGTTAGGGTTAGGCACCCCCTAGGGGACATTTTTAGGCAGCAGGGAAGGGGGGTTAGGTTTAGGCACTTAGAGGGACGATTAGGTTTAGGCACTTAGAGGGGAGATTAGGGTTAGGCACTTGGGGGGGAGGTTAGGGTTAGGCACCCCTAAGGGAGGGTTAGGGTTAGGGGGAATAGGTTAGGTTAGGTCATACCTACCTGGGGACGATTGGGATTTCCAGTACTGTCGGGCTGCCTCTGCCCGGATCTGTTCCACTGTCGGCCTGACGCTGCCCGGGAATCAAACTGCCGGCCATGTGGCCGGCGGTATTACATACCGATTCCCTTGACACTGGTGCTGGACCAGGAATAGTTTAATATAGACAACACAATGTTGACAATTTTGATGTTCACATTGTTAAAATGTCGATAGGCAACTGGTTGACATTGGCAGATAAATATTGTCAACATTGTCAGAATGTCAACATTAGGGTAAGACTTTGGGCAGGAGGGTCAGGGTTAGGCTGCAGGGGGAGATTAGGGTTAGGCTGTGGGCAGGAGGGTCAAAGTTAGGCTGCAGGGGGAGATTAGGGTTAGACTTTGGGCAGGAGGGTCAGGGTTAGGCTGCAGGGGGAGATTAGGGTTAGGCTGTGAGCAGGATGGTTAGGCTGCAGGGGGATATTAGGGTTAGGCTGTGGGCAAGAGGGACAGGGTTAGGTTGCAGGGGGAGATTAGGGTTAGGCTGTGGGCAGGAGGGTCACAGTTAGGCTGCAGGGGGAGATTAGGGTTAGGCTGTGGGCAGGAGGGTCAGAGTTAGGCTGCAGGGGGAGATTAGGGATAGACTTTGGGCAGGAGGGTCAGGGTTTGGCTGCAGGGAGAGATTAGGGTTAGGCTGTGAGCAAGAGGGTCAGGGTTAGACTGCAGGGGGAGATTAGGGTTAGGCTGTGGGCAAGAGGGTCAGGGTTAGGCTGCAGGGGGAGATTAGGGTTAGGCTGTGGACAGGAGGGTCAGAGTTAGGCTGCAGGGGGAGATTAGGGTTAGACTTTGGGCAGGAGGGTCAGGGTTAGGCCGCAGGGGGAGATTAGGGTTAGGCTGTGAGCAGGAGGGTCAGGGTTAGACTGCAGGGGGAGATTAGGGTTCAGCTGTGAGCAGGATGGTCAGGGTTAGGCTGCAGGGGAGATTAGGGTTAGGCTGTGGGCAGGAGGGTCACGGTTAGGCTGCAGAGGGAGATTAGGGTTAGACTGTGGGCAGGAGGGTCAGGGTTAGGCTGCAGGGGAAGATTAGGGTTAGGCTTTGGGCAAGTGGGTCAGGGTTAGGCTGCAGGGGGAGATTAGGGTTAGGATGTCAGCAGGAGGGTCAGGGTTAGGCTGCAGGGGGAGATTAGGGTTAGGCTGTGGGCAAGATGGTCAGGGTTAGGCTGCAGGGGGAGATTAGGGTTAGGCTGTGGGCAGGAGGGTCACGGTTAGGCTGCAGGGGGAGATTAGGGTTAGGCTGTGGGCAAGAGGGTCAGGGTTAGGCTGCAGGGGGAGATTAGGGTTAGGCTGTGGGCAGGAGGGTCAGGGTTAGGCTGCAGGGGGAGATAGGGTTAGTCTGTGGAGGAGAAGGTTAAGGCTAGGCCATAGAGAAGAAGGTTAGTTTTAGGCCCTAAAGGGAGGGTTAGGGTTAGGAGTAGGGATTATGACAGTGGTTTTCAAATTCAGTCCTCAGGACCTCACACAGGTCACATGTTCCAAGCAACCCAGCAGGTGCACAAGTGTATTAATTAATCACTGACAAATTTTTAAAAAAATCACAGGTGGAGCCAATTATTAAATGTGTGATCCTGTGAGATGACCTGGAAAACATGAACTGTTTGGGGTTTTGAGGATGTATTGTAGTTTGGGAACCTGTGGACTAGATTATGAATAGTAGAGAAATACTTACTGTAATGCCGGAGGATCGGAGTTCTGACCCGGTAGTGACTGTCACATGACCATCAGGACCCAGAAGATTCCAAAATTATAGGTGTCAGAGCAGGGCTGCCAAGAGCCAGGACCGGGTGAAGGAGGTGTGGCCTAATCACAGGAGGCGTGGCCACTCCCCCTTAAGAAAAAAAAACCTTTATTGCGGTGCCGCGAAGTGGCGCTGCATGCTGGGGAGGGGGGCACTGTGAGCCCCTCGGCCCAGCGCAAATCCAGGGGGGGCACAATCATGATGATCGCACACCCCCACAGACATAGGAGACTGCTGTTGCTCTGCAAGAGCAAGCAGTCTCCCTTTGCAACACAGCACACAGCAGAATGTGCTGGGCTGCTCAGCTTACAGGGAAAAGGGGTATGGTGTTGGACCCAGGCCCCTCCAACAAGCCCTTGCCCAGGTAATTAGTACCCACTCCCACCCCCTGTCAGCGGCCATTTTTCAGTGCACCATGAAGAGAAGTAAACCCTAGTTGGGGGATAAATATATGTAATACAGATTGCAAATAAAATATTATTGGCTCTGCCTGTATAATGTTAATGTACAGTATACACATGTTCTGTTATAATTGTAAACCTAGTTTAATAATGTTTACATGGAGAAGCAAATGTATGTTTTGTAGTGTACTTTAGTTGCAGGTCAGATGCTGATTGGGGTTTACAAGAGCCCCTGAGGAGAACTAGTAATGTGCACCGATCCCCGTGTTTTGGTTTTGGATCTGTATCTCCTCGTGTTTTGGATCTGAATTTGGTTTTGCCAATACCGCCCTTTGCGTGTTTTGGTTTTGGATCTGTATTTTTTCTAAAAAATTACAAGAACAGCTAAAATCACACAATTTGGACTTTTTTTGGTTCCTACTGTATTATTAACCTCAATAACTTTAATATCCATTCATTTCCAGTCAATTTTGACAAACTCACAGCTCACAATATTGTTTTCATTTGGTTTAGGCCCAAATTTGCACCAAGCTAACTGGCTGACTAAGCTAAGCGGCAGCAGTGGGCGGCACAAACACGTGGCAGTTTAACTTCCAACATGGCACATAAGGAAACATATGTTTTCATTAATCAAGAGGCCTGAGGAAGATGGAGAATGTATGTAGTTGAAGGCAGGGAAAGGAAGGGTTTATTAGTAGTAAATGTAATAAAAAATTTTGATTCCGAAACAAATTTATGAGGGAGGAGGGGAGAGATGGGATGAACAATATGTCCCATGTTTTACCCACAAAATCAACTTGGTGGTTCAGAATATATTTTAAAATTAAAGGGGCATGCAGGAGATGCTATCTGTAAACATTTCTGGACATTTTTGGCATTCATCAACCGCATGTCAAAGATTGCAGCAGCTGTGGCAGTTCAACTTCCAACATGGCACATCAGGAAAGAAATGTTTTAATTATTCAAGAGGCCTGAGGGAGATGGAATATATAAGTAGTTGAAGGCAGGGGAAGGAAGATTTGATTAGTAGTAAATTTAATTTATTTTTTTGATTCCGAAGCAAATTTATGAGGGAGGAGGGGAGGGGAGAAGGGAAGGTATTTACAATTTTTTTTTAAATCATTCACATCAGTCCTTGCCCCAGAAGAATCCTTAAGTGTTATGTCTGCTACTGGGAGTGGATTTTCATCCCAGAAGGGGACCAGGAATACTACTAGTAGTACTTTAAAAAACAATTGACTGTTAAACAATAATTTGCAAGGGGGAGCAAATTTGACAGCAGTCACTCAGTTGCACATCGGATCACTGACACCAAAACATCTATGCTGGTATTAGATGTGCATCCAATATCCACCAATAATGCAGTGAGTATTAGACAGTTAATTGAGGTCCTGTGTCCCCGCTACCAAATACCATCAAGATTCCACTTCACTAGAAAAACAAATCCCAACCTGTACAGGGACATTAAAAAAAAACCTTTATTAGTGGCCTCCAAAATGCTGTTGTACCCACTGTCCACTTAACCACAGATATGTGGACAAGCTGAACAGAACAAATGCAAGATTTAAGATTTAAGTCATACATTGTGTCTTTCTTTCCAAAGGACACAGATCTGAAGAGCTGTTGGTAAGCAAATTTTCAGCTCAAGTGGCACATGATGCAGCGATGGATTCTCCTTCAGTTTCTCCAGCAAGTGCATCTGCCGAGAAAAAACTAAACATTCCCAAAAGACCCACTGGTGATGCAGATGAGTCAACACAACCAAGTTTTGACATCTGGTTGGGTCCAAAGGAATTGCCTACAATTAATGAGACCTCTACCATGACTCCATCTGATACGGCCACCATTCAAAGAATGGTTGAGGACTGTTTTACATTTTTTAATGATAGTGTCCAATGGCAAATAGACATGTCAGACAGTCTGTTTGACTACTGGCAGAAAAAAAAGGCATTTTGGAGGCCCTTGGACAAACTGGCTTGGCTATACTTGAGCTGCCCACCCTCCAGTGTGTACTCAGAAAGTTTTCAGCACAGCCAGGAACCTTATCATTGATCGGCTACTTCCTCAAAGTGTGGAAAACATGATATACATCAAAATGAACTACAAATTCTATGTCAATTACATCCAAGAATTACAGAGGCATCTCTAATGGTGGATTCCAGTGGGGACTAACTAATATTGTATGAAGATGATGTACACGTTGATGAGGGTGAGGAATTGGATGATGATGGCCACAACATCTTGCCTCTGTAAAGCCAGTTTGTGCACGTAGAGATCATTGCCAGCAATGTTAGCTGCAAATTGGTAGCTTGTTTTGTGGGGCCCAAACAAACCAATCACTTCATGATTGATATTGTTGATGAAGGTGTTGGTAATGAAGATGGCAGGTGCTTGGATCCATCAGAGAGAAGGGAGCTAGCTGACGCTGGACTACTTGCTGGTACTTTTTTAGCCAAAGTTTCTGAATTTTGAAAAACTTTTTAGATGGATGTGCTGCAGATGACATAACAGCAATGATATTTGTAGATGTTAAGGTTCCTACCTCTACTTACTCTGGCTTTACAAAGGGTACAGATGGCTTGATAATTGCTTTCTGGATTTGGGTAGAAATAATTCCACACATAAGAAGTGGATTTTTTTGTCTTGTGCCGAGGCATGACAATGGGCTTTTCCTTATCATGAGCAACAACTGTTTCTTCCACTGGTGCCTGATTTACAGTACACAAACAACATCCTCATCAACAATATCCTTATTAGTGTCAGCTACACAAATATCCTGCTCATCCTGGTACACTTCCACAGAAGCATCCTCGATTTCTATATCAGCATGTTCACTTGTGCTTACATCATCATAAGAGGCAGAACCACCAGTCATAAATAAAGGCCAAGGCCTTAGCCTTTCCTTGCCACTTTGTTTGGTGAAAGGCATATTGCCAATATTGTGTCTTTCTGCAGCTAACTTTCCCTTTGATGTTTTTTCTTAACCACTGTGAAAGTGGTTCTTGATTTTAGATGCCCCGACTTAAGCCATGTATGCCTTTGGGCATCGGCTTTAGTAGATGATGTAGATGGACTAGTATTGTCATGACTGGTGGCACTGGCAGCAGCTCCAGCACTAGTATGTGGTTCCTGCTCTCCTCTCAACTGATCGTTCTCCATATCAACAAACACGAATGAAGTGGGGTACAGCACACATGTCAATTTGTACTAATTTTAAATATTATACTGTGATATCAATGACCTATAGTGTCTCAAGATGTTTTATGAATAAGAAAAGAATAACACTTTGCGCTACCACTTAGTGTCACAAGAATAACACACTGTGCTACCACTTACAAGATTTTTTAATGAATAAGAAAAGAATAACACACTGCGCTACCACTTACAGTGTCACAAGATTTTTTAGTGTATAAGAAAAGAATAATACACTGCGCTACCGCTTACAGTGTCACAAGATTTTTTATGAATAAGAAACGAATAACACACTGCGCTACCACTTACAGTGTACGCTATCATGGGCATCCGAGCAATGCACCAGCAGGACAGAAAAAAGTAGGAAGAACCAATCCAGTCCCGGCAGGGATGATGTACAGCCGGATGGGAGGACTTCATTTGTTGACAGTGTGGCATCTCCGTCTCCTGGCAACAGGCCTAAGAGAATCACCAGGAGCACCGCTGTCCAACAAGACGCAGCGGCGGCTTGTGACAGTCACTAAACAATAATAGCGCAGCTAAGTTGCTAACGCACACACACAAACACACACACACACTAAGCGGCTAATACTAGTGACCATGTGACTTCTCATGTGACTTCTGAGAAGTCACAGGGTCGCTAGTATTAGCCGCTTAGACGAGGCATACGTGTCACCCTGACACTCGGAAGTCATACAGATGATGATCACTTCCGGTCGGACGGCTTCTTAGCTGCGACGGAGTAGGAGGTTTCACATCCATGAGGGTACATGCTTGTACCCGCAGCGGTGTACGGCCAGTGACAGCACGCGATATGCACATGCATATATCTTGGGGTAAGTTTTTGCGCACACTGTCTGATGCTTATATTACGCACGTCAGTTGGCTGTATACATGATTACCATTATGCTGCATTTTTTAGGTCTTATGGTCTACGCTCGGACCTAATACTTATTTGCACAGTATGAGATGTCTCTGCTTTTGACCATTTAACCATACCGTCGCTGGAAGTTATTAGAGGTATTGTAATACCATATCATTCGGTAGTCTGCATGCCGGGAGCACAGGCTAATTGGCAGCTTTACAGATTATATTTGCACTTTGGTGCGGTGTTAATTCACATTTTGATATTTATACACAGATATATTCTTTATTATTGGTATCACTTGGGTTTTACAGGAGCCTGATAGACAGGTTATTTTGTTTTTTTCTTATTCTCCACAGATGTATAACATTGTTGTCTGAACACAACATTTCTGTGATATGATTGTATTGAGGTCTTGAAAAAGGTCCAGATGTGTACCGAAACGTCGACCATAATCATATTCTTCTGATCAAGCCGTGTGATGAATAAAGTTTGAGATGATATATTGAATGGCGAGCGCATCCTTCCTTCCAGGAAATCCACGTCTATATATATATATATATATATATATATATATATATATAGTATATATATATATAGAGTCGATTTTTGTTGGCGCTCCTTGAAATGATAGACAAAGTTATAACAACTGTTCCGGTGCTCAAACCAAAAGAATTCATAGATTCCACAAAAAATCGGCACTCAGAGACTTCCATAAATACAAAATATATTGAAGGCAATGTTTCGGGGTACAACCCCCTTTATCAAGCCACAATAGACAATGTCCATAATATAATAGTCCATAATATGTTAAAGCATATTGAGAACGAGCTGAGTGAGAATGAGCAGGATAATATTCTAAAAGGCTGCATATAGCCACTGTACTGTCTGCCTTGAGGAAAAAAAAAGGCGAGAGGTCATTCTCCAAAGAGGTGTGGACCATCTAACTTATTTCCTCTCCGGACTGCAGTGTGGAGATCCTGGCAGTGGTTTGAGAAGAGTTCGGTCTAATATAGACATAAATTCCCCATTCAGTAATCACATTGTGGATAATTTGGACAGTGAACCACTAGTGAAAGGGGTGTCTTTCTTCTGCATCATAAGGAAGGTCCAGATATACTGTAGCATGGAATGCACCACATGTGGTTGCTATAAAAGTTAAAAAGTTAATAAGCATGCTTTCACATATTATGGACAACTAGTTACTAAAACTGAACTTTACTAACCTTGATGAGGTGGACTGAGACTATTAATTCATACTAACTGGAAATACCATCATTTAATTATTAACAATAAGGACACTGTGGTTGATGCAATATTAGTGGATAGCCATAAAACATTAATGTATCAGAGGTATTAGGATACCTATAGTACTATATATATATATATATATATATATATATATACATATATAATATATATATTGCATGTTTAATGTATTTCACGTGTATGTTTTATGATAATTTTTATGTCTTTTGAAGTATTAAATTTCCTTTTAAAGAGAAACAAATAAAATAAAAAAAAAAAATCTATCTCTGGTAACACAAATAGAAATGTTGTAGAGTTTCATTATTTATTTATATTTGAGCAGCGCTTCTTCTCATTTTTCTTCTTTGTTTCTCTCTTTTTGGATGCAATATTAGCAAAGATCCATCATTAGAAGCGGCAGCTCAAATACAGTTGACAATTTGGTGGATTGAGCGCTGAGTAATACGATCTTTGGTCATTTTTTCGGGATGACTTGTGGCTGGTTACTGATGTGTAACCTTGGGCCTGATGTAATCTCCATCGCGAATGCGCAGACCGTGCAGCTGAAAAGTGGGCGTCTCACCGCTCGTACATCGCTCCGTCCTGCACAAAGGGAAGGCTGAGATTAGCATTTGCTTATTCCCGCAACCATTATTGCGAGAGTGGCTTTGAGCGCGGCTGCATTACCAACTATCTCTGAATCAGGATCCTATTCTATGACCTGTTTTGTTAACTAATAACTGTATTTGCTGTCAGAGTTGTTTACGTGCGTTATTAATAAAGTTTGGTCTATCAAATCTACTTCCTAAACAAGGTGTAAAACAATTTGCATTTGTTCTATAATATGTGCTTGTGGCTGGCTGTTTCCAGGCCAGTTACATTAGCAGCCACGTTGTGTCCCTTATCTGATCGCCTTGTTTAAGAGAAGTAAAACTGTATTTCTTCTCTTCCTCTCTTCATTTTGCTGATAAATGTGAATTTGCAGAAAGTCCTGACTTTCATTCCATTAACTGAATGCATTTCACCCAGTATATTAATCCACTTTATCAACAGATATTATTCCCTCGCCCTCCCTCGCCAGTTCGCTCTCATTGTGAATTGAACACCTCTAGCTTCAGTAGCGCTGACAAGCTTGATTTATATCTATCTTCCATTCAAACCCTGGAATAGACGCTGGCATAGGCTGAACGAGCGCAGGATAGAATAGTAGAATAGTACACAGAGTAAGATGCCGTATGTCATTTTTCCAATCCCCATTTCGTGACATTGTAGCAATTGTTAAGTATCAGCATGCACAGCTTCAAATTATATTTTAGATCAGCAGGTTAAAGAAATGCGCAAAGAACGGGCTTATCTGATTAGACGAGAATAATTGAGAGGCTGAAAATTATTCTGCTTGCTATCATTAACTCTCCAACTCCCAACAATAAATCATGTACGAGTATAGAAGCAGTGGAACTATTCACACTGGTGCACAGGTGCCGCCAGATTTCAAATAAAGGGATCCTGATTTGTCGAAAAGGATGTAGGGGTTTGCGGGGGGAGCAGAAGTTAAACACAGACAATGGGGTATATTTACTGTGGTGCGGATTTATAAATATGAATAAGTTTCCCTGGCAACCAATCAGATTGTAGCTATCATTTTATTAATATTATTATTATTATCCTTTATTTTTATGGCGCCACAAGTGTTCCGCAGCACCTTACATAGTACATAGAACTAATAGGTGAACAAGAAACAAGTAACTTACAGTACATTACAGTGCAGGACAAGGACACGTCTTATATACATTGCTGAAATAGTGATTAAAGCACTCACAATAAGCTGCCGGGAGTTGGCAGTCCCGTGTTAGGTGCCCTAATGGGGAGTAGAGAGTAGAAGAAAATGTAAAGAGAAGCACATGAGGGAAGAGGTCCCTGCTCATGAGAGCTTACATTCTAAGGGGAGGGGCAGACAGACAGCCGTGACACAGAAGGGGAATATAGGAAGGAAAGAGCATGAGGTGGGTTAGGATGAGTGCGGAAAGGCCTTGATGAAGTAGTGGGTCTTGAGAGCCCGTTTGAAGATTTGTAGAGAGGTGGAGAGTCTGATAGGGAGAGGGAGAGCATTCCAAAGGTAGGGAGCAGCACGAGCAAAATCTTGGATGCGGGAGTGGGAGGAAGTAATCTGTTGGCAAGAGAGGTGGCATGCATTAGTTGAGCAAAGTGGACGGACAGGAGTGTGAAGGGAGAGAAGGTCAGAAATGTATGCGGGAGAGGATTTGGTGAGGGCTTGTAGGCGAATGTAAGAACCTTGAATTGGCATCTGAAGGGGAAGGGGAGCCAGTGTAGGGCTTGAAGGAGAGGGGAAGCAGATGTAGAACGTCTAGAGAGGAAGATGAGCCGAGCAGCAGCATTGAGAACCAATTGTAGTGGAGAGAGGTGAGAGACTGGGAGGCCAGCTAGGAGAAGGTTACAGTAGTCCAATCTGGATATGACCAGTGAGTGGATGAGGGTTTTAGTGGCATCCTGGGTGAGGAAGGGTCTAATCCTGGAGATATTTTTTAGGTGAAAACGGCAGGACTGCGAGAGGTGCTGAATGTGCAGTTTAAAGGAGAGGGAGGAGTCTAGGAATAACTCCAAGACAGCGCACTTTGGGGCTAGAGGAGATAGTTGTGCCATCAATAGATAATGAAAATGTGGGAAGTGATATATTGGAAGAGGGTGGGAAGATGATCAGCTCAGTCTTAGACATGTTAAGTTTATGAAAGCGCTGGGTCATCCACGAAGAGACAGCAGAGAGACAGTTGGAGATACGGGTAAGGAGCGAGGGGGTGAGCTCAAGGGTGGAAAGGTAAATTTGAGTATCATCTGCATAGAGATGATATTGGGGGTCAAAGGAGTTAATGAGTTCACCTAAAGAGGATGTATATAGGGAGAAAAGGAGAGGTCCAAGAACAGAACCTTGGGGAACTTCTACTGTTAGTGGAAGTGGAGGGGAAGAGGAGTCATGAGAGGACACAGCGAAGGAACGATCAGATAGGGAGGAGGAAAGCCAGGAGAGGGCAGTGCCACCTAAACCGAGAGAGTAGATTTGCAGGAGGAGAGGGTGGTCTACAGTGTCAAATGTAGCAGAGAGGTCAAGGAGAATGAGCAGAGAGTAGTGGCCCTTGGATTTGGCAGCAAGGAGGTCATTGCTGACTTTTGTGAGGGCAGTTTCAGTGGAGTGGAGAGATCGGAAGCCAGATTGAAATGAGTCAAGGAGGGAGTGGGAGGAAAGAAAGGTGGTAAGGCGGTTGTAGACAATACGCTCAAGGAGTTTGGAAGCAAAAGGGAGAAGAGAGATGGGTCAATAGTTGGAAAGTATGTTAGGATCAAGGGTAGGTTTTTTAAGAATGGGGGAGACAAGAGCTTGTTTGAATGCAGAAGGGACAGTGCCAGATGATAGGGAGAGATTAAGGAGGTGAGCCAGATGGGAACAGGCAGAAGGAGACAGGTGGGAGAGGAGACGGGAAGGGATAGGGTCAAGAGGGGAGGTGGAAGGAGGGGAGGACAGGTTGAGGGCCATGACTTCCTCTCCAGAAGGAGGGGAGAAGGATGTCAGAGTTGATGAGACAGAAGGGGAGGGGTGGTAAGGGCAAGGAGGGGGAGGAGTGCTGAGGTTCTGATGGGATATGATGTCCTCACGTATGGAGTCAATTTTAGATGTAAAGTAGGTGGCAAAGTCAAGGGCAGAGAGCAAGGAGGGAAGGCGAGGAGGGGAAGGGCAGAGTAGGGAGTTGAAAGTGGCAAAGAGACGCCGGGGATTTGAGGACAGGGAGGAGATGAGGTTCTTGAAATATGTTTGTTTGGAGAGAGACAGGGCAGCACTGTAGGAAGAGAGAATAAATTTGAAATGGAGGAAGTCAGCCTTAGAGCGTGACTTTCTCCACTGATGCTCTGCAATTCTTGAACACTTTTGTAGGTATCTGGTGCATTTGGAATGCCAGGGTTGTGGTGTGGATCTGCGAGGGTGAGTAGTTATTGCCGGAACAACAGAATCAAGAGCAGAAGTAAGGGAGGAATTGTACAGGGAAGTAGCTTGTTCAGGACAGGAGAGAGAAATGATAGGGGAGAGAAGAGAGTCCAGCAGGGAGGAAAAAGCAACAGTGTCAATAGCCTCAATATTACGCTTAGTAATGGTAGCCTTAGGAGTTAAAGGAGGGGAAGGAGAGAGGGATAGGTTAAAAGAAAGAAGGTGATGGTCAGAGAGGGGGAATGGGCAATTGGAGTAATCAGAAATATTACAACGGTGAGTAAAGACCAGGTCAAATGAGTGCCCACTCACATGGGAGGGTGATGAGGTCCATTGGGCGAGACTAAATGAAGAGGTGAGGGTAAGGAGTTTAGCTGCAGAGGATTCTGTGGGAATGTCAATAGGAATATTAAAATCACCTAGGTGGGATTTTCTAGAAGGTACTAGATAAATGATAAGTAGAATTGCGATTGGTTGCTATAGGCAACCTCTCCACTTTTGTAAACCTGCACTTTAGTAAATATACCCCGATGATAGGAGTTTGCAGGTTTCATTATAAAGAGGGAGGTGATTAAAATGAAGGTTGAAGAGGGAACATTTCTAGGGATGTTCCTTATTTTCTGGAGAAGGTTCACAGTATACTTACCTACATGTATGAGGAGCAGGCTGGCTGGGACTGAACTGAGAAAATTGGATCTGCTGGTGTATGGTGCCTGGTTTCCGGTGAGGATAAAGGATTAATGGGTGATTGTGTGTGAAAGAGGTGCTGTGTGTGTGTGATAATGAGTGCTGGCATAGTTATGCTGGCTAAATACTTTACAATGTGTACCCAGCACGATGTTGTCCGTGGTGGGTCCCGGCATTGGCAAGTGTGAACACACTTGCCGATGACGTCATTAATGGAACAACAGTGGGGGCATGACCCCCGCTGACGATATCACCCGTCGGACCTGCATGCAAGTCTGATGGGCGATGTCGCTGACAATGCGCGGGAGCGCGTGTCGTCAGTGACATAGCTGGTACACACTGTCCGATGTGGACAATATGTCGTCCAATCTGCCAGATCAGATGACATATCATCTAGTGTGTACACGGCTTTAATGTGTGTGTGTGGGAGGGAGGAGACTAACAGGAGCTGTCAATTATTGGGGCATAAGTTGTGTGGCATAATGTATTGGTGCACAGCTGTATGCCATATAAAGAATTTTGGGCACAGATGTTTGGCATATTGTATTGGGGCACAGATGTGTGGCATATAAACAATTTGGGGTACATATGTGTGGCCTAAATATGTATTGGGGCACTGATGTATGGTATAATGTATTGTGGTCACAGCTGTGTAGCATATAAAGAATTTGGGGTACATGTGACATATGTATTGGAATATTGTGTGGCACTGATGTGGGGCATAATGTATTGGGAGCACAGTTGTATGGCATGTAAAGAATTTGGGGCACAGATGTATTTCCTAAATATGTATTGGGATAGATGTACGGTATAATGCATTGATGTGTAGCATAATTGTGAAGTGGGGATACAGCTGTGTGGCATATAATGAATTTGTGGCACAGATGTGTGGCATATTATGAATTGGTGTCATAAGGTCCAGTATGATTTCGAGGCTCTGCTTGAGGCATATTAGGTGGGGCATTTCCAGTTCACAATGGGGATGCGGGCCGCACTAGGGTGTCATCCTCGGAGGGGGTGACACTAAAATGCTGGCTCCTCCTCAGTGATAGGATTTGAGTGCTTCAGTGTCACATTCTCCTATAGTACTCGGCTCCTTTCACAGAGGAGGAGCCGACAGTGCTGGCACGGGTCTATGGGGGCAGCCCAGCACCTCCGGGGATGCGGGGCACACCCTTGGAGTGACGCTATCAGGATTTCACGAAAGACCACGCCCATTTGTTAGACCACACCACTTTTTGAGGGGGCTATAGAGTGCGCACCTGGTGTCACCACCCCTGGTGATGCCTCTGAGCATTTAAATATAGTATATTATGAATTTGGGACAATGCTGTGTGGCATATAACAAATTGGAGATTCTGGTGCGTGAAATTGGAGGAATCAGGGGCTGTAGGTACAATGTTGGCTAGGGTGCCCAGAAATCTTGCACCAGCTATGACTAGGAACATGGCCTAACTGGCATGAGGCCACCAGTGGCGCTGAGAGAAGGGGAGTGAGTACTAATCGCCCGGGCATGTTGGAAGGGCGCGGTGGGGGACCAGGTCCAACACCGCCCCCCCTCCCTTTTACTTGCCAGCAGCCCAGCACACACTGCAGTGGCAGAGAATCATTACATTTGACATTTATCAAACCATCTGTACCCTTTGTGAGGCCAAAATAAGAAGAAGTAAAGATATTAACCATCTAGGAACCTCCTCCCTGTATGTAATTTTCAGCAAGTTCATTTAAGTTGGATATCAAAATCTAGGGCTGCAGCTGCTGATGAAGGTAAATCTTCATTCCAGAAGGGAACCAAGAAGACTTATAGTTTCAAACAAAAATTTGACTGAGAAACAGTCATTTGCAGGATGAACCAATGTTGACAGCTGCTATCCTGCTGTGCAGAGTATCACTGGAGCCACGATGGTTATGTTAGCATTAGATCTGCATCAAATATCTGCCATTAATTAATTTGAGTTTAGATTATTAACTAAGGGCCTGATTCAGCAAGGATCGCTATTCTGTTTATACAGACGCACCGCAGTTGCTAATATCAGTGGTGCTATTTAAATGATTGCAATCACATTGCATTCACATCCTAACATAAGGACGGCCACTTAGCCTTTCTCATATCCATATACTAGGGGAACACAGCTAAACCATCGGTAACATCGGACCCATACGCACACTTGCACAAGCCCTGACCTTACTCAGAAATTGCTAACAGCCACGCACGCTATCAGTGCTATGACTGCTTATAGCCACGCAGTGGCTAATTTATGCATGCCCCTGCAACAACGTTGAAATGCACTGGCACATCTGTGATCACCCGACCACCCCGTCACCACCCACAAGCGGCTCTTCCTGTCAATCACTCTGCTCTGGGTCTGCGCAACCACTGCAAATGCAGTTCCCATTGCAAATGGTTGTTCGCACACATGCACTGTGATGCATACGCGTGCGCAGTGCAAATTGATCGACCGATTGCATGCATATAAGCAACTGCGTCATGTGTCCACGCTACAAACTTCCATCTTGATTCTATTTTACCGGAACAGGAATCCCTGCCTAGAAAATGTAATTGTACCAACTATCCACTTACTGTAACTACATATATGTGGACCAGCAGTACTGGTTAGACTAAAGATTACATGACTGTGAGTTTGATTCAGAAATGTAAGTATTGTAATCCCTATGGTTTACTTACATTTCCGATGATGGAGTGCCTGCGTAGGATCATGCAAACAAGTCCTGCACGTAACAATGGATTCCAGTGGGGATGAGCTAATATAGGCCCTCATTCAGAGCCGTACGCTCTGAGCAGAGCGCACGCTCTGAATGAGGGCCGGGCTCCATTTTCATGGAGCGTCCTCCTGGACGCTCGTATAGCTGTGGGTCACCACCCACAGGCTATACGAGCGTGCATTGTGATGGTCGCGATGGTCGAGACCATCGCGACCATCGAATTTGCGAGCCGGAGCCTGCGGTTGAGGTTTTCAACCGCAAGCTCCGGAGTGATTTTGGCTCTATCAGAGCCAAAATCACTCCCACTGACATCACTAGTGATGTCAGTGGGCCGGCTTTTGACGGGAGGCGTTCCCGTGGGAACGCCCCCGTCAGGGAGGCACGCCCCCGGCACGCCCACCAAAGGGGGCATGCTGTCAATCAACATTGACAGCACGCCCCCTTTGATCGGACACAACGAGCGAAGGACTTTCCTTCGCTCGTCGCGTCTGGCGCATGCGCACGACGGAGCTCCCTCCGTCGTGCGCATGCTCAGTCCATAACATCGACCCACTTGCGAGCGGACAGCCGCTCGCGAGTGGGTCTGAATCAGGCCCATTGTGTGATGATGATATTAACAACAGAGATGAGCATGATGACAACTTCAACTTTGAGGATGATTAACACTTTTAGCCTTAAGCCCATTGGTAGCTTGGATCAAACAAACCACCAAAATGTTTTTTTTTTTGGAGGTCCAAACAAACCAAGCACTTCAGCCAAAAAAGTGACAGTCACTGTTGTTGAAGTGCTTGGTTTGTAAAACTGTGCATGTCCTTTTACTATACAGCATAAGGGTGGGTGCGAGGGCCCAAGGACAAATCCATCTAGCACCACTTTTCCCCTTGTATGGCAATATTTCATAGATGTGCTATAAACTGCTGTGTGGTTGGTGGGTGGGAGAGCCCAAGGACATTACCAAAGTGCACCACACTACATATTGGGCTTTGCCAAGATTGTGTGTGTTTGAAAGGCAGCATATATCACTTTTACTGGGGGTTTTGGCCTCAAATCAAACTTATATTAATACAAAGCAAAATTCTGACCATATGACAACAAGGTTACAAGTCTCCATGCGGTTATCACCACTATGCTCCTGTCCAATGAATGATAATAGTGATGCAACAATATAAATACATGTAAGGTATTTTGGAAAATAAAGAAGTCAGCGGATTATCTCAGCCAAACCAAATTTAAGCATATACTAATAGGCACTCTTTGGTAATGAGAATATATATATTTTTTTATTTCACCTAATTGACTATAACGAGTACAGGTTGAACAAGTTGCTCATTTCAGCTTTTCCTTCTTCAGTAGATGCTGAAGTATTAGCTCCAGCTTCTCTAGCCTGTGCTTTAAGTCATGATAGCAGCATGCATATTTTTCTGGACAGCCACTTGTTGTCACAGGCATTGATGTTCTGTATCTTGCAAGAACTTCCAACACGAGCTTCTTATCCAAAGGTACAGGCCCCACTTCCTGCAGTTTCTATATGGACAGATACACAATATGTAACATTGATTACAGTCTGAGCTGTAATAGACAGCCCCCACTATTATAGCATGCAATGCTTGTGAAGCTTCTTATGACAATTGCTCAGTTTGCATTTGAAAACTCACTTTTGGAAGGTTGGTTTAATTTTTTTCCATGCTTCTTTTCATTATAGTAATAGCAATACTTTAATGCTTTCCCTTCCACTAAATAGTACCTCACCTCCAATCACCTGTACTGGCCTTGGGTCTGTGATTTTCTGGTTGGAGAAGTTTGTTATTAACTTTCTACAATGATCAATTTCTATCCGCCTGAGGCCTGTGATTTGCTGTTAGGAGGAGTATGGTGGTAATATATTATATTATTTTCCACTAGACTTTTACTTTTAGGCACTTATTTCTAAAATCATGAAAACATTCTATAGAGTAATATAATTTTTTAAACTGCCATCCTGTATTCCACTTCTTTCATAGATGTGCTATATTCTTTTAAACTGCTATGTGTTTGTGCCACTGCTCTGTCAAAATTGACTGGAAATTTCTGGAAATTCATGTTATTGTATCAGTATCAACAAAAACAGGTCCAAGTTACATTATTTTAACTGTATTTTTATAAATTTTTTAAGAAATCAAGATCTAAAACCAAAACCTGACGATGCTTTATAACAAAACAATAACCAAACCATGGGGGCCTGAGCACATCTCTACATGCTGTATAAACCAGTAGAATGAATGTGCCGAGAGCAAATACTCTATAGAAACATTACCACCAATACGACCAATACGTTTTTCAAGGAAATTTATTGTAATAATTTGACCCCTAACGGTAATGCCATGCGTACAGCCACTGTCGGACTGGGCAATGAGGGGCCCACCGGGGGAATCAGTGGTAAGGGTGTGGTCATCTGCCAGAGGGGGTGTGGCCAGCCACCACAGACGCTTGGCTAACGATTAGGCAAATCTTGGTGTAGTTTCTATAGGAGGGAACCAAGCCCCCATGTTGATTAGTGGTCCTTCTCTACCAGGTAACTGGCTAATAAAGTAACAATCTATAATTTGAGGTCTAATACCTGACACCTAGAGGAGGGGAGGTGGGCCCACAGGCAGTGGGGCCCACCGGGGCTTTCCCCTGTACCTAAGTGGGCCAGTCCAACCCTGCATACAGCACACCATTCATCTTAAAGAATCAAACTCCATTTGTGTTTTTTATCTTGACTAAATATAAGTTTATTTGTGAACACTTGTACCCAATCCATAATCATGGTAACTTAGTGGCATAAGAAAGGACAAGACTACCCAGTGGACTGAAACCAACACCATCTGCATACAAACCATATAAAAGCATAACACAATGTGCATTGGCAACACAAGTGCAATAATGATAATGAAGGTTGATTTATTCAAGGGCACTACTACTAAAAAAAAATATGTGTATAGACAAACCTGGGTTCCTTTTGGGTAATCATGCAGGGTTCCCTTATGGAGCTGAAAGGAAATGGATTTGATGGAAATTTTTGATACATTGGGATACTTTGCAGCTTGCAGTCAGGTTCCAGATGTCAGGTTGTACATGAGTGATCTGCAATGGGAAATGAACGAAACATCCTTCAGACCATCTGGAATGCAGTCTGTGTTCTGAGGAGTCTGTCAAACTGGCAATTCCCACTCTGAACATCACAAGCCACTGGCCTACAGAAGCCCTGACCTAACACTAAACCTCATCCCACTGAGAGTCCCTCGTATAAACTAAATAAACAAAGTTCATAATATCATTTACTCTGGATAAATCTGTAACAGAAAGTAAATAAGGTATAATGAATAAGTGTATTTGTATAAGGGAATATTATCTGCATACTGTAATCATCAGATAATGTCCATACCCCAATCTACTCTAAGCATCTACAGATCCATCCAAAGCACTTGAAGCTGAAACCTTTTACTGTTAGCCTTGACCCATTCAGTCTTCCAAAATAAGGTCAGCCCTGTGAACGCCTGCTTACCACTGATGGTTAACTTCCATCCCTAGAATAGAAAGTGCTGGGAGAGGAGAGGTGCTAACAGGAGTGCAAGCACTGTAGAGAACAGGCTGTCAGAGAGCTGGACACACAACACCTACTGTAGTAGAGCATATGCCCTGGGAAACAGGGAATATTGATACCCAGCAAGGAGGTGCTGCATGTGGGTAGCCAAAGGGGTGAGGCAGCCAAAGAGAACCTCTGGTGAGTGGCATGGAGAGGAGAGGCACAGGAGGACTCAATCTGGAAGAATTGCTCCCTACTCTGGGTGTGAAAAGAGCTTTACCCTAAGTACAACACCTGAGGCCTCTGGCGGAGCCCTATTGGGCTTTCAAACAAGTTCTTGACCAGAGATGGAGAGTCCTGGTCCTGGAAGCTGAGAGGCATTAAAGCAAGATGCACCTGGCAAAGGGTGACACATTGTGACAGATAGGTGCAATTTATTTAACATGCTAATCCGATAGCTGCCGTGAGGCTAAACAGGAATAATACATCCCTTAGAGAAGTTTTAAGCTGACACACCAGTGTTTTTTCAACCACTGTGCCACAGCACACTAGTGTGCCATGAGCGGTTGTCAAGTGTGCCGCAGCGGTCAGCTCAGCGCACTTGTACTGTAATGTGTTTTATTCCTGTGGAGACCAATGTAGTGCGTTTTATTCCTATGGAGGACAATGTAATGTGTTTTATCCCTGTGGAGACCAATGTAGTGTGTTTTATCTCTGTGGAGGCCATAGTAGTGTGTTTTATCCCTGTGGAGGCCAATGTAGTGTGTTTTATTCCAGTGGAGGCCAATGTAATGTGTTTTATGCCTGTGTAGTCCAACGCAGTATGTTTTATCCCTGTGGAGTCCAACGTAGTGTGTTTTATCCCTGTGGAAGCAAATGTAGTGTGTTTTATACCTGTGGAGACCAATGTAATGTGTTTTATCCCTGTGGAGGCCAATGTAGTGTGTTTTATGCCTGTGGAGTCCATAGTAGTGTGTTTTATCCCTGTGGAGGCCAATGTAGTGTGTTTTATCCCTGTGGAGGCCAATGTAGTGTGTTTTATCCCTGTGGAGGCCAATGTGTGTGTATTTTTTTTATGTGGAATCCAATGTGAATGCCAAGTGTGCCTTGGCAATATTAAAATCTTGTGTAGTGTGCCTCATTTTGAAAAAGGTTGAAAATCACTACCCCACACAGGCCTTATCTTTGGGAAGTATTAATTCTCACAATCCCACAACAGCTACAGCAGGACCATACTTGCAGTTGTGTGTTTTGTGAGAGTAACACAAAGTTCACCACTGACAGTACTTCAAGATTTACATGTATCCCGGCAGGGCCGCGATCAGGGGGGGACTGCTGGCACTGGAGTCCCACGCCCAGACACTTAGGGGGCCCGCCCGCTCCTACCCACCTGCCACCGCACTCAGGGCTGCTATCAGGAGGGGAACTGCCGGGACTGCTATCAAGGTAGAACTCTCATTATCCACCCGCCTGTGCGCTCTACCTGCTGCTGCTGCCCACTGTGATTCCCAGCCTGCAACAAGGGTGAGTGAAGTGGATAGATCCCCTTCAGGTGGGATGATGATGACCCGGCGACCGGCGCGCGTGACGTCATGATGTCGCACCGCTGATAGAGACATTGGAGTGGACAGAGGAACCGCGGCTTGTGAGGAGGACTGAAGAACAACAAGAAGTAGAAGGTAAGTGTGAGACTGGCTGCCTTGCTTCCTGAGGCTGGGCTGGGACTGGCTGCCTTGGGCTGGGGCTCACTCTTTGGGGCTGGGACTCACTGTCTGGGGCTGGGCTGGGTTTCACTGTCTGGGGCTGGGTTTCATTGTCTGGAACTGGGTTTCACTGTCTCGGGCTTGGGTTCACTGTCCTGTGCTGGGGCTCACTGTCTGGGGCTGGGGTTTTTAAGGTCTGGGGCTGGAGACCAGTGTTGGACAGCAAGGCTGGGCTGGAGAGACAGTTGGTGGCCAGATGTGTTAAAATTGAAAAGTTTGCCAAATATAGACGCATTTATCAATGGCAGATACAGTATAATTACTATTAATACTCCATTTTAAATACTAATATCACATAATTGCTGCTGTTTTAAAGGGGGAGGCTGGGGGCCCTGCCTATTTTCATAGTCCAGGGCCCCACCATTTCTGATGGCAGCCCTGTATCCTGGGTTACCAGCACCCTATGTGCACCAACGGGACCACTACATCTCTTACTGTCATAGTCTATTCGACAGCCATAGATTGTGTGATTGGTGTGTGCAGACATTTAGGTCCACATTGCTAGAATATTTAGCTTACAAGTTACTGTTGTAAATGCCAATTTTTTATCCATTGTTGTATTGGGTGATTAGTTTTATATTTTTTTATACCATCTGTACATCTACTTCATTCCTCTACTCCAGCGGTTTTCAAACTGTGGGTGATGACTTCAAAGTGGGTCTGGACTGTCAAAGCTGGATTATTGTCTGAGACAAGATCAGTTTAAAATTGAATCGCAGCGACAGCATCTTGCGACTGGCCGCAAGACGCCATCTTGGAAATGAGATTGCAAGACGCCATTTTGCGAATGGCTGCCTAAGCGCCATTTTAGATAAACTCACACTTTAGTACATGTGGCGATATTACTATTAGCATCATGCGATTGCATCTGTGACCATCGCCATAAGTTACGGCGATTCATCAAAAGCCCATTTCATGACTTTACGTAGTTTGGGTGCTCTGGATAAAGTGTATATTATTATAATTCCCCTAAAGGATATGTCAAAATTGGATTTCATTAGCTAAACAGAGCAAATGGCCACGTGACAACTAGCTTGTGTAGACAAGCTTCCTGGACATAACGTCTGCTCTCACTCCAGGTGGCCCTGCTCGAATACAGCAAGAGGGTCATTTGTAGCACCTTACATTAGCAGGCTTCCTACAATAAAATACCTTCAAAGTCAAGAGTGTTATCTGAGGTTTGGGTCTTGTAGCTGTGCTAATTTGCATTTACACAAGAACCTGGGAGAACAAAGGACTGTACTTTTGAGCCTGGGAAGGGTGGGGGCTGCTGAGAGAGGGGGGCGTGTGGAACTATAAGGCTCAGCATTCCACACTGCTAGGTGTTCACTTAGTTTAAGTGAGATTTAAGTGCACCATTTCTCATACACACAATATGCACAATTGCGCTGGTAACTAATCGCATATTAGCAAATGCATAAGATCCTGTATGAAAACGCTGTTTATTAGCTTCATGCGCATGCATCTGCCCCAAGTTAACTAGCGTCTTTACATCACACCCCGCATACTTACACATTACATATTCACATACAAGGTTCCATAAACTTTAAAGTATAAGATTTAAGTTTGTTCATTTAGCATAAATGCTGTGAAATAAAGATTATTTGGTAACTAAGGTTTAATACATGATAAGTAAGCCGTGATTGGTATTGTACTGATGCGTACTCTTTCAACAGTATTCCGGTACCATCGGTGTGGAGATCGCATCATGCATTCTCAACTTATGGACCGCAGAGACTTCAAGTAACAAAATGTACATTATATGAAAAACTGTTAGGATGTTGCATGAGGCAGGAAACCAGAGACCCCCAGTTGTTAGACGCTAGGTTGTGTCTATTTGAATCAACCTGTTAAATGCCTTGTAACATATGCCCTCTCCGTTGGGACCAATGGTATTAGCAACAAACTTCTCTATTGTGTTGTTTATTTCTGGGGGGTATAAATATGTGTGCTCTGACCCTGGGTTCCTAGTCTTTGTGCTGAATGCTGATTGACGAGGGGTTTCTTGCTGATGCCTACATCTGGACAAGAGAGCGCTGCGTATGTATAATTGTACTTGGGTCTGTATAATCTCTTTTCGCTAAGATTATATGAGGATCATAGCATGTAACTGCTGTACTTTTACTTGAATAATACTTTGTGCTTTGGAACCACATGTTCTATGTCTGGAGTCTTTATTTACTAAATGACTGCGTACACAAATTAGCATCATCCTTAGAGGTTTATAGGAAGGATATTAGAAGGTATAGGCAGGGGTATATAGAGGTTCAAAGGCAGTATCCTTAGGACCATCTCAGTTTAGGGTCGCGAGTGCTGCTACCACCGCAAGCAGAAATGCCGGGTAGCTGCAGCAATGCATGATTCATGTCTGGCTTGTTAGAGGAGCCTCTGTTTATCGGCATATAGCCGCTGGGCACTAGGAACCAATGACTACCCACAAAGGCGCAACCACCAAAATGCGCCTCCTGCATAAATGCAAGGTGCAAGGGGTCTGCCGATTCATCCCTTGGTGGGATGTCTTCACCTTCTGCTGTAGAGATCCGAGGCAGGAGGGTGTTCAACCAAACACTAGGCTTCTTGTAACCCCCCTCAGAGTGCTGGAGTCAGGTAATGTTACATAGTAAATGAGCTTTCTGGTCCCTGCAGGAGCAGGTATCCCCAGCAGCTGACATTGTGCTCCTGTAGGGTGACTGCTGCTCCTTTATGCTATAATGGTTTCTGGTGAGGGAATGGAGCCTCATTCCCTGTCAGACCTGGCTTGTGATTACTTAACAACCAGACAAAATGCTGGAGTCCTAGATAAAATAGCAAAAAACACAAGTTAACCCTGTCGCTGCCTGGATCCATGCCAAATCTGCATCTCTCTGTCATGGACACATATATATTTTCCTTAGTTTTTGTGCATGTACTCATGAGAATATGTATATATTTTTTTTATTTAGCACAGATGGGGCTTAGTTTTGGTAACGTAATTAGTTACATGTTTGTATCACTTTTGGCCACTGGAATGGAAATAGAATATGTAAAAAAAATGAAACTGGTTTTATATCCTCTTCAAGTGTTACTTATTATACTTACTAAACCAGATGACACTGTTATTCTTAAATCCTTTCATTTCTTTTTTTGTAACAAAACATACCACCCAAATCAGCATAGTTATTCTACAAGAAACTAGATGGATGGGTGGTGTTCATTTCCCGGATGTTAGGCTCTATACGCAAGCTGACATGTGTCGATATAAAACCTCTATTAACTGTAAAATGTATTTATTTCTATATATACATTTGGAGTTGTGCCTTGTATTTCTTCTGTTTGTGTATATATCAATGGTCTCCACAGGTAGCACACCCCATTATATATGTATGTTCAGGGTGTGCAGTCTGAGACCCATTTTCTATGTAATCCAATCAGTGCATCCCTTTGCACACCTCAAAGCTTGAGACACTTTCTACTCACACTAGCACCCCTACCACATTGGTTTAGAGAAGGGGTCTTCAAACTTGGCCCTCCAGCTGCTGTGGAACTACACATCCCAGCATGCACTGCCACCTTTTTGATATAACAGCATGCTAAAACTATGTGCAGTGCTTGCTGGGATGTGTAGTTCCACAGCATCTGGAGGGCCAAGTTTGAAGACCCCTGGTTTAGAGCATGGAGTCTGGCATTGAAATATGCACACCAGTCAGAGACAAAATATAGGTAAGTCCTGCAAATATTTAGACTGTGTAAAGCAGCTTTGGTTCTTTTTTGGGGCATGGATCCCCCTGGATTGCTTTGATTGATTTGCTTCAGGGCACCGCGTTATAACACATTTTCCTTTATAACACATTTTAACCCTTCACTGTCTGTTTGTTATATACAGTCAGGTGCATAAATATTGGGACATTGACAGAATTTTCATATTTTGGCCTCTATTCACCACCACAATGGCTTTGAAATGAAACAAACAAGATGTGCTTTACCTGCAGACTTTCAGATTTAATTTGAGGGTAATTACATTCAAATCAGGTGAACGGTGTAGGAATTATAATGGTTTCTATATGTGCCTCCCACTTTTTAAGGGGCCAAAAGTAATGGGACAAACTAAACAATCCTAAATCTAACTTTCACTTTTTAATACTTTGTTGCAAATCCTTTGCAGGCAATTACAGCCTGAAGTCTGGAACGCATAGACATCACCAGACGCTGGGTTTCATCCCTGGTGATGCTCTGCCAGGCCTCTACTGCAAATGTCTTCAGTTCCTGCTTGTTCTTGGGGCATTTTCCCTTCAGTTTTGTCTTCATAAAGTGAAATGCATGCTCAATTGGATTCAGGTCAGGGGATTGACTTGGCCATTGCATAACATTCCACTTTTTAGCCTTAAAAAACTCTTTGGTTGCTTTTGCAGTATGCTTTGGGTCATTGTCCATCTGCACTGTGAAGCGCCGTCCAATGAGTTCTGAAGCATTTGACTGAATATGAGCATATAATATTGCCCGAAACACTTCAGAATTCATTCTGCTGCTTTTGTCAGCAGTCACATCATCAAGAAATATAAGGGAACCAGTTCCATTGGCAGCCATACATGCCCACGCCATGACACTACCACCACCATGCTTCACTGATGAGGTGGTATGTTTTGGATCATGAGCAGTTCCTTTCCTTCTCCATACTCTCCTCTTCCCATCACTCTGGTACAAGTTGATCTTTGTCTCATCTGTTCATAGGATGTTGTTCCAGAACTATAATGGATTTTTAGATGTTGTTTGGCAAACTCTAATCTGGTCTTCCTGTTTTTGTGGCTCACCAATGGTTTACATCTTGTGGTGAACCCTCTATATTCACTCTTGTGAAGTCTTTTCTTGATTGTTGACTTTGACACATATACACCTACTTCCTGGAGAGTGTTCTTGATTTGGCCAACTGCTGTGAAGGGGTTTTTCTTCACCAGGGAAATAATTCTTCTGTCATCCACCACAGTTATTTTCCGTGGTCTTCCAGGTCTTTTGGTGTTGCTGAGCTCTCCGGTGCATTTTTTCTTTTTAAGAATGTTGGAACATTCTGTATGGATACAGTTGATTTGGCCACACCTAATGTTTTTGCTATTTCTCTGATGGGTTTGTTTTGATTTTTCAGCCTAATGATGGCTTGCTTCACTGATAGTGACAGCTCTTTGGATCTCGTATTGAGAGTCGACAGCAACTGATTCCAAATGCAAATGTCACACCTAGAATCAACTCCAGACCTTTTACCTGCTTAATTGATAATGAAATAATGAGGGAATAGCCCACACCTGTCCATGAAATAGCTTTTCAGTTGATAGTCCCATTTCTTTTGGCCCCTTAAAAAGTGGGAGGCACATATAGAAACCGTTGTAATTCCTACACCGTTCACCTGATTTGGATGTATTTACCCTAAAATTAAATCTGAAAGTCTGCAGTTAAAGCACATCTTGTTTGTTTCATTTCAAAGCCATTGTGGTGGTGAATAGAGGCCAAAATATGAAAATTCTGTCAATGTCCCAATATTTATGCACCTTACTGTATGTATTTCACTTTTTTATTTTTATTCTTTATATGGAGCTGCGGCTGCTCTTAACTATTTTCTTTACACTTCACTTCTCTTATTAGAGCAGTGCCTTGGGGTGGCTTAGCTGGGCCAGTTTGGGGGTCATGCGCTCTGGACTTCAACCCTAGTATGTTAGGGACCTACCCTACAGAAGTTACCTGGATGTGGTGGATAGGCCCATAACCTTGGCCAAGATTATAACAAAAACCTCTATTTACTGCAAAATGTATTTATTTATATATAATCAGGTAATTTGGAGTTGTGCACTTGTATTTCTTATTTTTGTGTATATATCAATTTCCACAGGCAGCACCACCAATTATATATATTTAAGTTCAGGGTGTGCTGTCTGAGACCCATTTTCTATGTAATCTAATCAGTGCATTGCTTTGCACACCTGGAAAGCCTGAGACACTTTCCACTGCTACCCTTACAACATTGTTTTAGAGCATAGAGTCTGGAATTATAATATGCACAATATAGGTAAGTCCTGCAAATATTTAGACATTGTAGTGCAGCTTTGGTTCATTTTTGGGATGTGGGTCCCCCAGGATTGCTTTGGTTGATCTGCTTGAGGGCACCACCTTATAACACATTTTCCTTTATAACACATTATATTGCTTCCCTGTCTGTTTTTTATATATGTATGTCACTTTTTTATTTGTATTCTTTATATGCAGCTGCGGCTGCTCTTAACTATTTTCTTTACACTTCACTTTTCTTATTAGAGCAGTGCCTTGGGGTGGCTTAGGTGGGCTAGTTTGGGGGTGTCCTGCGCTCTGCATTTGAACCCTAGTATTTTAGGGACCTACCCTACAGAGGTTACCTGAATGTGGTGGGTAGGCCCATAACCTTGGTCAAGATTATGACAAAAACCTCTGTTTACTGCAAAATGTATTTACTTATCTATAATCAGGTAATTTGGAGTTGTGCACTTGTATTTCTTCTTTTTTTGTATATATCAATGGTCTCCACAGGCAGCACCTCCAATTATATATATTTAAGTTCAGGGTGTGCTGTCTGAGACCCATTTTCTATGTAATCTAATCAGTGCATTGCTTTGCACACCTGGAAAGCCTGAGACACTTTCCACTAGCACCCTTACTACATTGGTTTCGAGCATAGAGTCTGGCATTATAATATGCACAATATAGGTAAGTCCTGCAAATATTTAGACACTGTAGTGCAGCTTTGGTTCATTTTTGGGGTGTGGGTCCCCCAGGATTGCTTTGGTTGATCTGCTTGAGGGCAGCGCCTTATAACACATTTTCCTTTATAACACATTATATTGCTTCACTGTCTGTTTTTTATATATGTATGTCACTTTTTTATTTTTATTCTTTATATGCAGCTGCGGCTGCTCTTAACTATTTTCTTTACACTTCACTTTTCTTATTAGAGCAGAGCCTTGGGGTGGCTTAGCTGGGCTAGTTTGGGGGTGTCCTGTGCTCTGGATTTGAACCCTAGTATGTTAGGGACCTACCCTACAGAGGTTACCCGGATGTGGTGGGTAGGCCCATAACCTTGGCCAAAATTATGACAAAAACCTCTGTTTACTGCAAAATGTATTTATTTATCTATAGTCAGGTAATTTGGAGTTGTGCACTTGTATTTCTTCTTTTTGTGTATGTGTCGATATATCAAGGATTGGTCACAGAAACAGGACATGGGCTAATAGCACAGCGGTTTTACCTTAGGTGGATTTAATATGTATTCAGCACATGTACAAACAAGAGATACAGTAACCTCTCACTTATTGGACAACCCACTTTTGATGACTTTACATATACCCTATTATGATAACAGTAGGCGTACCGGTATTCACCAATGGGTTTCTCAATTTCCCCATTTAGATGAAAATATACTAGTAATTGCTTTACATGAACAAAACCCTACCAGCAGCTATGTATAAAGAAATTAATTTCCACTTATTCTATAGAGGTTATTTATCCCCTACCAGGCACAGTGTGATGGGATTACAACCCTATTCATATTTTCCAAAAGGACATGTGTGGTCGTGTCACTCTAACAATGTCTGTGGGACTGCCCGTTAATTAAAAGGTTTTGGGTGCAAATTAAAACCTTTGCTACTGACACTTTCTTAATTATCTCCCACTGACACCTGATTGGTCCATTTGTAGATACGCCTACATGATCTAAATACAGGGCCGGATTAAGGTCTGTGGGGGCCCCTGGGCAATAAATGTATTTATTTAGAAAAAAAGAAAAAGAAAAAAAAGAAGTAGAATCATAGAACAACTTTTTTATTATTATAGTTACACAAATGAACAAATGCTGTTCATTGTATCGGGAATATGGTTTGAGTTGTTTACGGCTTGATTATTGATTGTTGTGGTACAAAATAATATTTTCTTCATATTGTTCTATATGAATAATCTGTTTGTTTTACCATCATCAATATTAATTGTATTGTTGACTTTCATGATATGCTCAATAAAAACAAAAAAAAAATTAAACTGATCAATTTTACTAAATCCCAGAACACACAATACAAAGCGTACACTATGCAATCTTCCAAAAGACTGCATGATATATCGTGTCATGGGATTGTATCCAATTAATAGTTTCTCTTGTACACTATGGACCAGATGTACAAAGCCTTGAGAGTAAAAAAGTGTTGAGAGAGAAACTACCAACTAAAGATGAGCGGATCGGATTTTAGGAAGTCCGAACTCACCCGAACCTACGGATCTGAGTATATACGAGCCATGGCTCGGGTCTTCCCACCAGACTCGGATTCCAAATCGAGGCAAAACATCATCCTCCTGGTGTCGGATTCTTGCGGGTTTTGGAATCTATAGAAGGGCCACACGGCGGTGACTATGCACCATTTCTCTCTGTTCTCAGGCATGCTGCTATGTGCTGCGCTGTGCTCTGCTGGCTCAAGTGGCTGCGCCGTGTCCAATACTCCATACAAGTGACTGTTAAGTGCATTACTGTGTGGCATAATGTATAAGAAGCACTACTATTGCGTGGCATAATGTTTATAAGGGGTACTACTGTGCAGTAATGTGTGGTCAGGTAAGGCAGGTGAGGCACAGCCTTTCCTGTCAAACTTAGGTATACTCCATAGTTTTGACTATAAAAATTTTAAGAAAAATGTAATGAAAATATTCTAAATATCTTTTTTGTATTATACTAATCATTTTTATAGTCAAAACTCTGGAGTAAAAAGTGTATGGCAAGTGAGGCACTGCCTCCCCTGTCTACCTTTTCTGCACATCCCTGATCAAAACATACCAAATTTCCAGCACTATATACTGCTACACCTTTGTATAATGCCCACATGAATCCGTGGGTTTAATGTATATATATATGTATCTGTAAATCTGGCTCTGATACTAGCCAGTTCCTCCACAGTTATTTATCTCACCGCATGTCACTGCTACTGTGTGGCATAACCTGAATGGTCTCTGTGTGGAGGCAAATATATGTGTTATAGATTTTTACCTCTGGTGGGGGGAGCACTTTTAAGATCTTGCTATGTAGCCCACAAAGTTTGAGTTACACCCTTGTATGCAAACTCAAAGGCTCTGGATTTAATATGAACTTACATGAGTCATCAAGTTTGCTCAGACTGAGGTTAAAAGGATGCTTTTGTAGTTTTCTCACAGGTTTCAGTTTTCACTGGAGCCAGCCATGGAACAAGTGTAATTGAAAAGTGTCCCCATTTTTAGGGATTGTGCTACAGTTTGTGGCCCTGATGAAGTTCAAATCTAGGCAAAACCCTAATCCTGTTCAAACTACACCACCATGCCAAATTTGGTGGAGCTAGGTCCAAAACTCTGGCTGTGCATAAAGGAAAAAACAGACAGACAGCCACACTTTCTCGCTTTTTATATAGATGTACATATAAAAGCCCTTTGAATTGCTGCAGTTTGAGTTGAGTTGCGAAGAGAAAAATAAATATATTGTTGTATTGTTTATACTGTTCTGGCACACTGTACCCCTGTGCTTTTATTATTCATGTAAATATAAAAGCCTTTTGAATTTCTGCAGTTTATTTTGAGCTGCAAAGTGAAAAATAAATTAAAATGTTGATATCTGGTTGGGTCTAAAAGAATTGCCCAATATTAATGACACCTCTACCTTAACTCCAGGTGATAGGGTCACCATCTAAAGAATGGGGGAGGATTATTTTCATGACACAGTCCAAATAGGGATTTCACAGAGTCCCTTTGAGTACTGGATGGAAAAAAAGGCAATTTGGAGGCCATACAAACTGGCTTTGCATTACTTAATCTGCCCACCCTCCAGTGTGTTCTCAGAGTTTTAAGCACAACCTGGAACCTTATCAGTGATCAGCGTAGGAGGCTACTTCCATCAAAATGAATTGGAAATTCCACGAGGAAGACCTTTACCAGCAATTATATCAAAGTATAGAGACTTCTGTAATGGTGGATTCCAGCAGGTATGAACTAATATTGTGTGAGGATGATATACACACTGATGAGGGTGAGGATAAGGATAATGACATCTTGCAACTGTAGAGCTGTTAGCTGCCTTAAGCCATTTTATGGGGGCCCAACAAACCAAGCACTTCAGCCACAAAAGTGGCAGTTCCTGCTGCTGAAGTGCTTGGTTTGTTAAACTGTGCATGTCCTTTTTAATATCAAACATAAGGGTGGGTGGGAGCACCCAAGGACAATTCCATCTTGCACCAGTTTTCTTTACTGCTGTGTGGCAATGCTTCATAGATGTGCTTTAAACTGCCATATGTGTGTGCTGCTGCTCTGTCACTTAGCAACCAGCCAGTTCGCTGCAGCCTTTGAAGTAGATGAAAACAATATTGTGAACTATCAGGTGGTCAAAATTGAGTGGAAATTAATATTATTGAGGTTATTAATACACTAGGAACAAAACAGACCCAAATTATGTGATTTTAACTTTTTTTGTAAATTTTTGGAAAAAAATAAAAAACCTAAATCAGTCATGACATTTTGGAAAAACCCAAATTGGACAACAAATTAGAACCAAAAACTGCAAAAATGGTCGGGTGCACAACTCTACTACCAACAAATTAGGTCCTGTCATTTTTTAGACATAGCCTGTAACATGGCAGTTAGGAGCTTATTGACTGGTACTTTATCTATCTCCAAGGCTTAGTACATATTCCCCTATGTGCAGTTGAGCATACTCACTACATGATGTGCACATTATTCATTGCAATAAACGATGGCCAGGAACTCAAGATTGAGCGAATACACTATTCAGTGTGTACAATATATTGTTCTGATCAGCTCCCTGCCTTCACTGTGTTCTAAGTTTAACTGTTCACCAGATGTCCCAGATCTAGTTCTACTTCCTTGACTTCCTATATAAGCCTTGCCTGTTCCTGTTCTCCTTGCCAGATTATTGTGCTCCTGCCAGTGATCTAGTTCCTGTTGCTAATACTGCATCCTATTATCTATTATTCATTTACCAACCTCAAATTGTCCTAGACTACATCCCCTGCCTTATTGGCTTCTCTGTGTACTGGATCTGGCTGCTGTTGAGTTGCAAGAGTTTGCTTGCATTTATCAGAACACGATCCGGGAACTAGAGACCCTTGTTAACACTCAGTAAGAACATATACAGGTTGAGTCACCCATATCCAAATATTCCGAAATACGGAATATTCCGAAATACAATTTTTTTTTAACATGACTGAGACAGTGAAACCTTTGCTTTCTGATGGTTCTATGTACATAAACTTTGTTTAAGGCACAAAATTATTACAAATATTGTATAAAATTACCTTCAGGCAGTGTGTATAATGTGCAGTGGCGTAACTACGGAGGGTGCAGGGGGTGCGGTTGCTATTGGGCCCGGCGGCTTGAGGGGCCTGCCGGCCCAGCGATCGCACCCCCTGCACCCTCCATTTGCCGGGCGCCCGCTGAGATTGTGTTACCAGCGGGCGCCCGGCTCCTTCTCTTCTCTCTCCCCCCCGCACCAGCAGAACCCGGACAACGGAGCTCACTCCTGAGCTCCGGCTTCCGGGTCCTGCAGTGCACTATGGGAGTGACGTCAGGACATCACTCCCATAGTTCCGAGGAGCGGGCGCCGGGGATGGACATCAGCAGCACGCACTGGAGCGGGGTTTAAGGTAAGTATGTTTTTTTTATTTGTGTGTGTGTATGTCAGTGTGTGGCGGGGGGGCCTCACTACTGGGGGCAGTACATAATATTGGGGCAGCCTCACTACTGGGGGCATAATATGGGGGCATAACAGGGGCCTGCCTCACTACTGGGGGCATAATATGGGGGCATTACAGGGGCCTTACTACTGGGGGCATAATATGGGGGCATTACAGGGGCCTGTCTCACTACTGGGGGCATAATATGGGGGCATAATAGGGGCTTTACTACTGGGGGCATAATATGGGTCACTACAGGGGGCATTTCAGGGGCCTTACTACTGGGGGCATTATATGGGTCACTACAGGGGGCATTACAGGGGCCTTACTACTGGCGGCACTGCAGGGGGCACTACTACAGGGGACATTACTTTTAGGGGCATTATTAACAGGGGGCATTACTACAGGGGGCATTATTACTGCGTAAGGGGCACCATTACACTGGCCATTGCATAAGGGACACCATTACAGTGGGCATTTAGTGTTTTAGGGGAACTACTGTGGGCAATGTGTAAGACCTAAGTTAAGGGGGGCCCTTAAAAATGTTGCTATGGGGCCCAAAAAGTTCTAGTTATGCCCCTGATAAGGTGTATATAAAACATAAATGCATTTCATGTATGTACACAAAATTTGTTTGAGCCACAAAATTATTGAAAATATTGTATAAAATTACCTGCAGGCTGTGTGTATAAGGTGTATATAACACATAAATGTATTATGTGTCTAGATTTGTGTCCCCTTCCCAAGATATCTCATTATGGTATGCAAATATTCCAATATACGGAATATTGTCATATCCAAAATACCCCTGGTCCCAAGCATTTTGGATGTGGGAGACTCAACCTGTAGCTAAATTGCAGGAAGATTTAAAAGTAATGATGCTGTTGCTTCACAATTTCATGTCGACCATTGCCTTCAAAATTGAGGGATGATTATCCTTTAAACAGAGGTTTCGTAAATCAGTGCCATATTTATTTTCAAAGTTCATTAATGAAATAAGATCTTCTTTTTAATTAATCTTTTGACTAGGGAAGAAGCCCTTGCCTGGGTCTCTATTTATGTTGAGCAAGACAGTGATATCCTTCACTATATGAAATCTTTTACTTCTGCTATGGATCAAGTTTTTGGTGATCCTCCTAACCGATGTGCCATCACTGAAGTTAATCTCCATGGACTGCACCAAGGACAATGCTCTGTGGCTGAGAATACTGCAGAATTCCGATGTTTGATTGCAGACACTACTTGGATTGTTTCTGCCCACAAAAGCCAGTTTCATTTTGGTCTTTCTGAGCTAGCAAAAGATGAACTGGCCAAAGTGGACACCACTGATGATCTGGATACATTTATCCAACTATGAATTTGGATTGATCAAAGACTAAGCAAGATGAAAAATGAGAGATTAACGAGCAGATGTACTAAGCCTAGGAGAGAGATAAAGTGGATAGAGATAAAGTACCAACAAATCAGCTCCTAACTGTCATTTTTCAAACAAAGCCTGTGAAGTGACAGGAGCTGATTGGTAGGTACTTTATTTCTATCCAAGGCTTAGCACATTTCCTCCTAAGAGCTTTTTTGAGTGGGCAATAATATGTATCAGTTTTATAGTTCTACAGTATTCAAGGCCCCACTATTAGACAGTTCTAATGTCTCATCTGAACCAACGCAAGTTGATGTAATAAAGAAACCACTCAGATTTAATGAAAAACAGAGACGTGATGGCGAGAACCTTTATTTATATTGTGGTAGTCAAGGACATTGTGCATTTAGTTGTCCAAACAAGATTTGTCAAACCCTTGTTGTGACAGACTTTAGACAAGTAGATATCAAGCCTAAATATAGTCAATGACCAATAAATTTCCTTGCTCATGGGAAAGAAGACCCGCTGCTTTAACAATCTCATTTTGTTTTCATAATGACACTATCTTCTGGGTCCTCTCTAATTGCCTTTCTGGCCATGCTTGATTATGGTGCTCGTGGCAATTTCATGGATATCATCTTTTCTTCAGGAAAACCATATTGAGTCAAGAAGTAAACAAGCTCTTTTGGATTTGGGACCATAGATGGATCACCTTCATCTTCTGGGACAGTATTTCATGAAACCATCCAGCTCCAAATTGCTATAGAACCAGGACATCAACATTTGAGTTTTCATTTGATTGCTTCACTTAATTTTCCCGTAATTTTGGGTTCCCCTCTCTGTCTACTCATATTCTATCTGTCAACTGGGATACTCACAATCTGTCCTTCTCCTCTCAACATTGTAAAGTAAACTGCCTCTCTGGAACTTTCATTTCTGAAGTCAAGCAGGTCACTGAACTTTCTTATAAAGATTTTGAAACATTTCCATAACTTTCTTCTAAAGATTTTGAAACATTTCCACAATACAGGGAGTTTTTGGGATGTCTATGATGAAAAGTATGTAGATACCTTACCTCCCCATCATACCATTGATCTGTTACGGCGATCATAATACTTTTTGTGCAGATTTACTCTCTGTCTGAATCAGAGTTAAATTCCTGTGGGAATTTCTGAATGAAAACCTACAAAAAGGGCTTCATTCGCCATTCTGCTTCTCCTGTTGGTGCAGTTTTATCATTTGTTAAAAAGAAAGACTCTACTCTATGCCGCTGTATTGACTATAGGGAACTTAATAAGATTGCAATCAAGAACCATTAACCTCTCTACTTTATTCTTGAATTGTTGGAGAGGCTACAGAAAGCAAAAATGTCACTTTCAAATCCAATTTCTAGGATATATAATTGCCCCTGATGGTCTGGGCATGGATCCCAGTAAGATTGATGCAAATGTTAATTGGTCAGTACCTAAGAATGAAAGGGAAGTACAAAGGTTTATTGGCTTTGCAAATATCTGAAAGAAATTCATAAGAAACTTTTGCTGCTGTTACACAACGTACCATAAAAGGTGTTCCTTCTGAATGATCACCTAAAGCACAAGAAGCTTTTACTCAACTTAAGACTCTTTTCACATCAGCACCAAATATGATTAATCCAAATCCTGAACTACAGTACCCTTTGTTGTCGAAGTTGACGCCTCTGATACCGCATTGGGCGCAATTCTTACTCAACGTATAGGTGAGATGTTGTATCTTTGTTCCTACCTTTCTCGCCAGATGACATCAGCTGGGAAGAATTATAATATTGGAAACAAGGAATTACTGGCCATCAAGTATGGTTTGGGCCAAAAATGCATTGGAGCATTTAAGATTCTATCACAAATTAATCAAATAGCTTTTTGCTTAGAACTTCCGGCCTCAGTCAAATACATCCGGTACTCCATGTTTGCTTGCTCAAACCTTTTCAGCATAATCCCTTTCTTGGTTGAATAGTTGAATCTCGGCCCCGCCACCACCAGTTACTGTGGAAGGAAAAGAAGAATTTATTGTTGAAAAGATCTTGGTCTCTAGATTCCACATAAATAGATCATCAATATCTGGTGAAATGGATATGGTGTGGAAGAAATTGTTTTGGGAGCCAGCAGAAAATGTTTATGCCCCATGATTAGTTTCATCTAAGATATCCAAAAAAGCCTGCTCTTGAAATGTCCAGGAAGAAGGAAAGTAGTGTCAGAATTCAATTTGGAGCTTCTGCCTCTGGAGACTGGTGCTCTGCTGGCTCAGCTATTCTGGTAGTTGGACGGCTCCCTGCCTTCACTCTGTGTTCTACCTCAGTTTAACTGTTCTCCTCATGTTCCATCAGGTTCTAGCCCCACCCTTTGAGTTCCTATATAAGCCTTGAATGTTCCTGTCTTCCTTGCCAGATTATGGTGCTCCTGCCAGTAATCTAGTTCCTGTTGATGCAGCCTGCATCCTATTATCTACAATTTGTGTACAAACTTTGGATTTTGCCTGAACCCTTTGCCTCTTTGTGTACCAGATCCGGCTGCCATTGACCTTCCTTTATTGCTCTATCCTCTAGCGTCCCATCTGCCTTCCTGCCAGTGGACCTCAATTCAGACTCCGAACCATTACACTGTGCAAGTGAATACAGGGCCAGATTTACAATGGAGTGCATGGAGCTCCAGCTAAAAATGAGCTGGTCATCGTGACAGCAGGAAGTTGCGCAGCCACAAAGCTGGCCCCCACAGTCAACCATAAATCATAAGTATGAGGATTGGTACTTTTTTATCGCCACAAAATGGTGCAATTTTTCTACTTTTACATATTTGGGGTTGTACACACCCATAGTATGGCACTGGCCACACCCACAGAGAGCTAGCCACACCTCCTCTTGGTCTCACAATAGGGTCTTGATCAGTTTCAGCTCCAGGTGCATGTGGCCTTTAAAGTAGACCTAAGTAAATTCATATTATATAAACATGTTATATGGCTTGCTGGAACTTATAGTTCTTAACTAGCTGGAGAGCTACATCTTACCTGAGCCCGTTACAAAAATATAAAAGTGAAACGTACACAAAAACTGCAAAGTATATATGCAAATCTTGGTCATTATAATCTGTATTCTTTAATTTTTGACATCACAGACAGTATTTGAGGTTGAGATGGTGGTGGATGGATTCTGAGATATTTGAAATTATTTTTTTTGGCCAAACAATGCACCTTATTAAGAACCCGTGGGGAAGTTCAGTCCAATCCTCCACCAGTGAGAAGACAGGGGGGGAAACTGCTGTTCTGTGAGTGGGCAGTCATTAATGAACCTGGCACGGGTGATAGAAGAGACGAGCGGTCCCTCCAGATAAATTGCTGTAAGATTCATTACTTACTGCCATATTAATTTTCCATTTTCTGCAAGGCATGAAATAGATGTCGTCTTCTAACTCATATACTGAACAAAGGCCCTCATTCAGAGCCGTTCGCTATTTGCGGTCGTTCGTTCAAAAACAAGGGGTGGCTATTCAAATGATCCGTTCGCAAATTGCAGTCTGTTCACACCTCTAAGTCTGAACGAGCGAGCAAAACATACGCTCGTTTATTTGTTAAAAACGCCCCCTGGCCGCTCGCACCATACGTCATGTCCGCTATTTATTAGATTAATCGAGTACATCGACCAGCGTATGAACTGCTCGCTATTCTTGTGGTTGGTGTTTGCTACCACAAATTTGCGAGCAGTTCTGGCTATAAAATAACCCAGTGACGTGGTCAATGACGCTGCTGTATTAATTATGCACACCCATAAAACGCCCGTTTTGACCTTTAAGCACGCCTGCGTTCGGATCTCCCCATTTCCAAGCACCTTCCCCTGTTACCACCCACATACGCCTCATTCTGTCACTCAAAATAGCAGGCACTCGCTATATAGCGTACAAACGATTTTTGGCCGCACTGACTGGTTCGCGCATGCGTACTAAAAACCGTACGCATGCGCAGATGTGCAAACATCGCTCGGAACGAGCGTACTGCCGCTAATGAGCGGCTCTGAATGAGGGCCAAAGTTCAATAACTTGCTGTTCAGTATTTACACAAAACTCTTTTTTTTATCATTGAAACAGATGGTCATGTAAACAAGCAAAAGATAAAAGCTCCAATGTTAATGCCTTGCCAACAACAAAAAAAAGCAAAACTAGGAAAAATATAAACAACTAATAAATACAGTAAAATAAAGTACTCTATAACAGGAGGTCAGGGTGTGTCTCCTGGTGACCTATTGGGTTCTGGATATGGAAAGCATAGACTGCACTTTGGGACAAGAATAGTCAATCATAATGATTTATTAGGCACACCTGTTCGTTTGGCCTGAGGCACAAGAAAGGGGTGACCTCTGTCCCCCCTTCCTATTCAACTTAGCCCTAGACCCCCTACTGTGTATATTCCAATCTTTAAAGGTATTTCTATAGGTGCTAAATCTCTGAAAATTTTAGCCTTCGCTGACGATTTGTTGCTGTTCTTCTCTAACCTCCAGGATAGTATGCAGGAAGTATTGTCCAAGATCTCTCAATTCGGCTCAATTTCTGGCTTTACAGTACAATTAA
Source organism: Taudactylus pleione (assembly GCA_031769625.1). NCBI lineage: Eukaryota > Metazoa > Chordata > Amphibia > Anura > Myobatrachidae > Taudactylus > Taudactylus pleione. The sequence continues at coordinate 6,806,801 of JAUIMM010000008.1, read as the reverse complement.
CATCCAAAAATCACTGGCTATGGCCCTTTCTCAAGAAATTTGCCCTTGGTGGGCTAGGAATCTTAATTTTACGTGGGCTCCCATTACCATTGCCTATCTAGGAATACAACTACCAAAAAACTTGTCCCTATTATACTCACTTAACGTTTCCAAAATTAATACAGAGCTAAAAAAGTGGCAAAACTTACAACTTTCTTTTCTGGGTCGTGCACAGCTCATAAAAATTATATCTTTCCCAAAACTCCTATATCCCCCACAGGTTCTGCCCTTAATAATATCTAATAAAGATAAACAAACTCTAAATGCAACTTTTTGTCATATGGAATGGCAATAAACCAAGAATTAGCCTCAAACTCCTACAAAAAAATTAGAAAAGAAGGAGGCATAAACTTTCCTCACATATCCCGTTATAATTAAGCAGCTTTATGTAGATACATAAAGGACGGGATACACTCTACTAATCACTATGCAAACTATGAGCTCGAACAATGGCTTGTACCTGATACACACCTACAGTAGTGTTTCTACACCTAGCGGCAAAAGACATCCTTCCTGCAGCTTTAGAAAAACCCTCTGTTAATCTCTACACATTCTGCCTAGTTTAAAATAAGGAAATCCTGGAAACTAATTCCCGTATTTGTCTTTATTTCTCCCATTGTGGGGGCAACTCAGCTTATCAAAATGGACTTGCCAATCACCCTTTCCGCTCATGGTCTAAGGCGGGAGCTAAGCTCAATTAGATGCATAGTAGATAGTTCTTCGCAAAAGTTACTGACATTTTCGCAAGCTGTAGAGAAATTTAACTTCCTCGAATGTCAAACTTTTGCCTTTTAATCTCGTCATTATGTTAACAAAATCCTGCAAAGCTTCTTACCGGCTGATTGGAGTAACTTCATAGACAGCGTTTATCCACCCTAACCAGCCCCCAGCAAAACTTTTTAATATTTTTTTCAAAGCGGGTCATGGCCATGCCTCCTGTGATTAGGCCACATCCCCCAAAAAGTACCTCTAAGGGCCTGTCTGTCACATAAAGATACAAAGGGCCTTATTCTGTGCTGCACGCAATCCACACACACTGCTGATGTTCACGAAGCTGGGCCATTATTTGCAACTATGCATGCACAAAAATTTCTGAAAACCCCTACAGCGCACGCGTTACATAGAGGGCACGCACAAAGATCAGATGGGTGTCAGAGATGTTGTGGACAAGTGGCAGGCGTTCCTGGCCGGTGATTGGGAGATGGCTAGTAGTGCACGTAAAAATGGTCCTATCAGTAGACGTGTGCAGTTTATGATGGTGCTACAGATTGTGGGCAGTATGGAGGCACCAAACAGTATTACAGCGTGCACAAATGCTAAAAGTGGGTGTTTCCGTCCTTGTATATTCAGCTGCAGGGATATACACTAGGGAAGAAGTTTGCAGCGTCATTTGCATAGTCTCTCAGTTGAGCGACTGCCAAGAGATCTTGATGTGGGCGTATTTTGGGTGTGACTTAGAAGCAGACTCAGAGTGTCCTGCCGCTTTCCCCCTCTACAGTACATTTATCACAACATCACTGCATACATTATTCCCAATTCATTTCCAAATTATATTAATAGTTCCAGGTCAAGAAATTACTTTTAAAGGTCACATCCAGTTTTGTGTTATATATAAGCCAGTAGTTTGAGCTCAATACATGGGGTGGCAAATAGAGGTGAGGGAAATATACTGCAACATTTTGCTTTCAAGCCAATGATCTGGGAGTGACACTTTGAAAATATTTTATTGCCTGAAGTTTGAGTCGCGTACAGTTTCATGACCAGTTCAATCTTGTCCAGTTATGATGTTGAATTTTACATATAACCCCCATTAGAGAAACGTACTGATGACTGGGGCAGGCATGGTCCATTTTCTTGGCTAAGGGGCAAAGCAAGTACAGTTAGTGGCCCTGCTCTCCTAGCAAATGAATACATGTGCACTGCCAGAACCCAAGTGTAAATGTAGTTTTACGAAGCCAATGGGGGAGGTTAGGGTGAGGCACTGGGGTGATGAGGTTTAGGTTAGGCACTGGGGGAAGGAGGTTAGGGTTAGGCACTGGGGGGGAGGTTAGGGTTAGGCACTGGGGGGAGGAGGTTATGGTTAGCCACTGGGGGGAGGAGTAGGGTTAGGCACTGGGGGGAGGTTAGGGTTAGGCACTGGGGGGGAGGAGGTTAGGGTTAGGCACTGGGGGGGAGGAGGTTAGGGTTAGACACTAGGGGGGAGGAGGTTAGGGTTAGGCACTGGGGGGAGGAGGTTAGGGTTAGGCACTCGGGGGAGGAGGTTAGGGTGAAGCACCAAATAGGGAGGAAGAGGGTGGGGAAAGGGGTAGGGATAGTATACTTACCACCCCTTTCGGGATCTTCAACGTTTGGGCTTCCGGCATCGGGATTTGAACCGACGGCTATACAGCTGCCATCATTTCATACCCATTCCACTATATATATATATATATATATATTATACCAGTGTAATATAATAGTAAGCCGGGTCATCTCAGTATCCACCATGCAGCCATTGCTTTCCCTATGTCCAAATCAGAATCACCCCTTATATGGTGACTTTACTATTCAGACCACCCAACTCTATGGATGTTTTACTTTACAGACCAACCAAATCTCTGCTGGTTCTATAATACATACTACCCAACTCTATGGAGACTATAATCACACCACACTACTCTATGGAGACTTTATAATCACACCACACTATTCTACTGAGACTTTATAATCACACCACACTATTCTACTGAGACTTTATAATCACGCCACACAACTCTATGGCGAATTTATAATGTACACAACACACTACTCTATGGAGACTGTATAATGCACACCACACAACTCTATAGCGGCTTTACAATGCAGACCACACAACTATATGGAGGGTTAATAAACTGCTCTGCTGTTCCTTGCACCTTCCTATTTGTCTCTGCTTCATCCAAACCCCCCACACACACATTTCTCTGCGGCTGCATCACGACCCTCCTGCCCCACTCTGTGTCCCCCCTCTGCACTGTTCCACCCCCCTCCTGCACTCTAATGCTTACCATGGAGGCTGGTCTTCCTCTCCATAGTCTGTCCAATAAAATATAGAAAATGGTCTATTGCAGCCCCCACAAGTCTGGTATCTTTTTAGGCAGACTACTCAATTCTATGGTAGCTTTTAAATGGAGACCATACAACTTCTGGGGGATGATTCAGAGGTGGACGCAGTTGCAGTAGCAGCTGCGACTTTTGGCGCAGCTGTTGTTGCATCTTTATGTTAATGTTGGGGCCAATGGGCATCCTATTGAGATCACCATTGGCAGCGGTGTGAATCCACTGATGTGCATACAAGGATACACTATCAGCAGACCATTGGCCGCACATAACCAGGTTATGGCAGGGGCACAAGGTCTGAAGGACCACTACGGTGCTAGTGGAACTGCTTCTTTAGGTAGAGTCACTGACACCGACATGCCCGCAACATTCCTTCATCTATCAGCCCCCCCAGTTACCACCCAGAAATACCCATCAACATTGCATGTATCTCCATGCAATTTTGATTTGCTTTCCCAAGTGCCAACCATAGGGATACATGTGCTGAGCATCTCGTATGCATGCACAGAGGGAAAACATTTCAGCCATTGCTTTCCCTGTGTCCAAATCAGAATCACCCCTTATATGGTGACTTTACTATTCAGACAAACCAACTCTATGGAGGTTTTACTTTGCAGACCATTCAAATCTCTGATGGCTCTATAATACATGCTACCCAACTCTATGGAGACTTTATAATCACACCATACTACTCTATGGAGACTTTATAATGCACAACACACAACTCTATGGAGATTTTATAATCACAAAACACAACTCTATGGAGACTTTAGAATGCACACCACACAACTCAATGGAGACTTTATAATCACAAAACACAACTCTATGGAGACTTTAGAATGCACACCACACAACTCAATGGAGACTTGATAATCACACCACACTACTCTATGGAGACTTTATAATCACACCACACTACTCTATGGAGACTTTATAATCACACCACACAACTCTATGGAGACTTTATAATCACACCACACAACTCTATGGAGACATTATAATGCACACCACACAACTCTATGGAGACTTTATAATGCACACCACACAACTCTATGGTGACTTTATAATGCACACCACACAACTCTATGGAGACTTTATAATGCACACCACACTACTCTATGGAGACTTTATAATCACACCACACAACTCTATGGAGACTTTATAATGCACACCACACAACTCTATGGTGACTTTATAATGCACACCACACAACTCTATGGAGACTTTATAATGCACACCACACTACTCTATGGAGACTTTATAATCACACCACACAACTCTATGGAGACTTTATAATGCACACCACACAACTCTTTGGAGACTTTATAATCACATCACACAACTCTATGGAGACTTTATAATCACACCACACTACTCTATTGAGTCTTTATAATGCACATCACACAACTCTATGGAGACTTTATAATGCACACCACACTACTCTATTGAGTCTTTATAATGCACACCACACAACTCTATGGAGACTTTATAATCACACCAAACAACTCTATGCAGACTTTATAATCACACAACACAACTCTATGGAGACTTTATAATAACACCACACAACTCTTTGGAGACTTTATAATACATACTACCCAACTATATGGAGACCGTATAATGCACACCACACAACTCTATGGAGACTTTATAATGCACACCACACAACTCTATGGAGACTTTATAATCACACCACACAACTCTATGGAGACTTTATAATGCTCACCACACAACTCTATGATGACTTTATAATCACACCACACAACTCTATTGAGACTTTATTATGCACACCACACAACTATATGGAGACTTTATAATCACACCAAACAACTCCATGCAGACTTTATAATCACACCACACAACTCTATGGAGACTTTATAATAACACAGCACAACTCTATGGAGACTTTATAATACATACTACCCAACTATATGGAGACTGCATAATGCACACCACACAACTCTATGCAGACTTTATAATCACACCACACAACTCTATGGAGACTTTATAATCACACCACACAACTCTATGGTGACTTTATAATGCACACCACACTACTCTATGGAGACTTTGTAATCACACCACACAACTCTATGGAGACTTTATAATGCACACCACACAACTCTATGGAGACTTTATAATGCACACCACACTACTCTAATGAGACTTTATAATCACACCACACAACTCTATGGAGACTTTATAATGCACACCACACAACTCTTTGGAGACTTTATAATGCACACCACACTACTCTATGGAGACTTTATAATCACACCACACAACTCTATGGAGACTTTATAATGCACACCACACAACTCTTTGGAGACTTTATAATCACATCACACAACTCTATGGAGACTTTATAATCACACCACACTACTCTATTGAGTCTTTATAATGCACATCACACAACTCTATGGAGACTTTATAATGCACACCACACTACTCTATTGAGTCTTTATAATGCACACCACACAACTCTATGGAGACTTTATAATCACACCAAACAACTCTATGCAGACTTTATAATCACACAACACAACTCTATGGAGACTTTATAATAACACCACACAACTCTATGGAGACTTTATAATACATACTACCCAACTATATGGAGACTGTATAATGCACACCACACAACTCTATGGAGACTTTATAATGCACACCACACAACTCTATGGAGACTTTATAATCACACCACACAACTCTATGGAGACTTTATAATGCACACCACACAACTCTATGTGACTTTATAATCACACCACACAACTCTATTGAGACTTTATTATGCACACCACACAACTATATGGAGACTTTATAATCACACCAAACAACTCCATGCAGACTTTATAATCACACCACACAACTCTATGGAGACTTTATAATAACACAACACAACTCTATGCAGACTTTATAATACATACTACCCAACTATATGGAGACTGCATAATGCACACCACACAACTCTATGCAGACTTTATAATCACACCACACAACTCTATGGAGACTTTATAATCACACCACACAACTCTATGGTGACTTTATAATGCACACCACACTACTCTATGGAGACTTTGTAATCACACCACACAACTCTATGGAGACTTTATAATCACACCATACTACTCTATGGAGACTTTATAATGCACAACACACAACTCTATGGAGACTTTATAATCACAAAACACAACTCTATGGAGACTTTAGAATGCACACCACACAACTCAATGGAGACTTTATAATCACAAAACACAACTCTATGGAGACTTTAGAATGCACACCACACAACTCAATGGAGACTTGATAATCACACCACACTACTCTATGGAGACTTTATAATCACACCACACTACTCTATGGAGACTTTATAATCACACCACACAACTCTATGGAGACTTTATAATCACACCACACAACTCTATGGAGACATTATAATGCACACCACACAACTCTATGGAGACTTTATAATGCACACCACACAACTCTATGGTGACTTTATAATGCACACCACACAACTCTATGGAGACTTTATAATGCACACCACACTACTCTATGGAGACTTTATAATCACACCACACAACTCTATGGAGACTTTATAATGCACACCACACAACTCTATGGTGACTTTATAATGCACACCACACAACTCTATGGAGACTTTATAATGCACACCACACTACTCTATGGAGACTTTATAATCACACCACACAACTCTATGGAGACTTTATAATGCACACCACACAACTCTTTGGAGACTTTATAATCACATCACACAACTCTATGGAGAATTTATAATCACACCACACTACTCTATTGAGTCTTTATAATGCACATCACACAACTCTATGGAGACTTTATAATGCACACCACACTACTCTATTGAGTCTTTATAATGCACACCACACAACGCTATGGAGACTTTATAATCACACCAAACAACTCTATGCAGACTTTATAATCACACAACACAACTCTATGGAGACTTTATAATAACACCACACAACTCTTTGGAGACTTTATAATACATACTACCCAACTATATGGAGACCGTATAATGCACACCACACAACTCTATGGAGACTTTATAATGCACACCACACAACTCTATGGAGACTTTATAATCACACCACACAACTCTATGGAGACTTTATAATGCTCACCACACAACTCTATGATGACTTTATAATCACACCACACAACTCTATTGAGACATTATTATGCACACCACACAACTATATGGAGACTTTATAATCACACCAAACAACTCAATGCAGACTTTATAATCACACCACACAACTCTATGGAGACTTTATAATAACACAACACAACTCTATGCAGACTTTATAATACATACTACCCAACTATATGGAGACTGCATAATGCACACCACACAACTCTATGCAGACTTTATAATCACACCACACAACTCTATGGAGACTTTATAATAACACCACACAACTCTATGGTGACTTTATAATGCACACCACACTACTCTATGGAGACTTTGTAATCACACCACACAACTCTATGGAGACTTTATAATGCACACCACACAACTCTATGGAGACTTTATAATGCACACCACACTACTCTAATGAGACTTTATAATCACACCACACAACTCTATGGAGACTTTATAATGCACACCACACAACTCTTTGGAGACTTTATAATGCACACCACACTACTCTATGGAGACTTTATAATCACACCACACAACTCTATGGAGACTTTATAATGCACACCACACAACTCTTTGGAGACTTTATAATCACATCACACAACTCTATGGAGACTTTATAATCACACCACACTACTCTATTGAGTCTTTATAATGCACATCACACAACTCTATGGAGACTTTATAATGCACACCACACTACTCTATTGAGTCTTTATAATGCACACCACACAACTCTATGGAGACTTTATAATCACACCAAACAACTCTATGCAGACTTTATAATCACACAACACAACTCTATGGAGACTTTATAATAACACCACACAACTCTATGGAGACTTTATAATACATACTACCCAACTATATGGAGACTGTATAATGCACACCACACAACTCTATGGAGACTTTATAATGCACACCACACAACTCTATGGAGACTTTATAATCACACCACACAACTCTATGGAGACTTTATAATGCACACCACACAACTCTATGATGACTTTATAATCACACCACACAACTCTATTGAGACTTTATTATGCACACCACACAACTATATGGAGACTTTATAATCACACCAAACAACTCCATGCAGACTTTATAATCACACCACACAACTCTATGGAGACTTTATAATAACACAACACAACTCTATGCAGACTTTATAATACATACTACCCAACTATATGGAGACTGCATAATGCACACCACACAACTCTATGCAGACTTTATAATCACACCACACAACTCTATGGAGACTTTATAATCACACCACACAACTCTATGGTGACTTTATAATGCACACCACACTACTCTAATGAGACTTTATAATCACACCACACAACTCTATGGAGACTTTATAATGCACACCACACAACTCTTTGGAGACTTTATAATCACACCACACAACTCTATGGAGACTTTATAATCACACCACACTACTATATTGAGACTTTATAATCACACCACACAACTCTATGGAGACTTTATAATCACACCACACAACTCTATGGAGACTTTATAATCACACCAAACAACTCTATGCAGACTTTATAATCACACCACACAACTCTATGGAGACTTTATAATAACACCACACAACTATATGGAGACTTTATAATACATACTACCCAACTATATGGAGACTGTATAATGCACACCACACTACTCTAATGAGACTTTATAATCACACCACACAACTCTATGGAGACTTTATAATGCACACCACACAACTCTTTGGAGACTTTATAATCACACCACACAACTCTATGGAGACTTTATAATCACACCACACTACTCTATTGAGACTTTATAATCACACCACACAACTCTATGGAGACTTTATAATGCTCACCACACAACTCTATGATGACTTTATAATCACACCACACAACTCTATTGAGACTTTATTATGCACACCACACAACTATATGGAGACTTTATAATCACACCAAACAACTCAATGCAGACTTTATAATCACACCACACAACTCTATGGAGACTTTATAATAACACAACACAACTCTATGCAGACTTTATAATACATACTACCCAACTATATGGAGACTGCATAATGCACACCACACAACTCTATGCAGACTTTATAATCACACCACACAACTCTATGGAGACTTTATAATAACACCACACAACTCTATGGTGACTTTATAATGCACACCACACTACTCTATGGAGACTTTGTAATCACACCACACAACTCTATGGAGACTTTATAATGCACACCACACAACTCTATGGAGACTTTATAATGCACACCACACTACTCTAATGAGACTTTATAATCACACCACACAACTCTATGGAGACTTTATAATGCACACCACACAACTCTTTGGAGACTTTATAATGCACACCACACTACTCTATGGAGACTTTATAATCACACCACACAACTCTATGGAGACTTTATAATGCACACCACACAACTCTTTGGAGACTTTATAATCACATCACACAACTCTATGGAGACTTTATAATCACACCACACTACTCTATTGAGTCTTTATAATGCACATCACACAACTCTATGGAGACTTTATAATGCACACCACACTACTCTATTGAGTCTTTATAATGCACACCACACAACTCTATGGAGACTTTATAATCACACCAAACAACTCTATGCAGACTTTATAATCACACAACACAACTCTATGGAGACTTTATAATAACACCACACAACTCTATGGAGACTTTATAATACATACTACCCAACTATATGGAGACTGTATAATGCACACCACACAACTCTATGGAGACTTTATAATGCACACCACACAACTCTATGGAGACTTTATAATCACACCACACAACTCTATGGAGACTTTATAATGCACACCACACAACTCTATGATGACTTTATAATCACACCACACAACTCTATTGAGACTTTATTATGCACACCACACAACTATATGGAGACTTTATAATCACACCAAACAACTCCATGCAGACTTTATAATCACACCACACAACTCTATGGAGACTTTATAATAACACAACACAACTCTATGCAGACTTTATAATACATACTACCCAACTATATGGAGACTGCATAATGCACACCACACAACTCTATGCAGACTTTATAATCACACCACACAACTCTATGGAGACTTTATAATCACACCACACAACTCTATGGTGACTTTATAATGCACACCACACTACTCTATGGAGACTTTGTAATCACACCACACAACTCTATGGAGACTTTATAATGCACACCACACAACTCTATGGAGACTTTATAATGCACACCACACTACTCTAATGAGACTTTATAATCACACCACACAACTCTATGGAGACTTTATAATGCACACCACACAACTCTTTGGAGACTTTATAATCACACCACACAACTCTATGGAGACTTTATAATCACACCACACTACTATATTGAGACTTTATAATCACACCACACAACTCTATGGAGACTTTATAATCACACCACACAACTCTATGGAGACTTTATAATCACACCAAACAACTCTATGCAGACTTTATAATCACACCACACAACTCTATGGAGACTTTATAATAACACCACACAACTATATGGAGACTTTATAATACATACTACCCAACTATATGGAGACTGTATAATGCACACCACACTACTCTAATGAGACTTTATAATCACACCACACAACTCTATGGAGACTTTATAATGCACACCACACAACTCTTTGGAGACTTTATAATCACACCACACAACTCTATGGAGACTTTATAATCACACCACACAACTCTATTGAGACTTTATAATGCACACCACACAACTCTATGGAGACTTTATAATCTCACCACACAACTCTATTGAGACTTTATTATGCACACCACACAACTCTATGGAGACTTTATAATCACACCAAACAACTCTATGCAGACTTTATAATCACACCACACAACTCTATGGAGACTTTATAATAACACCACACAACTATATGGAGACTTTATAATACATACTACCCAACTATATGGAGACTGTATAATGCACACCACACAACTCTATGGAGACTTTATTATCACACCACACAACTCTATGGAGACTTTATAATCACACCACACAACTCTATGGTGACTTTATAATGCACACCACACTACTCTATGTAGACTTTATAATCACACCACACAACTCTATGGAGACTTTATAATGCACACCACACAACTCTATGGAGACTTTATAATGCTCACCACACTACTCTATGGAGACTTTATAATCACACCACACAACTCTATGGAGACTTTATAATGCACACCACACAACTCTTTGGAGACTTTATAATCACACCACACAACTGTATGCAGACTTTATAATCACACCACACAACTCTATGGAGACTTTATAATAACACCACACAACTCTATGGAGACTTTATAATACATACTACCCAACTATATGGAGACTGTATAATGCACACCACACAACTCTATGGAGACTTTATAATCACACCACACAACTCTATCGAGGCTTTACTCTACAAAACCCCAATTCTGTGGAGGCTTTATTATGAAGACATCCCAACTCTCTGGATGCTTTACAATACAGACCACCCAACCCTTTAGTGGCTTCATAATGCAGACCACCCAGCTGTCTGGTGGCTCTATAATGCACACCAACCTACTCTATGGAGCTTTACAATGCAGATGACACAACTATATATAGGCTTTACCATGCAGACCACACAACTCTGTAATGGCTTTACAATGCAGTCCATTCAACTCTTTGTAGTTATTACATTGCAGAACAACCAAATTGATATTTTTACAATAAAAACACTAGTGTGAAATGATACCAAACCTTTATCTCTTTCAACAACAATCTGTGTATACAACTGCCATAATGATTCCCCATGCTGTCATGAGCTGTCTTTTGAAGTGCTGGAGAGACAGTTTGGTTGTGCCCGGGTTCCATAATACTCATGCTCACAGTCTTCTAATTAGTGTGTGGTGCTAGCCATTCCAAAATCATCCTTCTGGGACTTTGCTGTCTAGCTCTACCCACTGGTTAGCGTGCTAGGGGCTACCTACCAATAATGATACAGGATGTCACATGCAGCCTTCTTCTAAAGCTGTGGTACCAACATAATATCTCAAGAACTGATGAGTGAGAATCAGGGCTGGTTCAATAGTTCTGGGGGCACGATGGTTACAAGATGCCAGTTGGTCTGCAAATCTGGAAATTATATGACAGGTTAACTATCTCATCACTCTAACTAGGGAAGAGGGGATGGTAAAGGTTATGGGGACATTTTGGAAGGATATCCCTTGGTCACATTATGGCCAAGAGCTTTGTTGCCAGAGGTCATACCATACCGGGCTGAAGGATGCCACAATGTAGAGTGAGATCTGATAACATGATGACTAAATACAACTCTATGGAGACATTCAAAGCCCCCAAGCTAACATAAAAACTATTGGGATGTAGCTGAGTTGTCCATCCCCGTTGAGAAGTATATGGCGGCTATTCTTAGCTTCTGACTGCTATTGCTACCATATCTGACTAAATCATATTTTTTTAATTAAAGTGTGTAATACTCCCGCAATCAATCATCCATTGTTGTATTTTTGCATACATTCCATTTTTGCAACTATTATACACTGCTAGCACTATGTCACTCTTGTCGTGCGTTGTCTGATTATATTATATCAAATTAATTAAAAGGAGAAAATAGTCTGAGGCTAGCCGGGTGCATAACTTTGTCCATTATAATTACAGCTGAGCAATCAACCATCAGTTTTACCATTCCCAAACCAACTTATGGGTCTAATTAGGTCTAGTTACAACAATGAATTATTCTTATGCTGTGGTCTCAGGGAACATCAGGTAATCAAATATTTAAGTAACTACCAGTGATGCACTCCATCTAAATGAACTGGTATATTATGGATGTGTGTTTCCTGCTGTCCCACAGTAATTTAACTGTGATATGAAATTGTGATGCCATCATTCCCAGCTCGGATTAAGCGGTTGGGCACCCACGCCAATCCAGAACGCTAGCAATTACAGGCAGCCTCTGGTCCAGGGAGAAATGAAAAGGTTATATATCTTAGAGTATTAAGTGCAGATGTGCATTACAAAGATCTCAGGAGTCCTCCTAATAAACCAATTCAATAAAACCTGAGTGTTCTGTTCATGCGTAATCCTCACACCATGAATCTTGATAATGGTTCTCTGATAACATCACAGGCATTTAAGTAGGTATATAAGATGTTACCCTGTTCTGTGGGTTTACTCACTTTCTCGTCCTCACCCCTTTAGCTTTCAGAGAACAGCGCTCGCATGGAAATTGATGATCATGTGATGGGCGTTTTCCATCCCAGAAGTCCTAATTATCACAAATTCTGATGAGGCCACACAAATGGTGCATTTATTTTGAATTGATGATAACAATTGCAGAAGTTTAAGGTAGAATATTTTTGTGTACAGAATTTTTTTAAGCTTTGTGTAAAAATAAATACATTTCCCTAATAGTGTTGCACAAAAGAAGTTTGCAAAAAAAAAATGTAGCTCAGTGACAATCGTCTTGTGACATCACAACAATTTAATTGCCTGAAATTAACATATTGTCCTCATTTAGACTTGCACAATGCTAACACCACCATGTTCAATCAGATGCAAATTCTGCTCAACATTTGGAAAGAGTCTCCCCGGGCCTGATACAGAATTGTACGATTCAGTTGCTGGGCTAAAATATGCTATTGCTGCAGGTGATGTCTTGTGGAAATAGACGCATCGATTCCTTAGTGTTCATTCCCGCACCCTGCACCTGTCAGGACCCGTGCAGTTCCTCTTTCCAGCCTGGGGTGTCACTCTCTGCTTTGGTGCTTCTTACATAGTCAGCTGATGCAACAAACTGCTGAGATAGCACAAGAGCAGAGAGCGACACCTCAGGCAGGAAAGAGGAACTGCATGCGTTGTGACAGGTGCAGGGTGCTAGATTGAACACTACCCCCTGTCAGCTTCTGTCGTCAGTTGCTGCATCCGAATCGACACCTCCCAGTCACCACCCAGCACGTTTCCAATACATTTCTAATACTGAGCATCTTAATCGTATTGGTATATGGAGTGCGCTACTGCGCTGCCTTCGTGATGCTCCTTTACATGAAGCATCTGTCCTTTGCTATGATAGCTGTCGACAGTGTTACTGGGCATGTGCGGCGCCATCTTGCCACAGCACTGCACAGATATGTAGTACTGAGCTCATGGAAGACCCTGTTTTTTTTTTCTGCATAACACTCACAAAAATGACCAGACGGTCCTCAGTATACTTCGCTCCATCTCCGCTGCCTGCTGGGGTTACTGTAAGTACGGCTGTATAAAACTCTGCACTGCAATAAACCCAAACTCCATGGTTAAGTCTCACCGCGTGGGGTGCCTCAGTACTGATTCCGCTGGTGTTTTCTATTGTTCACCTTGTGTTAAACACAGGATAGGTCCTCACATATCAACAAATCGCAGCTGCATCAATGCGCCGTGTGAGTTTTTAGAGTTTTCGCCCACACGCAGTAGACAATTGCTCAATTGAGTGAGCATCGCCATGGCGTGCAGCACAGAATTAGGAAGCCATGATCTGGATTACTTTCAGCAACTTATAAAAACATTGGTGTTTCCCTTGTTTTACAGTGTACAGCACATTAAAGATGTTTTGTTAATGAGAAACTCTTTAAATCCAATCCTGGCTCTCAGCCGTGACTACTTCTTAATTACTTTTTATAATTGTAGAGCAGTCGATATTTGAGTCACCGATCAACCCTCATCTGTATGTTATCTAATTGTGTAAAAAAAAAGGCAGTACTGAAACTCATAAATAGCCTGAATTTTACCAACTGAGGCCCACGCGCCCTGACACAGCGGTGAAGTCTCTAAAGAGCTCGAGCCATAATGATCGGAACACGAAGAAATTAAATTAGTTAGTTGCATAACTTCATCTGAAGTTTATTCAACCCATTAATTAAAGAGCATTAAGTTTGATGTTATTTAGGAGGAAATTCTAAAGCTGCAGTGTGGTAACGTTAAAATGTTAATTAGCGTCTTTAACCTCTTGTCTGTTGTTCTGGCTAGAAGACTTTGTATTTGTTTTGTTCATTAATGAGCTATGTCTCCACTCCCCGGAGTGCGCCGAAGCGTAAGGCAATCCTGACCTACAAATCACTCTCTCTCTCCGCTCTCCGTGGAGTCTAACAGCGTAACGTGACAGGTTGTTTTTCCGAAGTGGCAATTGTTCACAAACTGCCAAAGAGTACAGTCTCCATCACATTGCAAATTACATATCGCATTTTGCGAAAACTAATTAGAAATAAAGTACAGCCACTCATTAATCTACTTCCGAGAAAAACATATTTATTCATCCAGCGCAAAGTACTTTCTTTTATTCTAACCAGGAGCTATTAGTAATTGTAATGTTATGGTTCTACGATGACGGGTTGTGCCGTAATGTAATTATAAAATGAGCAAACAGGTGTGAATTCAATTATGTTAGAATTATTACATAGGAAACCTGAAAAATATGATTTTCTTCATTCAGGCGTAGTCAATTAAAGTGTTTGCGGCGCTTAAATGGTTTTGCCTTGGGGAGTAATACATTTCCACAACATTAGAATATTTGCTAAGTCTGGTGATAGATGACTACAAGCTAACTCCATTTTTTTTTCAGCCAGTACAATGTACAGTAACATTGAGAAGTGGTATAGAAGTTCCGGTACAGCATCCTGATGGCATGTCATGTGACAGGCATTCCGCTATCGGGTTTCCACTAGGTACAATGTCAAGGATATAAACTGGAAGAAACAGAATTAAACTTTGCAGTACCTAGAACTGGATGATGTCCTTAACGGAATGGGCCTTTTGGCGAAAGTTAGATTTATATTAGAGATGTGTTTTGGTTTTGGATTTGTTTTCATCTTTGTGTTTTGGTTTTGGTTCTGCAAAAACACCCTCAAGTGTTTTCAGGGGCGTCTTAAGAGAGGAAGGGGCTCGGGTGCTCTCCCCTTGTGGGGCCCCCTCCTCTCTCCCCAGGGGCCAGTAGCCGACTGACGCGGCTGGCCAGCCACCGGAACATTAGTAGACTCCGGGCACTAGAGTGTGCCCAGAGTCTACTGCGCATGTGCAGAACACCGGAAAAATGGCCGCGGCAGCCATTTTCCGGCGTTCTGTGCATGGGTACATTTTCTGATGTTCTGAGCAGCGCTGACACCCGACGCGGGACCATGGACAGGTGAGTTTAAACTAATATGGGTGTAGGGTGTGCGGTGCGGGGCCCCGCACACTATTATAGATACGCCATTATAGATACGCCACTGAGTGTTTTGGTTTTGATTTTGGATCTGGGTTTTCTCACAAAAAAATTGATAAAAGGTTTTAAAAACAGCTAAAATCATGTAATTTATGAAATCCAAAACATGAAATTAATTTAAAATCTGAATTCTGAACCGTGGGAAGATCAGAACAGCGAATCGGATCCATTCGGTACTCCTAAGGAGATAAGAACTGCGACTCAGATCTGCCCAGATTCACAAAAATCCAGTGGATTCGGATTCCTGGAGAACCAAACCGCACATCTCTATTTTATACACGGTCGCCCTTTCATGGATCTTTTCATGATGTCTCTATGAGGCAGTTCCTCCAATCTTATGAATGGATCCATTTTTACATCAGCGTAATATTCAGTTTATTACTGTTACTAGTCCATGCGTGAGTGTTTATTTTACGTAGGTTATCCTGCAATGTTACACTCCTCCATCTAAGGTCCATAATTTAAAGAAAGACTTTTATTTATTTTTCAAAAATAATTAATTTTTTGAGGTTTACCCATCTCCTATGAATTACATAATCTGCCAAACACAAGTTGGCAGATATAAGTGGTACTGTTGGGGGGGGGGGGAGGGGTCTGATCTGGGCCGTATTGGCACTCGGTGCTTATTGCCAGCATGGCTGTTCCAATGTTGTGTGTGCATGTTACTTCCACGCCCTATCCTAGCAGCTCGGTGCTGATGTCAAGAACCCAAGATGGAGACTTATTTACGGATCCGGAGTATTGACATCTGTGGATGGGATCTGTGCATGTGCAGCAGCTCCTCCCTCCTCCCTATGCTCTTTGTTCCCCACCTCTTCAGGGGAGAAAAGAACGTCCTTACCTACATTACTAGGTTATTAAGTCCAGGTCTAGCTCCTGTGTAGAACACTGTGTATTCCTGGCTGTACATCCATGTGCCTATCCTGGCTCTATGTGGCCTGACCGCGCTCTTGCTTTGCTCTCTTGTATTGTTGCCTACTTCCAAACTTTGTGTACCAGGCTGTGGACTGTGTTTATACTTACGATTATAGGTTAACCCCTCGGTGCCTAAGTCTGCCCACAGATCAACTGAAACCCAGACTACGTTTCATACTACACTTATTGCTTAAACCTTCTGTGCCTCAGTCTACCAATAAGCATATCGAACAGTGTCTTATATCACACTTACTGCTGACTCTATTACTATTGGGAACTTACAAGCATGACCTCAGTGCCACATATAGCCTTCCTGTGCTAATCTTGAGTCAAAATGAGATTCTTACAAGGTAGTAAAAATTGTTAGAAGGCAGCGTGCTTCTGCACTTTCTCCTCACTGTGCATACATGCTGGGCACTAGGACCCAAAGTCTGCAGGGAGGTCCAACCTCCAACCTGATGAGCTGCTGCATCTTTACTAAATACTATCTAGAGTGACATGGTGGACGACATAAGTCTCCAACTTAGCTCCTATTAGAGACCTGTTTTATACCTGCATATAGAAGCTGTTCTAGCATCCTGCACCACTGCCTGTTTTCAGCATGCACTCACAGGCTGGTGAGTTGTACAGAACCCTGCTTCACTCCAGTAGCAGTGTACATGTAACAGTGAGTACGGCTGTACCTAATATGTTTAATTAAACCAACACCACTAGTATACAATATCAACACCTGCACACACATCATTTCCAACAAAAATAAGTTTACAAGACAGGAACATAGAGTAGTAAAACATGTGCAGCTGTTATGCATTTCACTATAATATTACCTCCCTGCAGCCCTTGGACCGGACATTTCCCCAGCAAGAATATAAGTTTGTCTCAACTCTCTACTGCCTTTGGTTCTCCAGAGTGAGGCAGAAACGTAGCTTGTGTGAGATGACTGTCAGTTTTAACTCAAAACTGGATGACCAGTTACAAATTATATAGCCTGAGATTCTAGATAGACATGGCACTGCAAGGGACATGAGATCAAGAGGTGACAAGAAATAAGCGGTGGGTTGGTAAAGAGATATTGCTCGTGTTTTGCACAGAGGAGATTATGCAGAGGAGAAGATGGTGAGACCTTTACATGTGGGTAACATTAATAGTTTGGAGAGTAGGAGAAGTCATCCAGGCTGTCTGCAGCCCAAATGAGAGTAATATTATCCTCCATATATAATATAACCTCTTAGCTTGAGCTGCCTTCTGGAACCCCACACAATTGCATTGTATATGAAAGCAGCTGTCTAGATGAGATGTAGTCAGGAAGCCGACGGTCGAAATGCCGACCGCCGGCTTCCCGACTGTGCAAATCCCGACGCCTATCATTATCCCTATGACGGGAGCCCAACGCCCGGCATATCGAACTAAGGTAAGCCGCGCGCGGGGGGGAGGGAGGGTTAGGTTAGGAGAAGGGGGGTTAGGGTTAGGCACCCCCGGGGGTGGTGAGGGTTGGCTATGGAGAAGGGGGGGTAAGGTTTAGGCACTTACAGGGGGGCTTAGGCACTTGGTGGGGAGGTTAGGGTTAGGCACCCTTAACGGGGGGTGAGGGTTAGGAGGGGAGAGGGTTAGTGATAGTGAAAAAACATACCTGTCGGGATCTTCTGTTGCCGGTCTTCCAGCGTCGGGATTTGAACATGCATCCGGCGGTGATTCATACCGACCCTTTTCAGTGTGGGGAGATTTAATTACAAAATATCCGTTATTGGTTTTGCATTTTAATCCATTTTACAATTATCAAGGGGAACTAAATACTGAATACTCAACCAGTTACAGTACAATTATTTTGTAGAAGAGAGTTTGCTCAACCAGGCCAAGCAAAAGATATTGCTTGGTGCAGGGGGGTGTTAATTGTCAAACTTACTACTCAGTCATCCTGATTTAGAGGAGGCTGCAACTGTATAGCCTTAAATATTTAGTTTGAGTCACATCTTAAGATCTGTACACCTCAAATCATAACTATCCGGCCTCATCAAGACTACTGTTGGCAATTTGATGATGATGACTGTGGTGAGAATAGGGTGTCTGGCTGTTCACTAATGGTTATAACCTGTTGGACACTTTAGGTCACCAGAGAAATATTTTAGTTACTATTTGTGCAATACTGATGTACATTGGGCAATATTGTGATAATACACTTAGTTATTTTCTGTATGAAAGTGTTAAATTATATCGCTGTATTTCTTAAATCTTGCCAGGTGAACCCTGATTAATTATCGACAGGCTCCCGGTCACATGTTCCTCGGATGACCTGAAATACCAATGTACCACTACCTATGGGCACCAGGAGGCAGCTTTCAGTCTCTTTAGATCAAGGATGGGGAACCTTAGGCCCGGGGGCCTTATAAGGCCCTCGGAATCATTTGGTCTGGCCTTCTGAGCTTTTTTCTGCTAGCCTCATCTGGCCAAGAATGGCACCATGCAGCCGTAATCTATGCAGCAGTGCCGCCTGCAGCGTCCTTAGGGCGCTTCAGGCGGTCACACCGCTGCCCTAACAGCTCCCCGGGGCATCCTCAGGCATTGCTGTAATCACCTGCAGTTGTTTCCCCACCCCCTGTGACATCACACTGAGGGGGCGTGGCCTGCACCAGGCCCACAAATATTATTATATATATCAAAATGGCCCTCGGCAGAAAAAAGGTTACCCACCCCTGCATTTGGTAAATAAGAAGAACCATGGGCTGAACTGGGAATTGACCAGATCTTATCCAGACTAAGCTACTCAGATAACTTAAGTTGTGCCCCACTGTTCAGGGCTGTAGCAAGCTAGACAACCCAGAGTCATAATAACAAAGGTTAACTATTGTTTAAGAATGGTAATGGCCCTCTTAGATCAGCTACAAATAGCTGAGTGGAGCCTTATCTAAGGCCAAACCAGGGTTAATCCTGGGATCCTGGGAATCAGACTCCCTATAGTATTTATTTTTATTTATTTATTAACAGTTTCTTATATAGCGCAGCATATTCTGTTGTGCTTTACAATTGGAAACAATAATAGAACAAAATTGGGTAATAACAGACAGATATATAGGTAGGAAGGCCCTGCTCGCAAGCTTACAATCTATAGGGAAATAGGCATTGATACACAAGGACAGGTGCTACATATTGCATTTTGGTCCAGCCAGAATGCAGAGTTTCTTGGTGGGCTGCATGATCCAGTCACACAGGAATGTCGACCAAATGTCATGAGGATGTGAGAGAAAGACGATGTGTGCGGTTTTATGTGGACTGTGAAAGGGGATGTAATTAGATATGGAAGCTATGATGGTTATGTGGGCGGTTCTGGAATCTGATAAGCTTGTCTGAAGAGGTGAGTTTTCAGGGAACGCTTGAAGGATTGGAGACTAGAGGAAAGTCTTATTGTGCATGGTAAGGCACTCCATAGAGTGGGTGCAGCCCAAAGAAAGTCCTGTAACCGTGAGTGGGAGCAAGTAATGCATGGGGATGAGAGACGCAGATCTTGTGCTGAGCGGAGAGGTCGGGTTGGGAGATATTTTGAGATGAGTGAAGAGATGTATGTTGGTGTGGTTTGGTTAATAGCCTTATGTGTAAGTGAAAGTATTTTGTATTGAATACGGTAGAACACCGGCAACCAATGGAAGGACTGAAAGAGCGGGGCAGCAGACGATGAATGTTTCGCAAGGAAGATAAGCCTCGCAGCTGCATTCATAATGGATTGTGGTGGTGATAGCCTGTTTTTGGGAAGACCAGTAAGGAGGCCATTGCAATAGTCAATGCGAGAAATAACAAGTGCATGGATTAGAGTTTTTGCAGTGTCTTGTGTGAGATATGGTCGAATTTTGGATATGTTTTTTAGATGTATGTAACATGATTTTGAGACAGATTGAATGTGGGGAACAAAGGACAGTTCAAAGTCAAGGATGACACCAAGGCAGCGAGCTTGTGGGGTAGGGTGGATGGTCGAGTTATCAACAGCGATAGAGAGATCAGGTTGGTAACTGTTATTGGCCGGTGGAAATATAATTAATTCTGTTTCAGGTGGCGAGATGACATCCAAGATGAAATGGCAGAAAGACATTCAGTGACACGGACCAGTATAGATGGTGATAAATCCGGGGAAGATAGGTAGATTTGAGTATCATCCACATACAAATTGGTACTGAAATCCAAAAGAGTGGATTATTTTGCCAAGAGAGGTGGTATAGATTGAGAAAAGCAGAGGACCTAAGACAAAGCCTTGAGGTACTCCAACTGATAGAGGAAGCGAAGAGGAGGCAGAATCAGAAAAATGAACAGTAAAAGAGCAATCAGAAAGGTAGGAAGAGAACCATGAGAGAGCTTTGTCCTTAAGACCTAGGGATTGCAGTGTTTGTATGAGAAGAGAGTGGTCAACAGTGTCAAAAGCAGCAGAGAGATCTAGAAGAATTAGGAGTGAGTAATGGCCTTTAGCCTTGGCAGTGACCAGATCATTTATTACCTTAGGCAGTGCTGTCTCCAGGCCTACTGAGAGCCGCTGTGGGCCCAGGTAATAGGGGGCATGGCCTAATTGTGGGAGGCGTGGCCACACCCCCTTCCCGAAAAAAAAAGATTTGCAGCGCCGCGGCGTGCTGGGGAGGGGGGCGCTCTGGGTCCCCACAGCCCTGCTCAAAGCCAGGGGGGCACGATCAGTGTGATTGCTCTCCCCCACAGGCATAGGAGACTGTTGTGGCTGCTGCTCAGCAGCCACGAGCAGTCTCCACTGCAGCTCAGCAGACGCTGTGCTGCTGTGAGGGAGGTGGAGCGGCGCCGGACCCGGGCCCTCATCGGGCCCCTCAGGAAGCCCGGGCCCCAGTAATCTGTACCCGCTCCCCCCCCTCTCGGTGCCCCTGGCTGTCTCTGTGGAGTGTTGGGAACGAAAGCTGGACTGAAGTGGGTACAATAAGTTGTGTGAGTTAAGAAAGTGTGTGAGGCGGTTTTGTAGACAAGTCTCTCAAGTAGCTTGGAGGGGCATGGGAGCTGGGAGATAGGACGGTAATTTGAGAGTGTTAGGGTCAGAATTTAGTTTTTTCAGAATGGGAGTAATCACTGCATGCTTGTACACTGATGAAAAGTTCCCAGTAGAGAGAGAGAGAGATTACAGATTTTAGTTAGGTTTGGGATGAGCACAGGAGACAGAGCTTTACTGATTTGTGAGGGAATAGAATCTAGAGGAGAGGTAATAGAGTAGGCGGATGAGAAGAGTGTAGATACTTCATCTTCATTTGTGAGATCAAATGAAGAGAATGTACTAAAGGGTTCAGGCAGGGAACTGAGCAGGTCACTAGATGAGGAAGAGTTAAGTTAGAATGCCACGGTTGACATCTAAATCTTCGTGGTGTGTGACGGGTAGCTGGAGCTACTTCATCTAGGGCTTTTTCTAGAATCTGGTTTAGGTGTGATGCAGCAGTCTCAGGAGAAGTGAATGTAGAAATTGATGAAAGTTGTTGTTGTAGAGAGGTAGATAGTTGTTGAAGGTTTATACCATTAATATTTCTGCGGGTTTTAGTTTTGGTTGATTTCAATGACGTTGATGTAATGGAGGAGAGTGTGCAGGTGATAAGGTTGTGATCTGAGTGAGGGAAAGGAGCACTAGTGAAATCAGAAACTGAGCATAGTCTGGTAAATACAAGATCAAGGCATTGGCCCTCCTGGTGAGTAGAGGAGTCAGTCCATTGGGAGAGACCAAGAGAAGAGGTTAAAGAGAGTAGTTTGGAGGCATGAGGAGATTGTGGACTGTCAATGGGGATATTGAAGTCACCCATAATGATGGTGGAGATGTCTGAGGATAGAAAGTGAGGGAGCCAGGCAGAAAAATTATCCAGAAATTGTTGAGATGGCCCAGGTGGGCGATAGATAACAGCAACTCGCAGAGAGAAGGGGATGAAAGTCCTGATAGAATGTACTTCAAATGATGTAAATGTGAGTGAAGGTACCTGTGGGAGAACTGTGTATGCAAAAGATTGGGAGAGTAATATTCCTATCTCACCTCCTTTACAATTACCAGGCCTAGAGGTGTGTGTGAAGTGTAGGTTACCATGTGAAAGTGCAGCAGGGGAGACAGTGTCTGATTGTGTGAGCCATGTTTCTGTTATTACCAGAAGGTTGAGGTTAGTTGAAATAAAGAGGTCATGGATGGATGTTAGTTTGTTGCAGACAGAGCGTGCATTCCCTAAGCCACATTTTAGTGATTTGGAGGGTGAAGGGAGGCACGCAATGTTTATGAGGTTAGCTGGATTTATAGTTCATTGTGGGTGTGGTATGTGGGTTGGGCCTGGATTTGGTGATATGTCACCAGCTAATAGAAGCAGCAGGAGAGAGATATAGATATAATTGTTGGATATGTCTGACAGATTGTCATTGTCAATGTGTATAGATAAGTTAAAAGCTCATGTGTGTACAGAACCAGACAAATCTCAGGTGCACAACTCCAAATTATTAATAATATATATAAAAGCAATAAAATGTTACAATCAATAGAGGTTTTTAGCATAATCATGGCCAAGGTTATGGGCCTACCCACCATATCCAGGTAACCTCTTTAGGGTAGGTCCCTAACATACTAGGGTTCAAATCCAGAGCGCAGGACCCCCCAAAACTGGCCCAGCCAAGCTGCCCCAGGGCACC
Source organism: Taudactylus pleione (assembly GCA_031769625.1). NCBI lineage: Eukaryota > Metazoa > Chordata > Amphibia > Anura > Myobatrachidae > Taudactylus > Taudactylus pleione. Next base: position 6,782,612 of record JAUIMM010000008.1, on the reverse strand, counting down.
ACCATAGTAAGAAAAGTGCAGTGTAAAGAGATAGTTAGGAGCAGCTGCAGCTGCATATAAAGAATGAAAATAAAAAAGTGAAGTACATGTATATTAAACACACACAGTGAAGGGTTAAAATGTGTTATAAAGGAAAATGTGTTATAATGCGGTGCCCTGAGACAATTTAAACAACGCAATCCAGGGGAACCCACACCCCAAAAATGAACCAAAGTTGCACTACAGTATATAACTTGTAGGACTTACCTAGAATTGTGCCTAATACAGTGTGGATATACATTACCATACTCCATGCTTTTATACCAATAAGGAAGGGTGCTAATCCAGAATGAGGGTGTCTCCTTTACCTCAGATGTCCAATAAAGCACATTAAATGGAGTACATGGGAAAGATTTCTGGACTGCACAACCTGACTATATATATGTTCGGAGGTGCTACCTGATAACGAAACTGGATCAGAACCCCTGCCTATACCTTCTAAAATCCTTCCTATAACCCTCTAAGAATAACGCTAATTTGCGTACGCAGTCTAATCGCAATTAAAGACAGGAGTGGAATCTGTGGTTCCAACGCACAAGTATTATTCAGGTAAAAGTACAGTCGGTTACACGCAATTGATACATACACAATTTAGGCGTAAAAGGAAATAATACAGACCCAAGTACAGTATACATAATCTGCGCCTCCGGACCCAGAGATAGACCTCAGAATAGAGACCCTCAGTTCATACAGCATTCAGCATGGACTAAAAAAACAGTATTCGGGCACACAAATTTATCCCCCTCAGACTAGAACAGGACAAAGGGGAAGTTTCTTGCAGATGTCATTGGTTCCCAGAGGAGAAGCATATGTTACAGCATATTTAACAGGCTGGTTCAAATAGACTCTCCCTGCCTCTAACAGCAGGGGAATCTTCCTGGTAACGCCTTCTGTACATTCCAACAGTTAAACATTTTGTTGCTTGTAAGTTCTGTGATCCGTAACTTGAGTTTGCATGATGCGATCTCTCCACCGATAATACCAGAATGCTGTAAAAAGCATACGCATCAGAACAAGACCAAACACAACTTGCTTATCATGTATAATACCTTAGTTATCAAAAACCTTTATTTCTCAGCATTGAAACTAACTTAACCGACTTAAATCATACCTTTTGATGATTATGGAACCTTATGTGTGAATATGGAATGTGTGGGTATTCAGGGTTTGATATAAGGACGCTAGTTAACTTGGGGCAGATGCGTGCGCATAAAGCTACTTTTACAGCGGTTTCATTCAAAGTCTTATGCATTCGCTAATATGCGACTAGTTAATAGCGCTCTTGCGGGTATGATTGTGTGTATGAGAAATGATGAAAGAAGCGATCGCATAGTGCTAACATAAATATCGCCACATGTACTATACTGTGAGTTTACCTAAAATGGTGCTTAGGCGGCCATTCGCAAAATGGCGTCTTGCGATCTCATTTCTAAAATGGTGTCTTGCGGCCATTCGCAAGATGGCGTCGCTGCGATTAAATTTTAAACCGAACTTGTCTCAGCCAATTATTCAGCTTCGACACTGATGAGACTAATTGCAGGCACAGAACCAGACAAATCTCAGGTGCACAACTCCAAATTATTAATAATATATATAAGAGCAATAAAATGTTACAATCAATAGAGGTTTTTAGCATAATCATGGCCAAGGTTATGGGCCTACCCACCATATCCAGGTAACCTCTTTTGCGTAGGTCCCTAACATACTAGGGTTCAAATCCAGAGCGCAGGACCCCCCAAAACTGGCCCAGCCAAGCTACCCCAGGGCACCGCCATAGTAAGAAAATTGCAGATAGTTAGGAGCAGCTGCAGCTGCATATAAAGAATAAAAATAAAAAAGTGAAGTACATGTATATTAAACACACACAGTGAAGGGTTAAAATGTGTTATAAAGGAAAATGTGTTATAATGTGGTGTCTGAGACAGATTAACCAATGCAAGAGGTTACCTTGATATGGTGGGTAGACCCATAACCTTGGCCATCTATTGATTGCAAAATGTTATTGCTTTGATATGTATTATTAATAATTTGGAGTTGTGCACCTGAGATTTGTCTCTTCCTGTGCCTGCAATTAGTCTCATCAGGTAGCACCTCCCATCATATATAAATTCAGGTTGTGCAGTCCAGAAATCTTTCCCAAAAGCTCATGTGTGTTTGTAAGAGGAGAGTAGATTAATGAGGCAGCAGTATGTACAGAAGGGTGAGCTGTAGGGAGAGTAAAGGATGTAGTAGCCTTAGAGATGATTCCATGGAGGGAGGGAGATTATAAAAAGAAGTTTTTGATACATTGTTTTTTTTATATTTGAAAAAAATAAAAATTTCTTTTAAGTAATGGGTTTGTAATTACCTGGTCTTAGATGTTGTTCAATGTTTTTCAACTGTTATTTTACTGTTCAGGTAGCACACTTGATTTTAACCACACTTAGGATCTCATTCAGAGTCAGTCGAAGCGGCCGCACGGTCGTACGGGAAAAGGGGCCGGATATTCAAATGATTCCCTCGCAAGTTGCGTCCCTAAGTTCGGATCGGTAGTTGGCCGACCAAGGGGAGGAAGCGGTTGGAAGACAAAAAAATATGCCCCCTTCTCGTACGCATTGCACGTCATCTCCGGGCATATAAGGATTTAATCGAGACCATCGGGAACCTTCGGAACTGGTCGTAGAGCTTAAGGTTGACCATACCCTCTCTTAAGCTCTACGATCATGTCAGTGTAAAAACCTCCCATGTCACATGTGCCATGATGCTACTTTGTTAATTATGCACTCCCATAAAACGCCGTTCGCATAATTAGGCACGCCTGCGTTCGGATCTCCACTCCCCCGTTTTCTAGCACCTTCCCCTGTTACCACCCACAAATGCCTCATTCTGTCACTCAAACTACCGACCTGGCTGTGTTCAAGGAGAGAGAAATTTCTGATCATAGCGGCTAGTTTACGCACGCGCATTGCGAACTTTATGCATGCGCAGTATAGCGCACATCGGTGGCGTACGACCGTGCGGCCGCAACGAACGACTCTGAATGAGGTCCTTAATGCTATAGTAAAGGTAATTGATGTTATGGTAGTGTAGTCATTGTGTAACAGACCGGGATCAATTTTGATTAACTCTGTATTAAGAAACCACCTCCTGCCATGCTCTTGTGAGTGCTGACTTGATCAGAGTCACTGAGTGGTTCATATTGATGTATCTGGGAACAAGCTGATCAGAACTGGAGGGATCGCAGCAGATATGGAAGCTACCTGCTGCAGTTCCTCCTTGTTACATCCAGGGGAACTTGCCTTTTGCGGGAGTCACAAGTAGCTATATACAGTATGCCACATATAGCTACTGCATGATAGGGTTTTAGGTGTTAGGTGCAGAGCTGCCTGTAGAAGTGCTAGATATTTTCAGTGTGTTGTGCTTGATATAATAATAGTATGCATGCTTGTACCAGGATATTTGCCTAGGTCAGGCCTGGCCAACTACAAGTCCCAGCATGCTTTAGCAGCTGATCGGTGGGAGGGTACTGTATGTTGGGATTTGTAGTCTTTGGGGACTTCTTACTAGTTGGCATTATAAAAAAGTTCCAATACGTCTAATATCCTGACGCAAGCCCCTGTGATGAGAATAATTATTTTACAGAAGAATTGTGTGTTAAAGCTTTAAGAGAATGTCATGTCACTAAGTGGTATTGTTTCCATTTTAAGATCTCTATGTTGACAGCTAAATAAATTCTGTTTAGGCTTCTTATAATTCATGGCTAACTTTAAATAATGCTGGATGCTGCACAGCTTGAATAAACATCAAATATAAAATCTTGCATACAGCACTGTTGTAAAACCACTATCCCTCTGAGGCAATTAGCTCCCTCAACGATAAAGCCACTCACTAAAAATGAGTGCATTTAGGAATAATCATCTGGGAAATCCCTGTAGAAGTCGCAGCTAGTACATTATAAGTTCTATTATCCCCTGATGATGTACTACAAAGATTTACTACGGTAATGAAACAGTGATTAAATATTTGAAAGATTACCATTCAAATAACACGTGCGTTGAATAAATCTGCCCGTTATTGGCGAATTAAGACAATCTGCTGAAGGAGGTTCTTCTCAGCAATATTGGAGATGTGAGGGGGAATGAGGGCCTCCCATGTTATCACCGCAATTCTGTGTCATGGTGAAAAGTGGTGGTGAATTGATTCTCAGATTCACAGAACAGGATTTTATACTCTTTATCATGGTCTTAAATATAAGAAAAGACAGAGGCCCTGATTCAGAGCCGGAAGCTCTGAATCAGGGCCGTGCCTCCTCCTTTTTGGAGCGGCCTCCTGGCCGCTCGCATAGCCGTGGGTGACCACACTGGTCAAGCCCTGGAGTGCTTTTGGGTCTATCAGAGCCAAAAGCACTTCCACTGACATCACTCCCACTGACATGACATCACATGGGAACGCCTCCGTCTGGGCAGCCACGCCCCCGTCACGCCCACCAAAGGGGGCGTGCTGTCAATCACCATCGACAGCACACCCTCTTTGGTGCGAGACCCATAACGACGGCTTGGCCGTCGTTATTCGGGTCTCACGCATGCGCACGACGGAGCCGCCTCCGTCATGCGCATGCGCACTTAGGCAACATCGACCCGCTTGCAAGCGCTCGCGAGCGGGTCTGAATCAGGCCCAGAGAGAGCAGCAAACTTTCATAAGCTTATTTAACCTGCTAGCAACTATTTCAATAACATATTCATTTACCGTATATACTCGAATATAAGCCGACTCTAATATAAGCCGAGGTACCTACTTTTACCACAAAAAACTGGGAAAACTTATTGACTCGAGTATAAGCCTAGTGTGGGAAATGGCGGGAGCTGGTAGTGACCCCAGTAGTAATTCCCCCTGGTTGTGCCCCCAGTAGTAATCCCTCCTGGTAGTGCCCTCAGTGGTAATCCCCCCTTTCAGTGCCTCCAGTAGTAATCCCGCCCTGGTAGTACCTCCAGTGGTAATCCCCCCTTTTATTGCCCCCTGTAGTAATCCCCCACTGGTAGTGCCCCCTGTAGTAATCCTCCCCTGGTAGTTCCCCCAGTGGTAATCCCCCCCTGTAGTAATCCCCCCCTGGTAGTGCCCCCTGTAGTAATCCCCCCCTGGTAGTTCCCCCAGTGGTAATCCCCCCTTTTAGTGCCCCCTGTAGTAATCGCCCCCTGATAATGCCCCCTGTAGTAATCGCCCCCTGGTAGTGCCCCCTGTAGTCCCCCCCCCAAGTAGAGAGAGACGTGACAAGAATAAAAAAAAAATCACTTACCTGAAACTCCTGGTCCCGCCGCTGTCCGCTCCTCCGGCCGCTTTGCATGGGAGAGACGTCGTCATGACGACGTGTCTCCCATCACCCACTGCGGGAGCCGGAAGATGGCTCCCGCAGTGGGAGCAGCAGCAGCCGCTGAGAGTCTGACAGACTCTCAGCGGCTGCTGATTACACCAAACACGCAGCTGTCGGCTCCGGCGGCTGTGTGTTTGTGGAAGGCTGTGCTGGGATCACGAGTTTGATCCCAGCATCAGCCGACGTGCAGGGGCAGGCAGGAGGGATGTGTCCTCTGCGGGACACATCCGTTGCCGGCGCTGGGACAGTAATGTCCATAGCGTCGGTGCAGATACCGCGGGCACCTGGTGAAGGGACCGCCTGGTCCCTTTCACCAGTGCCGGCGGTACTGTGGCGCCGGGAGAAGCTTGGCTCCGGGCGCAAGCTCAGCGGAGCTTGGCGCCCGGCAGCCAAGAGGCGGCGGGTAGCCGGCGCTGGGAGAGAGTACTTGCTCCCAGCGCCGGTCAGGCGTTGGGCGCGGCGGGCGTTTGGCTCTGGCCGCGAGCCAAATCTGGCTCGCGGGCCAGCAGCCAATCAGAGGCGGACGCGACGAGCCAATCGCGGCTCGCCGCGTCATAGCCCCGCCCACTCGCGCCGTCTTGTATTAGACGGCGCAGAGCGGGAAAAGTCTGTTCGGCGGCGGAGAGGGAGGAGAGAAGACCTCCCGAAGAGTGGAAGATCGGCGCGGCAACAGGGGCGGCGGCCGCGGAAGAGGCCAGAAGACGCCGCTGTCAAGAGAGAAGACAGGCGGCGCTGGCTGGAGGAAGAGAAGAAGAGGCGGCGCCGCTGGCCAGGACGGGCCAGCGGCAGAAGAATGCGGCTGAGGACCGGAGAGGACTGCGGGGGTGGGAAGTGAAAGAGCGTCACGAAGCTCCCCCCCGCAGCCTCTTCCAACGTAGCAGGTAGGCCCTCCGTGAGGCCCACCATATACCCCCTCCCTAGACCGCCAGGATTGTCGGGCGTTAGGCCCGTGGAGCGTTGTCGGGCACTAGGCCCGTGGGTAAGTAGGCGGGCACAAGGCCCGGGGCACTATAGTGGGCATTAGGCCCTATAAAAGGATTGGCCCGTAATAAGGTGTGAGTGGCCTGGGTACTAGGCCCAGGCCACTAAATGATCGAGTAGGCGGGCACTAGGCCCGTGGCCATAAACCAGGCGTAGGCCTGTACCCATACAGGAGGGCACTAGGCCCTATATCTGAGCCCCAATAAAAGTGGTCTGGACATTAGGCCCAGGCCACTACCAGAGCCCACCGTTAGGCAGGCCACTAAGCCTGAGCTGCAAAATAGAGCGGGACTCTGGGCAGTAGGCCCAAGTCCCTTGAGTACCCCACAGTAGGCAGGCATAAGCCCTGAGCCGCTGGTAAGACCCTGGGCGTTAGGTCCAGGGCCCTGAGCCCATTAGGTAGCCCCCGCATAGATGATTAGAGGTGTGAGCAGTGGTGGAGAGCTGTACGGCTTCCACCCATGAGGTAGTGGTCTCCCCAGTCACAGAGAAGAGGAGCTGGCCAGCTCTGGATAGGTAGCAGACATTTAAAGGGACAGCACTGTGTTTTGCTCTTGTGTATTTAGTCTGTGTTTGGTGTTCCGTGCAGGGCAAATGTTTAGTTTTGTTATATCTGTCGCACTACACACACTGTAGGTTGAGGGTGATGCCGTTTTAGTATGTGTAGTTGCTTGACATAGGTTTAGGCCCTGCACGGCTGTGTTGTGTATCTCCTTACAGGGACCTGTAGGCGAGTGAGCGGACGAAGAGCAAGAGTGGACACGGTGAGAAATATCTGTGTGTACTGTCTCTCCCTGTTTGTTTGTCACTACCTATCTCCTTCCTTCTGGGCGGACGGTGAACCTTGCAACCCGGTGCAAGGACGGATCTTCACCTGGTGCGTGAGTACCGATAGGTGAAAATTCGGGATCTGAGGCCAAAAGTGCCAATGATGATCTTCACTTAAAACCTGAATTTATCCCCCGGTTCAGTAGGGCGCGTCGGTCGACTCACTCACCTCGTCTCCTTCCCCCTAGGTCATCGTGTCCGTGTTCTATTCGGAGGTTCCAGGACCGTCTGCTCAACACACGGCCTGAAGGTGAGAGGGTGCGACGCAAGGTAAGTAACAGACGTACACCTGCACGGCAGCAGGCATTGCACCGCACCCGCCCCTCACATGTTTGGCAGTGTGTAGCGCTGACCGAACTCCGTCCAGTCAGCGCTACACTTGACTCGAGTATAAGCCGAGGGGGTACTTTTTCAGCAAATTTTTTGTGCTGAAACACTCGGCTTATACTCGAGTATATACGGTAGTTTAGAACTTAGAAGTATAGCTAAGCCCTGCAGATAAAAAATGTTCAGAGAATTATAGGAGCAGACCCTATAGATGGTATCGGATAGGTGTCAGCGGTGTGTGATGAAGGTCAGTCCACACAGTAGATTACTTAACCAGTTCTTTGGTTTATCAACTAGGCAGAGCAGGTTTTCAGGATGACACATTGTTAATGCAGCAGGTATGTACAGCGGGTACACAATGCACATATACAACGGATGTACCAGATCCAGCCAGGAACGTATGGGGCAGGATCCCACTGGTTTTTGAAGACAAAGGGTGGTCACACCAAATATTGATTTAGATTTATTTTCTGTTCTTGCACTTTGCATTTCGGTAATTGCTAAAAATAAACTATTAACACTTCTATTTGTGAAAGAATTCTTACTTTGCAGCATTCTTTCTACGCCTGCCTAAAACTTTTGCACAGTACTGTATGTAGCGGCACAGTGGTGGTAATAGAACATGCAGGGTCACTGGCCTGAGTAACGCTGTCTTACCACTATGGAGACTTGTAGAGGTCAGGTCTGCTGTCTAGTGAGGAAGGAGCTGAGGATGTCTAGTAGCACACATGGGGGTAAATTTATCAAAGGTCAATTTTGCATTTTGAGTGGTTTGAGGTGCGATTTTCATTCGATTTGTATTCAATTTTGCCTTTGGGTATTTACTAAAGGCCAAATCGAATGTAAAATCGAATTTCAAATCGAGTTTTTAGTCAAATCGGCCTCAGTATGAGTTTAATACATACATACATACACACTCACATACACTCACCTATATTACCTCGAGTGGTTCCCTTGTCCAGTAGGCATCCAAGGTGTTGTTAAAATAGCAAGACGATAAATGCGACCATCGTACTTAGCAATATTCATCCTAACCAGGATGATTATTCCTTCCCGAATGAAGCGCATAGACGCGGCTTCCTCCTTTGAAGGTCTGAGCGTTCATTTGTCAGGAGCCACCTTTCAGCCAATGAATGGCTCCCTCCATTGAACTCAATGGTGGGAACCACAAGATAAACTTTAGTTACCGTCGTGTTTATCGTTTTGCTATTTTAAGAAGACCCATGGATGCCTACTGGACAGGGGGACCACTCGAGGTAATATAGGTGAGTATTGTGTGTGTGTGTGTATGTATGTATGTATTAAACTTATACTGTGTAAGGTGTGTGTGTGTTTCTTTCAACATTTCTTTACAGGTGAACTACAGGTCCCAGTGGGCCCTTAATGCCCCGCATGCTGGTGCTTGTGGTTCTCCAAGTACCAGCATGCGGGGGAAGGCTTGCTGGGACCTGCAGTTCTACTGTAAAGACAATGTTTATATTCTTCTATTTTTACACTACAGTAACACAATCAACCCGCCACCCACCGCCTAGTGGTGGCCGGGATAGCCTCGGGCTTTCAGCCTAGGCTAGAGGTGCCCTGGAGAGGGAGACCCCTTTATTGGAGGGGTCTTCAATTCCCCAGGGATCCCTGGCCTGGGCTGACTAGTGGTCAGGGCTGATGCTGCGGCTTTGGGGCCCGGTGATAGGGCTCCCCTGGCTGTGGCATAAGTCCCCTGTTAGAAAGGGTCCAGCACTGGTTCTGTGAATTACAGGGAGACCCTACGCAAATTTTTCCCTGTAATTCCAGAACCAATCCCTGCTTCCCATAGCCCAGTGCTGGTTGTACTGAGGGCCTGATTCAGAGCCGGACGCAATTAGCGCTCGCTCGTCCTGAAAATAGGGGTGGCTATTCAAATGAACCATTCGCTGTTTACGGTCTGTTCACACCTCTAGGTCTGAACGAGCGTACAAAACTTGCAGTCGTTTTTTGGGAAACTACGCCCCCATGCCGCTCGCATCCTACGTCATGTCCGCTATTTATTAGATTAATCGAGTACATCGAACAGGGTATGAACAGCTCGCTATTCTTGTGGTTGGTTTTTGCTACCACAATTTTGCGAGTTGTTCTGGCTTAAAAAAAACCCAGTGACGTGGTCAATGACGCTGCTGTTTTAAATATGCACACCCATAAAACGCCCGTTTTGACCTTTAAGCACGCCTGCGATCGGATCTCCACTCCCCGTTTTCAAGCACCTTCCCCTGTTACCACCCACATACGCCTCATCCTGTCACTCAAATTAGCAGGCATTCGCTATTTTGCGAGCACATGAATTTCGGCCGCACTGACTGGTTCGTGCATGCGTATAACGATCCGTACGCATGCGCAGTTGGGCAAACATCGCTCGGAGCGAACGAGCTGCCGCTTACGAGTGGCTCTGAATCAGGCCCTGAGTACAGAGAGACCCTACATAATTTTTCCTTGTACTTAGTCAACCAGACCTGGGTTTGAACAGTCCGGGGCTGGTTTTGTTTTTTTGGGGGGATCCTCACGTCATTTTTTTAGCTATTAACTCTTTATTTACTTTTTACAGTCAGATACATGCAGGCATCTCACTGATGTCTGCATGTATCTGTGTAAGAATGAACTGCTCATGCTGAAAGTGAAAGCATGAAGCACTTCTATGCTGTTGGGGATTTGCAGTTCGTTTTGAAGGGTGATTTGCCGTTCGATTTGGACATGGACATTCCAAATCGAACAGCAAATCACTGTTCAAAACCGACTCAAATCGAATTTGTTTTGCAAATCGCAAAACAAATCGAATAATAGTGAATCTGGTAAAATCACTGGTTTTGCAACATTCGATTTGAGTCGTTTGAGAAGAGCTAAATCACTCTTCAAATCGACCTGCAAATCGACCTTTGATAAATTTACCCCTTGGTCTGAGGTTGTTCCTATGGCAGACTGGGTTCCTAATGCAGCCTGCCATAGACAGTGCTAGGCACTCTCTCTTAATATCTCTTCCTCGCTCAAGGCTGTCTCTGGTTACATTAACAGTACAAGAGATTCCACATTTTTGGATACCTCATCTATAACCAAAAACATAAGAGAATCCAAACAAACACATAAACATTTCAAACACAGTCCAGGCTCCTCAGTTAGCTCACCATTTAATAAGGCTGAATAAAAGTCCAGTTGGTACAGCAGTAAATCACACATAGCAGATGTAGCAATGACCATATGTAACGTACTGTACCTTGCAACAGGCAAAAAAAATCTCCTCATTGTTAATGCCTGATTTCTTGGTGTAACCATCGGCACCAAGTCGGGCTTTGTTGTGAGCAAGACTTCCATCTGTGTTTAGGTTCTTGCAGAAAATCCACTTGTTTTTGACTGTTTTATGGTTGCTCAGTCTGTCTACAATGGTTCACGTGTCATTGTCGGTAAAGGTTGTATGCTCTTTGTATATGGCTGATTTCCATTCTTGCCCATCGCTGCTTTGCTTTGCATCTCATTGCAGATCTCTGTCTGCTTCCTCAGACTTGCCATAGAGAGCAGATCTGCAATACACGTTGCAGCTATTTTGAGGTTACTACAGTACTTTCCCATTCATCCCTGCAATTCTTATTTTCCATCTATATCTTAATATTTAATTTTTTGTCCTTATTTTAATAGTTATATTTTAATTTTAATTACATTTGATCCCACTATCGTTTAGGAACTTATTGGTTGCTTTCCAAAAGTTTGAGCTGAATACTCCTAATCTCCTTTGGACCTTTTTCATTAGCACAAGTTATTTCCGCTTCTCATTCCAAGAGACCACTTAAAGAATGGCTGGAATTGGAGTTGCAGAGCAATTATGTATCATTGATACGCCAGCATTTGGAGACATATCTGAACCAGAAGCTATTAGCATGGACGGTCAGCCATAGAAAATAACTTCTGTAAGATCAAACAGTGGAAAGCCACCGAGAAGATATTGGGCGGGATGCGGCAAAGCCTGAAATATGGTCAAATCCCTGAAAATGCCGTTTTGGGGGGTTTGGACGCATTTCTCATATGCACCAAGCACCGGAATGCAACGCAATGCATGCTTGAATGTGATTAGAAGCCCATAGACTTCTAAAGGGTAACTCCATCTGACGATGTTGTTACCCTATAAAAGTATATGGGCTTCTAATCACAAAGAGATCTAATCGCATCCCTCCCAGCACCCCCTGCGGCGGCGTGCACATCCTTCTGCACACGGGCGGAAAGACGCCAGAGGGACTTATGGGTCATGGACCCAGAAATCACTGACTCGCAAATGACAGTTCTTACAAAGAGATCTGTCCTTTGTGATTTTCTTCATGCATACAGGTGTAATTAATGCCATCATGCATCCCACCCATTATGAGGAGTTTGCAAATGTTACATTCGGTGAACACTTAAGGTGCCTACACACGCAACGATTTTTTTAATGATTATCGTTAAACGATATCGTTTAACGATAATCGTTTGAAAAAATCGTTCACTTTCTGAGTCAAACGATGAACGATTATTGTTCATGCGCGTTCACGTTTGTAGTTTGTAGTTTGTAGTTCAGTCAGACTTGTCAACTCAACGATTTTCATTAAGTTAATATGCAAAAATCGTTTGTAGTTCTAAAAAATCGTTCATTACATTTAGTAAATGAACAACTTTAGTAAACGATTTTAGTTAACTTTTTCAAGGGAAAAAATCGTTTACTAAAATCGTTCATTAACTAAATCGTTGTGTGTGTATGCAGCTTAAGACAGTCAAGATGCAAAGTCAAGAAATTAATGATTTGAGTGGAAATATAAAATATCCAAAAAGACTTTGGGGTATATTTACTAAAGTGAGAGTTTTTAGAAGTGGAGATGTTGCCCATAGCAGCCAATCAGAGTCTACTTAACATTTAAGTAGCACCTTCTAGAAGATATTAGCTAGAATCTGATTGGTTGCTATGGGCAACATCTCCACTTCTAAAAACTCACTTTAGTACATTTACCCCTTTGAGTGAGTTGAGTCTTATAAACAAGGAAGACATCATGAACATTTCTGTAAATGTGACAACAATCATAAATGCATGGAGAAAGGATCTGTTAGTGCGACTCACACAGCTTGTGAGAAGAATCCTGCCTACCAAAGTAATTATGTCACACTCGCGGGTCATGTTTCTAGAAAAATGTGGACTAGAATTATTTGAAATGTTGAAATGTTCTTTCTTGTCTAACCCTCAAGTTTTTTACAGGTTGCTATAACAAAACTGAAGTTAATAAAAAAAATTGTGTAACACGGATAATCTTGCAGTGAGGGATTTCTTTTGTTTTGAAATATTGAGGGGTTGATTCAGACCCGGACGCTAAGCTGTGCTCTGACGCAGCCAAAAGGGGCCGGGTATGCAAATGCTGCGATCGCACTGTCTGGTGTAAGGACGTCCTCTATGTCTTAGAGAGCTACGGCAGAGCGAACGCACGCCAGTATAAAGACGCCCACCTTTCTTTCTTGGCACACGTCATCTCCAGGAAGCGTGTGATTAATCGTTTACATCGAGAGCCATCGGAGCTGCACGCAGCGCTTGAAGTAGACCCTACCTCACCGCAAGCACTGCGATTACTGCAGACAGAAATGCAACCAAGTGACGTGTACAATGACGCATCTTTGCAAATTATGCACACCCATAAAACGCCGTTTAGACGCCCAGATACACCTGCGTCCGCACATCCACTCCCGCGTTCACAAGCACTTTCCCGTTACCACCCACAAACGGCCCTATCTGTCACTCAAATTAGCGTCCAGTCTGTATTACGAGCGCACAATTCCCCAGCGCAGTGACTCACGCATGTGCATATTGATTAGGGGTGAGCGGGTTCGGTTTTACTCGGTTTTACTCGGATCTTTTTATTGGCTATCGCCGAACACGTGTTTTGGATAGCGAATGAAATCGAGCCGAAATTGCGGTAAAGTGGCGATAAGAACCGAGTAAAACCGAGTAAAACCGAACCCGCTCACCCCTAATATTGATGCAAACGGGCGATTATCGGTCATAGCATTGCGTCCGCGGCTTAGTGTCCGAGTCTGCATCAGGCCCTGAGTGCGCTGCTGCTCTGCCTTTATCATGATCCTTTAGGGATGCATCTTCCCTTTACCAAGATGGCCACTGTTTGGTCTTCTGTGCATGTGCTGCACCATCTAGTTACTGTGTTAGAGCACCACAGTTGTACACAGAAGTATTCAACACATCCTGCAAAAGCATGGCGGTGGTCTGTATATGTACTGTACCACTATCAATGTACAGTACATCACTGGCTGGTGCTCTGTATGTTCCGCTTAAGCTCTGCTCCATCCAGGATACTGTGTGTATGTAACTGTGAGCACGACTGTATAAACATACTGCTACACAATAAACCTAACTCTTAGCTAAGTCATGCGTTGTCTACAGGGCCGGTGCAAGGTGTCTGGGGGGCCTATTCATCAACACTAAAATAACGTTTTTAAGGACATTTAAATAACGTTATTTTGGTATTCATGAACATATTTAGCACAGGAGATATCACAGATATCTCCTTGCTAAGTTCCCCTGCGTTAATTTCCACACTCCCCATACATTAGTACATTAGTACATTAGTATTAGTACATTAGTACATTAGTATTAGTACATTAGTACATTAGTATGGGGATGTGGAAATTGTGGTATTCATCAAATTCCGAAAATTATGAATTTTCGGATTTTGATGCAGTTACTATTCGCCACTGTGAGGTGGCGAATAGTAGAATCGACTTACCTGTATCCGCATGTGCAGGTCCCCCGACGAGTCCCTCTGGCGCTCTGCTCCGTCCTCAGGCTCCGGAGGCTGGTCGGACATGTGTGTTCCCCAGCAGAGCACAAGAAAGTTTTTTTTAAAAAAAAAAAAGTTTTTTTTTTTTCTAATCTGTCATGTGGTCTGCTGGGAAACCACATGACAGACCAGCAGGACGGAGCCGGAGGCTGCTGCGCGGACAGCTAAGTCGGGGGGGGGAGGTGAGCGGAGGAATGGGGAGGGGGTCGGGGGGGTACACAAACTTACCGCATCTGTAGGCAGTGCTGTGCATGCGCTGGTTTTACAGATGTAACAGCGCATGCGCAGCACTGTTTCCAGACGCGATAAGGTAGTGTAGGCAGGGAAAGTATCTATTTCCCGAAAAGCTGTCATCGCAAAAATGACAGCTTTTCGGAATAGATACTTATGGAGAGGTGGAATGATGAATTCCACCTATAATTAGCTAGAACTCCATGCGAGTTCTAAACCTAATTATCTCCATCGAATTTTTAGGTTTAATGAATAGGCCCCTAGGTGCCCTAGGTAACATTTCACCCACCACCCCTGCTCCCTCCAATTCATACTATGCCACATATTAATTATGCAAATGTATAATATGCCAGACAGCAGTGTCCCAAATTCATACTGTGCCTCATAACTGCGCCCAATTCATAATATGTTATGTTCCACAATTCATTATATGCCACACAGCTGTATCCCCAATTCATAATTATACTACACATCAATGCCTCCAATACATAAACTGTACTAAAATTATACCCAGCCACCTACTCCCATACCCTAACTTACCTGTTATATCTGTTCCTCTCCTGGTAGCAGCTGTCTCTCAGGCAAGTCCCACCAAGGCTGCTGCTGTCAGTGAGGAGGGGGCGGAGCCATATAAAGAACAACGTTTATGCCCCCAATACATAATATGTGACACATTTGTGCCCCAATACATATGCCACACAACTGTGCACCAACGTTATTTTATGCCACATACCCATGAATTATGCCAAGCAATGCCCTAGTACATATGCCACACATGTGCCCCAAATTCTTTTTAGGCCATACAGCTGTGCCCCAATACATTATGCCACACATCCACAATATATTTATGGCACACATTTGTGCTCCAATATATGTCAGTACCCATTACCCCCTACATTCACATGCACTCACCCTGCTAGCGTTCATTAAAGCCACACACACATACACTAACCTTGTCAGCACGCAATAAAACCACCACCACACAAACTCTAAACCAACCTGTCTGGGACTGAAAGAGACATCCTTTTTTTTTTTTGTGGACTCAGTGGCGCCTTCCAGTGGCCGCGCCCCTTGGCAGCCGCCTAAAGCTGCCTGATAGCAGCACCGGCCCTGGTTGTCTAGTACATACTGTATGGTGAATCCGCTGGTGCAAACCATCGCCAAATAGTACACAGATACCAAAAGATTGCACATAATGCATGTGAGTTCTACATCACACAGGAGCTGGGGGTTGTGCAATGATGACGTCTGACCACGAGCTCTGATTCAAACCTAACGGTAAAAAACAAACTATAACCCAGACATAACAGTGAATCCACCTGCCTAATATTGTGTAAGTCTCCTCGTGCTTGACCCAACAAGACATGGGCTCAGTGGGTAAGATGGGATGTATGGACTGGTGGTTACTCTGGTGATTGATAAGTATACTGTTCTATGTTAGATTGTTGTACTATATCGTATGTATTAGCATTAAAAGTTAATAAAGGTACTGTTTTATGTTATCTGTTGTCTTGCCTGTGTTATCCTGAACCTTAGGGCACCCTGGCTTGCATAATGAGCCCCGACTCTCATACTCTGAGGGAGATATAATTAGTCTTGGAGAGTGAGAAAATGGAGAGAGATTAAGTACCAGCCATTCAGTTTCTAACTGCCATGTTACAGGCTGTGTTTATAAAATGACAGTTAGGAGCTGATTGGTTGGTAGTTTGTCATTCTCCTCTTTATCGCTTTCCAAGTCTTAGTACTTTACATCTGCCTCCCTGTGTGCTCACACCAATATGCATGGTCACATTTTACATTTCGGGTGTAGTTATCTTTTAACCATTTGAATAACCAAGCTAGAAATAAAAAGCAAATCATTCAGTGAATCATATATAGGTCTTCAAAGTGGAATAACTTTCACACTCGCTGTTATTAATTAATGTTTATCAGTATTAATCTGATTCTGCCTAGATTTTTTGTATGATGCCCATCAAACAGAATGAAAACAGGTTGAAGACGGAAAACGCAACCAGGGAATTTTATGTAAGCAAAACGTGCCTTATGTACTTACTGTATCACTTACGTACAGCGTTTGCCACCTGCTGTACTGTCAGTAACGGAGCTACTGATGGAACAGATGAGAGAAATCATTTGTTGAATTAAGATTTTGGATAACAAGGAAGAGGAACCAGCTATCATTCAATGACAGGCAGAGTTTACCATTCTCATTAATCAGAATTTCCATGTGTACAGAGCCTGAGAGGGGATATAGATGACGTAGAGATGTGCGCCAACTCCCGTATTTTGGTTTTGGATCCGGATTCATCTTAGAGTTTTGGTCTTGCAAAACCACGCTCATGTATTTTGGTTTTGGATCTGTATTTTACCTAATACAAGTGATAATAAAGACGAGCAATAATAAAAACAATATGCTTTTACTGTCTCCAAATTCTCATAGTAACATAATTTATTAACTAGTATAACGTACCCAACATCTCAGTCTCCGCCCCCCATCTTTGTACGCAGCAGCTGTGCAATAATATGCTAATACCACAGGGGGCGACTTGTGTATATAGACTCCTCTTGCTGTCTTCTGTGCTCCAGCCAATCAGCTCCTAACTGTCAAATGACAGTTGGGAGCTGATTGGCTGGAGCACCATTTATCATACACAACAAGTGTTATCACTCATTGTGAATGATAGCACTCATTGATAAATGAGGCCCTTAATCACTTATATTGGTGGTGTTTATGAACCTAGGTTGGGGTTTCAATGGTGCGTCCAATGGTTGCAGCGACATGAAGGGATCATACTAGTCACATAAAGTCACAGGCGCAAATGCTGCAAAAGAAACAAACATGGATGCCTCTGCTTCTGGCTCAGAATCAGCTCCAATATACTTAACATACTGAATTAAACAATGACAGAGACATCCCCGGGTGCCTATATCAGCACTATAATAGGGTATCCAACTGCCCTTCTAAATCTGACACCTCGTCCTGTGAGTGAGGTGTCGCTGCTCTCATAAGGGAGGTGCAGTTCATAATAAAGGTCCGGATTCAGATTTGTACGCTAATGTCACCGCAACTCCAAATTTGTACACAGCGGCTGTGCGAACATATGCAAATTGTGCAGCCGCATATAAAGATGCAGCTCGGGCACAGATCAGTCGATTATAGGACGTTTGAGTAGAGATGTGCGCTTGGGTTTTCCTGAAATAAGAACACACCCGAACTAAGGGGTTCCAAGTCAGACCAAGTTCCAGTTTGGAATCACTTTGTGGTTCTGAGTAGAACCGAGTCCCAGCTCAGGTCTGCAGTCAGTTCGGAACTAGGATTTAAAAAACAAACTTGGGTTTGGGATTGCATGTAATCAGGTCCAACCCCAAATTGCATGATTTATTCATTTTTTGTTGAATTTTATAAATTTTTTGATCGGTTTTTAAGGACTCCAAAACCAAAGCAAAAAAGGCCCATCATCATAACGGGAACCTTAACACAAATATATACTTGCCCACAGCTGTTCTGACATTCGTTCCCATCCAACATGCCTAAGATGATTGAAAAAAGCTGAACATTAAGCAAACAGGAAAGGAAGGATAGCACTGCACTAAATAACATCAGCTAACATACCATTAGCATTACGGAATCAGTATGATTTACCGCTGGCCACATGGTTCAAATCCTGACAGCGGCAGCCCGGCAAGGGTGAAAATCCCGATCGTTAATTAAGGTAAGTATCGCTAACCTTTCTCCCCCCTAACCCTCCCTTAGGGGTGCCTAACCTCACCTCCCCCCCCAAGTGCCTAATACTAATACTTATACCTCAAATGGATTGGGACATGGTCATATTCTCTTTACTCACTCGTTCCCATCATGATGGAAGTGTCTAAGATTTCTGCTCCCAAGAACCATGGATTTCTGGAGAACCGAACTGCAGCTCTCTAATTTTAGTGTTAAGTTATTAACGTTACATTGTTAAGGTATTATTGTGTGGGACTCGTGAGGAGGACACCGTTCAGCCTCTAGATTACAGCTTTGGAGGGGAAGGGGCTGGCTTTCCTGACCCTCTGAGAAACCACCACTGTTACCTGTGAGAAATCAGGGCTACGGGGCTTTTATCTTAATAGGAAACTGCTGAAAAAACTATACTATCATTTAGGGGCAATTTAAATTTCCTTTTTTGAGCCAGTGAGTAAAACAAACTGTTACAGTTTTATTTGTGATCTTTTATTTTATTCTTCCCCAGGAATTAATTATTTAAGATCTTTTCTCACAATGCTGTGTTGGGGATAAGAATTTGATCAGACAATTTTCTTTTCTTTTTTCACATTCTGCCTTTTTACATTGAAACAGAATTCTTTCTTTGTACTTCTGAGAACATTATTTTATTAGATATTTTCCCCTAAGGTGGTTGGAAAGGAAAAAAAAACCCCTACATTTATTTATTTACGGTTCTTATGCCGCATTTCATAGCGGAGAGAAGACATTACCGCTGATCTCACTCATAAAAGAATTTTACTTTCATAGTGTCCCATATTACAGCAGGTTTTCAGGACGCTACTGTACTTTATTGCACATGTAAAAAAACAATATACCAGAAGCGGGATTGTATTGGCTTAATGCGGGAGCTGTGTTTTAGCAGAGAAGAGCTAGGGGAAGTGTTTCAGAAATGGGGTTTCTAGAATAGATGGTTTATTGCACGTCTTCCCCTCTAGCTACACAGTCTAAATGGCACAAAACAGAGCTCAGAACAGAAGATGTACTATCACTAATTTGCTGTCGTTAATAGAACAGCGGCAGGTACAGTAATATCAGGGCGCTACTGTATATGTGAAGCCCATTTGTCACTTCTATACGTCTCTGCCCAAACAGAAGGGGGTCCATGCAGACTGAGCACTTTGCCAGTTAGTTTATCATATCTGGCATAAAATCACTCTGCATATCCTCACAAAGAGAATGACTAACGAGCGCTTGAAAAAGCGCAAGCAAGTTTAAACCCCTAGGGAGGGTGGGGTTGCACACCATCACACAGGAGAAGATAGGGTTAAGTTTTATTTTAGAGAATAGCCTATAGGGTTAGTTAAGGGCGGGTTTGAAATGAGCGGTTCGGATTCTGTGGAATCCGAACCGCTCTGGACATTGGAGATCGGAGTCCACCCGAAAGCTGTTCGGGTGTTCCCTGCCTGACTCGGATCCCCGTTGGAGGCCGAGCCGCAGCCTCCTGATGTCGTATTCTCGTGAGAGAATGTGACGTCAGGGCTCCTCTAGTGTAGGGCAGAACGCTGTGCCCTACACAGATCAAACACACAGCCGCCAGCGGCAGCTGTGTGTTTGTAACGGCAGCCAATGACAGGCACACAGACTCTCATTGGCTGCTGCACGGAGGGAGCTGGTTGGAGCTCACTCATGAGCTCCATCTTCTGGCTCCCTCCTCAGAGCGTGACAGCAGAGCCCTGGACGGCGGACGGCGGCAGGAGCGGGGATTCAGGTAAGTTTTTTTTTTTTTAATGTGTGTGTGTAATGGGGCATTACTGGTGGGCATACCACTACTGGGGTCCTGCTAAGTGGGGGCCTGCTAATGGGGGACATACTACTACTGTGGGCCTGCTAATGGGGGGCACTACTACTACTGGGGGCCTGCTAATGGGGGTATACTACTAGGGGCCTGCTAATGGGGGTATACTACTACTGTGGGCCTGCTAATGGGGGTATACTACTACTGGGGACTTGCTAAGGGGGGGCATACTACTACTTGGGGCCTGCAAAGGGGGGCATACTACTACTGGGGGCCTGCTAAGGGGGACATACTACTACTGGGGGCCTGCTAATGGGGTATACTACTACTGGGGGCCTGCTAAGGGGGGTATACTACTACTGGGGGCTTGCTAATGGGGGGTATACTACTACTGGGGGCCTGCTAATGGGGGTATACTACTACTGGGGGCTTGCTAAGTGGGGGGCATACTACTACTTGGGGCCTGCAAAGGGGGGCATACTACTACTGGGGGCCTGCTAAGGGGGGGCATACTACTACTGGGTGCCTGCTAAGGGGGGCATACTACTACTGGGGGCCTGCTAAGGGGTGCATACTACTACTGGGGGAATGTTAATGGGGGTACTACTACTGGAGGCATGTTAATGGGGGCACTACTACTGGGGGCACTGCTACTGGGGGGCAAACTACTGGGGGTCATACTACTTGGGGCATGCTAATGAGGACACTGCTACTGGAGGGCACTACTACTGGGGGGCATACTACTGGGGGCATGCTACTGGTGGGCATACTACTGGGGGTAATACTACTAGTGGGGGTACTGCATAGGGGCCCCTACTACTAAGGGGACTGCATAGGGGCACCACTACTGGGGCCATTGTGTAAGGGACACCACTGCTGGGGGCATTGTATAAGTGGCACTACTACTGTGGGCATTGTATAAGGGGCATTACCACTGTGGGCTTGTGTATAAGGGTCACTACTGTGGGCATTGTGTTAAAGGGGCACTACTGTGGGCATTGTGTAAAAGGGGCACTACTGTGGGCATTGTGTAAAAGGGGCACTACTGTGTGTCGTAACATAAATAAGAGACACTGAATGTGAATGTGTAATGTGAATCAGGGCCTATGTGCGGTGTAATGTGAATAAGATTGTGCACTGTGACTCCTTGGGCCGTAGCCCACTATGTAAACAAGTACTGTGACTCTGCTGGCCGTACCCCACTGGGTGGGTGCACTACTTTTCATTTCTGCCACTGCTGTGTGGCAATGTGTCATAGATGTGCTTTATACTGTGGTGTCTGTGTCGTTGTGCCGCTGCTCTGTCGCTTAGTAACCAGTCAGCTCACTGCAACCTTTGGCCAATAATGTTGAAAACAATATTATAAGCTGTGAGGTTTTCTAAATTGACTGGAAATTAATATTATTGAGGGTATTAATACTCTAAGAAGAAAAAAAATACCAATTTATGTGATTTTAGCTTTTTTTGTCAATATTTGTAAAAAAATCCAAATCCAAAGCCAGTCACCGCAGTTTGGCAAATCCAAATCCAAATCCGGACAACGAATTAGAACCAAATCCAAATCCGGCAAAAATGGTCCTGCGCACACTCCTAGTTTATGATGGGGTGGCAGACATTTTGTGGCTGAGGGGAAATAGAATCAGCCTCTTTGTTCATCGATCCCCTCCCGCCCACCCCAATAATTGGCTATTTTTCTTTTTCTTTGCCAGATGGGTTTGTCAACCTCTAAGCAGTGGGAAAGAACGGCAGTCCAGCGGGCATTGCGCGGCCGTATTTGAGGTGCGCTCTCCATACCACTATATTAATTTAGTCTGAGCTTCCCTACTGGGGGTCAAGGGCACTGGCTGACTGACCGGCTCCATTATTGTGTATTGGTGGGAGAGTTGAAGCCTGATCATTTTATTGGTAATGGGAAATTGGCTCAGTTACTCTAATGTCGTGAACATTAGTTTGGGCTTAAGACGTAATGTCACTGAGCAGCTGGCCGTTCTCTCATGCTGCCACCATACTGAATTTCATTGTTAAATTTTAATAAAATGGTTGACCTATTTAATGGCATTTCTCACTGTGGGCCTGATTCAAAGCCGCTCGTAAGCGGCCACTAGTTCGTTCTGAGCGATGTTCGCACAACTGCGTATGCGTATGGGTCGTAATGTGCATGCGCAAAACAGTCATTGTGGTCGGATATCGTGCGCTCGCAAAACAGCTAGGGGCTGCTCATTTGAGTGACAGAATGTACCGTTTGTGGGTGGTAACAGGGGAAGTTGCAAGAAAATGGGAGAGTGGAGATCCGAACGCAGGCGTGCCAAACGGTCAAAAGGGCATTTAATGGGAGTGCATAATTATTAAAGGAGCATCATCGACCACGTCACTTGGTTGTCTTTTAGCCTGAACTGCTCGCAATGATAACGGTAAGAAAATCCTATCACAAGCACTGTGAGCAGTTCAGATGCCTTTTCGATGTTCCCGATTAATCTAATAAATACTGGAGATGACGTGTGATGCGAACGGCATAGGGGCGTCTTTACAAAATAGCGAGCGCATTTTTCGGATGCTCGCTCAGACATAGAGGCATCAACACACCGCAAAGAGCGAGCGCTCAATTGAAATATCCAGCCCCTTTTTTAGAACGACCGTCCGCATATAGCGTCCAGCTCTGAATCAGGCCCTGTGTCCGTGTCATTATATTAGTTATACCCCTTTTACACCGGAGCTAAAACCCGGGTTTTTGAAGGGTTAACCCGGGCAGCTCCCTGGTGTAAAAGGGCAGAGGGTTGGATCGCCGGGTCGAGTGACCCGGCAATCCAACCCAGGTAACTAGCAGGGTTTAACACGGGCTTAGCCCGTGAAACCCTGCTATGGGAACAGCGCACTCCGGCTCACGAAGACCTGGAGTGCGCTGCTAGCCGGCCGATTGGTCCGGCTTCAGTGGCGCTTGGAGATGACGTCATCTCCAAACGTCCACTTTCACTCCGCAAAAGCCGGGTCTATGCAGACCCGACTGCGGTGTGAGCGGCGCTGACTCGGGAATATCCCGAGTCAGCGCCGGCAAAATTCCGGGTCTGATCCGGATAGGAACTTTGTTCCAACTCCGGGTCAGACCCGGAATTTAGGTGGAAAAGGGGTATTAAGTTCATAAGTCGTTCTTTATTTATTTAATTAAGGGTGAGGGTAGTGCGACCTCACATCTGCCGATAGGGAGTTTATGAATGCATATGTGGATATGGGGGTTAACGCCATTGTGGTATCCCAGAACCTGGGTGCACCCCATGTTGAGAATACCCATGAGTATTATTAATTATAATCATAGGTAACTGAAGTTGACTGTGACTGCAAAGTATTTCACCTCCTGTGCCTCCTTTATTAATTATAATCATAGGTAACTAGCTTATTCTTTACTGAATCCTTATGCTATAGTTTCTAATGCCTTATGATTTATAATAGTTAAAATGTTTTAAGGATTCCCTTAGTCTATTGACTAAAGTGAATGCTTGATTTATTTGTAGCCTTAGATGTATGGTATGTGGTCATTGTTGACTTAAGCCATTTTTATTGCTAGCTTTCTCTGGCTGGCCAATTGGGGTTTTCATTAATTAGTGTCCACACTTGCCTGCATCCCTATTTAAGTGTCAGTAGTTTGGCTGGAAAAGCCTTGGCTGGGTGTAGCTTTTTTCAAAGTGCAATGTTTTTAAGTGCATAACTAGCGTTAGACCTGCATTAAACCGAGGAGAAACAGAAGGATAAAAGATCCATCCAGCAACAAGCCTCAACAATCTAAACACTCAGACTACAACTGGACTCCCTGTACAATCACGGCAAGAACACTTCTATTGCTATTAATAATGCTGGCCTTCTGATTCTCGCATACAATTCAATGCTTATCGTACTTTGGGCCTGATTCAGAGCCGCTCGTAAGCGGCCGCTCGTACGCTCCGAGCGATGTTCGCACAACTGCGCATGTGTATGGGTTGTAATATGCATGCGCGAACCAGTCATTGCGGTTGGAAATTGTGTGCTCGCAAAATAGCGAATGCCTGCTAATTTGAGTGACAGAATGAGGTGTTTGTGGGTGGTAACAGGGGATGGTGCTTGAAAATGGGGAGTGGAGATCCGAACGTAGGCATGCTAAACTGTGAAAACGGGCGTTTTAAGGGTGTGCATAATTAACAAAGCAGCGTCATCGACCACGTCACTTAGTTGTCTTTTAGCCTGAACTGCTCGCATGATTGCGGTAGGAAAATGCTACCACAAGCACTGCGAGCAGTTCATATGCCTTTCGATGTACTCGATTAATCTAATAAATAGCGGAGATGACGTAGGATGCGAGCGGCCAGGGGGCATTTTTCTTTAAAAAAGCGAGCGCATGTTTTGTTCGCTCGTTCAGACATAGAGGCGTCATCAGACCGCAAAGAGCGAGCGCTCTATTTAAATATCCGGCCCCTTTTTCTGAACGAGCGAGCGCAAATAGCGTCCGGCTCTGAATCAGGCCCTTTTTCCCATGTCAATTTACATCTATCTACTTTGAAACACTGTCCTTTATCTCAGCTCTCCTGCCTAGCCTCACATCCTCTATCTGCTTACAATCTGCATTATTTTTCAAATTCTGCACACATTAGATCCCCACTTTTATTCCTCCCTATAACAATCTTGTTAATCTGCATACATATTGATACACTTTTTTTTGATACATCACTGTTTTTTCCCTTGCATTCCTACAAATTTCTTGCACTCATATCTCATTTACATTTCCAAATTTCATTCCCCTTACTTATAAACACCATGACAATGTTTTCGTCAACTCCCTCCTTCACTCAGTCTCTACTTAATCCTCTGTTCTGCCCCCTGCTTCCACCTTTATCCTTTACCCCTTATCTCTTCCACCTCCTCCTTCCCTTCTCCCCCCTCCTCTGTCTGCCTCATCTCCCCTCCTCTCCCATTACTCCACTTTCTTCCTGTTCTACCCCCCCATTGTCCTACTACCCCACCACTAAACCCTCATCCAACACTCCTCTCCCTATCACTTCACCCCACTGCAATCCACATCTCCCTCCCTGCTCACCTCCTATAGGTTCCCTTTCTAGCTCAGGTGCCCGCACCATCACTAAACTCTATTCATATCTGTCCCCCAAATTAATCTTACCTCCACGTTACAGCAACCCAGATAATCTTATTCGCATCTCCCCCACAAATGCTATCTCTCTATCCTGTGCCCTCTGGAATGCCAGGTCAGTCTGTAATAAACTGGTCCCCACCCATGACCTTTTTATCTCCAACTCTCTGAATCTCCTAGACATCACAGAAACTTGGATCTCACCCTCTGACACCACTTCTCCTGCTGCTCTATCCTCTGGGGGCCTTGCCTTCTCCCACACCCCCCGGCCTGGGGCTCGCCATGGTGGTGGTGTTGGGGTCCTTCTGTCCACCAGTTATTCCTACCAGCTAATACCCTCTGAACCATCCCTCACATTCCCCACATTTGAGGTTCATGCTATACACCTCTTCCAACCAGTAAACCTCAGAGTAGCTGTCATTTACCATCCCCCTTCCTCTCCCTCCAAATTCCTTGACAACTTTGCTTCCTGGCTCCCTCACTTTCTCTCCTCAGATCTTCCCTCCATTATCCTAGGTGATTTTAATATTCCTATTGATATTCCCACAGAATCCTCTGCAGCTAAACTCCTTACCCTCACCCCTTCATTTGGTCTCGCCCAATGGACCTCCTCACCCTCCCATGTGAGTGGGCACTCACTTGACCTGGTCTTTACTCACCGTTGTAATATTTCTGATTACTCCAATTGCCCATTCCCCCTCTCTGACCATCACCTTCTCTCTTTTAACCTATCCCTCTCTTCTTCCCCTCCTCTAACTCCTAAGGCTACCATTACTAAGCGTAATATTGAGGCTATTGACACTGTTGCTTTTTCCTCCCTGCTGGACTCTCTTCTCTCCCCTATTATTTCTCTCTCCTGTCCTGAACAAGCTACTTCCCTGTACAATTCCTCCCTTACTTCTGTTCTTGATTCTGTTGCTCCAGCAATAGCCACTCACCCTCGCAGATCCACACCCCAACCCTGGCATTCCAAATGCACCAGATACCTACAAAAGTGTTCAAGAATTGCAGAGCGTCAGTGGAGAAAGTCACACTCTAAGGCTGACTTCCTCCATTTCAAATTCATTCTATCTTCCTACAGTGCTGCCCTGTCTCTCTCCAAACAAACATATTTCAAGAACCTCATCTCCTCCCAGTCCTCAAACCCCCGGCGTCTCTTTGCCACTTTGAACTCCCTACTCTGCCCTTCCCCTCCTCGCCTTCCCTCCTTGCTCTCTGCCCTCGACTTTGCCAACTACTTTACATCTAAAATTGACTCCATATGTGAGGACATCATATCCCATCAGACCCTCAGCACTCCTCCCCCTCCTTGCCCTTACCACCCCTCCCCTTCTGTCTCACCAACTCTGACATCCTTCTCCCCTGCTTCTGGAGAGGAAGTCATGGCCCTCATCCGGTCCTCCCCTCATTCCACCTCCCCTCTTGATCCTATCCCTTCCCGTCTCCTCTCCCACCTGTCTCCTTCTGCCTGTTCCCATCTGGCTCACCTCCTTAATCTCTCCCTATCATCTGGCACTGTCCCTTCTGCATTCAAACATGCTCTTGTCATTCTTAAAAAACCTACCCTTGATCCTAACATACTTTCCAACTATCGACCCATCTCTTTTCTCCCTTTTGCTTCCAAACTCCTTGAGCGTATTGTCTACAACCGCCTTACCACCTTTCTTTCCTCCCACTCCCTCCTTGACTCATTTCAATCTGGCTTCCGATCTCTCCACTCCACTGAAACTGCCCTCACGAAAGTCAGCAACAACTTCCTTGCTGCCAAATCCAAGGGCCACTACTCTCTGCTCATTCTCCTTGACCTCTCTGCTGCATTTGACACTGTAGACCACCCTCTCCTCCTGCAAATCCTTTACTCTCTCGGTTCACATGACACTGCTCTCTCCTGGCTTTCCTCCTACCTCTCTGATAGTTCCTTCGCTGTGTTCTCTCATGACTCCTCTTCCCCTCCACTTCCACTAACAGTAGGAGTTCCCCAAGGTTCTGTTCTTGGACCTCTCCTTTTCTCCCTATATACATCCTCTTTAGGTGAACTCATTAACTCCTTTGACCTCCAATATCATCTCTATGCAGATGATACTCAAATTTACCTTTCCACCCCTGAGCTCTCCCCCTCGCTCCTTGCCCATATCTCCAATTGTCTCCCTGCTATCTCTGCGAGGATGACCCAGTGCTTTCTTAAACTTAACATGTCTAAGACTGAGCTGATCATCTTCCCACCCTCTTCCACTACATCACTTTCCACAATTTCATTATCTATTGATGGCACAACTATCTCCTCTAGCCCCAAAGTGCGCTGTCTTGGAGTTATCCTAGACTCCTCCCTCTCCTTTAAACCACACATTCAGCACCTCTCGCAGTCCTGCCGTTTTCACCTAAAAAATATCTCCAGGATTAGACCCTTCCTCTTCCTCACCCAGGATGCCACTAAAACCCTCATCCACTCACTGGTCATATCCAGATTGGACTACTGTAACCTTCTCCTAGCTGGCCTCCCAGTCTCTCACCTCTCTCCACTACAATCTGTTCTCAATGCTGCTGCTCGGCTCATCTTCCAATCCAGACGTTCTACATCTGCTTCCCCTCTCCTTCAAGCCCTACACTGGCTCCCCATCCCCTTCAGATGCCAATTCAAGGTTCTTACATTTGCCTACAAAGCCCTCACCAAATCCTCTCCCGCATACATTTCTGACCTTCTCTCCCTTCACACTACCGCCCGCCCACTTCGCTCAACTAATGCATGCCGCCTCTCTTGCCAACTGATTACTTCCTCCCACTCCCACATCCGAGATTTTGCCTGTGCTGCTCCCTACCTTTGGAATGCTCTCCCTCTCCCTATCAGACTCTCCACCTCTCTACAAATCTTCAAACGGGCTCTCAAGACCCACTACTTCATCAAGGCCTTTCAGCTCTCATCCTAACCCACCTCATGCTCTTTCCTTCCTATCTTCCCCTCTGTGTCATGCCTGTCTGTCTGCCCCTCCCCTTCTTTGTCACACCTGTTTGTCTGCCCCTCCCCTTCTGTGTCATGCCTGTCTGTCTGCCCCTCCCCATAGAATGTAAGCTCTCATGAGCAGGGACCTCTTCCCTCATGTGCTTCTCTTTACATTTTCTTCTACTCTCTACTCCCCATTAGGGCACCTAACAGGTGACTGCCAACTCCCGGCAGCTTATTGTGAGTGCTTTAATCACTATTTCAGCAATGTATATAAGTCGTGTCCTTGTCCTGCACTGTAATGTACTGTAAGTTACTTGTTTCTAGTTCACCTATTAGTTCTATATACTATGTAAGGCGCTGCAGAACACTTGTGGCGCCATATAAATAAAGGATAATAATAATAATAATATATATATATATATGTACAATAGTGCATTTAAACAAATGTCAATGTATGAAAATGTGGCCAATGTTGCATCTATCTTTATAGTGTATTTTCGGCACTCCACTTCTGTAACATTGCTCAATTGGAAATATGGACTGTTCAAGTCAGCAGGAGGTCACATGACTCAGGACCTGCTGGAACCAGCTGCAGGTGGCTGAGGGGGACAGGTAAATCAAAGTGCCCTGAGGGAGCATCCTGAGAGGAGAGACCGGCGCTGGGGGACTTACCGCAGCGCCTGTCAGCGATGTGTACCCGGCCGCCGCAGCTGAGCAGCGTCACGGTAAGGGACCTCTGGACATCAGTGTGAGCCTCCACTGCATATACTACTCCTTGAGAGCAGGCAGATGGAGGTGAGATCAGCGGCAGTATGAATAGGAGTCCACAGCAAGTAGCCGGAGCCTGACTGAGTGGTGTGAGGAAAAGGCAGGAGGTGCAACGTTTGGGTAAGAGGAGAATTCTGCACACTCACCATTAAAGTGCCCCAATGCACTGGGGCCCCTATCTACCCATTCATGGGAAAAAAATGTAAATGGTCAATAAAATTAAACCCTCCTGCATGCCCATCAGATCTCCCACACATGCAGAGAGACTGTCTGACTGGTCTGAAGCCGGCGGATGAAGTGAAATTGGGACTGAGGTCAGAATAAAGTGCACCGGTGACCGGCTTATAAAAATATCACAACTTTACCAACTGACCACGTCTGCAGGGGGGCGGGTTGGCGGGCACCTACAAGCTTCGGGCCATTGGGCAACTGCCCAACAAGCCCAATGGCAGAGAAGGCCCTGGTGGGATCATCATGGCTTGATCATGAGCAGGCCCCTTAATGAATAGGTATAAAACAACTGAATAAATATTTGACACAGTCCCCGCTTATTACTATCAAAGCGTGAGTCGAACTCATGTGAAAATTCAGCAAAACTGTGCAAGCACCACAGTAGGAAATCGGCATGCACAGAACCAGGCTTCCACAAATGGACGGTAGACGCTAGTGCATAAGGACTGGCCTGTCCATCGATGGACCACACTTTCTGTGAAATGGGCATTTTTGGGCAGCAACTGGGCAGGAACCTTGCGCACAGAACTGTTTCATCTTGTGGGATTGTCATTGCCTGTATGTCTGCTTCCATGCTCGCTCGTAATGTGTGAATGGAAATCATATGCTTGTGTCAGACGGATCTCGTGCACTCAGCTTGGGGTGGGAACAAGTTCAGATAATAATGATGTCAAGGCAGCCGCTAGGGTTCTGAGAGCAGTGCTGCCACACAGGGGCCTTGGGGATGCCACCATCACTGCCCCCACGGCACCTGCATTTGGCTTCAGGCAGTAGCACCCTACTGCAGCCTGTGGTGCTACCCAGAGCATCAGGCAGTGCTCTAGTTCCTAGAGGAGGTGGCTCTGCCCCCTAGGAATGATGTAATTTTGTCTTGGGTTTAGGGGCAGGGCCGGCACAGGGCTGTATAGAGCCCTGCTTTGGCTCTGGATGATGCTGAAAGCATTGTGTGGTTTGGTTCTCCAGAATTGGGAATTACAATTTTAAATCCAAATTTTGTGTTTTGGATTGCAAAAATTACATGATTTTTTTTTTTTTTAATTATAAATTTAAAACAAAACAAAAAAACCCAGGTCTAAAACAGAGGGCCTGATTCTGACCCGCTCGTGTGCACTGAGCGCTCGCAAGCGGGTCGATGGGGCAGTGCGCATGCGCACAACGGACCCGGCTCCGTCGTGCGCATGCGCGAGACCCGGATAGCGACGGGCATGCCGGGGGCGTGGCTGGCCAGACGGAGGCGTTCCCATGGGAACGCCTGCCATCTGGGGCTGGCCCCACTGACATCACTCGTGATGTCAGTGGGAGTGCTTTTGGCTCTGATAGAGCCAAAAGCACTCCAGGGCTTGCAGCAAACGAGGCCCTACCACAAGGGTCTCGTTGCAAGCCCGATGGTCGCAATGGTCTTGACCATCGCGACCATCTTTTTGGCCGCTCGCTATAGCTGTGGGTGGTCAGGAGGCCGCTCTAAAATCTCGAAGGACGGCCCTGATTCAGAGCGAGCGCTCTGTCAGAGCGTCCGGCTCTGAATCAGGACCTGAAACCTAAACACTTAAGGGTGGTTTTGCAAATCCAAAGCCAATATATAAAGATGAATCCAGAGCCAAAACCAAAACATGGTGGTCAGCGCATATCTAGGCAGGATAGGCTTCCGTATGCAGATGAACGGGTCTGTGGCTTACACGGGTGGATTTTTGTCTTAGCATAAGGAAGTACGTAACCTACCATGACCGTACAGAAAAGCTGCCACGGATGTGTGCGATTCAGTATACGGACCAATTTTTTTTTTTAGAAACACTTTGCTGAAAGATCCAGCATTATGTTCTTCTGCTTACTGACTCCATAATGTAAGCTGTGGCCGCAGCACACACTGAGTCTGAGGGCTCTATTTATTAACATTATTTTTACTAAAATAAAGTGAAAAAGGGTGTTTTCACACCCTTTTCACATTATCTTAGTTTCACCTGTAGTTATTACAGGGCAATTGGAGTAGAATTAGTAAAATTCTACTCCAACCCCCAGTATCACTTATTTTTAGTAAAGCAGATCGCATTTCCCATAATTGTAATGGGAAATGTGATCTGGCCAAAGTTACTAAAAATAAATTGTAAAAAAATACCGGGGGAAGCCCTGTGATAATAACGCCACCTGGAGGTGGCGTTATCCAGTGTCTCCCCCGGTTAATGGGCTCCCACTCTGCTCTAACGGGGAGAGCAGAGGCGGGAGCCGGTACCAGTAATCAGCTATGTGGTCTAAGCAGACCGCAAGCTGATTGCTGTACAAAAAAGACAAAAAAAATTAAACATTTTTATTTTTCCTTACCTGAATCCAGGGACCGCTGATCGGGCCTCTGGTGATGGCTCCTCTCCGGTCAGCTGGTCTCCCATAGTACACTGGGGCCCGGTCATCAGGTGATCGGGCCCCAGTGTAGTATGGGAGATCACCTGATCGGGAAGCCCGGAGAAGATCACCGGAGGCCAGGAGGATGCAGGTAAGCGTAATGAAGGGAGGGGGGGTCGCGGGAGGGGAGGGGGGGGTCGCGACTTGAGGTCGTTGACCATAAATTAGGATGAATACAAATAAAACACATAGAAATTTTTTTTTTTTTTAAAAATGGTTAAATGGATGGAGCAATTTTGCTAGGAAATATTCAGCTTGATACTTGCATCTCAGAATTAAAGATAGGTTGAGTAAATTTTGATTGTGAATGGATTCACAGCATTTTACATAGTCCTTGTGTCTGGGCTCTCGATAAAGTATAGGGGGCGGGGCTTAGCGCCGGGGCGGGGCTTAGCGTCGGTGAGGGGGTAGTAGCGGTTGTCGGTCGGCGCATGCGCGGTCTCTTAGTCGCGGTATTTTTTCCGAAAATACCGCGACTAGAGTGCGGATGGGTTCCGCAGGGGTGGAGCTTTATCGCAAGCTCTGTCCCTGCAAGGGATTTATAGTAAATCCCTGTGATATTGCCTGAATTTGCAATGTGAATTCACTCGGTAATATCACACTACAATCCGCATTCAATATGCGGATTGTAGTAAATAGAGCCCTGAGTCACTCTGGACTTAGCAGAAATTGTGGGCATCGAATGACTAAGTGCTTTTTTCTATCACTGACCTAATGTATGTCCTCTAGAAAGTGCTCTATCTGGAATAATATTCATCTGCCTTTTCTCCCTCATTTTATAGCGAAGGGCTCTTGAACTGAAGCACATCAGCCACAGTGGGAACAGTGCTGAGCAGACACAGCTTTTGTCCAGTAGCATTATTAGTCCTTTCAAAGTCTACATACAGACTTGGATTTCTTCAGTTTCATCTGTATCATGATAATGCATCATAGAAAAGCTGGGAAGACAGTATCGACGATCATTATGTCGGAGCCTCGTTGTCGACACCAGTACGCTGACTGGTAAGTTGCTGCTGAAATAATTTTTTCAGTGTCACTAGAATCACTGTGGACATGCTGATTTTGCAGCATGTTTATGTTGACCGTTTGGGCCCCCGCCTCTCTGTCGGCGTACTGAGCGAGGTAGATTTTGGCTTCATGCTAGAATCTACTGCACATGTGTAAGAGGTGGGGGGTCCCCCGGGACTGTAACGGTGGTCCGGCTGCGGTGCCAGTGTACTCGGACACTTACCTCCTTACTCCCAACCTCTCACCTTCAGGCCGCCGAGGGTGCTCCCGTCGACGGTCCTGGAACATAGGTCGGAAGCGGACAGTCGCGAATGGGGTTTCCACTCCTGGCCCTGGAAAAGAACGAGGTGCTGTGGAGGGGTGACCTCCACTGGGATCAGTGGATGGTCATCATTGGCACTTTAGGCCTCAGACTGGCTACACCCACATGCCAAGCACAAGGGTGTACCCCGAACGAAAACACCCGACAGGGAAAGGAAGTTGGGTGACACACGACACAAACAGAACACAAAACACAGTTTACGCTCACCGAAAATAATCTTGTCCCTTTGCTGGACGAGTCCTGATCTCAGCACCTGTAGGTGAACACAACAGCAAGAGCACAGCAAAGGACCCGATACAATAACAGATGCCTTACCACTGCCTACCTTTGATGGGGGCCTGACTGTGGGAGATACAGTAACTTACCAACAGCCTACCTTAGTGGGGGCATGACTGCGGGGGAGAACGTCCTGTCTACCTTTGATAGGGGCCTGACCGTCTGGTCAATTTCCATGATGCTTCTAGGGCCTTCTGCCCTTGCGTACCTGCGGCCTAGCCTGACTGCCCCTTGTCCAAGGCCAAGCGCCGAACGTCAATGATCACGGCCTATCGCCGACAGCAACAACTCCTATGGCCTAGCCTGACTTGCCCTCATCCAAGGCCTAGCAAGAGCTATAAAGATCACGTCCTATCGCTGACAGCAACAACTCCTACGGCCTAGCCTGACTTGCCCTCGCCCAAGGCCTAGCGCCAAGCTACAAAGATCATGGCCTAGCGCCGACAGCAACAACTCCTATGGCCTAACCTGACTTGCCCTCAACCAAGGCCTAACGCCGAGCTACAAAGATCATGGCCTATTGCCGACAGCAACAACTCCTACGGACTAGCGCCAACTTACCATGACCACGGCCTAGCGGCGAATTAACATGAACCACGGCCTAGCACCGAATTACAATGACCCATGGCTTAGCGCCGAACTACAATGACCCACGGCCTAGCGCCGAATTTCAATGACCCATGGCCTAGTGCCAAACTACAATGACCCATGGCCTAGCGCGGAATTACAATGACCCACGGAACCGAACCCTGGTGGTCTAGAAAGGGATGAGGGAATTACAAGTCCAGTGGCCTTTGGCTGAGCCGAGCCTGGCCCAGCCTCCTCGTGGTCTTCGCAGGGGTGGAACAACTTCCGCCACCTCTGGGCTTCCTGCAGTCATCACTGGGGCAGCAGTGGCCGGGGCTAGCTCTGTTACGTCACACACTGCTGCCCCAGGGCCTCGCGGCCTGGGTGAGCTCTTTTTAAATCGCCGCCGCCCTGCGGGACTTCTGGCGTCTTCATCCTTCTGGTATCATGGGAGCTCTTCGTCGCTCCGTCCCGGCCGTCGCACTCCATGTGCCCTTCTCGCGCCAGCTAATTCAAGCTGATGCCAGGGGGTGGGGTGATGACGCGGCGAGCTGCGATTGACTTGCCGCGGCCATCCCCTGCTGGCTGCCGATCTGTGAGCCCTGATTGGTTCACAATCGGCGCCAAATTCAAAGGGGCACATGCTGATTGGTTGAGTCTGAATCTACCAGGATTCAGACTTGCCATCGCGCACGTGGAGTAGCGGCGGCAATCCGCCGCTACCTCCATGCCCGCTGCGCGGGATGGGGGGCGGGATCACGACCGATCCCAGCCCGCTGTCCAGCTTGCCGCTGGGTCCCGCCACACACTCGAACGGGGCTTGAGAGCAATCCTGCTACACCCAAGACGGAGAGCAATCCTGCTACACCCAAGACGGAGAGCAATCCTGTTTTGAACTAGAACCTAGAAATTAGGAAGATGAATTTATTGGCAGTTTTCGATGCCTGACAGCAAAAGCTCTGCCAGTTAACATGGAGTAGAATGAGGATCCCACCCAGCTCACCATTCCAGCAGACTGGGCTCTATACTCAGCTATTGCAAATAGGCAGAATTCCAAACAACAATACCTGCCTCCTATATTCTGCTTCAGGGTGAGCGATGGGACACGTCTCCCTCCTATCTGCATTCCTCTCACAATGCGAAAATTGCTTGAAAAACATTAGCCAAATCGTGTTCATTTTAAACGTGATATTACTAATCAATACTAATCACAGAGAAGGGTTTTATTCTACTCGGTTATGTAGAGGGGCTGGATAATGCTATAGTACTTAACTGCTCTCAAGAGTTCTAATATAGGATACAAGATAATTACTACATTCCGTACATATTTGGTATAAACAGCTCTTTTGAAATCGTATTTCCTTGTGACATTTTCCTTTGGCATGTAATCATTAATTACATTTTTAATCTTCATCTTGAAGCTAATTGCACTTTTTGGTCTTCAAGTACCTAATCACGCCATATTAATAACCCCAATTCTCTGGCAGCCACGCCGCGCCGCCTCTCCCGCTCCTGCCGCCAGTAATGACCTGCTTGCGGGTGGAACATGTTCGATCAATAATTGGAGGCTTTTACATTATCTGCTTACAAGGCTTATTAAAACAGTCAGCTGGAATTAGCTCAATCGTAATCTGCACAGGACAGCAGCAGAAAACACTTTAAACACTGAAGAGTAAACATGGTTTCACCATTCACAGAGCATGGAACAAAATGTGAATATAAAACAATATTTATGGACTTTTCAATAACATCAGAAGTGTCTGGGAGACTGGCATCAGAAAGGCATTAAGCATAAATATGGGGAGGGGTATCTGTGGTTTTAAGAATCTTAATTTGATAAAATGTTTGATCCTTATTCATTTGTTTACAGTTGCGATCTGGGAGAGGGATTGTGGGAGCTGGACTATGATGATAATGAGCCGCTTGTAGCCTCTGGGACAGGGTTTTGAGGGCCTAATTCAGCTTGGATCGCTATTGCAATCACAACTGCGATAGTATGCTAATTCAATGTGATCGCAAGCACTACATAATGGCATCACAGTGGCTAATTTATGCACACCCCTGCAACGGCATTCAAATGCAATGGCACGCTTGTGCTTGGACGACCAACCCCCCCGTTACCACCCACAAATGGCACTTCCTATCAATCACTCTGCGATGGATCTGCGAAGCCGATGCGATCGCAGTCTGGATCACAAAGGCTAGTTTGCACATGCACATGGCGATCCATATGCATGAGCAGTGTACAATACAGGCCACCCCCTAGTTACCAAGGGTGCAATACAGCCCATCTCCTGGTTACCAGGTGTACATTACAGCCCATCTCCTGGTTACCAGGTGTACAATACAGCCCGTATCCTGGTTACTAGGTGTACAATACAACCCATCTCCTGGTTACTAGGTGTACAATACAGCCCATCTCCTGGTTACCAGGTGTACTATACAGCCCATCTCCTAGTTACCAGGTGTACGATACAGCCCATCTCCTGGTTACCAGGTGTACAATACAGCCCGTCTCCTGGTTACCAGGTGTACAATACAGCCCTTATCCTGGTTACCAGGTGCACAATACAGCCCATCTCCTGGTCACCAGGTGTACAATACAGACCATTTCCTGGTTACCAGGTGTACAATACAGCCCATCTCCTGGTTACCAGGTGTACAATACAGCCCTTATCCTGGTTACCAGGTGTACAATACAGCCCATCTCCTGGTTACCAGTTGTACAATACAGCCCTTATCCTGGTTACCAGGTGCACAATACAGCCCATCTCCTGGTTACCAGGTGTACAATATAGCCCATCTTCTGGTTACCAGGTGTACAATACAGCCCATCTCCTGGTTACCAGGTGTACAATACAGCCCGTTGTCAGGGTTCAGCCTAGGATCGGCCTCTCTCACCTCCTTGCCGGCTTCCCCTGACTTCCTTGCGGTCAGACGTCTGGTGCAGTGATGGATGTGGGCTGAGTATTCTGCCTTAGGTGCTTTTTGTGAGCTTCCATGGTTGGCTGTGTGTGCTGGGGATCGGAGTTCCCATCATGGGCGCCGCCATGACAGTTCCTCTCATGTGACAGTACTCCTAACCTATGGTAGCATGATTTCAGTCAGCTGATGCTGTGCTCCAGTAATCTGCTACCCCTGGGTATAAATCCACCTCCAGAACTCCTGGAAGACACCGTTCAACTTCGTTATTCCAAGTGCCTGTGTTACTCCCACTGTTGCTCTGTGCTAAATCCTTCAGCGTGTTGCTTCAGCCTGCTCACAGTTTCCCAGTTGCCTGTATTAGCTTCCATGCTAAACCTTACTCTGAGACTTTAGCTTTCTCACAGTACTTCAGTGTTTCATGTCCCTTCCCTGTGTGTCTTTGTATAAGTGCTGCTAATTCTATTGCAGCTTTCCTGTGGCTATTACCCTGTATCACTGAAGTGTCAGATTACCTGCTGGTATTAATTATCTCACAGCTGGTCCTCACATGTCTGTGTCAATCTGCTCTGTGTCTTGTCAGTGCACATCTCCACTTGCAGTTAGCACTCTCCCAGTGTATGCCTATCTTCTCTATATGTCTTGTCTGTGCAATCTGCACCTGCATATATAATTATTCCCAGTATTTTGCCTTTGCCCAGTACCAGCATTTCTAGCTCTCCCAGTATTTGGCCTTTGTCCAGTACCACATTTCTAGCATTCCCAATATATTCCTTGAGTCCACTCTACTCTTGTATGTGCAATCCCTAGTATATGTTTGTGTTTTCCTGCATATTTAGCAAACTCCAGTACCTGCCTGTGTCCACATCTCCCTGAGCTGCTGAGCTAGTCAGCTCCTGGATTTCTTAGTGATTCTTAGTACATTCTCAGTAATCTCATGCAAGCCGGTGATCAGGATTTCTAATTGTGTTCCAGTGTATCTCCAGTGTTCTAGCAATAACTTAACGTAATATAGTTTCCGGTCTTCTGCCATTCTCAGGTACCTGTCCAGAGGGCCGTGACCTGCTCACTTGGTGCAGCGGAAAACCAAATCCCAATTGGAGGGGTCACTGGAGAAAACCACCAAGTGAGTTAGACTCCGCGCCTCTGGGCAGGTCTAGCCAAACCTTGGTTCGACCACAAATAGGAGACCTAGCCACAGTCACTCCGATAGTCACCTGAACCCCCCGGCTCACCGTCCTCCACAGAGAATCACTTTCACCGGATTGTGACACACGTCTTCTGGTTACCAGGTGTACAATACAGCCCATCTCCTGGTTACCAGGTGTACATTACAACCCTTATCCTGGTTACCAGGTGCACAATACAGCCCATCTCCTGGTTACCAGGTGTACAATACAGCCCATCTCCTGGTTACCAGGTGTACAATACAGCCCGTCTCCTGGTTACCAGGTGCACGACACAGCCCATCTCCTGGTTACCAGGTGTACATTACAACCCTTATCCTGGTTACCAGGTGCACAATACAGCCCATCTCCTGGTTACCAGGTGTACAATACAGCCCATCTCCTGGTTACCAGGTGTACAATACAGCCCATCTCCTGGTTACCAGGTATACAATACAGCCCGTCTCGTGGTTACCAGGTGTACAATACAGCCCATCTCCTGGTTACGAGGTGTACATTACAACCCTTATCCTGCTTACCAGGTGCACAATACAGCCCATCTCCTGGTTACCAGGTATACAATACAGCCCGTCTCCTGGTTACCAGGTGTACAATACAGCCCATCTCCTGGTTACCAGGTGTACAATACAGCCCATCTCCTGGTTACCAGGTATACAATACAGCCCGTCTCGTGGTTACCAGGTGTACAATACAGCCCATCTCCTGGTTACCAGGTGTACATTACAACCCTTATCCTGGTTACCAGGTGCACAATACAGCCCATCTCCTGGTTACCAGGTATACAATACAGCCCGTCTCCTGGTTACCAGGTGTACAATACAGCCCATCTCCTGGTTACCAGGTGTACAATACAGCCCGTCTCCTGGCTACCAGGTGCACAATACAGCCCTTATCCTGGTTACCAGGTGCACAATACAACCCATCTCCTGGTTACCAGGTGTACTGTACAGCCCATCTCCTGGTTACCAGGTGCACGATACAGCCCATCTCCTGGTTACCAGGTGCACAATACAGCCCATCTCCTGGTTACCATGTGCACAATACAGCCCATCTCCTGGTTACCAGGTGTACAATACAGCCCGTCTCCTGGTTACCAGGTGTACAATACAGCCCTTCTCCTGGTTACCAGGTGTACAATACAGCCCATTTCCTGGTTACCAGGTGTACAATACAGCCCATATCCTGGTTACCAGGTATACAATACAGCCCATCTCCTGGTTACCAGGTGCACAATAAAGCCCATTTCCTGGTTACCAGGTGCACAATACAGCCCATCTCCTGGTTACCAGGTGTACAATACAGCCCATCTCCTGGTAACCAGGTATACAATACAGCCCATCTCCTGGTTACCAGGTGTACAATACAGCCCATCTCCTGGTTACCAGGTGTACAATACAGCCCATCTCCTGGTTACCAGGTGCACAATACAGCCCATCTCCTGGTTACCAGGTGTACAATACAGCCCATCTCCTGGTTACCAGGTGTACAATACAGCCCATCTCCTGGTTACCAGGTGCACAATACAGCCCATCTCCTGGTTACCAGGTGTACAATACAGCCCTTATCCTGGTTACCAGGTGTACAATACAGCCCATCTCCTGGTTACCAGGTGTACAATACAGCCCATCTCCTGGTTACCAGGTGTACAATACAGCCCATCTCCTGGTTACCAGGTGTACAATACAGCCCATCTCCTGGTTACCAGGTGTACAATACAGTCCATATCCTCTATGGCTACAAGATGCAAGCGGCCGCCCTCATTCAGAGCGACCGCTTGCATCTAACAACCGCCTCTGAATGAGGTCCATTTTCCTTAAATACCATTATTTTAGTATTCATGA
Organism: Taudactylus pleione; assembly: GCA_031769625.1. Classification (NCBI taxonomy): domain Eukaryota; kingdom Metazoa; phylum Chordata; class Amphibia; order Anura; family Myobatrachidae; genus Taudactylus; species Taudactylus pleione. The sequence continues at coordinate 6,742,973 of JAUIMM010000008.1, read as the reverse complement.
AGTATCTAAACACAGAAGATATCACTGATACCATCGCAAAAATGACAGCTTTTCGGTATAGTTATGGAGAGGAGGAATGATGGATTCCTCTGGTAATTAGGTAGAACTCCATGCGAATTCTAAACCCAATAACTTCAATCATTATTTTAGTTATGATGAATAAGCCCCTTAGTGAGATACTGTAGGTGCTCATGTGAGAGTGAACGTTGGAGAAAGCTAGGCTAAGAAGAAGCCATAGTTAGGTGACATTAGCATCCTGTATTGCTGACTGGGGACTGTTTTATTTTCTCAAGAGCTGCTTCAAACAACCCCCCCCCCCCCCCTCTGTTTTCTGTGATGTATAAAGTCTCCCTCCTCAGCTGAAGCTGACTAAAGCAGCCCTAGCCCATTACATGTAAATGTGTCTATTTAGAAGAGTCATTTATACAACAAAATGAACAGAATTAGCAGCCATCGATTCAAATAACGATCTCACATCAGAAATCCGCAAACACCTTAGAAACAGCTTAATTCTCAGCTCTTTCCATCAATATTGTTTATCTGGTACAGTAAGTATCCTTTGTTTTGGATGGAGAGCAGGTAATCAAAGCCTTCAGTAGACTCTGAAACAAGAACATCCACATGAACAGGCAGAATGTGTGACCAATTAAATGCACTTTCTTCAAATGAAAAACCTTTAAATCACAATCAAATTATTAACAACTAAGAATAAAGACACGAGCACAATGACGGCTTTTAAAAAAAGGTTTTTTTGTTAAATTTGATTGTCAAATAATATGAATTTCAGTTTTTATGTTTTATTTTTGATGTTTAAATGGTGGTGGCACTAGAGAACGGCAAGGACAACCCACGCCCGCACACATATACCAAACATTGGTGGTCAACTGTCCGCTAACCACAACCCACCCGTTCAGGTAATGTAACCATATCATGAGCAGGAAAATTGGCTTTCAAAATATCCCGGACAGTGTAGCCACTACTTCTAACATCTAACTTAAACCATCAAATTACCGCTCTTTACCGCCACTTATTCCAACAAGGGCAAAAACATAACAAAGGGAAGGAGGTAAAACCTGGAACAAACAAGCTGTTAAGAGCCCCATATACCTAAGCGTCCAAAACTGCCGATCCGCGGACATCAATGATCGGTGGTCTGTTGGTGAATTGGGGACATTCTACATGTTCAAAATCCCTTATTCGCCAATTTCGACCATTTTCGGGTCTGGATCAGGGAATCAAGATCTTTCAACATGTTGCATAGTCCCGACCCCGCCAGCCCCGACGTTGCCCTTTACTCTGCTTCAGTCACTACAAATTTAAAACTCTGCCTCTATTTTGCTGTCATTAGCTTAAACAACGGAACACAATTATAGGGGAAACAACCGTATTAGCAACCAGGGAAAAAAATGTTTAAAGTGGCAACATGCTAAAAATTCCTCACGGTTTAATGTTCCTCAGGCTTAAATATACAGTTTTTAGTTAAACTTATATGGCTATACTGCATAATTTAAGGGGCTCTCAGACCCATAACACAAGTTGCTGTAGCATAATCTCAGTTTTAAATTAGCTGCAATTTAGAAAGTTAAATATTGTGCATGGGGGCTTATCTACCCCTTAGCCAGGCAGAGCGTGCGTAACATCATGATGTCACGCCGCACTGCACTACTGAGAATGCTAAAGAGCCATGGCCCAGAGAGAAGAGGAGCAGCAGCCAGAAGAGAATAAGGTAAGTGACTGGGCTGAAGACAGGGAATTTAAGGGACTTGATAGACACAGGAGGCCCTGGTGGGGCCTGCAGAGACACGGGAGGGCCCTGGTAAAAACCGGGGGGGGGGCTGGAGAGACACAGGATAGGGCAGGGGCTGGAGTGAAACAAGGGGGCCCTGGAAAGACACAAGGAGGTCCTGGTGGGGCCTGCACTGAAGAGACATAGGGGGGCCTGGAGTGACACAGGGAGACTGGAGTGACACAGGTGATCCTGGAGAGACACAGTGGTGCCTGGAGTGACACAATGAGGCCTGAAGTAAAACAGGGAAGCCTAGAGAGACACAGGGTGACTCAGGGGACCTTGGAGAAACAGAGGGGGGCCTGGGGAACACAAAGGAGCCCTGGGGAGACATCGGGGGAACTGAAGATAATAATTAGCTGATTTTACAGAACACGGTGGATATGTCATACATAACTTTATCATTTTCGATGATTATAATACAGTGTTGTCTTTTTATACTGTTTCTAATACTACACATGCCCAAATTGAAATTATTATGTGAGCGGTTTTATAAAAATAGTGGCTGTTACACTATCCTATTACATTTACCTACTTTACTCTTTTATAATTGCGGTCACTTATGTTGTACTAGTTAATTGAACAGAAGGTGTCTTTTAATTAGAGATGATCGGGTTTGGTTTTACTTGGATTTACTCGGTTCTTTATACCAAAATTATCGCAAGGTTGGATTAGTTCGGATTTATTTTATTGGCTATTCAAAACACGTGATAGCCGATAGCCAATACAATGCAATTTTTGAGATCCGAGTAAATCTGAGTAAAACCGAACCCGCACATCTCTACTAGAGGATGGTGGTGGTTTACTTATTATCCGGGCCCATGCTTGTTGCAAGGGCCTGCTGTATTGTGAGGAGGGTGCTGCCATAATGCAATTTATACCATTATGCATCATTACTTTCCCACTCAGGAGCAAAGAAATCCTAGGGTTGACTAGTTATGGGAGTAAGTACAATTCATAGACATACTGTGAAAAATTTTGTACTGAATGTTTTTTTCTACTAGTTGCTTTTTTTTTAATGCCTAGAAGACAGGAAACTAGAAAGTGACAGGTGACAGTGATGTGTGTTGTCGTAGTGTAAGAGGCAGCTCATAAAGGTTTCTTTATCAATAAGACCTATTCTATAATATCAGCAGGCCTGGACAATAACATGCTTTATCTAATGCTAACAGCTTAAAAAATATCTTTGTGTCAACCTGCTGTAATGAATTCAGAACTACCATCATGATGGCAGAAATGGAAAAGGGAAATGTGCACAAGGGCCCAGGGCCTATTCCACTCCAGGCGACTTAACTGAGAGAGATCCAAAAGCCCAGATGATGATCTAATTATGTCATACTTGTCATTTCTCCGTGAATGTCAGTCAGACTACTGAAAATAGTGGTGATCTCCCCAACTTCCTGAAGAATCTAACAATCTCCCTTAGGCTGGGTGAGGGCAACCAATGTCAAATTTTGCAGACTAAGGTGCATAATTTTCAGGCTACATAAGCAGCCATGTAGAAACTTTGGACCTCATTCAGAGCCGGACGCAATTAGCGCTCGCTCGTCCAGAAAATAGGGGTGGCTATTCAAATCAACCGTTCGCTCTTTGCGGTCTGTTCACGCCTTTAGGTCTGAACGAGCGAACCAAACTTGCAGTCGTTTTTTGAAAAAATACGCCCCCTGGCTGCTCGCAACCTACGTCATGTCCGCTATTTATTAGATTAATCGAGTACATCGACCAGGGTGTGAACTGCTCGCTATTCTTGGGGTTGGTTTTTGCTACCACAATTTTGCGAGCAGTTCTGACTATAAAATAACCCAGTGACGTGGTCAGTGACGCTGCTGTTTTAATTATGCACACCCATAAAACGCCCGTTTTGACCTTTAAGCACGCCTGCGTTCGGATCTCCACTCCCCATTTTCAATCACCTTCCCCCATTACCACCCACATACGCCTACTCCTGTCACTCATATTATCAGGCATTCGCTATTTTGCGAGCACATGAATTTCGACCGCACTGACTGGTTCGCGCATGCGTATAACGATCCGTACGCATGCGCAGTTGGGCAAACATCGCTCGGAGCGAATGAGCGGCCGCTTACGAGCGGCTCTGAATCAGGCCCTTTATTCAGAACTACAGGTAGCAAAGTTTCTTTGTTACATTGGAGAAGAAAGAAAATAATTGCATCACAGAGCGGCTATCGGTGATTGGCTGAGCTACTAAGTAGCCGGAATCACTGAGCAACAGTCACTTTGTAGAGTCTACTTTTCCTGAACAGTCTGTTTGCCCATGAGATTCATATTCTGTTTTTAAAGACGCCATAACCAATCAATAATGGAAGTGGTACCATAATGTTGTTACTGAAATAATTCTATTATGAGGATAGTGCGTGTGATGTTGTTAGAGTGTTTGTAGTGTCGGACTGACCCACAGGTGTACAGGGGAAATCCCCGGTGGGCTCCACCTCCTCATGGTTGAACTTTGGTGCTTGATGTGTTTCTATGAAACTACATCAAGAGTAGCTCTCCTGCCAATCAAAGTGGGTGGTTCTACCACACCCCTGTCCATTCTTTTATAAAGGAGACCTGTTCTTGCATGTCCTCTCTAAAGGATTGGCCAAGTCACTCTGTGGTGGCTGGCCACACCCCCTCTGGGGGTTGGCCACACCCTCTACACTTGGGCCTGGAACACTGCATTCCCTGGTGGGCCCTTCATGCTCCAGTACGACACTGAGTGTTTGTGTTTCTTTATTGTGGAAGGTGGGCATGTGTCGTAGTCAGTTATCTGGGAGCAACTTCCTGCCAGGCCTCTTTGTCCTGATATATTTTCCCACCCATCCACCCTAGTTACTTTATTAATATTCTTGCTGCTTTATGTGTGTTTGTTAGTTTGGGTTTTTGCTTTGAGGCGCCTCAAGTGGGCTGTGTTATAAGGTGCTTCTTTAGTTGTGTTTTTTATATGAGTGCATCCTCCTTTAGTTTTTTAGATGAGCTATGAGTTCGGCTGCACCCCTAGCCTGCGTGGTCCCACCATACTGTAAGTTGTTATAAGGGTGGATGGTCCACCAGCGAATGTGTTGGTTGTTTATTTGTGAGATACTGTAGCTGTGTTTTTTCAGCCATTCTTTTGTTGCCACCATTCTTCCTCTACTCATCTTATTAATTATTTTGTTAACTACATCTCACAATTTTTTTATTGCAAACACACAAAGCTTCTAATTGTTCACAACTGAGGCCGCTTGTCTGTTTAGCATAAACTTTATCAGATAATTACATCTAGCATTCAGAGCAGAAGAAATGTTACTGTGTAACTGTTCCTATATACAGAATAAAATGACATCCCCTGGAGACCAATGGGGTGATTCAGCTAACAACGAAATTGCAAAGCTGCATGCAGACAGCTTTGCAATTCCTTCCTTGCTAATATGCAAATGCAGCAGGAGGTGTATGACACCCCCTGTATGACACCCCCTGTATGACACCCCTGCTCATACATGCCTACCCTCCCGGTTTTCGCGGGAGGCTCCCGATTTTTCGGGTAACCCCCCGCACCCCCGGAAGGGTAGGCATTTCTCCAGCATTCTGCCCACTTCCTAGTGAAGTGGGCAGAATGAGGAGAATACCCGTGGCGATCGCGGGTCTCCGTGTAGGGGGCGGGGCTTAAAACATGATTCTACATGAATCATGTCATTTGGCCCCGCCCCCTATGCAAATTCTAGCTTATCGCGACAATTTTTACAGCGAGGGGGCGGGGCTTAATGACATGAATCATCAGGCCCCGCCCCCATCACCCCCCTCCTGCTTCTCTTACCAGGGCTTCTCCCGGGAAGAGATCTGAAAAGGTAGGCAACTCTGCCCCTGCTGCATTTGCGATCCCAGCGCTGAGACCGAGGTCACAGGCTGGGATCACCATTGCGACCATCGGCCGCAATGGTGGACGGCGTTGGGTGAACGGCCAGCTGAGTAAGCCAACGGCCACCACACTCGCAGAACGGGATCTGCGCATGCATAGGTTCCCGATAATCGTGAATCTGCTTTCAGCATTGCACATACGTGCAATGCTGAATTAGCCTCCAAGGGAAGCATAACTATGCTGTTACCCTCACCAAGACATAAACAGCAAATCCTATACCAGTGTTTGCTAACCTTGACACTCCAGCTGTTATGGAACTACATAACCCAGCATGCACTGCTACAGTTTTGCTATTAGGGCATGCTAAAACTGTGGCAGGGCATGCTGGGATATATAGTTCCACAACAGCTGGAGTGTCAAGGTTAGCCAACACTGGCCCTCATTCAGAGCCGTACGCTCTGAGCAGAGCGCACGCTCTGAATGAGGGCCGGGCTCCATTTTCATGGAGCGTCCTCCTGGACGCTCGTATAGCTGTGGGTCACCACCCACAGGCTATACGAGCGTGCATTGTGATGGTCGCGATGGTCGAGACCATCGCGACCATCGAATTTGCGAGCCGGAGCCTGCGGTTGAGGTTTTCAACCGCAAGCTCCGGAGTGATTTTGGCTCTATCAGAGCCAAAATCACTCCCACTGACATCACTAGTGATGTCAGTGGGCCGGCTTTTGACGGGAGGCGTTCCCGTGGGAACGCCCCCGTCAGGGAGGCACGCCCCTGGCACGCCCACCAAAGGGGGCGTGCTGTCAATCAACATTGACAGCACGCCCCCTTTGATCGGACACAACGAGCGAAGGACTTTCCTTCGCTCGTCGCGTCTGGCGCATGCGCACGACGGAGCTCCCTCCGTCGTGCGCATGCTCAGTCCATAACATCGACCCACTTGCGAGCGGACAGCCGCTCGCGAGTGGGTCTGAATCAGGCCCACTGTCCTATACAGAAAATGACATCCAACCTGCAGAAAAAGGGATGTGTTACTGTACTGCTGCCCGTGCATGTAGCAGAACAGATACTAAGCATTGCATGCAGCATACAAATCATGAGAAGTGGTACTGTGCAGCTGACCGGGAAGTTAACAAGAATTTGTTTCAGCACAAAGAACAACTGGCCTTGTACTAAGAACTTCTCTGTAAATATAGAACAAAAAACAAAGGGCCTGATTCATCGCGGATCGCAACTGCAATTACGCACACAATGGGCCGATTGTTGCGTTCTGCGTATGTGTATACTATACATGGCAGTGCGCATGCACGGACCAGCCACTATGATCGGGACTGTGATCGCAGTGACTATGCAGAGTGATTGACAGGAAGTACCATTTGTGGTCGACAAAACGCAGACGTGCCAGTGCGTTTGAACGCCGCTGCATGAGCGCACATAACTTATTCACTGCGATGCCCTATGCAGCTTGTGTACTCACTGCGAGCGACGAGGTTAGCAATTCCCGAGTAAGGTCAGAGCTTGTGCATGTGTGCGTGAAGCTGCGATCGTGCTCGATGTTACCGATGGTTTCGCAGTCTTGCTAAGGATTACGGATGTGTGTAAGGTAAAGCGGGCGACCTTATGTAGTGCTGCGGTAGCATAGTGATCGCAGTGTATTAGCATGCTATCGTAGTGAGACTTTGTGCGTAATTGCTATAGCAATCGCAGTTGCGATCCGTAATGAGTCTGGCCCAGAAACCGAAACAAAGGGTTCATATGTAAGTGGACACATATGGGCTTAGAACATACTGTACATATGGAAAAGATGCATGTTAGAAGAGTGCACATATGAGCACATGCTGAACCTGAAACATTCCAAGATGCATCTAGCTCGGAAACAGTAGACTTTGCAGGGGGGCAAACATAAGGTCAACATGGGCCTGATTCAGCTTTGGGAATAGACAGAGATGCCGACATTCTGACTGCCCCTTCTGTTTGTACATCATCGTTCTCGCCATCTAAAAGATGGCGAGAGCGATGCGGGCCCCGTTGCCGGCAATGGATACCCGGCGGTGCCTTTCCGGCTTCGACGAAGCCTTCCAGGCTCTGCCGGGTCTCCCTGTCATGCACATGCGCAGACGGACCATCGGGCATGCGCATGACCCTGGAGCCCCGTCGCTGGCAGCGTTAGGCTGCCAGCAGCCCAGCAGAGGACCTCTTCGAGGACGAGGATTCCGTGGACTTCACGGGAACGTGCAGAAGGGGTAAGTATTACTAAATACCAGTGTCATTTTCGTTTGTATCACAGTGATACTAAACGAAAATTCCCGCTGGTATTTCCCTTCGATTGTAAATGGGGCCCTTTACATCTTCCCCACCTGCAGTGCTGCATGGTTTTACCAAGATGCTCAGTTACTTGCTAAATCTTACTCTATTCCCAAAGCTGAATCAGGCCCAGGTTAGGGTTAGGATGATGGATGTTAGGATTAGGGATAGGCACTAGGGGGAGGGATAGGATTAGGCTGCCGGATGTGAGGATTAGGGATAGGCACTAGGGGTAGGGTTAGGCTCTGGGATGTTAGGATTAGGGATAGGCACTAGGGGGAGGGTTAGGATTAAGACGCGGGATGTTAGGTTTAGGGATAGGCACTATGGGGAGGGTTAGGATGCTGGATGTGAGGATTAGGGATAGGCACTAGGAGGAGGGTTATGATGCTGGATGTGAGGATTAGGGATAGGCACTAGGAGGAGGGTTAGGATGCTGGATGTGAGGATTAGGGATAGGCACTAGGAGGAGGGTTATGATGCTGGATGTGAGGATTAGGGATAGGCACTATGGGGAGGGTTAGAGTTAGGATGCTGGATGTGAGGATTAGAGATAGGCACTAGAGGGAGGGTTAGGGTTAAGCTGCGGGATGTTAGGATTAGGAATAGGCACTAGTGGGAGGGTTAGGCTTAAACTGCGGGATGTTAGGGTTAGGGATAGGCACTAGAGGCAGGGTTAGGCTTAAACTGCGGGGTGTTAGGGTTAGGGATAGGCACTAGGGGGAGGTTAGGGATAGTCTATGTGGTGGAGGTTAGGATTAGACACTAGGGGGAGGTTAATGTTAGCCCACGTGGGGGAGGTTAGGGATAGGCACTATGGGGAAGTTAGGATTAAGCACGTGTGGGAGGTTAGGGGTAGCCTATGGGGTGGAGGTTAGGGTTAGACACTAGGGGGAGGTTAGCCTACGTGGGGGAGGATAGGGATAGGCACTAGGGGGAAGTTAGGGTTAAACACTAGGGGGAGGTAAGTGTTAGCCTACATAAGTTATCCACTGCGATGCCATACACAGCTTGTGTACTCACAGCGTGCGACAAGGTTAGCAAGTCCTGAGTAAGGTCAGAGCTTGTGCAAGTTGCGTAAGGCTGCAAGCTGCAATAGTACTCGATATTACCAATGGTTTTGCAGTCTTGCTAAGGATTACGGATGTGTGTAATGTAAAGTGGGTTAAGCACTAGGGGGAGGTTAGTGTTAGCCTACGTGGGGGAGGTTAGGGATAGGAACTAGGGGGAGGTTAGGGATAGGCAATAGGGGTAGGTTAGGATTAAGCACTATGGGGAGATTAGGGTAAAGCACTAGGGGGAGGTTAGTGTTAGCCTACATGCGATCCGTAATGAGTCTGGCCCAGAAACCGAAACAAAGGGTTCATATGTAAGTGGACACATATGGGAGGAGGAGGGTTAGGATGCTGGATGTGAGGATTAGGGATAGGCACTAGGAGGAGGGTTATGATGCTGGATGTGAGGATTAGGGATAGGCACTATGGGGAGGGTTAGAGTTAGGATGCTGGATGTGAGGATTAGAGATAGGCACTAGAGGGAGGGTTAGGGTTAAGCTGCGGGATGTTAGGATTAGGAATAGGCACTAGTGGGAGGGTTAGGCTTAAACTGCGGGATGTTAGGGTTAGGGATAGGCACTAGAGGCAGGGTTAGGCTTAAACTGCGGGGTGTTAGGGTTAGGGATAGGCACTAGGGGGAGGTTAGGGATAGTCTATGTGGTGGAGGTTAGGATTAGACACTAGGGGGAGGTTAATGTTAGCCCACGTGGGGGAGGTTAGGGATAGGCACTATGGGGAAGTTAGGATTAAGCACGTGTGGGAGGTTAGGGGTAGCCTATGGGGTGGAGGTTAGGGTTAGACACTAGGGGGAGGTTAGCCTACGTGGGGGAGGATAGGGATAGGCACTAGGGGGAAGTTAGGGTTAAACACTAGGGGGAGGTAAGTGTTAGCCTACATAAGTTATCCACTGCGATGCCATACACAGCTTGTGTACTCACAGCGTGCGACAAGGTTAGCAAGTCCTGAGTAAGGTCAGAGCTTGTGCAAGTTGCGTAAGGCTGCAAGCTGCAATAGTACTCGATATTACCAATGGTTTTGCAGTCTTGCTAAGGATTACGGATGTGTGTAATGTAAAGTGGGTTAAGCACTAGGGGGAGGTTAGTGTTAGCCTACGTGGGGGAGGTTAGGGATAGGAACTAGGGGGAGGTTAGGGATAAGCAATAGGGGTAGGTTAGGATTAAGCACTATGGGGAGATTAGGGTAAAGCACTAGGGGGAGGTTAGTGTTAGCCTACATGGGGGAGGTTAGGTATAGGCACTAGGGGGAGGTTAGGATTAAGCACTAGGGGGAGATTAGGGTAAAGCACTAGGGGGAGGTTAGTGTTAGCCTACATGGGGGAGGTTAGGTATAGGCACTAGGGGGAGGTTAGGATTAAGCACTAGGGGAGATTAGGGTAAAGCACTAGGGGGAGGTTAGTGTTAGCCTACATGGGGGAGGTTAGGGATAGGCACTAGGGGGAGGTTAGGATTAAGCACTAGGGGGGATTAGGGTAAAGCACTATAGGGAGGTTAGTGTTAGCCTACATGGGGGAGGTTAGGGATAGGTACTAGAGGGAGGTTAGTTTTAGCCTACGTGGGGATGCTTAGGGATAGGCACTAGGTGGAAGTTAGGATTAGGCACTAGGGGGAGGTTCGGGTAAGGCACTATGAAAAGGTTAGCCTACATGGGGGAGGTTAGGGATAGGCACTAGGGAAAAGTTAGGGTTAGGCACTAGGGGGAGGTTAGGGATAGCCTAGATCAGGGGGGAGCAGGAACTGGGGAGAGGGTTAGGGGGAGAGATTTGGGTTAGGAATAGGGGAAGTACTCCCCAGAACTTACGATGTCTCCACACATGACTGCCAGGACCCGGAAGCTGCTGCTGGAGATGTCACTGCTGTCAGGACCAGGTAAGACACTGCTGGAACATCATGGATGAATCTATCATGTCAACATTTCAGCAGTGTCCACATGATGAATGTCTGCCTAGTATACCACACCTGGATTTAAGCTACAAAAGCTAATGTGAATCTTCAGGGGTACCCAGAGGTGGGGCAAGGGGGTGCACAAAGTGCTTGTCCCAATATGATAATAATATAATGAAATGTCATATACACAAAACAGAATGTTATGCAAACATAAATGAAAGCTATACAAGGCAATGTTCTTACCTGCAGTAGTCCAAATGGAAATATCAGTGAAGTAACGCAAATAGTTAGACCATGTAATGTATTCGACCCATTAATTATTTTATTTATTAACAGTTTCGTATATAGCGCAGCATATTCCATTGCGCTTTACAATTGGAAACATAAATAGAACAAAACTGGGTAATAACAGACAGATATATAGGTAGGAAGGCCCTGCTCACAAGCTTACAATCTATAGGGAAATAGACATTGATACACAAGGATAGGTGCTATATATTGCATTTGGGTCCAGCCAGAATGCACAGTTTCTTGGTGGGCTGCATGATCCAGTCACACAGGAATGTCGTACAAATATCAGGAGGATGTGAAAGAAAGACAATGTGTGAGGTTATGTGTGGACTGTGAGAGGGGATGTAATAAGACATGGAAGCTATGAAGATTATGTGGGCGGTTCTGGAATCTGATAAGCTTGCCTGAAGAGGTGAGTTTTCAGGGAAAGCTTGAAGGATTGTAGACTAGAGGAAAGTCTTATTGTGCCTGGTAAGGCACTCCATAGAGTGGGTGCAGCCCAAAGAAAGTCGTGTAACTGTGAATGGGAGCAAGTAATGCGTGGGGATGAGAGACGCAGATCTTGTGTTGAGCGGAGAGGTCGGGTTGGGAGGTATTTTGAGATGTAAGTTGATGTGGTTTGGTTAATAGCCTTATGTGTAAGTAAAAGTATTTTATATTGAATACGGTAGAAAACTGGCAACCAATGGAGGGACTGACAAAGCGGGGCAGCAGACGATGAACATTTAGCAAGGAAGATAAGCCTCGCAGCTGCATTCATAATGGATTGTAATGACGATAACCTGTTTTTGGGAAGACCTGTAAGGAGACTATTGCAATAGTCAAAGCAGGAAATAATGAGTGCATGGATTAGAGTATTTGGAGTGTCTTGCGTGAGATATGGTTGATTTTTGGATATGTTTTTTAGATGTATGTAACACGATTTTGAGACAGATTTAATGTGGGAAACAACGGACAGTTCAGAGTCAAGTATGACACCAAGGCAGCGAGCTTGCGAGGTGGGGTGGATTGTCAACTTATCAACAGTGATCGAGAGATCAGGTTGGTAACTGTAATTGGCCGGTGGAAATATAATTAATTCTGTTTTAGAAATATTACGTTTCAGGTGGCGAGATGACATCCAAGATGAAATGGCAGAAAGACATTCAGTGACACGGACCAATACAGATGGTGATAAATCTGGGGAGGATTAATGAATTACTATCTGATGAAGTGGTCAATATATCATAAACCAATGAGTTGCAACTAAATAGCACCCTTAATAGTAATCATTACCATGCATAGATGCACCAACCTCCGGTGCCTGCGAGAGATACGCATCCTAAGAGGTGTGCAGTACTGAAATGCGATTCTTGAGGAAATAAAAGAGACACATCAAACTCTACAGTACATATGTGGTGGTCCTGTACAATGGGCTATGTTGATCAGTGCTTAAAGTGGTCCTAGAGAAGTGGTGGAACTTCCCCCCATCCTGGCGCTTTTAAAAAAAAAATGAACAGCACGCAACGTAGGTGTGCGCTGAAAAAAAGGGGCGTGGTCTCGAAAAGAAAGGGGAGTGGTCACACAATAGTATTCCCAATTCAAACTACACCACACAGTAGCACAATCTTGATTCACCCCTGATTCACATTACACCACATAGTAGTGCCCCTTATTCATGTATGACACACAGTAGTGCCCCTTTTACACAATGCCCACATTTGTGCCCCTTATACACAATGCCCTCAGTAGTAGTGCCCTTTATACAATGCCCACAGCAGTAGTGCCCCAGAAGGGGCTGCCAGAAAGTCGGCATGTATGTGTTATATGCATTATATAAAAAAGCATATGGACACTGTGCTCCGGTCTATGGACCTGATTCAGACCCGCTCGCTAGATGCGATCGCTCGCACCCAGCGTATGCAAATTCAGCTAAGTGACGGCATGGCAGGTGCTCGCTCGGAAAGGCATAAGCACGCCCACTTTGTTTTGGCGAGCGATCACTTTGTCTCTATAGATGCCCTTTAGCTTATGAGGAGACGCCCACTAACGCACGTCATTTCCAGGAAGTGTATTAAAACATTGGTACATCGAGAACAATCGGAAGCGATCGCAGTGCTTGTGGTTGCCTTACCCTACCGCTAGCACTGCGAGGACTTCAGTGTAAAAAACAGACATGTGACGTGTACTATGACGCTGGCTGTTAATTATGCACGCCTCTGAAACGGCATTGAAACACTCAGGCACGCCTGCGTTCGCACCTCCACTCCCCCGTTATTAGAGTCCTGCCCTTGTTACCACCCACAAACGGCCTCTCCTGTCACTCATTACACTGGGCTGCCTTTACTGGGTGAGTAAAGTTTGCGCACACGCAGAAGGAAGCGTATGCATGCGCAGTCACTTACCATCGGCCGCGAACAATCGAGCGGCTCTGAATGAGCTCCTATGTGTATTTAACACAACAGCGAACATGACAAATAATAAAAATAACATGTAATAAAGCAGCAAATCTAAAACCTTGACTTGTACACCTGGTGGGTCTCCACGGTTTAGTCACATGGTACCAGCAAAACCTGTGATATTGTTATTGGTTAAAACTGGACAAGAGAAGTTGTTAATATGTGTAGGAAGATCTCACGTGTTTACCGCTCTGTTGTTTGCTGCGTGATTTCAATTACGGCAAAGAGTTAGCACATTCCATGACATGCAGGTATCGTCGCTGTCAGCCTTGGAAAATTGATTGCTTTTATGTAGCAGAATCAGATGTTGTATGTATACTAAATAACTGGCAGCACTTCTGTAAGACCCTCGGGACTCAGTACTGCTGCTTATACATTTTTTTTTATCAATTATTAAAATACAGCAGTATTCAATGTGGCATTGGAAATCTGTTTGTGTTTGTTCGTGTAGGGTACGCCATGTAAATATTCATTGTTTTCACTCAAATTATTTTCCCATAAAGTACAACACGCTTCAGCTGAAAACACGGGAAGGTCACAGGAGCACCTACTTCTCTGCCAATATCTCATTTCATTCTTTGATAGCTGCAGGAAGAGAGACGGATGAACACATACTGTATAGAGGCCATCAAAGCAAACAGACGGAAGGAAGCAGAATGTTCTCACTGACCGTGGTGCAACATGTGTGTTATACATAGAGATTAGGGATGTGCGGTTGGGTTCTCCAGAAATCCGAATCCACCCAAATTTGGTGAATCCGTATAAATCTGAGTCGCGGTGCTGAACTTTTTGCAGTTCGGATTTTAAAATTTCGGGTTTGGGATTGCATAAAATACATGATTTTAGCTGTTTTTAAAAACTTTATTTAATGAAAAAAAAAAAAAAAATCTCAAATCCAAAACCAAAATCAAAACACTTCAGGGTGGTTTTGCAAAACCACGACACAAAGATGAATCTAGATCCAAAAATAAAACACGGGGGTCAGTGCATATCTCTTCTGGTGAATAAACACGATCAGATTTAAAGGACGATTTAAACGATAACGATATCATTTATCGTTTAAATCGTCCTTTTTTTTGGCCCCTCAAACGATATCGACCATCGCCTGTGCATGCAGACCATCCTGGTCGATATCTACCAGGTTAGCCTGGTTACTATAGAGACCCTTGATTGTTGATCGAGGGTCACTATAGTAGTTGGGGGAATTGTGCATGTGCTGGATATTCGATAACGATCATCCAGCAAATGTAGGACAATCAGACAACGATATCTGATCATTGTCTGATCTGACCATGTGTACGGTCCCTAATAGAGATGTGCAGGTCCGGATTTCAGAACTCCGAACACACCCGAATTTAGGGTGTGTTCTGATAGAGTAAAGTAGAACAGGGTCAAGTTTTTTATTCAATATTGTGACCCGGTTTGAATCTTTTGCCGGTTTGGAAAACCAAACTTGGGTTTTGGTTTTGGACATTTTAGCTGATTTTATCATTTTTTGTTGATTTGAATCCAAAACCAAAACACGAAGATGGATCCAAATTCAAAACCAAAACACAGGTGTGGGAAGAATAGCACAATGGCCTTATTCTGAGTCAGATGTGTCTGCAGCATCCTACTTAGTTTGTTACGCTAATGCGATTATCTGCCATATGCTGAAAATCTGTGCTACCTCATATGGAAACCTTAATCACCCACCAATTTCCACCCACAGCCGTGGTCCCAATAATTAGTATCTGCACTTGCCCCCACCCCATGCTGGATGCAAAATATCCCCCTGGAACAATCATCCCATTTCCACATGTTACAACCTAACAAGGAGGTTGGCCTACACCCCATCGAGACTACGGCGAGATGGTGCAGTTCTGTGCATTCGCCAGGTCACCACCCAGAAATACCCATAGTGTGGTCCATTCAATCCATTCGCAATTCGCAGTAGCGCTCTCTGTCAGTATAAGTATAGGTGACCTTGCACATGTGCAGTTAGCAATTTCTTTCTTTGGTGCATGCACAGTATGCTGAAATCCGCAGCATGCGTCTTTAGCTGCGGATACATACAACTGAATTGACGGACTGGTAAATTTACACCTTTTAGGGTCTGATTTAATATGGGCGGTCAAAACGGGATGCAATCGGGAAACCGGCTGAAGTGATCCTGACAGCCGGCTTCCTGATTGCTTTATCCCGACGTGGGTTAAATGACAGGCGTCTATATCTAGACGCCTGTCATTTTCCTGATGCTGGGAGACAGGTGCCTGGCATCCCGATTGAAGGGATGCCGGGCGCCGCGAGAGGACAGCCGCGGGGGAGAGGGTTAGGTTTAGGGCTTCCGGGGGGACTTAGGGTTAGGTACCCCCCTGGGAGGGTTAGGGTTAGGCTAGGGGGAGGGAGGGTTAGGGTTAGGCACCCCTGGGGGGGACTTAGGGTTAGGCACCCCCCCCAGGGGCACTTAGGTTTAGGCAACGGGGAAGGGGGGGGGTTAGGCACTTACAGGGGGGATTAGGGTTAGTCACTTGGGGGGGAGGTTAGAGTTAGGCACCCCAAAGGAGGGTTAGGGTTAGGTAAGTATATACTTACCTGAGGACAATCAGGATTTTCAGCACTGTCAGGCTGCCGCTGCCGGGCTCTGTCCATCTGTCCATGCGGCCAGCAGTATTTCATACCGATTCCGGTCAAAACGTAGGTGTAAACATCCACTGGCAAAAATGGACGTAGGATGTAGGCGTATACCTCCCATTGCAAATTTGTCTCTCTATGTATAGTTTGATTTCCGCATATCTTTAGATACATGTAAAGTAAAAAGCAGCCTGTAGATGAGACCACATTAAATAAACAAGCGAAGATGCAGTTGGGATAAAGCTATTATTATGGTCACGATAATATCATGATAACATGGAAGAAGCTGCTTTTGCTTCATGTCAGCAGCTGAGGACCCAGATGGAGTAATAAAATCTCTGGGTAAATTCTATTATGGGCCTGATTTAGAGGTGAAAACGCTGCCAGTACCAGCGCAGTGGAGCAATTTGTTGCTACTGCACATGGGTCTCAGTAACACTGAGCATGCATCCCAATTGCGTCCATACAGAGTCTCTAGTAGTGGGCATTCCTGGCAGGGGACAGGGAGATGGCTCAGGGCAAATGCGGATATGGTCCATCATATGGGTGTGTTATGGGAGTGTCAAAGGCATGTCGGGGAAATTGGTTGCGCACACAGACACTCAACCAGTCACACAGGATAGGACAGATAGACATAGAAACTGATAGACATAGAAACTGCACCTGGCATTGGGCTTGGGCAAGTTTTGATGGTGCAGCCAATGGCAGCATCTAAAAACTCACCAATCATTATTTCAGTATCTACGGCGCTGACAGTGGGCATCTCAGTCCTCACACATTCAGACGTATGGATGTACACCAGGGAAAGGCTTTTTAGAGGCATTTGCATAAATTTGCAGATGGGCGACCGCCAGAAGACACAGAAATAGGTGTGGCTGCGTCCACCTCTGAATCAGAGCCAATGTCTCTTAATTAGCAGGAGATTTATTAAACCTTCTAATGAGGACAAGCTTGTAGCTTCCATACTAGTCAGATTTTAGCTATCAATAATCTAGTACATTCTATAAAATGATAGCTAGAATCTGAGGCTCAAAGGGACTTTACTGTTTCAGTTAGAGTCATAGTAGAGGTGTCAATAATTGTGGGCATAACATTGTTTGATTTTGGTGTAACGAGTTGACTTATCCTCTTCACCAGTGGGTCTCTTGGTCAGTTTTTCCTGGCAGCAGCATTTTCAAGAGAAACTTAAGCAGGAGACGTCATTGTGTCATTTGTTACTTAAGCTGACATTTTGCTCGCAAGGAGCTCTTTGCATCTCTTAAGGTCTGTGTCAGTTTGAAATAAAGACATTATGTATGACTTAAACCTGGGGTTAAGCATGGTTAACAAAATGCAGTGATCCAAGTGCAAGATTTTGCAAACTCTTTGGTCCTGGTGAAGCAAATAAATAACTTGATCTACAAGTCCAACATACTTAGCATAATTGCTTAGTTTCATCTCCTCTTTCAGCTTCTCTTGCTGCTTTTCCAGTAGTTTAATTAATGGTATGACTTGACTTAGGCTGGCAATGTCTGGACTCACTTCACAGGTTATGATATCAAATGGTTTCAGCAGGATACATAAACTGTAGTGTATTCTCCAATGTGCTGTAGTAAGGTGGTAACATGTCCATCCTATCCCTATCTCATAGCTTGATGTTTACATTAAGATGACTTTTGCTGTTCTGCCTGTCACTGAAGCATATAAAGGGTGAAATACTGAATACTACCTCTTGCTTCTGTTGGTGGCATGGCAAATGGAACTGATTCAGAGATGTACGCTATTCCAATGTTTATGCATGTACCTACAATCTCTAATGGTATCTATTAAAGCACAACTACAGCCTACACCCTCTCCAAATGCTCTCCATGTGAAATGGCACCTGATCACAATGGTGCCTGATGACTCTTATATGCAATCTTAAACGCGAGATCCGACATTTCTGGGAAAATTATGTTTTGCCTCATTTTGAGATCCAAACATAGCTTGAAGACCTGAGCCGCTACATGATTCCACTCGGATCTCCCAAGTTCGGGTGTGTTTGGTTTTCTGTGATACCGAATCACTCCCTTCTAATAAAAAGCGCTCTATGTTTGAGAAAGGAATTGCCCGTCCACCCAAGGAGCATTGAGTTACCAGGTGGGACAGGAACAGTAGCATATGCAGGAGACGTGACCGCTCCCCCAACTGAACACATGCATTGATTGCTGGTCCTAGTGATGCAGCCAATTTAATGGTGGGGTGAATGGGGCAGTTGCATACTGGGTAGGTGGGGCACTGTAAGAGACACTGCATCCAGACCACAAGTTCCCACCAGATTTGCAACATTATGTAATGACATCACAATTCTGCCATAGTATGAAATAACTCACATAAGAGAACAATAGCTTAAAATAAATCAAATGTAAATGTAATACCAAATATAAAGTTCTGCTGAGATATTGGGTCATTAAAAATGGAATCGGTATGGAATCCCGGCTGCCGCATGGCCGACAGATCAGCAGAGCCCGGAAGCGGAAACCCGACAGTGCTGGAAATCCCGATCGTCCCTAAGGTAAGTATAAACTAACCTAACCTAACCCCCTAACCCTCCTTAGGGGTGCCTAACCCTAATCCCCCCTCTAAGTGCCTAACCCTAACCTCCCCCTTCCCCACTGTCTAAACCTAAGTCCCCCGGGGGGGTGCCTAACCATAACCCTCCCTTCCCCTAGCTTAACCCTAACCCTCCCGGGGGGGTGCCTAACCCTAAGTCCCCTCGGGTGCCCTAAACCTAACCCTCCCCCCCGCAGATGTCCGCTCGTGGCCCCCGGCATCCCTTCAATCGGGATGACGGGCGCCGGTCTCCCAGCATCGGGTAAATGACAGGCGTCTAGATATAGACGCCGGTCATTTATCCCACGCTGGGATAAAGCAGCTGGGAAGCCAGCTGTCGGCATTAAAAATATATCCGTCAGTAGCTCCCTTATTCTTTTACGTAAAGAAAGTAAGAACCTTGAATGTATATTCGGTTTAGTGGCTTTTTAAAGTCTGTGCGAAACTTCAGAAAATAAATAAATCTTTGATCATTTGCCTGAGCACAACGGCATAATCTGGTGCTAATTTAATAACAATGCAATGGAGCTCAGGGCCCTGTCTTAGTCAATACAATGCTATCCTACTGAGGGATGGAAGACAAAGGAGAATTAAAGACACAAAAGTGATAAACAGAATCGTGCGCTGTATTTATATTTGCAATTATGTTCTAATTGTTGATGTTTCAGAAATCACTTTTGGGAGCTCCGGTGGGAGAGAGCTGGCCGGCTGTGACATCGCTCCCAGCGACCGCACTCCTGTGTCTAGGAGCCTCTTGAAATAAAATGGCAGCGGTAAAATGATCAGCAAGAAGAATCATTTTAATAAACAGTTACACTTGATTATAATACATCTCTCAGAGCAGCAGACTCCGGGTATTGCTTTCTAGCTGTTTCTGAGGCAGGATGAATGCATCATCCGAGATATGACTGACGTCTAGAGGGAGTCATATTAAAAATTGTTTTTTTTTTTAAATTATAGCACCAGAGAAAAGCTGCAGTAATTACAGTTACTCACTTCCTTAATGAATTGTCCACCCTCAGACGACTTATACATATGGGCTTGTACATCCACATCTAAACATTTTACTGAACATGTTCCTTTAGCTCTATTCATTGTCTGCTGCTCACTTAGGCCTATATTCATTTGCCGGCGAAAAGTCACGGACTTTTCAGGATGCCGGAGTTTTCGCCGTCTTCCCTAGTTTTGCCTACGGAAAAGTATCGGGCTCGTCACCGCTTTTCGCCCTATTCTATAGCAAAGGACGAGAGAACGCATCCGGCGAAACTCAAATCGATGAAAAGTACTGTCAGATTTGGGGAAATCAGCCTGACACCCCCCAAAAGATGTGCTGACATGGGGGATCACTATGGATACCCCCAAATAGCCCTGCTGAAGGTATTTGGGGTGCTTAAGTGCTCTCAATTGGTGCTATTTAGCGTCTTTGCACAAGTGGTGAAGAATAGCATTTGGTAGATTTTTTGGGCAAAAATAAGTTGTCCCAGCAAATTTGGGGTACATGAAAATGGGCGCAAGCCTGGTTAAAAATCGCTAAAGTGCATTTTAAAAAACTTAAAAACGCACCTTCAGCAAACACTTGCAATTAAAAAAAAGCATGGGCATACTTAGGGGACCCCCTGGAGTCTATTTAATCAGTTTTTAAGTTTGTCCCCAACTTTGTTTTTTTTTGCACCCAAAACGAAAGTACTTTTTTGGGGTCTTCTAAAGTATTTTTTTTTTTTTTAACGCAGTTTACCTTTGGGGGACTGTCCCAAGGCTACAGGGGTTTTGCTGCGACTTTACACCCCAAACCCCCAATTCTGCACTTTTTTCCGCCTCCTTTCAGAGGCGAATCTTTTCCACTGGTTACAAGGTGCAGACTTTCGCACCGGTGAAAAGTCTTTGAAATTGAATATGGGGAAAAGTTTTCGCCTGGCAAAATGACGTCACCGGCGAGAACTTTTCGCCGAAAATGGCTTTTCGCCGGCAATTGAATACGGCCCTTAGGGTCTGATTTCTAGATGGACGCAAACCCATTGGTTTATGTTTATCTCTAATGGCTGGAGATCTGGGCATGCACAGGATCTGCTGTGCGCATATGTGCAGGACTCTCTGTGACTGCAGCCGTAGTGTCCCTAAACTGCAGAATGATTGACACGCTGCAGCCATCTAAGGGTGGGAAATGGGCGGCGTTGACCAGCGTTCCTGAGCAGGAGCATGTCAGCCCCTTTTTTTGGGAGTGGCGAGGTCAGTATCTGCATCTTCAGATGCAGATTTACTGGTCTCTGCTCACTTAGATTGCCAAAGCCGCTCCCTATGGTTGCGATTGGTGATCCGATGCTTCAGACGAAAGCACTTGGATCTGCAATGCTGGCACTGGGTATCTTGTATCCTCAGACACCTCCTGCGCCATTAGCATTGTTTTGCATCGATGCTGCATCCTATGATGCAGCTGTGATGCAAATAGTGTCCATCTCTTAATTAGTGAGAGATGTACTAAGCTCTGGAAGTGATAAATTGGAAAAAGTGATAAACTACCAGCCAATCAGCTCCTGGCATGTTACAGGCTGTGTCTGAAACATGACAGTTAGGAGCTGATTGGTTGGTACTTTATCTCTCTCCAATTTATCACTTTCAAGAGCTTAGTGCATATGCCCCTAAGAACCCCTTAATCAGAAAGCAGCATTTTCATTGTGCTTGAACACAACGCAGATCATCTGTGCTCCATGCAATGGATACCTCTGTAGCGTTCCCCCGCTATAGTGTGACACTCCCCAACAATGCCCAGTGGATTGGGTAGGTTTGGAGAATCGGGTACACTGCAACAGAGGTGCTTTCTTCTTTGTTCCTTGGCAGGGAGGCGAAGGCAGCCCGACCCCAGCACCATAAAAAACACAACTTCCTTTATTGAAGTAAACTATTGCTCAGGTAGCTTTGGTCAATAAAGTCACATGAACAGTGGGCCTGATTCAGAGCCCCTCGTAAGTGGCCGCTCGTTCGCTCCAAGCGATGTTCGCACATCTGCGCATGCGTATGGGTCATAGTGCGCATGCGCCAACAAGTCAGTGTGGTCAGAAATCGTGTGCTCGCAAAATAGCGAGTGCCTGCTAATTTGAGTGGCAGGATGAGGCATTTGTGGGTGGTAACAGGGGAAGATGCTTGAAAACGGGGAGTGGACATCCGAACGCAGGCGTGTCTAATTATGCGAACGGCGTCATCGACCACATCACTTGGTTGTCTTTTAGCCTGAACTGCTCGCATGATTGCGGTAGGAAAATGATACTACAAGAAGAGCGAGCAGTTCATACGCTTTTCGATGTACTCGATTAATCTAATAAATAGCGGAGATGACGTATGATGCGAACGGACAAGGGGCGTCTTTACAAAATAGCAAGCGCATGTTTCGTTCGCTCGCTCAGACACAGAGGCGTCAACAGACCGCAGAGTGCGAGCGCTCAATTTAAATAGCAGGCCCCTTTTTCTGAACGAGCGAGCGCAAATAGCGTCCGGCTCTGAATCAGGCCCTGTGTTCCACAATACATTAGTTCTATCAGTAAAGGTTTATAGATGTTATTCACACCCACAAAATATATACTGTAACAATGTATTTGTAACTCATGAGCTAGTCCTGTAATGCTAAACAAATGTTACAATTTAAATATACAAAATAATTCTTCAGTACAGAGAATTTATCCGCCTTGGCTATACTAATTCCTAGCAAAGTATAATTCTTATCACACTACACTGATATTATTAGGTAACAAGGATTCTCTTAATATAAAAATCTCGTTTAATATGCACAATATTAACTTTCACTAACTCTCCTATCTCAGGAGACTACTTACTTCTGCCCCATAGATACTGTATATGTGTATTAAAAAAATATTCTTATTCCTCAACCCAGTTACTGTACACCACAGTAGCTCTAGGTCCCTAATGAGCCAGAGACATTAACATATGACCCTAATATATACGAATAGCAGAAGGTTGGGATGAATCTGGAGTAGCTAAAACAATAAGGCGGGGGACTGGTTTGAGTATTGATCACATGCATCTTGTTTTACCAATTAGGTACCAGGGGGAGTGGCTTATTTAGAGTCTATTTATGTCCCAGTCTGCAGGCTCTGGACCTTTTTACTGAAGAAAATCTACCGCCCGCCCTTCCCTACTGTCTTGTTTGTTGTTAGCGTTTGCCATGAAAGTATGGGTTATCATCAGCCCGGGTGCAGTTGGTGCATTGGGTGCACTCACCTTAAAGAAAATGTGCCGAAATACCACCTTTATGGGTGTAGTATGTGCAGCTTCGGATAGTGATAGTCGAAGGTTTAAGTTTAGTACCCTAGTGATTTGGTTTTGCATCCACTGGGCGGATTTCGCCCGCAATGCAGTTTTTGCTGCTTAAGTTTGCATTGTTGGGCTGCACTGTTTAGGGGCTGTCTTTTATAGCCAACATAATTCTTTAAATACAATTCTTAAAATAAATAGCCTACCTGTTTTAATTCAAGGTACTGTCTCTGTGTATTTATTTTGTTAGATAAGTTTGTCGTGTATGATGATCACACACTGAAAGTACAACTATTATTAGGTGTACGGTACCAGCATCCTTTGTAACACATAAAGTATACTGTAAGCTTTATTAAATCATATCAGCCAGTCTATATAGTGATATTGTACAAGCAGTTAAAGATGGTACACATTAGTCGGTCCTGTAATCTGTAGCAGGTTCTATTAAACAAATTATATTCCTGTCATGCGTATGGTTGTATGCAGGGTTTATTTCAACTCGAGGTATTGTCTTAGTTGGTAGCCTTCGGTGGGGTGCATGGTGGGTATATATATATATTTTACATAGTATTTATCCTTCATACAGATAGTAAGTAACTGACTTTATTCCAAGGCCACGTATTCCCAGCTATACTGAATATAATTATTTATAACTCTCTATACGGACAAGTCTCAGATGTGTGTTACATATACTTTGAACTTAATAGAGGCTCACATAATAGAGTGCTGTGGGCCTGATTCAGACTTGGGAATAGAGTGACATATCTCTCTCAACTGTAAACCTGAACAAACCATATAGCAATGCCAGCGGTGTAAATACAGAAATGTTTTTACATGTGGGGTAAATACTGGCTGCCTTTGCATGTAGCCCACAAATACTGCACAGCTTTATTATTACTCTACAATTTGGATGTCAGTTTTGAAACACTCCTCCCAAATCTAAATCTCTCTGCACAGTTTAAATCTGCCCCACCTGCAGTGCAGCATGGTTTCACCAAGATGATCAGTTGAGAGAGATATCTCACTCTGGGCCTGATTCAGACCCGCTCGCAAGCGCTATGCGCACGCAAGTGGGTCGATGGTGGCCCAGTGCGCATGCGCGCGACCCGGATAGCGACGGGCAAACTGTTGCTCCGGGTCTCGTACCAAAGGTGGCGTGCTGTCGATGTTGAGTGACAGCACGCCTCCTTTGGTGGGCAGGCCGGGGGCGTGGCTGCCCAGATGGAGGCGCTCCCATGTGAACGCCTACCGTCTGGGGTCGGCCCCACTGACATCACAAGTGATGTCAGTGGGAGTGCTTTCGGCTCTGTTTGAGCCGAAAAGCACTCTTGGGCTTGCGGCAATGAGACCCTACCACAAGGGTCTCGTCGCAAGCCCGATGGCCCGATCATCATGGCCACTTGCTATAGCTGTGGGTGGTCATCCACGGCTATGCGAGCGGCCAGGAGGCCATTCTGAAAAACCAGATGGCCGGCCCTGATTCAGAGCGAGCGCTCTGTCAGAGCGTCCGGCTCTGAATCAGGTCCTCTATTCCCAACTCTGAATCAGGCCCTCAGTATGCAGAGTTCTTTAACTTAGAGTGTGGGAGCGGATTTACTATCGTATCGTTAATTTTAAGTCCCTCTCCTGGGGTGGGTTCTGTGAGGAATATTGCCTGACTCCACTGTCTGCTGGGCTAAATTTTGTGAGGAATATTGCCTGACTCCCCTGTCTGCTATGCAAACTTCTGTGAGGAATATTGCCTGACTCCCCTGTCTGCTTTGTTGAGTTCTGTGAGGAATATTGCCTGACTCTCCTGAATGCTGAGGTAACTTCTGTGAGGAATATTGCCTGACTCTCCTGATTGCTGAGGTAACTTCTGTGAGGAATATTGCCTGACTACCCCGTCTGCTAAGGTAACTTCTGTGAGGAATATTGCCTGATTCCCCTGTCTGCTAAGGTAACTTCTGTGAGAAATATTACCTGACTCAACTGTCTGCTGAGGTAACATCTGTGAGGAATATTGCCTGACACCCCTGTCTGCTGAGGTAACTTCTGTGAGGAATATTGCCTGACTCTCCTGACTGCTGAGGTAACTTCTGTGAGGAATATTGCCTGACTCCCCTGTCTGCTGAGGTAACTTCTGTGAGGAATATTGCCTGACTCTCCTGGATGCTGAGGTAACTTCTGTGAGGAATATTGCCTGACTCTCCTGACTGCTGAGGTAACTTCTGTGGGGAATATTGCCTGACTCCCCTGTCTGCTGAGGTAACATCTGTGAGGAATATTGCCTGACTCCCCTGTCTGCTAAGGTAACTTCTGTGAGGAATATTGCCTGATTCCCCTGTCTGCTAAGGTAACTTCTGTGAGGAATATAGCCTTACTCCACTGTCTTTTGTGGTAACTTCTGTGAGGAATGTTGCCCGACTCCCCTGTCTGCTATGGTGAGTTCTGTGAGGAATATTGCCTGACACCCCTGTCTACTAAGGTAACATCTGTGAGGAATATTGCCTGATTCCCCTGTCTGCTAAGGTAACTTCTGTGAGGAATATTACCTGACTCCCCTGTCTGCTGAGGTAACATCTTTGAGGAATATTGCCTGACTCCCCTTTCTGCTGAGGTAACTTCTGTGAGGAATATTGCCTGACTCCCCTGTCTCTTGGGCTAACTTCTGTGAGTGCCTGACTCCACTGTCTGCTGGGCTAAATTTTGTGAGGAATATTGCCTGACTCCGCTGTCTGCTATGCAAACTTCTGTGAGGAATATTGCCTGACTCCCCTGTCTGCTTTGTTGAGTTCTGTGAGGAATATTGCCTGACTCTCCTGAATGCTGAGGTAACTTCTGTGAGGAATATTGCCTGACTCTCCTGATTGCTGAGGTAACTTCTGTGAGGAATATTGCCTGACTACCCCGTCTGCTAAGGTAACTTCTGTGAGGAATATTGCCTGATTCCCCTGTCTGCTAAGGTAACTTCTGTGAGAAATATTACCTGACTCAACTGTCTGCTGAGGTAACATCTGTGAGGAATATTGCCTGACACCCCTGTCTGCTGAGGTAACTTCTGTGAGGAATATTGCCTGACTACCCCGTCTGCTAAGGTAACTTCTGTGAGGAATATTGCCTGATTCCCCTGTCTGCTAAGGTAACTTCTGTGAGAAATATTACCTGACTCAACTGTCTGCTGAGGTAACATCTGTGAGGAATATTGCCTGACACCCCTGTCTGCTGAGGTAACTTCTGTGAGGAATATTGCCTGACTCTCCTGACTGCTGAGGTAACTTCTGTGAGGAATATTGCCTGACTCCCCTGTCTGCTGAGGTAACTTCTGTGAGGAATATTGCCTGACTCTCCTGGATGCTGAGGTAACTTCTGTGAGGAATATTGCCTGACTCTCCTGACTGCTGAGGTAACTTCTGTGGGGAATATTGCCTGACTCCCCTGTCTGCTGAGGTAACTTCTGTGAGGAATATTGCCTGACTCTCCTGACTGCTGAGGTAATTTCTGTGAGGAATATTGCCTGACTCCCCTGTCTGCTGGGGTAACATCTGTGAGGAATATTGCCTGACTCCCCTGTCTGCTAAGGTAACTTCTGTGAGGAATATTGCCTGATTCCCCTGTCTGCTAAGGTAACTTCTGTGAGGAATATAGCCTTACTCCACTGTCTTTTGTGGTAACTTCTGTGAGGAATGTTGCCCGACTCCCCTGTCTGCTATGGTGAGTTCTGTGAGGAATATTGCCTGACACCCCTGTCTACTAAGGTAACATCTGTGAGGAATATTACCTGACTCCCCTGTCTGCTGAGGTAACATCTTTGAGGAATATTGCCTGACTCCCCTTTCTGCTGAGGTAACTTCTGTGAGGAATATTGCCTGACTCCCCTGTCTCTTGGGCTAACTTCTGTGAGGAATATTGCCTAACTCCTCTGTTTGCTATGGTGGGTTTTGTGAGGAATATTGCCTGACTCCCCTGCCTTTCCAAACTTCTGTGAGGAATATTGCCTGACTCCCCTGTCTGCTATGGTAACTTCTGTAAGGAATATTGCCTGACTCCCCTGTCTCCTGGGCTAATTTCTGTGAGGAATATTGCCTAACTCCTCTGCCTATTAGGGTAACTTCTATGAGGAATATTGCCTGACTCCCCTGTCTGCTATGGTGAGTTCAGTGAGGAATACTGCCTGACTTCCCTGTCTGCTTTGCAAACTTCTGTGAGGAATACTGCCTGATTCACCTGTCTGCTATGGTAACATCTTTGAAGAACATTGCCTGACTCTCCTGTCTCCTGGGCTAACTTCTGTGAGGAATATTGCCTGACTTCTCTGTCTGTTGAGGTAACTTCTGCGAGGAATATTGCCTGACTCCCCTGTCAGCTAAAGTAACTTCTGTGAAGAATATAGCCTTACTCCACTGTCTTTTGTGGTAACTTCTGTGAGGAATGTTGCCCGACTCCCCTGTCTACTAAGGTAACTTCTGTGAGGAATATTGCCTGACTCCCCTGTCTACTAAGGTAACTTCTGTGAGGAATATTGCCTGACTCTCCTGTCTCTTGGCTAACTTCTGTGAGGAATATTGCCTAACTCCTCTGTTTGCTATGGTGGGTTTTGTGAGGAATATTGCCTGACTCCCCTGCCTTTCCAAACTTCTGTGAGGAATATTGCCTGACTCCCCTGTCTGCTATGGTAACTTCTGTAAGGAATATTGCCTGACTCCCCTGTCTCCTGGGCTAATTTCTGTGAGGAATATTGCCTAACTCCTCTGCCTATTAGGGTAACTTCTATGAGGAATATTGCCTGACTCCCCTGTCTGCTATGGTGAGTTCAGTGAGGAATACTGCCTGACTTCCCTGTCTGCTTTGCAAACTTCTGTGAGGAATACTGCCTGATTCACCTGTCTGCTATGGTAACATCTTTGAAGAACATTGCCTGACTCTCCCGTCTCCTGGGCTAACTTCTGTGAGGAATATTGCCTGACTTCTCTGTCTGTTGAGGTAACTTCAGCGAGGAATATTGCCTGACTCCCCTGTCAGCTAAAGTAACTTCTGTGAAGAATATAGCCTTACTCCACTGTCTTTTGTGGTAACTTCTGTGAGGAATGTTGCCCGACTCCCCTGTCTACTAAGGTAACTTCTGTGAGGAATATTGCCTGACTCCCCTGTCTACTAAGGTAACTTCTGTGAGGAATACTGCCTGACTCATTTGTCTGCTAAGATAACTTCTGTGAGAAATATTGCTTCACTCCCCTGTGTACTAAGGTAACTTATGTGAGGAATATTGCCTGACTCCCTTGTCTACTAAGGTAACTTCTGTGAGGAATATTGCCTGACTTCTTTGTCTGCTAAGGTAACTTTTGTGAGAAATATTGCCTGACTCCCCTGTATGCTAATGGTGAGTTCTGCTAGTAATATTGCCTGAATCCCCTGTCTGCTCAGGTGAGGAATATTGCCTGACTCCCTTGTATGCTAAGGTAACTTCTGTGAAGAAAATTGCCTGACCCCCTTGTCTGCTGAGGTAATTTTTGTGAGAAATATTGCCTGACTCCCCTGTCTGCTCTGGTAAATTCTGTGAGAAATATTGCCTGACTCCCTTGTCTGCTGAGGGAACTTCTGTGAGGAATATTACCTGACTCCACTGTTTGCTGAGGTAACTTCTGTGAGGAATATTGCCTGACTCCCCTGTCTGCTGAGGTAACTTCTGTGAGGAATATTGCTTCAATCCCCTGTCTGCTGAAGTAACTTCCATGAGGAATATTACCTGACTTCCCTGTCTGCTAAGGTAACTTCTGTGAGGAATATTGCCTGACTCCCCTGTCTGCTGTGGTAACTTCTGTGAGGAATATTGCCTGACTCCCCTGTCTGCTGTGGTAACTTCTGTGAGGAATATTGCCTGACTCATTTGTCTGCTAAGATAACTTCTGTGAGAAATATTGCTTCACTCCCCTGTGTACTAAGGTAACTTATGTGAGGAATATTGCCTGACTCCCTTGTCTACTAAGGTAACTTCTGTGAGGAATATTGCCTGACTTCTTTGTCTGCTAAGGTAACTTTTGTGAGAAATATTGCCTGACTCCCCTGTATGCTAATGGTGAGTTCTGCTAGTAATATTGCCTGAATCCCCTGTCTGCTCAGGTGAGGAATATTGCCTGACTCCCTTGTATGCTAAGGTAACTTCTGTGAAGAAAATTGCCTGACCCCCTTGTCTGCTGAGGTAATTTTTGTGAGAAATATTGCCTGACTCCCCTGTCTGCTCTGGTAAATTCTGTGAGAAATATTGCCTGACTCCCTTGTCTGCTGAGGGAACTTCTGTGAGGAATATTACCTGACTCCACTGTTTGCTGAGGTAACTTCTGTGAGGAATATTGCCTGACTCCCCTGTCTGCTGAGGTAACTTCTGTGAGGAATATTGCTTCAATCCCCTGTCTGCTGAAGTAACTTCCATGAGGAATATTACCTGACTTCCCTGTCTGCTAAGGTAACTTCTGTGAGGAATATTGCCTGACTCCCCTGTCTGCTGTGGTAACTTCTGTGAGGAATATTGCCTGACTCCCCTGTCTGCTGTGGTAACTTCTGTGAGGAATATTGCCTGACTCCCCAGTCTGCTGGGGAGTCAGGTGTAAATACTTTCTGTTTCTGGGGAGTACAGGTGTATGTAGTTATAGGGCTAATAACTTTTTTGCACAATACATGATTGCCTTGTTCTCTCTGTCACTTGAAAATTGAACTCTGCTCTGCTGAAATGATGGGTCCCAGAAAGCTCTTTGGACTGGTTTAAGGAATAAATTAATCTTGGAAAATTTAGGGTATCATCCAAGTGAGGACTGAGGTCTCCAGTGGAAGACACCTGAAGCTTTGCATAGTCAGAATGGACACTCTGTGTTGAATGCCATCTTCCATTTTTGCATCCCAGACATGAATCAGGACACTGCACAGATGCAGTTCACTGAAGACTGTGGCCTGATAAAGCCAGGGTGCAGGGACTTACTGACTGTCTTTCTTTGCACAAAAGAAAAATCATTCATTATCCTAAATAAAGACCTGGGCTCTGTAATGAACCATCAATCCAAGTTCTTCTGCTCTGACAGAGGGTATTTCTTGGTGACATCTGATTGGGTTGTGGATGATCATGTCTCTGCCTACTATTTAATCAGACACAACTGCTGAATACTTTGTACTCCTCAGGCAACCCTTCTAGTCTGTGTTAAGACTCCAACATTGGGTAGTAGCATATACTGTTGCATGACTTATCCTACTATTGTATCTCTTTAGTCCTCTATTCGATCACTGGGATGTGTGTGTAGAACCAAAAGTAACCAAAAATGAATGGGGTCTTCACAGTGTGGATGGTACAAACAAGATCAGTTCCTAGCGATTGGAATTGATACACATCAGCACCTGGATAATCTAGATGGTGGCGTTGTGGGTCATCTATCCACACCAACTAGGGCCATTGGCCTTCAGAACCAGGGATAGTCAATTTTGCAGGTGAAGTCCAAATCCATTATATTCTCTATTGCTCAGAAATGTTATTGTCAATATTGAAAATCCGCCGGGAGGTGAACAATCCCATTTTTTGAGGTCTCTCATCCTAAGGCAAGGAAAACCTACTTAGCTGCATAGGCTCCATGAAGCACTCAGCTTACATAAATGAAATGTCATGGTGTTGTCCCACCCAGTGGTCTTACATCTGCTGCCGCCATCATTAGCCCCATGCAGGGTGCAAAAGATCTGGCTGAAATAGACGTCCTATCTCCAACTGCATGCTGCGAATGAGGGCAGAAGTCAACCAACACGTCCATGACACGCTGTACTCTGCCCAGTTACTGCACAGAAGCGTCCTTTTCATGGATAGTGTGGTACACTAGTGGGCAGATTAATCCGTATGTGTTAGCAATCTCGGTTCTTGCGGAGCAGCTGGTTTCTTTCCATGGAGCATATGCCATATGCTGAACATCTATCACATCTTTGCGCATTGCGATCTGAGTGTGTGAAAGGCATGTGAATCAGCCACCCTGTGTGGCTCCTTGTTCTGCGCTTGTACCGTTGTTCTCCATCTTTCCCTGTATGTGCTTTCTCCATGTCAGCTAAGTTCTTGCCTAGGGCAAACAATTTGTCATGGAAGGTTCTGCGGAATCGGTATGATTTATCACCAGACGCATGTCTGGCGGTTGTAATCCCGACACCAGCAGTGGAAATCCCGATCGACCTCAGGTCAGTATTAGCAAACCTAATTCTACCCCCTAACCCTCCCTTAGGGGTGCCTAACCCTAACCTCCCCCAGTACCTAACTGTAATCCCCCCTCTAAGTGCCTAAAGCTAACCCCCCCTTCCCCGTTGCCTAAACCTAAGTCCCGCGGGGGGGGTGCCTAACCCTAACCTCCCCCTTAGGGTGCCTAACTCTAAACCCCCCTTCCCCTAGCCTACACCTAACCTCCCAGGGGGATGCCTAACCCTAAGCCCCCTCCGGGAACCCTAAACCTAACCCTCCCCCCCACAGCTATCTGTGCTCGGAGCCCGGCGTCCCTTCGATCAGGATGCTGGGCGTCGGTCTCCCAGCATATGTCTAATGTCAGGCATCAGCATATCGACGCCTGTCTTTAGACCCTTGCCGGGATATGACAGTCGGGAAGCCGGCTGTCGGGATTAGGTCCGCTGGCTTCCCGACTGCATACTGGTTCTACTGCTTCCCTTTATATTCATGGGGCCTGATTTGCTATTCTGATGTTCACGCAGTTGAGCAATTATCGGTGGCCTGCGCATGCGCCCCTCCCGCAAAGTGCACGCACACCAATTGATTTGCAATTACAGTTGCAGTGAGGATTGAATCGCAAGTGATTGACAGGAAACAAATGTTTTGTGGGAGGTAACGGGGAGTGATGGCTAAAATGGAGGTGTGTCTGGGGCGTGTCTCCATCAGTGTCTAGGATCCTGTACGCGGTGAGAGAACATGGCTCCAGTGCGGCTGTAATGCTGCGCGACAACAGACTCACTCAAGTAGTCGATGGTTGCCTGTCCTGCGTCCGATGCTGCGTAAGTGTACACAGTTGCAGACAGCTACGAAGACTCCATTGGTCGTAACAAAACAAGTTTCTGCCCTTGTCCCATTAGCATATTTTCGCACTTCCACAGCTGCTAAAATCGTAGCTTCGGCAGCAATAGCCTCAGCTCTGACTCAAGCCCATGGATCACTAAGTGTTCCCTGGATGAGGGCGAGGACCTGGGACATGATACCATTTAAACAATGACCAGAATGTATCATTGTGTAACCAACAATAGTAATACATCAGTGAATGGTAATATACAGTGCAGACGACAATTAGCATTTAATGACTTTGTTTTATGTAAAGGAAGCAATGTTCTTTCTCCATTAGTGGGGCTTTGTTTTCCTATTGCCAGTAAGTGCTGTCTGGGAATACACTGGAACCCTTAAGCTGCCGCGAGATTGAATTAGAACGAGCTGCAGAGCTCACAGCTCATTGTCTGTAGCTGGAGAACACAAAGGAAAGAATCGGTGCCGAAATATACACTAGACCAATTGCACATTGTAATAATCTGTACTTATCATAAAGTTGTAATGGCTGTGTCTGTACATAGAATTTTTTGGGGAGAAATGTAGTCCTGCGTATGAACTATGGAGACAAAAAAAATAAGTGGAATTTTTGTTTGTCTGTTCGTTCTGGCATCACGCACAAACTAAGGGATGAATTTGGATTGTGTTTTCAATATTGTATAGCTTAGCAGTGGCAAATGTAGGATTTTGAAAGGGGGGGTTTCCCATACTTGGTTACAAAACCAATGGCAAAAAATCTAAACACATACAGGCAGCACTCCTCAGGTACTCAATAATCCAAGTTTGTTAATCCATTACTGTGCAACCTTTCAGATGCCTTGACAAAATATGTAATAAATGCATCAGAAATGTGGCACAGAAATGGAATAACAAGCTGTAATGTTTACCAGTGACCACTCCTGGTAAGCCGACTCGGGCTACGAGGTCTTCCACCACTAACAACCACCCGTTGTTCCCTTGGAGAAGAATAGCTAACCGGTACTTAGGCGGCCACCTGGACTTACTGCTCAGAGTAGTAGCAGCTTACAGGAGTGTCAACTTTAATACTGAGATGAAAGGAGAGAGTTTTTGTACAGGAAGAGCAGATGATATAACTGGAGAGATGCAGCTTGGGAGCTGATGGTGTGGAGTGTGCCAATGGTACGGCTACTGTGCCGATGGTACGGCAAATGTGCCGATGATGCTGCAAATGTGCCGATGATGCAGCTTGTGTGCTGATGGTGTGGCAATAGCCGTTAATAGACAGTCAATGGTAATGCTATGGTTTTGGGAGCCGATGGTGTGGCAAATGTGCCGATGATGTGGCAAATGTGCCGATGGTGTACCGTGTGTGTTGATGGTACGGCAATAGCCATTGGTAGACAGTTAATGGTAATGCTGTGGCTTTGGGAGCCAATGATATGGCAAATAAGCCAATGGTGCGGCTTGTGTGCCAACGGTGTGGCGATAGCTGTTGGTAGACAGTCGATGAAATGCTGTGGCGTTTTGGAGCCAATGTTGCAGCAAGTGTGATGATGATGTGGCAAATGTGGCGATTGTGTGGCTATAGCCGTTGGTAGACAGAAGATGGCTATGCTGTGGCTTTAGGAGCCAATGGTGCGGCAAATGTGCCGATGGTGCGGCTTGTGTGCCGAAGGTGTGGCAATAGCCATTGGTAGACAGACAATGGTAATGCTGCAGCTTGGAGAGCCGATGGCAGCACGGTGGTATAGGTGTGGTTTGGGAGCCGCAGAAGAAGCTGGAAAGCAGGGACAGCTCGGAAGCCACTTTGGGATGGACAATATCTGCACCACGAGGAGGAGCAGAATGCTGACCATGCAGCCAAGCCGATGGAACTCACAGATACACTATAGTCGGTGAGGCGGCAAAAGTCCAGTGTGTACAAATAGGAAGAAGCACCAATCACGCTGCACTGTGGATGACACGTCACTTCCTGAGGCTTGCCGATCACCTAGTAACAGGTGAAACTGGAGTAACCCCGTCATGACTGGGTAAACTGTTCAAAAGAGTCATGACCACGACTTGTAACACAAGCTCGGATTATTGAGTACCCGAGGAGCGCTGCCTGTATCTGATTATAGGAGACTGAGCTATGCTTAGATCTTAGGATTTATATATATATATATATATATATATATGTATATACATATATATATATATACATATATTAGGGGTGTGCACCGGCCACTTTTCGTGTTTTGTGTTTTGGTTTTGGAACTGGATCTTTCTTCGTGTTTTGGATCTGGATTGGTTTTGCCAAAACCACCCTTCGGTGTTTTGGGTTCTGGGTTTTGTGTTTTGGATCTGTATTTTTTTTTAAAAAAGCATAAAAACAGCTAAAATCACAGAATGTGTTGATTTTTCTGCTCCTATGCTATTATTAACCTAAAAAACCTTAATTTCCACTCATTTCCAGTCTATTCTGAACACCTCACACCTCACAATAGTGTTTTTATGTCCAAAAGGTTGCACCGAGGTAGATGGATGACTATGCTAAGCGACACGAGTGGGCGGCACAAACACGTGGTCCATCTAGGAGTGACACTGCAGTGGCAGACAGGATGGCAGTTTGAAAAACTAGGCCCCAAACAGTACATAATGCAAAGAAAAAAAAGAGGTGCAAGATGGAATTGTCCTTGGGCCCTCCCACCCACCCTTATGTTGTATAAACAGGACATGCACACTTTAACAAACCAATCATTTCAGCGCCAGGGTCTGCCACACGACTGTGGCTGAAATGATTGGTTCGTTTGGGCCCCCAAAAAACAAGCTGGCAATTAATCTATCCCTGCACAAACTGGCTCTACGGAGGCAAGATGTCGTCCTCATCCTCATCCACTGATTCCTCACCCTCTTCAGTGTTGTGTACATCCTCATCCTCACAGAGTATTAACTCGTCCCCGCTGGAATCCACCACCACAGGTCCCTCTGTACGTTCTGAGGCTGGTCTCCCTGGAAGAGTTGATAATTCATTTTTATGAACATCATCTTTTCCACATTTTGTGGAAGCAACCTCCTACGCCTTTCGCTGACAAGGTTCCCGGCTGCACTAAACACTCTTTCGGAGTACACACTGGAGGGGGGGCAACTCAGGTAAAATAGAGCCAGTTTGTACAGGGGCCTCCAAATTGCCTCTTTTTCCTGCCAGTACAGGTACGGACTGTCTGACATGCCTACTTGGATGCTGTCACCAATGTAATCCTCCACCATTCTGTCAATGGTTACAGTATCATATGCAGTGACAGTAGACATGTCAGAAATTGTTGCCAGGTCCTTCAGTCCGGACCAAATGTCCAAACTTGGTCCTGCCTGCCCTGCATCACCGCCAGCGGGTTGCTTAGGATACCTAAGTTTTTTCCTGGCAGCCCCAGTTGCGGGAGAAAATGAAGAAGGAGCTGTTGACGTGTCACGTTCCGCTTCAGCTGACAGTGTTTTCACCAGCAGGTCTTTGCATCTCTGCAGGCTTGTGTTGGCCGGAAAGAGAGACACCACATAGGCTTTAAACCTAGGATCGAGCATGGTGGCCAAAATGTAGTGGTCTGATTTCAACAGATTGACCACCCTGGAATCCTGGCAAAGCGAAAGAAGGGCTTCATCCACAAGTCCTACATGCCGAGCGGAATCGCTCTGTCTTAGCTCCTCCTTCATTTTCTCCAGCTGCTTCTGCAAAAGCCTGATGAGGGGAATGACCTGACTCAAGCTGGCAGTGTCTGAACTGACTTCACGTGTGGCAAGTTCGAAGGGCTGGAGAACCTTGCACAATACGGAAATCATTCTCCACTGTGCTTGAGTCAGGTGCATACCCCCTCCTTTGCCTATGTCATAGGTGGATGTATAGGCCTGAATGGCCTTTTGCTGCTCCTCCACCCTCTGAAGCATATAGAGGGTTGAGTTCCACCCGTCACAACCTCTTGCTTCAGGTGATGGCGGGGCAGGTTCAAGAGTGTTTGCTGGTGCTCCAGTCTTCGGCACGCAGTCGCTGAATGGCAAAAGTGGCCAGAAATTTTTCGGGCCACCCAGAGCGTCTCCTGCACGTCCCCTGTCGCTTTTCAGAAAATTCTGCACCACCAAGTTTATTGTGTGAGCAAAACATGGGACGTGCTGGAATTTGCCCAGATGTAATGCCCGCACAATATTGGTGGCGTTGTCAGATATCACAAATCCCCAGGAGAGTCTAAGTGGGGTAAGCCACTAGGCGATGATGTCCCTCAGTTTCTCTAAGAGGTTGTCGGCGGTGTGCCTCTTACTGAAACCGGTGATACACAGCGTAGCCTGCCTTGGAACGAGCTGGCGTTTCTGAGATGCTGCTACTGGTGACGCTACTGCTGTTGCTGCATAAGGTGATACATCTACCCAGTGGGATGTCACAGTCATATAGTCCTTAGTCTGCCCTGTTCCACTTGTCCACATGTCCGTGGTACAACGGCATTTTTCAGGACACTGAGGACACTTTTTCTGAAGTTTCTGTACAGTCTCGGTATCGCCTGCCTAGTGAAGTAGAATCTAGACGGGATTTGGAACCGGGGACACACTACCTCTATCAATTGTCTAAATCCCACTGCACTAATGGCGGATACCAGACGCACGTCTAACACCAACATAGCAGTCAAGGCCTCAGTTATACGTTTTA
The DNA here is from genome assembly GCA_031769625.1 of Taudactylus pleione. Taxonomy (NCBI): domain Eukaryota; kingdom Metazoa; phylum Chordata; class Amphibia; order Anura; family Myobatrachidae; genus Taudactylus; species Taudactylus pleione. The sequence continues at coordinate 6,706,243 of JAUIMM010000008.1, read as the reverse complement.
CTTCAGGATGACTGCTGTCATACTTAAAGGACTGTTGGAGGGTCAATTGTTTAGTAAAAGTAATGGTGTTCCTACTTCCTCTCAGGGATGATGAACGACTCCCAGCAGCAGTAACAGCAGCAGTGGCAGCAGGAGGCGTAGCAATGCAGGATCCTCCGTAGGAATCCCGGATAGGAGAGTCCGTCATGCCAGGGACATGGCCTGCAGGACTACTTCCGATCCTGACTACGGAGGAAATTGACGAGGAGGGAGTTGACGGTGTGGTTTGCAGGCGCTTGGATACAACAGGACAACGGGATTTAGGTGTCCCTGGACTGCTTACAGTCTTAGCCAAAGTTTCTGAACTTGACAGTAACTTTTTATGAACGCGCTGCAGGTGCCGTATAAGGGAGGATGTTCCTAGGTGGTTAACGTCCCTACCCCTACTTATTTCACCTTTACATATGGTACATATGGCAAGACAGTTGTTGTCCGGATTTGGATAGAAATATTGCCAGACCATAGAGGTGGAATGTTTGGTCTTCTGCCCAGGCATGACCGTGATGGGCTTTTTCATCCCACGGACAACAACTGTCTCCCCTGGAGCCTGATTTAAACAAACCACATCACCATCAGAATCCTCCTCGCCAACTTCCTCCTCAGCGCCAGCTACACCAGTATCCTCATTCTGTTGTACTTCAACAGTGACATCTTCAATTTGCATATCAGCAAGTGGACTGTGGGTGCTCCTTTCAGCACTTGCAGGGGGCGTGCAAATGGTGGAAAGAGCCACCTCTTCCCATCCAGTGCTGGGAAGGTCAGGCATCGCAACCACCACCACACTTGGACTCTCCTTGGGGATTTGTGATATCTTCTTAGAATGCACAGTTCTTCGCTGTGCTTTTGCAAGCTTAACTCTTTTGATTTTTTTAGTGGGAGGAGGGCTTCCATCGTCATGTGAAGCTGAACCACTAGTCATGAACATAGGGAAAGACCTTAGCCATTCCTTGCCACTCCGTGTCGTAAATGGCATATTGGCAAGTTTAAGTTTCTCTTCAGATGATTTAAATGTTTTTTTCAAGGTCATTTTCCTGAACTTTGCCATTTGGGAGTGTAAGTGCCCTCTACTATGACAGTGGGCATCGGCCTTGGCAGACGACGTTGATGGCATGTTATCGTCTCTGTCATGACTAGTGGCAGCAGCTTCAGCACTAGGAGGAAGAGGTTCTTGATCTTTCTCTATTTTATTTTTATCTGAGAAAGTTTGGTCCTCCATTTATGTTATATCGATTTGATATATACGTGCGGCTAAGGCGCACACAAACCCAGAAAATATTTTTTTATTTTTGCAGGAGAGTAGTGCACATTGTGGGTTACACCACCCTTTAAGAAATGATCCAGCCGGCTCTTTACTTATGGGACACAGGCGCACGATTGGCACTACTTTGTTGATGCACGTGCGGCTACTGCGCACACAATTCACAAACACAGAAAATATTTTTTTATTTGGTTCGGAGTGTACTTTGGGGGTTACAGCACCATTTAACGGTCAAGCCAGCCGGCCCTTTACTTAAGACACAGGCGCACACTTGGCACTACTTTGTTGATGCACATGCGGCTACTGCGCACACAATTCACAAACACAGAAAATATTTTTTTATTTGGTTTGGACTGGAGTGTACTTTGGGGGTTACAGCACCCGTTAACGGTCAAGCCAGCCGGCCCTTTACTTATGACACAGGTGCACGCTTGGCACTACTTTGTTGATGCACGTGCGGCTACTGCGCACACAATTCACAAACACAGAAAATATTTTTTTATTTAGTTTGGACTGGAGTGTACTTTAGGGGTTACAGCACCCTTTAACGGTCAAGCCAGCCGGCCCTTTACTTATGACACAGGCGCACGCTTGGCACTACTTTGTTGATGCACGTGCGGCAACTGCGCACACAATTCACAAACACAGAAAATATTTTTTTTATTTAATTTGGACTGGAGTGTACTTTGGGGGTTACAGCACCCTTTAATGGTCAAGCCAGCCGGCCCTTTACCTATGACACAGGCGCACGCTTGGCACTAATTTGTTGATGCACGTGCGGCTACTGCGCACACAATTCACAAACACAGAAAATATTTTTTTATTTGGACTGGAGAGTACTTTGGGGGTTACAGCACCCTTTAACGGTCAAGCCAGCCGGCCCTTTACTTATGACACAGGCGCACGCTTGGCACTACTTTGGTGATGCACGTGCGGCTACTGCGCACACAATTCACAAACACAGAAAATATTTTTTTATTTGGTTTGGACTGGAGTGTACTTTGGGGGTTACAGCACCCTTTAACGGTCAAGCCAGCCGGCCCTTTACTTATGACACAGGCGCACGCTTGGCACTACTTTGTTGATGCACGTGCGGCTACTGCGCACACAATTCACAAACACAGAAAATATTTTTTTATTTGGTCTGGACTAGAGTGTACTTTGGGGGTTACAGCACCCTTTAACGGTCAAGCCAGCCGGCCCTTTACTTATGACACAGGCGCACGCTTGGCACTACTTTGTTGATGCACGTGCGGCTACTGCGCACACAATTCACAAACACAGAAAATATTTTTTTATTTGGTTTGGACTGGAGTGTACTTTGGGGGTTACAGCACCCTTTAACGGTCAAGCCAGCCGACCCTTTACTTATGACACCGGCGCACGCTTGGCACTACTTTTTTGATGCACGTGCGGCTACTGCGCACCCAATTCACAAACACAGAAAATATATTTTTATTTGGTTTGGACTGGAGTGTACTTTGGGGGTTACAGCACCCTTTAACGGTCAAGCCAGCCGGCCCTTTACTTATGACACAGGCGCACGCTTGGCACTACTTTGTTGATGCACGTGCGGCTACTGCGTACACAATTCACAAACACAGAAAATATTTTTTTATTTGGTTTGGACTGGAGTGTACTTTGGGGGTTACAGCACTCTTTAACGGTCAAGCCAGCCGGCCCTTTACTTATGACACAGGCGCACACTTGGCACTACTTTGTTGATGCACGTGCGGCTACTGCGCACACAATTCACAAACACAGAAAATATTTTTTTATTTGATTTGGAGTGTACTTTGGGGGTTACAGCACCCTTTAACGGTCAAGCCAGCCGACCCTTTACTTATGACACAGGCGCACGCTTGGCACTACTTTGTTGATGCACATGCGGCTACTGCGCACACAATTCACAAACACTGAAAAAATATTTTTTTTTTAGCACTTGGGGGGAGCACCCCTGATGGACAGAGCACCCCGTGGACAACACTACAGCACCCCTTTAGGACTGGGACACTGCACAGGACTTTGGAGTGGACACAACACAGTCCAGCCAGCCCCTATGGACTTTGAAGTAGTGGACACAGCCCCTATTAACAACAGCAGCACAGCACAGCACAGCCAACCCCTATGGACTTTGAAGTAGTGGACACAGCCCCTATGGACAACAGCAGCACAGCGCAGCACAACACTACTCTGCACTACACTACACTAGACTACACAGCCCAGCCAGCCCTAACTCCCACCCTCCCTCTTCACTGTCCACAGCCGAGTGAGAAAATGGCGCTGACGCGGGTACCTTATATAGGATCCAAAACCCACGAGACCCGGAAGGCGGGATGATGACGTTTTGCCTCAATTTCAGATCCGAGTCAGGCGGGAAAATTCGAGCCTGACTCGGATTGGCCTTGGATTGGGGGGGCTCGTGGGGGTTCGGATTTCTGACATCCGAACCCGCTCACCCCTAATATATATATATGCATATATTTATATAGGAGCACTGGAGAAGTTAGGGATGATATGTGTATGTGTCCCAGATTCCTGTAATATGTATTTTAACCCCCAGGAAATGTCTGTTTTACAAACAGATCTGAGTGTCTGCTTTTGGTAAAAGCCAGAGAATGGGTCCTGGGGGTGTGGATGTGAGAGAGAAGGTAGGGCTCCATCCACAGGGCCGTTTTAGGTGTTAGGCCTTCCAGCCTTCCAGCAGGCTAATTAGGGATTACACCTGGAAGTGACTCAATATAGCTGTGTAAGAGTTTAGATGCAGTGTCTCATACACCCTGGGGAGAAGAGACACAGAGGTTTGTTCAGAGACACTGGGACCTTTTGAAAGAGCTGTGTTTGTGGTGAGGTACCTTGCCACTTATAGAGAGGAAATTACCTGTCTAGTTAGTGTCCAGCCGGGCTAGGAGTTATTTTATGTTTGGTTTATTTGTCTTTTGGTGTTGCACAATAAAAGCTGGTGCCAACCAGCTTGCATGAAAACCCATGACTGGAGTGCTGTTTCCTGGCTGCTGTGTGTAAGGAGGTGTCCACCTACCCCAGGAGAGGGACCCCTACCCCAATCATATCACAATATATATTTATGTATAATATACATACAGTTGACAAAGTGGAAATTTTGAAGTGGGGGAATGGAAATATCAGTGGGGCTTTGCAAATCTTGAACCCCCCTAATATTTTTATACTCCCACTTCAAAATAAGGACAGTGACCTGGGCCTAATGCCTAGGGTCACTTACCAAGGGCACGGGCTTCGTTTAGGTCTTTTCCTTTCCACCACTGTAGCACTCTCCGGTCCTCAGCTTCTCGATCCTCAGCTTCTTGCTGCTGGCCCATCCTGGCCAGCAGCGCCTCCTATTCTTCCATGGCCAGCTCCTCCTTCTTCTTTTCTTCCTGTCTGTTCCTCTCCCTTCGCAGCAGCACACCTTTCCTCACTGCAACACTCACCTCTCCTCACCGCAGCACTCACCTCTCCTCACTGCAGCACTCACCTCTCCTCACACCACCCCTCCCCACAGCACTCACCTCTCCTCACACCTCCCCTCACCACAGCACTCACTTCTCCTCACACCTCCCTTCCCCTAACAGCAGCACACCTCTCCTCACACCACCCCTCACCGCAGCACTCACCTCTCCTCACACCACCCCTCACCGCAGCACTCACCTCTCCTCACAGCTCCCCTCACCACAGCACTCACTTCTCCTCACACCTCCCTTCCCCTAACAGCAGCACACCTCTCCTCACACCTCCCCTCACCACAGCACTCACTTCTCCTCACAGCTCCCCTCACCACAGCACTCACCTCTCTCACACCTCCCCTCACCACAGCACTCACTTCTCACACCTACGCAGCACACCTCTCCTCACATGACCACTCACATCTCCTCACACCAATCACCTCACTGCAGCACTCACTTCTCCTCCCCTCATCACTCACCTCATGCTACCCCTCCCCTCAGCACTCGCCGCAGCACTCCGTTCCCCTTATCTATACACACACAGACCCTCATCATCTGTAAACACAGCTCCTCATCATCTGTACACACACAGCCCCTCACCATATGTACACAGAGACCCTCACCATATGTAAACACAGCACCTTCACCATCTGCATACACAGTACACACAGGAGCTCATTCAGGCCTGATCACAAGCTGCGGGCAAATGCTAGTAATAATAATACAAGTAATAATACAGAATCATTAGAAGACACACAGCCATTTCTAAAGGTACAAAAGGCTTATTACCATCTCCTCACCTGCTGTCCAAATGTACTCAGGGTTCCGACCACACCCACCTGCATTAAGTCATGGAGAAATTGTATGAGGTATTCACATCAGATTGGGGCTGATTGAAGGCCACTTCTTTTTGCATATGTGACTGTGCGAAACAACGGGTGAGTCAAAGTTTGCACAGCCCTACCGTCAGTCACATGTCCACTTGCGGCAGAATCGGCTGAACTGGGTGGCAATGGAGTTCAAATGTAGGTTCAGTGTTTTAAGGGCGCGTTGTGGGCGTGTAGGCAGAATTGTCAGATATTCAGAGTTGATTGTGCGCAGAGATCTGTCTGAATTTAGACTAATCTCTCGTATCTGGTATAGGGCTGATGGCAGAGTCAGATTAACAATGGGGTGGATCAGTGGCATATCCAGATATACGGGGGCCCTATATAGCTAAATTTTCACTGGCCTCTAAAATGGCTCCACAAACCCCATTCCCCCTCCCACTGCTCAGAGCGAGGCGAGTGCTCACCTTCCTGAGTCCCATGGGTGGCTTTTCATTTCTTACCAGTGTGCTGCTTGCACACTGTCCCAGCAGGCTCAGCACAGGACACTGGTAAGAAATGAAAAGCTGCCCACAGGGGTCAGGAAGGTGAGCACCCGACTGCTGGCAGCATGCAGTAGCTGGGTGCCGGGGAAGGGCCAGGACCTGGAGGTGCCCCAGATCCCGAAGCAGCTGCACCCCCTGAACCTGTTATAGCTTACTCCCTTTTGGGCGTATAGAGCTACATCTTCAGGCCTCCACATAAAAAAGGACCATCACCATAGCCACTGATATAGTAGTGACTGGTGTTACAGATAAAGATAACCCATCTGATTATGGCTTACTACTGTATGTGAGTGATTCTGTGTCTATGAATGCAACAATTATCAGTGACACGTCCGTGACGCTCCGATAAGATGTAACATCTCCGTGAACCACCTGATTAGCCACCCGCCTGTTACCTGTCAGTCACTGCATAGATACGCTCCATACATTTCCAATAGACTTCTGCTGCCGTGCATCCAAATCGTGTCGCAATCGTGATGTAAACTCAAAACATCCCTCCACTGCCGCTGAAATCGCCAAAGCAAATTTGTTTTGTTTTATTATTGTTGGAAAAGGTCAAAAATATACCTGGTGAAAACGATAACATTCTAATACGTGGAAAACATAAATCGTTTCTTCAAATCAGCCAAGTGTTTTGCTGGGAACTGACTATTATTGGGGACTCTGGCTCCTCCCCATTGGCATCACACCCTAATCTCACCAACCAGTATCTCTGACCTTAGGATGTGCTGAGACAGGACTGCCAACACTTAGACCACAGCGTGATGTTAGTAGGAAGGAGGCAGAGATTACAGTTAGCAGGAGATAGCGTCATATACTGTACACTGTATTTCTTGTGTGCGCTCATCTTCTGTCTGATCGCTCATCTTCTGTCTCACCTTATCTTCCCCAAGTCTGATAATGATTCTAGGGATTTGGAGAGGATAATTACCTGACATTGGGGTCATTCGGGTGCCAATCATACTGTGCTATGCAACCGTAGCTTAATTTCCACTTCTAAAACTGATTAACACATTCAAATGCTTGTGACGGGATCTAAAGGTGGTTAAGTGGATATGACGTTGGTTCTTGTATAGACAGAGATTTGCAGTCAACTAAATTCATTCAGAAATTAAACACTTGGGTCAAATCTCTCTCTAACATCTTTACTTTGTCTGTGACATTACTGCTGATAATACAGGGAAAGTACTGTCTGACTTTTTTACAGATGACACCAAGAGGTTGACATGGAAATTGTCAACCCATAAATTATCAACACATGTTTTTTTTCTAACCCAAATCCTCACCAAAAAACCTGCCCTTGGTGCAAAACCTTAACCGTCCCTCCTAGTGCCAAACCCTAACCATCCTGGTAAGTACCTAACCCTAACCGTACCTCCTACTACCTAAACATAATCGTACCTCCTAGTGTCTAACCCTAAGCATCCCTCCTAGTACCTGACTCGAACCATTGGGGTAAGTACCTAACCCTAACCATACCTCCTAGTACCTAACCCTAACCATCAGGGTAAGTACCTAACCCTAACAGTCCCTCCTAGTGCCTAACCCTAAGCATCCCTCCTAGTACCTAACTCTAACCATTGGGGTAAGTACCTAACCCTAACCATACCTCCTAGTACCTAACCCTAACCATCGGGGTAAGTACCTAACCATAACCGTCCCTCCCGGACATAACCCTAACCTTTGGGGTAGGTACCTAACCCTAACCGTACCTCCTAGTGTCTAACCCTAACCCCCCAGTAAGTACCTAACCCTAAACCTTAATCCACAGGTAAGTGCCTAACCCTAACTGTCCCTCCTAGTGCCTAACCCTACGGTAAGTGCCTATCCCTAACCCTAAACATAACCCTAAGAATAATAAAATGTGTTGACTGTTTCTGTGTTCACCATATCGAAGTCGACCTTTTGTATCTTGACTTTTTATGCTGTCAACCTTTTGTCATGTCAAGCTTCATCCATGTAGACCATCTCATGTCGACAAAATCATTGTCAACCTTTTAATTGTTGACCTTTTGTATGGAACCCCATTATAGTGCTTGTACTTTATGAAAAAGATACCTGTACTCACCTAAGCTCACTTCTGATTTTATGAAGGCCATATTGGCCATCTGGCACATGTCAAAAGGGGCCAGGCCAGCCATCTGAAGACTTAATCCAGCAGTTCCGCCTGGAAACTCTGAGGTGGTAAGGATTGGCCTACATTAGATGAAAGCTGTTATAAGCCCTGAGGCAGGGAGGAGTGGCTCGCCTTAGGTGCATACCACACGGAATTCCATGACTGAACACTAAGGCCCAAAATCCCATGACAAACCTAATTGGTAGGTTGACACTAGGCTCGAGCCACTCTGTGCTTACTTTTGTGTGGGTCCTTGATAGGTGGGCATTAAGCCTGAGCCACTGTGGGCATTGGGCCCTTACTATTGTGCAGGCCCTCATTATTGTATAGACCCATTCATAGGCAGGCTAGGCCTGAGCCTCTGTGGGCATTGGGCTCTAGTTATCATGCAGGCCCTATTGGAGGAAAGCTGCTGGTAGGGTAACTGCTGCTTTTATGGTTGTATGTTGTGCCCTGTATCATTTAGAGAATATATTATCAGTCTGTTAACAATAGGATAGTGCACTACATCCAGCCTGTGGTTAGTGTTGCTGGTTCACCAAATGTTGTAGGGCCCTAATATTTATGTTGTAGGCAGGCAGTTGCGGGTGGCACACACAGAGGAAAAGGGCAGTGTAGTACAGTCATGTGGGAGGGATTAGTGAATACAATATAAGGGATTTACAGTCCTCTTACTCCCCTAATTCTGTGCATTACAGCTTTTGTCTCCCCTTGGTGATGTAATCGCCCACAGCCCTAACAATGTCACTTCCCTATTCCCTCATCCCTGGCTCCACAACAGTTTTAGTACTACTGGGGAGAAGGTAAGAAGGTAAGAAGTTTTTATTAGTGCAAAGTGTTGCGAACAACTAGTGGTACCCATTATTCTTAGTAGGGGTGAGCGGGTTTGGATTTCTGAAATCCGAACCCCCCCGAGCCCCCCCACTCCGAGGCCGATCCGAGTCAGGCTTAACTTTTCCCGCCTGACTCGGATCTGAAATCGAGGCAAAACATCATCATCCCGCCTTCTGGGTCTCGCGGGTTTTGGATTCTATATAAGGTACCCGCGTCGTCGCCATTTTATCACTCGGCTGTAGACAGTGAAGAGGGAGGGTGGGAGTTAGAGCTGGCTGGGCTGTGTAGTGTAGTGTAGTGCAGTGTAGTGTTGTGCTGTGCTGCGCTGTGCTGTGCTGCTGTTGTCCATAGGGGCTGTGTCCACTCCTTTAAAGTCCATAGGGGCTGGCTGGACTGTGTTGTGCAGTCAGTTCTCCATAGGGGCTGTGTCCACTCCAAAGTCCTGTGCAGTGTCCCAGTCCTAAAGGGGTGCTGTAGTGTTGTCCAGGGAGTGCTCTGTCCATCAGGGGTGCCCCCCCCAAGTGCAAAAAAAAAATATTTTTTTTTCTGTGTTTGTGAATTGTGTGCGCAGTAGCCGCACGTGCATCAACAAAATAGCACCAACCGTGCACCTGTGTCATAAGTAAAGGGCCGGCTGGCTTGTCCGTTAAAGGGTGCTGTAACCCGCAAAGTGCACTCCAAACAAAATAAAAAAATATTTTCTGTGTTTGTGAATTGAGTGCACTGTGGCCGCACGTGCATCAACAAAGTAGCGCCAAGCGTGCGCCTGTGTCATAAGTAAAGGGCCCACTGGCTCGTCCGTTAAAGGGTGCTGTAACCCCCAAAGTGCACTCCAAACAAAATAAAAAAATATTTTCTGTGTTTGTGAATTGTGTGCACTGTGGCCGCACGTGCATCAACAAAGTAGCGCCAAGCGTGCGCCTGTGTCATAAGTAAAGGGCCCACTGGCTCGTCTGTTAAAGGGTGGTGTAACCCCCAAAGTGCACTCCAAACAAAATAAAAAATTATTTTTTGTGTTTGTGAATTGTGTGCGCAGTAGCCGCACATGCATCAACAAAGTAGCGCCAAGCGTGCATCTGTCTGTCATAAGTAAAGGGCCGGCTGGCTCGTCTGTTAAAGGGTGGTGTAACCCTCAAAGTGCGCTCCACAAAAAATAAAAAATTCTTCTTTTTTTTTCTGTCTTTGTGAATTGTGTGGGCTGTAGCCGCACCTGCATCCTCAAAGCAGCAGCGACAAGCGCGCGTCTGTCTGTTAAAGGATTACATCGGTGACAGCATCCAAGTAGGCATGTCAGACAGTCCGTACCTGTTCTGGCAGGAAAAAGAGGCAATTTGGAGGCGCCTGTACAAACTGGCTCTATTTTACCTGAGTTGCCCCCCCTCCAGTGTGTACTCCGAAAGAGTGTTTAGTGCAACCGGGAACCTTGTCAGCAAAAGGCGTAGGAGGTTGCTTCCACAAAATGTGGAGAAGATGATGTTCATAAAAATGAATTATCAACTCTTCGAGGGAGACCAGCCTCCAGAACGTATAGAGGGACCTGTGGTGGTGGATTCCAGCGGGGACAAATTAATACTCTGTGAGGATAAGGATGTACACAACACTGAAGAGGGTGAGGAATCGGTGAATGAGGAGGATGAGGATGACATCTTGCCTCTGTAGAGCCAGTTTATGCAGGGACAGATTAATTGCCAGCTTGTTTTATGGGAGCCTAAACGAACCAATAATTTCAGCCACAGTCGTGTGGCAGACCCTGGCGCTGAAATGATTGCTTTGTTAAAGTGTGCATGTCCTGTTTATACAACATAAGGGTGGGTGGTAGGGCCCAAGGACAATTCCATCTTGCACCTCTTTTTTTTCTTTGCATTATGTACTGTTTGGGGCCTAGTTTTCAAACTGCCATCCTGTCTGCCACTGCAGTTTCACTCCTAGATGGGCCACGTGTTTGTGCCGCCCATTCGTGTTGCTTAGCGTAGTCATCCAGCTACCTCGGTGCAACCTTTTGGACATAAAAACACTATTGTGAGGTGTGAGGTGTTCAGAATAGACTGAAAATTAGTGGAAGTTAAGGTTATTAAGGTTAATAATTGCATAGGAGCAGAAAAACCAACACATTCTGTGATTTTAGCTGTTTTTATGCTTTTTAAAAAAAAAATACAGATCCAAAACACAAAACCCAGAACCCAAAACACGGAAGGGTGGTTTTGGCAAAACCAATCCAGATCCAAAACACGAAGAAAGATCCAGATCCAAAACCAAAACACAAAACACGAAAAGTGGCCGGTGCACACCCCTAATTTTTAGATATGGGCCCGTATTCAATTTGAAGCAAAAAGTTGGAGGCCGGACTTTTCGCCGTCTTCGCAGCTTTTCTGTGCGAAAAAGTATCGCGCGCGCCCCATGTATCCCTGTATTCAATTTCAAATCGTCGAAAATGGGATGCAGTGAAACTCAAACAGGCTTACAGTCCTGTCGTTTTTGGGGAAATCAGCCTGACACCACCTAAAAGATGCTCTGACATGAGGGTTCACTATGGGTACCCCCGATTAGCCCTGCTGAAGGTATTTGGGGTTTTTGAATGGTCTCAATAGGCGCTATTTAGCGTCTGTCAGCAAGTTGTGTAGAATAGCATTTAGCAACTTTTTTGGGGGAAAATAAGTATTCCCATCAAATTGGGGGTACATGAAAATGGGTGCAAGCATATTTTCAAGTTGCTCAAGTAAAGCATTAAATAGCACCCAAAACGTACCTTCAGCAAACACCTGCAATCCAAAATACACCTCCCCCATACTACCAGATACCCCCAAAAGCTATTTCGCTACTTTTTGATTTTGTACCCCCACTTTGATTTTTTTTCGCCCATTTTTTCAAAGTGCTTTTTTGGGGTGTGTTTAGTGGTTTCTTTTGCGTTTTTTGACACAATTAGCGTCAAGGGTGGTGTACAAAGGGTTTAGGGGGGTTGCCACAAGTTTGCACCCCTAAGCCCCGATTCTGCAATTTTTTCCATCGGGCATCCATTGCCGATACTTTTCCGTTGGTTACAACACACAAACTTTTCGCACAGGCAAAAAGTCTGGGAAATTGAATACGGGCATAAATGAAATCGGCGAAAATAACGTCATCGGCGAAAAAATTTTGTCGAAACTGACTTTTCGCTCCAAATTGAATGTGGCCCTTAATGTATATGAGGACGACAAGCCCCATTAGTCACCTGCAGTCTTAGGATAGACATAAGGTTAATCTGAAAGAAGAAATGAAGGCGTACATTTACTATTTCCTATTGATCTGTGCAGTGCTTTCTACAAACTCGCCTGACATAGGTCAATGATGATGACCGCCGATGTCACCCGGTGCGGGGGGCTACGTTGTTTTGCGCGTCAAATCCGCACGGTGCAAAACGGGGCGAGGCCTCCCGGCAGAACCCCCTGTAGTCCCATTATCACTGGGAGGCAAGGGGAGGGGGGTGCCGGAGGTGCGTGCAGTGCTGGCCGGTTCCCTCACAGTGTCAGGAGCCGAGTGCTCCACTTAATTATACGGTGCAGCACCCGGCTCCTGTCACTGAGGGGGGAGCCTGCACCTTGGTGTCACCCCTCCCGCCCCGGCCCGCACACCCCGCATCTCCCTTGTGACGCCACTGTTAGTATGTACTGTAGTATTGCAGCATGAACTACAGCTCACACACTCCCCATACACTCCCCTGTATGACATGGCACCTGAGATCAAACTGGTTGGAAGAAACTTGGGGGTATATTTACTAAAGTGCAGGTTTTTATAAGTGGAGATGTTGTCCATAGCAACCAACCAGATTCTACTTTACATGTAACTAGCGCCTTCTAGTTCTAGAAGATAATACCTACAATCTGATTGGCTGCTATGGGCAACGTCTCCACTTCTAAAAACTCTCACTTTAGTAAATATACCGAACTTGACGAGAAGGTCCGAGTGGGGAGTCGGTTCTACTGCGAACCCCAAAGTGATCCAAGCCGAGACTCGGTTCAGCACAGAACCCTAAAGTTTGGGTGTGTTCAGTTTTCAGCAGAGCCGAACCCGCTCATCTCTAGTTATCAATTTTTAGAAATCCATGTCCAAAAACAAAAGCAAAACACTTAAAATTAGGGGTGTGCACCGGCCACTTTTCGTGTTTTGTGTTTTGGTTTTGGATCTGGATCTTTCTTCGTGTTTTGGATCTGGATTGGTTTTGCCAAAACCACCCTTCCGTGTTTTGGGTTCTGGGTTTTGTGTTTTGGATCTGTATTTTTTTGAAAAAAAGCATAAAAACAGCTAAAATCACAGAATTTGTAGGTTTTTCTGCTCCTATGCTATTATTAACCTCAATAACCTTAATTTCCACTCATTTCCAGTCTATTCTGAACACCTCACACCTCACAATAGTGTTTTTATGTCCAAAAGGTTGCACCGAGGTAGCTGGATGACTATGCTAAGCGACACGAGTGGGCGGCACAAACACGTGACCCATCTAGGAGTGACACTGCAGTGGCAGGCAGGATGGCAGTTAGAAAAACTAGGCCCCAAACTGTACATAATGCAAAGAAAAAAAGAGGTGCAAGATGGAATTGTCCTTGGGCCCTCCCACCCACCCTTATGTTGTATAAACAGGACATGCACACTTTAACAAATCAATCATTTCAGCGCCAGGGTCTGCCACACAACTGTGGCTGAAATGATTGGTTCGTTTGGGCCCCCACAAAACAAGCTGGCAATTAATGTGTCCCTGCACAAACTGGCTCTACGGAGGCAAGATGTCATCCTCATCCTCCTCATCCACCGATTCCTCACCCTCTTCAGTGTGTACATCCTCATCCTCACAAAGTATTAACTCGTCCCCACTTGAATCCACCACCACAGGTCCCTCTGTACCTTCTGGAGGCTGGTCTCCCTGGAAGAGCTGATAATTCATTTTGATGAACATCATCTTCTCCACATTCTGTGGAAGCAACCTCCTACGCCTTTCGCTGACAAGGTTCCCGGCTGCACTAAACACTCTTTCGGAGTACACACTGGAGGGGGGGCAACTCAGGTAAAATAGAGGCAGTTTGTACAGGGGCCTCCAAATTGCCTCTTTTTCCTGCCAGTACAGGTATGGACTGTCTGACATGCCTACTTGGATGCTGTCACCGATGTAATCCTCCACCATTCTGTCAATGGTGACAGTATCATATGCAGTGACAGTAGACATGTCAGAAATTGTTGCCAGGTCCTTCAGTCCGGACCAGATGTCCAAACTTGGTCCTGCCTGCCCTGCATCACCGCCAGCGGGTTGCTTAGGATACCTAAGTTTTTTCCTGGCAGCCCCAGTTGCGGGAGAAAATGAAGAAGGAGCCGTTGACGTGTCACGTTCCGCTTCAGCTGACAGTGTGTTCACCAGCAGGTCTTTGCACCTCTGCAGGCTTGTGTCGGCCGGAAAGAGAGACACCACATAGGCTTTAAACCTAGGATCGAGCACGGTGGCCAAAATGTAGTGGTCTGATTTCAACAGATTGACCACCCTGGAATCCTGGCAAAGCGAATGAAGGGCTTCATCCACAAGTCCCACATGCCGAGCGGAATCGCTCCGTCTTAGCTCCTCCTTCACTTTCTCCAGCTGCTTCTGCAAAAGCCTGATGAGGGGAATGACCTGACTCAAGCTGGCAGTGTCTGAACTGACTTCACGTGTGGCAAGTTCGAAGGGCTGAAGAACCTTGCACAACACGGAAATCATTCTCCACTGCGCTTGAGTCAGGTGCATACCCCCTCCTTTGCCTATGTCATAGGTGGATGTATAGGCTTGTATGGCCTTTTGCTGCTCCTCCATCCTCTGAAGCATATAGAGGGTTGAGTTCCACCGCGTCACAACCTCTTGCTTCAGGTGATGGCGGGGCAGGTTCAAGAGTGTTTGCTGGCGCTCCAGTCTTCGGCACGCAGTCGCTGAATGGCGAAAGTGGCCAGAAATTTTTCGGGCCACCCAAAGCGTCTCCTGCACGCCCCTGTCGCTTTTCAGAAAATTCTGCACCACCAAGTTTATTGTGTGAGCAAAACATGGGACGTGCTGGAATTTGCCCAGATGTAATGCCCGCACAATATTGGTGGCGTTGTCAGATATCACAAATCCCCAGGAGAGTCTAAGTGGGGTAAGCCACTGGGCGATGATTTCCCTCAGTTTCTCTAAGAGGTTGTCGGCGGTGTGCCTCTTACTGAAACCGGTGATACACAGCGTAGCCTGCCTTGTAACGAGCTGGCGTTTCTGAGATGCTGCTACTGGTGACGCTGCTGCTGTTGCTGCGTAAGGTGATACATCTACCCAGTGGGCTGTCACAGTCATATAGTCCTTAGTCTGCCCTGTTCCACTTGTCCACATGTCCGTGGTTAAGTGGACATTGTGTACAACGGCATTTTTCAGGACACTGAGGACACTTTTTCTGACGTTTCTGTACAGTCTCGGTATCGCCTGCCTAGTGAAGTGGAATCTAGACGGGATTTGGAACCGGGGACACACTACCTCCATCAATTGTCTAAATCCCACTGCACTAATGGCGGATACCGGACGCACGTCTAACACCAACATAGCAGTCAAGGCCTCAGTTATACGTTTTGCTTCAGGATGACTGCTGTCGTACTTCATCCTCCTCGCTAAGGACTGTTGGAGGGTCAATTGTTTAGTAAAAGTAGTGGTGTTCCTACTTCCTCTCTGGGATGATGAACGACTCCCAGCAGCAGCAGCAACAGCAGCAGCGGCAGCAGTAGGCGTAGCAATGCAGGATCCTCCGGAGGAATCCCGGATAGGAGAGTCAGTCATGCCAGTGATATGGCCTGCAGGACTACTTCCGATCCTGACTAAGGAGGAAATTGACGAGGAGGGAGTTGACGGTGTGGTTTGCAGGCGCTTGGATACAACAGGACAACGGGATTTAGGTGTCCCTGGACTGCTTACGGTCTGAGCCAAAGTTTCTGAACTTGACAGTAACTTTTTATGAACGCGCTGCAGGTGCCGTATAAGGGAGGATGTTCCTAGGTGGTTGACGTCCCTACCCCTACTTATTTCACCTTTACATATGGTACATATGGCAAGACAGTTGTTGTCCGGATTTGGATAGAAATATTGCCAGACCAAAGAGGTGGAATGTTTGGTCTTCTGCCCAGGCATGACCGTGATGGGCTTTTTCATCCCACGGACAACAACTGTCTCCCCCGGAGCCTGATTTAAACAAACCACATCACCATCAGAATCCTCCTCGCCAACTTCCTCCTCAGCGCCAGCTACACCAGTATCCTCATCCTGTTGTACTTCAACAGTGACATCTTCAATTTGCATATCAGCAAGTGGACTGTGGGTGCTCCTTTCAGCACTTGCAGGGGGCGTGCAAATGGTGGAAAGAGCCACCTCTTCCCGTCCAGTGCTGGGAAGGTCAGGCATCGCAACCACCACCACACTTGGACTCTCTTTGGGGATTTGTGATATCTTCTTAGAAAGCACAGTTCTTCGCTGTGCTTTTGCCAGCTTAACTCTTTTGATTTTTTTAGTGGGAGGAGTGCTTCCATCGTCATGTGAAGCTGAACCACTAGTCATGAACATACTAGGGATCGACCTTAGCCGTTCCTTGCCACTCCGTGTCGTAAATGGCATATTGGCAAGTTTACGTTTCTCTTCAGCTGATTTAAATGTCTTTTTCAAGGTCATTTTCCTGAACTTTGCCATTTGGGATTGTATGTGCCCTCTACTATGACATTGGGCATCGGCCTTGGCAGACGACGTTGATGGCATGTTATCGTCTATGTCATGACTAGTGGCAGCAGCTTCAGCACTAGGAGGAAGTGGTTCTTGATCTTTCTCTATTTTATTTTTATCGGAGAAAGTTTGGTCCTCCATTTATGTTATATCGATTTGATATATACGTGCGGCTAAACACAGAAAATAAATTTTTTTTTGGTTCGGACTGGAGTGTACTTTGTGGGTTACAGCACCCTTTAACGGTCAAGCCAGCCGGCCCTTTACTTATGACACAGGCGCACTCTTGGCACTACTTTGTTGATGCACGTGCGGCTACTGCGCACACAATTCACAAACACAGAAAATAATTTTTTTTTGGTTTGGACTGGAGTGTACTTTCAGGGGTTACAGCACCCTTTAACGGTCAAGCCAGCCGGCCCTTTACTTATGACACAGGCGCACGCTTGGCACTACTTTGTTGATGCACGTGCGGCTACTGCGCACACAATTCACAAACACAGAAAATAATTTTTTTTTGGTTTGGACTGGAGTGTACTTTCGGGGGTTACAGCACCCTTTAACGGTCAAGCCAGCCGGCCCTTTACTTATGACACAGGCGCACTCTTGGCACTACTTTGTTGATGCACGTGCGGCTACTGCGCACACAATTCACAAACACAGAAAATAATTTTTTTTTAGGTTTGGACTGGAGTGTACTTTCGGGGGTTACAGCACCCTTAACGGTCAAGCCAGCCGGCCCTTTACTTATGACACAGGCGCACGCTTGGCACTACTTTGTTGATGCACGTGCGGCTACTGCGCACACAATTCACAAACACAGAAAATAATTTTTTTTTGGTTTGGACTGGAGTGTACTTTCGGGGGTTACAGCACCCTTTAACGGTCAAGCCAGCCGGCCCTTTACTTATGACACAGGCGCACGCTTGGCACTACTTTGTTGATGCACGTGCGGCTACTGCGCACACAATTCACAAACACAGAAAATAATTTTTTTTTAGGTTTGGACTGGAGTGTACTTTCGGGGGTTACAGCACCCTTAACGGTCAAGCCAGCCGGCCCTTTACTTATGACACAGGCGCACGCTTGGCACTACTTTGTTGATGCACGTGCGGCTACTGCGCACACAATTCACAAACACAGAAAATCATTTTTTTTTTGGTTTGGACTGGAGTGTACTTTCGGGGGTTACAGCACCCTTAACGGTCAAGCCAGCCGGCCCTTTACTTATGACACAGGCGCACGCTTGGCACTACTTTGTTGATGCACGTGCGGCTACTGCGCACACAATTCACAAACACAGAAAATAATTTTTTTTTTGGTTTGGACTGGAGTGTACTTTCGGGGGTTACAGCACCCTTAACGGTCAAGCCAGCCGGCCCTTTACTTATGACACAGGCGAACGCTTGACACTACTTTGTTGATGCACGTGCGGCTACTGCGCACACAATTCACAAACACAGAAAATAATTTTTTTTTGGTTTGGACTGGAGTGTACTTTCAGGGGTTACAGCACCCTTTAACGGTCAAGCCAGCCGGCCCTTTACTTATGACACAGGCGCACGCTTGGCACTACTTTGTTGATGCACGTGCGGCTACTGCGCACACAATTCACAAACACAGAAAATAATTTTTTTTTGGTTTGGACTGGAGTGTACTTTCGGGGGTTACAGCACCCTTTAACGGTCAAGCCAGCCGGCCCTTTACTTATGACACAGGGGCACTCTTGGCACTACTTTGTTGATGCACGTGCGGCTACTGCGCACACAATTCACAAACACAGAAAATAATTTTTTTTTAGGTTTGGACTGGAGTGTACTTTCGGGGGTTACAGCACCCTTAACGGTCAAGCCAGCCGGCCCTTTACTTATGACACAGGCGCACGCTTGGCACTACTTTGTTGATGCACGTGCGGCTACTGCGCACACAATTCACAAACACAGAAAATAATTTTTTTTTTGGTTTGGACTGGAGTGTACTTTCGGGGGTTACAGCACCCTTAACGGTCAAGCCAGCCGGCCCTTTACTTATGACACAGGCGCACGCTTGGCACTACTTTGTTGATGCACGTGCGGCTACTGCGCACACAATTCACAAACACAGAAAATATATTATTTTTTTAGCACTTGGGGGGAGCACCCCTGATGGACAGAGCACCCCCTGGACAACACTACAGCACCCCTTTAGGACTGGGACACTGCACAGGACTTTGGAACTGACTGCACAACACAGTCCAGCCAGCCCCTATGGACTTTGAAGTAGTGGACACAGCCCCTATTAACAACAGCAGCACAGCACAACACAGCCAGCCCCTATGGACTTTGAAGTAGTGGACAACAGCAGCACTACACTACACTACACTACACAGCACTAACTCCCACCCTCCCTCTTCACTGTCCACAGCCGAGTGAGAAAATGGCGCCGACGCGGGTACCTTATATAGGATCCAAAACCCGCGAGACTCGGAAGGCGGGATGATGACGTTTTGCCTCGATGTCAGATCCGAGTCAGGCGGGAAAAGTCGAGCCTGACTCGGATCGGACTCGGATCGGGGGGGCTCGGGGGGGTTCGGATTTCAGAAATCCGAACCCGCTCACCCCTACTTAAAATTGTCTGAAAATGACTGGAAATTAATGTTATTGATGTTAATAGTATAGGAACAAACACAGGTCCAGGTTACACGATTTTTCAGCTGTTTTTATCAAAGAAATTTAAAACTAAAACCAGGCAAAAAAACTTGAGGGTAGTTTTGCCAAAACAAAAACTAAAACACGATGACGATTTAGATCCAAAATCAAAACCAAAACATGGGGGTCTGCGCTCATCTCTAATTCTCATACGCCGATCCACAGCAACCGAAGGCATGTTTTAAGAATTTGCGAGAGCCAAAGAGCGTTATATGTGCTGGTGGTGCAAGTGAGTGTTTACAGCCGGTGGCGGAGTTACACTTTCCATGAGCATTGAAAGCGAGCGTCTCAGAGCTAGCATGGTCCGTTGCACTCTAGTGCACAAGGGTAGCACTGAAACTAGCAATTGCATATTATTGCAGATGCAAAGCCGAAAACGATCGCAGACCCGCATGCATTAGTTTCCGCATGTGGATCACCCCCTAATTTAGGTGATTTGAAGTTAAAAAGACAGAACCTGCTAAAGTACATGTCGTGGCTGTGCTGAACATCTGCCACAAGCATGACCCTAAGAAAACTTGGCTTCTATTTCTAGAGCTGTGCGGAGTTAGTTAAGCTTGTTTTCTTTTTTTTAATTGTCTTCCATAAATCAATGAAGATTTCCCAAGGTCTCACAAAGGAAAGATTACAAAGCCGGAATCGTCATTCATTTTTTACACTTCTGGAATCGGAATTCTGATCAGAGGATGGGAAAGAGCCAGCTAACGCGGGTGACCTCCGAGCAGTCACAGAGAGCAGTCACAACCCTGAACTTTGCCTTAACTCCTGCAGAACCTCATGCATAGCTTCATGGATCTGCTGAAAGCCCCTGCAGTCAGTCTACTCTAGTGGGAGGCGCAGATCAAGCCTGGCCTCACAGTGTAGCCTCTCAGGTCCTTAGGCAACAACTTTCATTTTCCCGAGAAATGCCATGAATGAAAATAACATATATATTTCCTTGTATCGCAAACCTTTAGAGCATGGTTTTTATTCAGCCGAAGCCAAGTTGACCTCTTAGATTTTAGTAACTTGAATGCCTTTATTTGTCAAATATTATCCCTTTTAGCTACAGAAGTTTCCTCATGCATTGTATCTCTCAAGTCGCACCAAGAAGCCCCTCTCGGTGCGCCAGCGTCCGTTCAACTCAGCTGCGTTGAGCATCTTGTTCACTAAAAATGTGCATCTTATTCACACTGCTAAAACAACCAGAAGCAGCAAAACTAAATTGCTAGCGTACACTGGGCCTGATTCAGACCTGGTCGCAAGCACTGAGCGCTCGCAACCGGGTCAATGGTGGCCCACAGCGCATGCGCACGACGGAGCCGGCTCCGTCGTGCGCATGCGCGAAGACCCGGCTAGCGACGGGCACTCCGTCGCTCCGGGTCTCACACCAAAGTGGGCCAGCTGTCGATGTTGAGTGACAGCGCGCCTCCTTTGGTGGGCGGGCCGGGGAGGTGGCTGCCCAAACGGAGGCGTTCCCATGAGAACGCCTGCCATTTGGGGGCGGCCCCACTGACATCACAAGTGATGTCAGTGGAGAGCTTCTGGCTCTGTTAGAGCCGAAAGCTCTCTGGGGCTTGCGATGAAGGAGACCCTACCACAAGGGTCTCGTCGCAAGGCCGATGGTCGCGATGGTCTTGAGTTGACCATCGCGACCATCATCATGGCTGCTCGCTGTAGCTGTGGGTGGTCACCCACAGCTAAGAGGCCGCTCCAAAAAAGAAAAAAGCCCGGCCCTGATTCAGAGCGAGCGCTCTGTCAGAGCGAGCGGCTCTGAATCAGGCCCACTGACCACTGAGGCGTGCAGTAAGTGTGCATCTGTGTGTGACTGAGTCTCAATTCTCAAATTTGTGTAATAAGAGGTCTGATGCGAGCGGCCCGTGGCTACACCTCCCGTTATGTGCGTGCTTCACCTGTGACTTAGGGGCCTACCGGGTCTATGTACTAAGCCTTGGAGGGAGATAAAGTACCAACTCAACAGCTCCTGTCATTTTAAATCCTGTGGGCTGTATTGAATTAGTTTCGCACCCGCAATAAAGTTTTGCCTGCTGCACTTTTTTGCCTACATCGCGACTTTTGGCCACGAAAACTTATCGTGCGCGTCCCCGCTATTCGCCGTATTCAATTCTAAAAGACATGAAAACAGCGACACGCGAAGTCAGTACTGGCGGAAAGTGGTGTCAGAATCGGGGGAATCAGCCTGAACCCCCCAAATAGATGCAGAAACTTTGGGGATCTATGTAGATGTGCCCGATTAGCCCTAATAAAGCTATTTGGGGTACTTAAGTTGGTACAATTGCCTCTAATTAGCGTCTTTGCACAAGTGGTGAAGAATGGCATAATGCAGCATTTTTTGGAGAACTTAAGTAGTCCTGGCACATTTGGGGTACCTGAAAATGAGTGCAAGCATATTTCCCTAAAGTGAAGTTTTAATAAAAGTGAAATTCCTCAGTCATAAAACTAAAGCACCCGCAATCCCAAAAACGCTTGACCCCGTCTTAGAGCACCCCCAGGACCTTATTTTGATAGTTTGGAAAGTTGTCCCCCCACTTTTTGCTTTTTCACCCCCCCCAAAAAAGTACTTTGTTGAGTGGTTTCCCCACCTTTGAATCTTTTTCTCCTATTACATTGCATTGACTTTCTGTGTAGGCGAAAAGCGAGTGGAATTGAATACGGAAATAAGTTTCCGACAGGCGAAAAGTCGTGATCTGCGATTCTTTTTCGCGGATCTTGGGTTTTCACGTCTAATTGAATACGGCCCTGTGTTTGAATTGAAAAGTGACAGTTAGGAGCTGATGGGTTGGTACTGTGTCGCTCTCCACTTTATCTTTCTCCAAAGCTTAGTACATAGACCCCTTAGTGCTTGTGTTATGTCAACTCCTGTGCAAGCAAAGTCGCAGCCTAGCATCTCTCGTACACTCTGAGCAGCTGTGTCTGTGGCAGCGATGCATCTAGGACTCAAAATGTGAAAAAAAAATCACTATACTACCCATATTGGAGCATCTCATTTACATCAAGCATCTCGCTCCCTATGAAGCAAAGACGCTAGGTATAAAGGTACATATCTGTAGATACAGCACACTGGGTCTACTTCATACGTGGACGGAATAGCTATACTCAGGCTCGCCTACCCTCCCGATTTGGCCGGGAGCCTCACGATTTTTGGGTGCCTGCGACCCTCCCAACCTCCCCCCAGAAAAAAATAGAAACCCCCGTAGTGTGGGGGGGGGGGGGGGTGGTGACGTAATTCGCACTGAATTGCATCATCGTGGCCCCGCCACCTGCTTCACAATGCCGAAAATAAGGACATTGTGAAGAGGGAGCGGGACCACGATGATGCGATCGTGCGGGCCCGTCCTGGCTCTGCCCACAATGTGACGTCAATGGCCGGCCCCGCCCCCAAGCTATTAAACGACAATCAGCTCCGTCCTGGAAGGCTGGAGCTGATTGTCGGCAAGTATGCCTATACTGTGACTTTATGCTAATTCTACAGCTGATGGACTTCCTACCTACACGGCCACTGGCTGTGGCCCTAAACCACTGGGGTGCATTGAAAGTCGCACCATGGAGCAGACATTGGCTGCACCATCAGACATTAGAGTAACCTTACGGGCTGCTGGTGCCCGTAGAACTATGGGATCTATTTACTAAGCCTTGGATAGAGATAAAGTGGACGTAGATAAAGTACCAGCCAACCAGCTCCTATCATTTTTCAAACACAGCATGTCACATGGTAGTTAGGGGCTGATTGGCTGATACTTTATCTCCGTTCACTTTATCTCCCACCAAGTCTTAGTAAATAGACCCCTATGTCTTTCAACGCAGTACCTGACAGCGGCACGCCCCCAACGCGCCCACCTACGGAAGCCATCCCCCCTTCCCCGGCCACCGCCCATGAATGTCTTTAAAAATTGCATGGATCTCCCTGGAAATTCTGATATGCGTCTGCTGAAGGTAATCTTTAGAACCTTATGCGCAGTGCATCTCGTATTTAAGACATCGGGCGATGTTCCAGGAATGCCGCTTCCATCACGACTACAGGCACCTTAGACACATGTGCAGACAAAACAACATGGGCACTGGTCAGAAATTCAACTCATGGCCTGTGTGCCGTGAGTCAGTAATGCTAACCACTACACCACCATGCTGCCCGTATTGTGATCTGAATGTGTCACTCAAAAAGATTATCTAGCAAGAAAAAGTGTGTCAGTAGTCCTTGAATGTAATCTCATTGGTCCAGCTCAGCTCAGGGTAGAGGAAAGTATGAGAATTGGACTTCTCCAGCCCCAGCATGGTTTGACTCAATGTTACGCCAGTGAATTACTTCCCCAGGAGGAACTGACCATAAATAAACTCCCCGATGTATGGAAAATAAAATATTTATGGAAACACTGCAAGTTCGGGAAGATATTTTCATTTACGACTCTGACAAAACCGTGATTGTGTGAAAGGTTTTTAATCATGTTTTTGGATCATAGTAAAAGAAAACCTGACCTGTTGAATTTCCGAGCTATTAGCTATTAGAGTAATGTCTTTTTTTTATTTTAATCGGGTTTAGAGCGAATTTGATTATTTTTTAAAGTGAATTCCCATTTACAGCTCGTAGCAGAATGTGTTAGGGGCGACCTGAAAGATGACGGGGTCAGAGTCTGGATGTTATACTGTATATCGAGAATCAGGCAAGCTTTGGGCAGTCGCTAATGGTTACTGCACTTCAGAGATCTCACTGTGATGCTGCCAATAAACTTACTTAGGGCATAATATGACAGTTATCTTAGTATATGTTATCTTAATGGTTCAATAGAGTTATTACAGTATATGTGTCATCACCAGGGGCGGATAGCATTGCAATTTTACATTATCCATGGGAGAGAGAGATTCTACAGTATATACAGTATGAAGTAGAGATGTGCGCTGACCCGGTTTTGGATCTGGATTAATTTTCGTGTTTTGGTTTTGGATCTGGGAATTTTTAAAAAAAAACTTGATAAACGTTTGTAAAAACAGCTAAAATCAAGTAATTTTGGCAATCCAAAACCCAAAATTGGAATTGGTATGAAATACCGGCGGCTGAAGCCCGTACGCTAAATATCCTGAAAGGGGTGGTAAGTACCCTATCCATTCCCTACCCCTCTCCCCCCCCTAACCCTAACCATAACCCTCCCTGGAATCGGTATGATATCCCGGCTGCCGCATGGCTGGGAGTTCGATCCCGGCAGCAGCAGCCCGACAAAACAGCAGAGCCCGGCAGCGGAAGCCCGACAGTGCTGGAAATCCCGATCGTGGTAAAATAAGTATCTACTAATCTAACCTCCCCCCGTGCCTAATCCTAATCCCCCCTCTAAGTGCCTAATCCTAATCCCCCCTCTAAGTGCCTAACCCTAACCCTCCCATTCCCCGCTGCCTAAACCTAAGTCCCCCTGGGGGGGTGCCTAACCCTAAGTCCCCCCCGGGGGTGCCTAACCCTAACCCTCCCTCCCCGCAGCTGTCCGCTCGCGGCGCCCGGCATCCGCTTGATTGGGATGCTGGGCGCCGGTCTCCCGGCATCGGCAAAATGAGCGGCGTTTAGATATAGATGCCGGTCATTTATCCCACAGCGGGATAAAGCAGTCGGGAAGCCAGCTGCCTGGATTCCGGCAGCCGGCTTCCCGATTGTATACCCCATCCCTTAGTGCTGTCTAACTCTAACCTCCCCCTGGGGGTGTCTAAGCCTAACCCCCCCTTACCGCACCCTAAACCTAACCCTCCCGGGGGTGGTACCTGACCCTAACCTCCCCCCAGGAGTGCCTAACCCTGCCCCCTAGGGATACCTAACCCTTACCTTACCTCCCCCTCAAAACCTAACCCTAACCCTTCTACGCTCCCTAAACCTAACCACCCCCTGCGGTTAATGCTAAGGGCGCCCGGGATTGACCTCGTTCAGGCTGGTGTCCTTTGGCATTCCGGCGTCTGTATTTCTACGCCTATTTTAAGTCCCTTGTTGGGATTTCCTTGTCGGTATTGAGACCGACGGTATCGCGGCCGCCGGTTTATAACTACATATCTGTGTGATGGGCTGGGGAGGAGAGGGGGTGACAGGCACGGGCTGGGGCGGAGGGGGGGGTGACAGAC
Organism: Taudactylus pleione; assembly: GCA_031769625.1. NCBI lineage: Eukaryota > Metazoa > Chordata > Amphibia > Anura > Myobatrachidae > Taudactylus > Taudactylus pleione. The sequence goes on along the minus strand of JAUIMM010000008.1, from coordinate 6,680,666 downwards.
ACGGGCTGGGGAGGAGGGGGGTGACAGACACGGGTTGGGGAGGAGGGCGGGGTGACAGACACGGGCTGGGGAGGAGGGGGGTGACAGACACGGGCTGGGGAGGAGGGGGGGTGACAGACACAGGGGCTGAGGAAGAGGGGGGGAAACACAGGGGCCAGGGAAGAGGGGAGGTGTGGCAGACGGTATGCAGTCGGGAAGCCGGCGGATGTAATCCCAACGGCCGGCTTCCCGACTGCTTTATCTCGGCGAGGGTGAAACGACAGGCGTCTAAATCTAGATGCCTGTCATTTTACCAACGTCGGGAGACTGGCGCCCGGCATTCCGATCGAAGTGATGCTGGGCGCCATGCGCGGACAGCCCCGGGGGGGGGAAGGTTAGGTTTAGACACTTAGAGGGGGGATTAGGGTTAGGCACTGCTGGGAAGGTTAGGGTTACGCACCCCTAAGGAGGAATAGGGTTGGGGGGGGAGGTTAGGTTAGTAAATACTTACCTGGGGACGATCAGGATTTTCACCCATGTCGGGCAGCCGCTGTCGGGATTTGAACCGTCCGGCGGCAATTCATACCGATTCCGTGGCAGACATGTGTGAATGCTTGGATAAAGGCTAGGAGAGGGGATATGGGCCCCAAAAACATGAGTGTACTGGGCCCCAAAATTTCTGTTGCCGGCCCTTATTAAGAGCACAGGTATCATGGCAGTACAAGTACTGCTGTCATACGGGACAAATTAGTTCCACAGTGCAAAGGAAGGGACTTACTGACAGAGGGTTTATTGCATGTGATACAATTGTTATTATCCCTATAAGCAGCCTAATGTCTGTCTAGCAACTGTACACTACAGGGCTGCTGATTTACAGGCGCGATGGCGGGGACAGACGGCTTTCCTGGAAACGGGGGTGTGTCTACGTCCACGGATGCAGTTTCCGGGCCCCACAAGCCGGCCTGCCTCCTTTTTTTTTTTATGCAGACTTTTAACTGACTTTTTCATATATAAAAGATTTGTTTTTGTTTAGTTATCTTTTGAATTTTATTGTTATGTTTGAACAGTGGAATTGAAAGCTAAAACACACATGCTAGCTCCACAATACTATGGGGGGAGATTTAGCAAACCTTGGAGAGAGATAAATCACCAGACAGCTTCTAATTGTCACTTTACAGGTTGTGCTTGAAAAATGACAGTTAGGAGCTGATTAGTTGCCACTCTATTTCCATCCACTTTATCGCCAAGGGTTGATACATCTCCCCCTAAATGCATTAGAGGGGTATATTTCACAATAGCTGGCCCGGGTCCCTTCGAGCCCCTCAGACAAGCAAAGGCCCGGGTAATTTATACCTGCGCCCCTCCTCTCAGCACCACCGGATCTAGGTAAGTAATACCGTATTTATACCGAAATTCTGGGTCTGACCCAGAGGTTGGAACAGAGGGCCTGATTCAGACCCGGACGCTACTTGCGTCCGCTCGCTGTCTAAAAGGGACCAGCTATTTAAATCACGTGCTCACACTGCGTCGTGTAAAGCCGCCCACTAAGTAATAGCGAGCGGCCGCACTATGTGCTCGCACCTATATAAGGACGCCCCTTTGCCATTCACAACACACGTCATCTCCGGCAGCTGTAGGATTAATCGGGAACATCGGAGCTGCTCGCAGCGCTTGTGGTAGCCTTTTCCCACCACAACATTGCGAGCAGTTCAGGCTAAAGTACAACCCAGTCACGTGTGTAATGACGCTACTTTGCTAATTATGCATACCCATTAAACGCCGTTCTGACGGTCGGGCACGCCTGCGTCGCACATCCACACTCCTGTTTTCAAGCACCTTCCCCTGTTACCACCCACAAACGGCACTATCTGTCACTCAAAATAGCGGCCCGACTGCGGGCTACGGGCGAGCACTTTCCCATCGCAAGGACTGGTTCACGCGCACGCATTGTGACTCATACGCATGCGCAGATTGCAAAAAATCGCTCAATGCGAGCGCAGCATAGTGTCCGTGTCTGAATCAGGCCCAGGGTTCCAAATAGGATCAGAAACGGGATTTTCCAGGCGCCGAACCAGGTATTCCCGAGTCGGCGCCATTCACACCGGAGCGGGTCTGCAGAGACCCTGGTTTTTCCGGCGTTGAAGTGGACGCTTGGAGATGTCGTCATGTCCAAGTGCCACTGTAGCCGTCAATCGGCAGGCAAGTGGCAGGATCCAGGTCACCCTGACCCGGATCGCGCCGTTTACACTGCAGGGTATCACGGGTCATTCCCGTGTTAAACCCTGCAAGTTACCTGGGTTGGATTCACTCCACCCGGGAATCTAACCATGTCCCCTTTTACACCAAGCAGCTACCCGGGTTAACCCTGCAATAACCCGGGTTTTAGCTCTGGTGTAAAAGGGGTATAATTGAGTAAATGATAAAAGAGAAAGTCATGGAATGAAACATACTGTAGTTTTGCAGCTTATTTTGATAAACCAACTGAAATCTTAGCTTGCTCTGAACTTTTTATTTTGCCTTCTTTCCGTTGACCATTCTGAAGAGAGCTGCAATTGATTGTCGCCTCTAGGAAAGATATAAATGTTTCCGTCTGTCTACTAATGTCATGAAATCTCTTTTAATCAGACTTTAATTATCATTTCAACAGTATTAGCAGCCCCTCTTTCAAGGAGGCACCCAAGCTTAACTTCAATTACTCTTGGATGTGAAATCAATGTTAAATAAAGTGTCCTGGAGATGATGCTAATGAGTTTAGAAAGGTTTGAATACGTTCCTGCAGGTGGCGAAGCTTGTCCAGTGTACAGTAGCGCAGCCATACGACCTTTGCTGTATTCTGCGGCATGATGGACGGGTGCGGCTTCCAGAAGTACATCCAGTGAGATTTCATAAAGCCTCAATATTTTAAAGGCAAAGACCCACCTTCAGAGGACACTCGTTATTGAACTCTTCTACATGTTCTCCTGCAACAATTAAATAGATTGCTTCATCCTTCAACAAAGCTTATATATGATCCAGATAGTGTGGCTGACACAGAGATGGAAGCTATTGTGTCAGATGCTGCATCCTTGTATGCAGCGGCTATGTGACAATATGTAAATGCCTGACAGACACACTCATACCCCTTTTACACCTAAATTCCGGGTCTGACCCGGAGTTGGGACAGGGGGCCTGATTCAGAGGCGCTCACAAGTGGCCGTTCATTCGTAGTCAGCCGATGTTGTCCAACCACGCATGCGTCAGTGTAACAGTGCGCATGTGCGTACGTCTGATTGCGGTGATTTTTCAGTTGATCGTATACACAGTGAACAGGAAGTGACATGTGAAATGTGATTGACAGAACTGTCCATTTTGGGGTGGTGACAGGGGTGGAGATGGGAAAACGCAGGCGTGTCAAGGCGTTTTTTGGGCGTACATAAATTATCTTATGCGAGCGCCAAATGTGAACGGAACAAGTTATACGTCACTGTCTGATCCAATTTCCATTAAGACTGCTCGCTCAGCTTGTGGTCTGGTATAGTCTACCACAATGACGATGGTCTCTTCGTACTTCCCTGGGCTCATCGATGGTTTAGCGATTTATCAATTGAGGCCACAAAAACAATCATCTTTTAATTTCTGAACTGCTTGTAAGGTGTTTAGCAAATAGACCTTTTTTAGTAGCTAAAAACCGAACGCAGGTGAACTACTCAGCTGCTAATTTCTGGGTCATACAATCAATTAGCTAACAAATGTTTTTTTTTTGTGGGCTTTTAAAATATTTGTAAGTGTTTCTTTTTTAGGGAAACAATATTGTATGCATGTTTGGTTTTTTAATATTTTTTTTTGGCCAAGAAACCAATCGTCCTTTTGTTTTTTGCTAAGTGTTAATTAAAACTCATAAATTGTTTTTAACCCGTTTTTTTTTTTAAATTAAATGTTTCTATTTCCGTTGTATTGTTTGTAAGTTTGTTTGAGGGATTACCTTTAACAAGTTTTTGAATAAATCAACAATAGAATTTTGCAGATTTTGAACATAATTTTATTAAATGATTGTGTCCATTTTTTTTTTATTTTTTTTTCATAAACATATTTATTTTAAGGTAAAAAAATTTACAAATGATTTTGGCCACACACAAACAAAATAAGTGGCATTTGAACTAAAAAAATAAAAACAAATAAAAACAATTCACAAGAAAGGAGAGGGAGGTTTTTGGCATGAAGGAATATGGGGCAAACACAGAGATGGATTGTGGGGAAATTAGCCAGTGCTGTCATCGCCTTTTAGGCCATTTGGCCAGGTGTTGGAGGGAGCCTGAACGGGTCCGGGATCTCCTTTGGCTGGCCAGGCCAGAGGCAGATGTTGTGGCCTCTGGACTAGGCATAGGGCTAGGCACATTTGGAGGGATGGCTGTTGTTGTGCCAGAGGTGGAGGGTCCTAATGTTCCAGGGCATTTGCAATTCTCACGTTGGCTGCAGCAGTTTCCTCCAGGGCGTCCGCCACCCGTAGCAGATTGTCGTCCATCCTCAGCAGAATCTCGGTGTGCTGATCCGTTTTAACATTGAGATCAGTGAGGAGGGCCATTGCCTGCGAGGGGGAATGCTCTGGACTGTCTTCCACAGGGTCCCCAGCCGGATCTACTGCTTCCTCCCCTGCAGAGCCAGAAGAAATTCTGCGGCCAAAGCTCACCTCTGGAGCAGACTCATCCGCCTGTGTTTCTGTGAGAAAAAGGAGAAAAGAGTAAAATTATAATCTAGATATTTTCCAAAACACATTTCTGAGTTGTTAACATTACAACATTTACCTGGGGCAACATGAGGAGCCGCAAAGTCTGGCATGTCGGTATCCATGTTCGACACGCCAAAAACCTCCTCATCCTGCACATACCCCTGTGCCAGCTCTTCCAAATCCGTGAGCTCAAGTGGCACAGGGGTGGGACCCCCCCTGCATGCCTAGCCCTATCAGCCAGTTTTTGTTTAAGCTGATATTTTAAGTCGCTTCATCTGTTGGTTAAAAAGTTGGCATTATTACTGCAGTATTTGGACCTGTAAACACTTTTTAGTCAAATGTAGTTTTTACGTACTGGCGTTTGACCTCCCAGGTTGAACGTTCAAACTCACCCACCCCATTGACAGCACTGGCTATGTCGTCCCACAGTTTCCATCTCTGGGTTGCACCCATATTCCTTGGTGCCTGTGCCAGGTTGTCGTTGCACATTTGCACAAATGTGTCGTTGCACATTTGCACAAACCTCCATCTCCTTCCTTGTGAATTGTGGCTGCCTTTTTTTTTTGGTCCTAGTTTGCCTACTAGGCCCACCAGCCTCTTCCATGGCATCCTCCACACCTTTTTTTAAATGGTTTAAAAAATTTTAATGTAAAATGTTTCAAAATGTAATGTTAAACATAGGCATTTTCACATAAAAAACCAAATACTTACATGGCGCCTCTTGGCTAGTACTTTGCTGCTCTGTACTCTCTGTAATTGTGTTTTTTCTCAATGCAGCAGACCGATTTGGGCCTTCAGTGACGTTTTTATACATGCGTCAGCATTATTCGGCCGCATCATTCATTGTGCGCTCCTATTGCCCGTCCTTAATTTGAGCGGGAAAATGTAGACTATTTATGGCTTGGTGTGACTCCATTCGAGGTGGCATTTTTTGATTTTTGGAGGTATTTCGGTGTAGAGTGGTTTGTTGTTTGGTTGGTGGAACGTGAAGGAGTTTTTTTTTTTTTTGAAGGAGCGTTTTTTTATTACTTTCTTTGTTTAAGTTAGCATTTTTGCATATTTTTATTTACTATTTTTATTTATATTTTTGAGTAAGTATTTCAATAATTCCCATTTATTAATAAATTGTTGCAAAATTTTTATATTGTTTGTTTTTTTATTTTTTTTACAGTTATTTTGGCTGGAACCCAAGTGACCTTTTATAACTTTTTGATATTTGTCTGTTTTTGGTAAGTGTTTTTAAGTTTTATTAATTAACAAATTAGATGTGTTGGTCTTAGCATATGTTTCGCTAAGTAATGTGTGCTTGTTCTGTATAAAATCATGTCTTATTTCTAAATGTAGCGTACTATTTTGCGAACTAATGTGTGCTTGTTCTGTGTAAAATCATGTCTTAAGTCTAAATGTAGCGTACTATTTTGCGAACTAATGTGTGCTTGTTCAGTGTAAAATCATGTCTTAAGTCTAAATGTAGTGTACTATTTTGCGAACTAATGTGTGCTTGTTCAGTGTAAAATCATGTCTTAAGTCTAAATGTAGCGTACTATTTTGCGAACTAATGTGTGCTTGTTCAGTGTAAAATCATGTCTTAAGTCTAAATGTAGTGTACTATTTTGCGAACTAATGTGTGCTCGTTCAGTGTAAAATCCTGTCTTAAGTCTAAATGTAGTGTACTATTTTGCAAACTAATGTGTGCTTGTTCAGTGTAAAATCATGTCTTAAGTCTAAATGTAGTGTACTATTTTGCAAACTAATGTGTGCTTGTTCTGTGTAAAATCGAACTAATGTGTGCTTGTTCTGTGTAAAATCATGTCTTAAGTCTAAATGTAGCGTACTATTTTGCAAACTAATGTGTGCTTGTTCAGTGTAAAATCATGTCTTAAGTCTAAATGTAGTGTACTACTTTGCGAACTAATGTGTGCTTGTTCAGTGTAAAATCATGTCTTAAGTCTAAATGTAGTGTACTATTTTGCGAACTAATGTGTGCTCGTTCAGTGTAAAATCCTGTCTTAAGTCTAAATGTAGTGTACTATTTTGCAAACTAATGTGTGCTCGTTCAGTGTAAAATCCTGTCTTAGTCTAAATGTAGCGTACTATTTTGCAAACTAATGTGTGCTTGTTCTGTGTAAAATCATGTCTTAAGTCTAAATGTAGTGTACTATTTTGCAAACTAATGTGTGCTTGTTCAGTGTAAAATCATGTCTTAAGTCTAAATGTAGCGTACTATTTTGCGAACTAATGTGTGCTTGTTCTGTATAAAATCATGTCTTATTTCTAAATGTAGCGTACTATTTTGCGAACTAATGTGTGCTTGTTCTGTGTAAAATCATGTCTTAAGTCTAAATTTAGCATACTATTTTGTGAACTAATGTGTGCTTGTTCTGTGTAAAATCATGTCTTAAGTCTAAATGTAGTGTACTATTTTGCAAACTAATGTGTGCTTGTTCTGTGTAAAATCATGTCTTAAGTCTAAATGTAGCATACTATTTTGCAAACTAATGTGTGCTCCCTTCTCTAAATTTTAGAAAACTATATTTGGTTTAATTCCTAGTTGATAAAATTAATATTAAAAATATTTTCTCCTTTTGAAATGTAGGTGGATTTTCACATGACACTACCCAGGCCTGTAAGATTCTTTGGTTTTCTTTGAAAAGATAAGTATTTTTTTCTTAACACATTTGTCTAAAACAATAACTACCTTGCTTAACATTTCAGGTTGATGTTGGTCGTATTCTCTTGGCCATGGTTCCAGAACCCGACCAACCTCAACTTCGTCCCAGGCGTAGGCCTCGTAGGCGTGCAAGGCCCCAGATATATAGAGCACGTGTCACCCTTTTTGGAATGCCAGATGATGAGGTGTTAAGGGGCTACCGTCTGCCTCCAAAAATCATCATAGACACTCTCTCATTAATAGAGAGTGATCTTGAACGGCAAATTGACAGTCCTACAGCAATAACACCACTTACGCACGTAATGTCGGTGTTATATTTTTGTGCCTCAGGATCCTTTCAAACCACCATGGGAATAGTCGCAAGAATCTCCCAATCCTCCTTTTCAAGGATCCTGAGGGCAGTGATGGATGCACTATTTAAACACCTCCATCATTTTATTAAAATGCCATTGGATATGGGTTCCCTTAATGTGGTGAAGGATACATTTTACCAAATTGCTGGCTTCCCACACATCATAGGGGTTGTGGATGGCACTCACATACCACTTCAGCCTCCAGCATTGCTGGAGGCAATATTTAGGAACCGAAAACACTTTCATTCGATGAATGTAATGGTGGTACGTGATGCCTCCCTCCAGATCCTGTCCCTGAATGCCAAATTCCCAGGCAGTGCACATGATTCCTTCGTCATCCGGCAATCAGGGATTTGGCACAAATTAAACAACCTACAAGCTGGTGATGCGTGGCTTCTGGGTAAGTTTACACCTTCTGTTGAAACCAATGCAAAGCTTGGTACACAATGGTCCTGATGTTGTTTTTTATGTTTTCACAGGAGACAGTGGTTACCCTTGCATGCCCTGGCTGCTCACTCCTTATTTGGTTCCCACACCAGGGCCACAAAGGCCGATTCAGATGCCTCCACCGCTCTGGTGGCGACCTCATGTATTTGCCGGCTATGGTTTCCAAAATTGTGGTCCTGTGTGGTATATTTCACAACATCGCCATAAGGAGAGGTGTCCCAATGCAGCCAGAGGATGCCTTGCCTGAGGACGGCCCCCCCGAGGTTGGTCGGAGGTCAGTATGTGGGGGGGCCATAAGCGGTCAAATTGTTGCCAGATTTTTTAGGTAATTATTTCCACAAAGTTCTTTAATTAACACAATGTAGACATGTATTATTTTAATGTACACTTTTAACTTTTTTTAAATTTTGTTTTTGTTTTATTTCCTAAAATGACCATAAAAATCCATGCATACTACCTGATCAACACAAATGACTTTATGTGGACACATTGGATATAACTTTGGGAACAATGATTTCTTCTCCTCATTTGTGGATTCATGTTGGCATGCTACCTCTTCAAACAGTTCATGATTATTTTTTTGGGGGGGATTTTGGAATTTTTTGGTCTTTTGTGTGTGTTTTAACTGTGTGATTTTGTTTTGACAATTCACTTGGTGTTTATTATTTGTGTGCAATACATTTATTATTTTCATTAAACAACCATTTCCTATGTAAATTACAAACAAGTGAAACCTGCTCCAAAAAATGCAAACATGCTTAATGCCTAATACTGTCATTTCTTAATTTCTAAACTTTTGTACCCTGCTTTGTGGCTAAAAACAAACAACAAAGGTATTATAGTGAATCAGTATGTTTACAATTCTAGGCCTAAACATGTTGCTTTAATTTTTACATTACCACTAAAAATATTTAATCTATTTTTGACGTTAAGTCTAAAAACCTATTGGTATTGTTATGTGTTTAATGTGCAAGCTTACATACTTACTTGACCATTCTACAAACAAATTGACATTACTTAAAAACACAGGGACAAATAGTAGACTTATGTAAGGTTCAAAAATCTAAGATTTACAGACAAGGAATGAGACTTAGATAAATCAAAATAAACTTTTTATTTATTTATTTATTTTTTTCAAAATCCCAAAAATTATTGGTGCAGGTTCGCCAAAAGGTGGTCCAAGGCCACCAGCATGCCAATTACATGGCCCCCTTAGTTCCCCCAAATCTCCTGCAATGGCCTCGTTATGTCTCTGGGCCTCTGTGGTGAAAAAAAATGTGCGGGTTAATAAAATGACACCTTCATTTAGAATGTTCAAACCCACAAAAAATTCAGGCTATAACAAAAACAAACATCAGTTACAAAAACATGTCCAAAAAAAAGGAATGCCAAACGAAAAGATTTTCAAAAAATAAGGGGCCAAAAAGTAGAAATAAACTAAAAAAACATATGTCTTAAACCTAAGCAAAACTACGACATTTGTTGGTACCATAAACAAGAAAGACACAAGTGGGAGTGTTTGGACATGTGTCATATGTGTAAGGGGAAAACATCCTTGACATTGTTTTACAAAGATATATATAAAAAACATTTGAACTACTTTACTATTTTGAACTGCACAGGCAAAAGGACAACATCAAACAAATTAATTTACACAATAAAAAAACAAAAAAAAACAAAAAAAACCCCATAGTTTTCAATGTAAACATACCAGCCACACTGCGGACTGGGCCTGGAGCCACGAAATCCTCCTCATCTGAGGTGGGCCAGTGGGTAAGTGAAGGAGGAGGGGTTATGGCTGAGGGAGTGGAGGGTGTGGAAAAGTGAGGTGGGTTTTGAGGAGAGGGGTAAGTTGGAGGGATGGTCACGTGAGGAGAGGGAGGGGACTGAAGGATGGCAAGGTCTGGGGTGGAGGGGGAATTTTGGGAAGAGTGGGCAGGGGATGTTTGGGTGGGAGTGGGGGTTAGGGGACGAGCCACACGTCGGCGCCGTCTGACTATCCGCTCTGCCCCTAAATGATGGAGAAAAACATTTTTAATTACATTTTTTAATTTTGGGATAAAATTATAAAAACAGGCATATACTGTAAACAAGCACACGCAGGTATGAAAAAAAAAAAACAGACACAGAAACACTTACTTTGGCCAATCCGGCGCCGCAAAAGGGCCAGCAGGCGTGGTGATCGGCGCCTCAGATCCGACCACCTGCGTTCCAACTGGCCGATATTACGGCGATAGCCGAGGGAACACAGGCGGTGGCGCACCTCCGCGTAGGCCCTATGCTTTTGTTGATTGGTGATGGGGAGCGTATGGTCAGTAATGCGCTCGTCCATGACCTCCACTAGCACCATTAGCTCCCGCCTACAGAAAGCGTTGGCTCTCATGATAGAAAAATTTTGATTGGCTAATGTACTTTGTAATTTAACAGGAACAATTCTATCGGTTAGTGTATGAGTCATGTGACCTACACCCTCACAAATATAATGTGAGTTATGATAGGCTTGATGCAGTAAGCGTAAGCTAATTTAAATGTAAAAAAAAAAGGAAAATCTGCATATAAAAAAAAAAAAAAACATTAGTAGCATTCAAACAAACTTTTACATTACAAAAACCACCCCCTTGGTCAAACCGTACGTATTCTGCGGAAGAAATGACACACACTAACAAGAATAAAGTTTATTGACATTGAAAAAAAAACCAGGATTGCAAACATGGGAAACAAACAATTAAGGTAATTAATATAGTGATTGCCATTAATCGATTCAAGTATGTTTGCAGAATGAAATAGCAGGCAATCGAAACTGACAGGGCCACTTCCGGAATTGACTTGTGCGAGCGCTCACTGCAACCAAAGAGGAGACGGACGCTCGCTATTTTGTACGTTCGCTAGCTAGAGGAGGGTTTGGGAGAATATGGGGCGGAAGGTTAGCTACGAGCGAACATACGAGCGAGCGCTTGGATTTAAATATTTCCGCTCGTACGGCGGACGAGCGATCGGCCACTTGCGTCTGGCTCTGAATCAGGGCCTGGGTTACAATCTGGATCAGACCCGGAATTTAGCCGTCGCCGACCCAAGATATTCCCGAGTCGGCGTCTTTCACACCAGAGTCGGGTCTGCATATACTTGGCTACTCCGGCGTTGAAGTGGACGCTTGGAGATGACATCATCTCCAAGTGCCACTGAAGCCGGACCAATCGTCTGGCATGTGGCGTGCTCCAGGTCATTGTGATGCAGCAGGGTTTCATGGGTTATTCCCCTGTTAAACCCTGCAAGTTACCTGGGTTGGCTTGCCGGATCACTCGACCCGGCAATCCAACCCTCACCCCTTTTACACCAAGGAGCTACCCGGGTTAACCCTGCATTAACCCGGGTTTTAGCTCCGGTGTAAAAGGGGTATCAGACACAAAACCCACCATTGGCCTCAGCCAATGTGCAGAAAGTGATTCCTTTGAGGGGCACTCTTTTATTATGATTAATTGATACAATTGATTTTAGAAAATTAACATGATTAAAACATAACTTTTAATCAATTCCCTCCTTAAAAGAGATTGAGATAGTTTGACTCTGATTTACAAGAATCTGACAGAGTCACCCATCAACAAACACTCAATTGTATCAACTAATCATAATAAAAGAGCGCCCCTCAAAGGAATCACTTGCTGCATATTGACTGAGGCCAATGGAGGGTTTTGTGTCTGAGTACTTGGTATTCGATTCCAGGGAGCACCTCCAGCTGTATACATTTTAGAAATGAACCATTAGAGAGTATTTATTGCTGGTTACATAATATAGTTGTAATATCTTCTCTTGTGCAGGATAACATTTTTGTTTTTTGTCTGACAGACATGATGCCTGATTCAGAGGTGGTCGCTATCACAGTCTTTCCAATTAGCTCCAAACTGTCACTTTACAGGCTGTGTTTGAAAAATTACAGGAGTTGATTGGTTGGTGCTTTATCTCGATCCACTTTATCTCTCTCCAAGGCTTAGTACATAGACGCCACAGACACTGAGAGACACTGAGAGAGACACAGATGCATAGGCACTGAGACACTGAGAGAGACACAGACACACAGGCACTGAGACACAGAGACACAGACACACAGGCACTGAGACACAGAGATACAGACATACAGGCACTGAGACACTGAGAGAGAGAGACACACACACAGGTACTGAGACACTGAGAGAGATACAGAGACACAGGCACTGAGACACTGAGAGACACAGGCACACAAACACTGAGAGACAGACACGCAGGCACTGAGACACAGAGACACAGACATACAGGCACTGAGACACAGAGACACAGACACACAAGCACTGAGAAACACAGACACGAAGGCACTGAGACACTGAGAGACACAGAAACAAGGCACTGAGACACTGAGAAAGACACAGACACACAGGCACTGAGACACAGACACAAAGGCACTGAGACACAGACACACAGGAACTGAGACACAGAAACACAGATACACAGGCATTGAGATACTGAGAGAGACACAGGCACTGAGACACAGAGACACAGACACACAGGCACTGAGAGACACAGACACAAAGGCACTGAGACACTGAGAGACAGAAACAAAGGCACTGAGACACTGAGAGACACAGAAACACAGGCACTGAGATACTGAGAGACACAGACACACAGGCACTAAGAACCTGAGAGAGACACAGACACACAGGCACTGAGACACTGAGAGACACAGACACACAGGCACTGAGAGAGACACATACATGCAGGCACTGAGACACTGAGAGAGAGAGACACACACACAGGCACTGAGACACTGAGAGAGACACAGGCACTGAGACACTGAGAGACACAGGCACACAGACATACAGGCACTGAGACACAGAGACACAGACACACAAGCACTGAGAAACACAGACATGAAGGCACTGAGACACTGAGAGACACAGAAACAAGACACTGAGACACTGAGAGAGACACAGACATGCAGGCACTGAGACACAGACACAAAGGCACTGAGACACAGACACACAGGAACTGAGACACAGAGACACAGATACACAGGCATTGAGATACTGAGAGAGACACAGGCACTGAGACACAGAGACACAGACACACAGGCACTGAGAGACACAGACACAAAGGCACTGAGACACTGAGAGACACATAAACAAAGGCACTGAGACACTGAGAGACACAGAAACACAGGCACTGAGATACTGAGAGACACAGACACACAGGCACTAAGAACATGAGAGAGACACAGACACACAAGCACTGAGACACTGAGAGACACAGACACACAGGCACTGAGAGAGACACAGACATGCAGGCACTGAGACACTGAGAGAGAGAGACACACACACACAGGCACTGAGACACTGAGGGAGACACAGGCACTGAGACACTGAGAGACACAGGCACACAGACATACAGGCACTGAGACACAGAGACACAGACACACAAGACCTGAGAAACACAGACACAAAGGCACTGAGGCACTGAGAGACACAGAAACAAGGCACTGAGACACTGAGAGAGACACAGACACACAGGCACTGAGACACAGACACAAAGGCACTGAGACACAGACACACAGGAACTGAGACACAGAGACACAAATACACAGGCACTGAGAGACACAGACACACAGGCACTGAGACACTCAGAGACACAGAAACAAAGGCACTGAGACACTGAGAGACACAGAAACACAGGCACTGAGATACTGAGAGACACAGACACACAGGCACTAAGACCCTGGCAGAGACACAGACACGCAGGCACTGAGACACTGAGAGACACAGAAACACAGGCACTGAGAGAGGCATAGACATGCAGGCACTGAGACACTGAGAGACAGACACACAGGTACTGAGACACAGACACAAAGGCACTGAGACATTGAGAGACACATAAACACAGGCACTGAGACACTGAGAGACACAGACACACAGGCACTAAGACACTGAGAGAGACACAGACACACCGGCACTGAGACACTGAGAGAGACACAGACACACAGGCACTGAGATACTGAGAGAGACACACAGGCACTGAGACACTTAGACACAGACACACAGGCACTGAGACACTTAAAGAGACACAGACATGCATGCACTGAGACACTGAGAGACACAGACATGCAGGCAGTGAGAGAGACACAGACACACAGGCACTGAGACACTGAGAGAAACACAGACACACAGGCATTGAGACACAGAGAGAGGCACTGAGAGACACACACACAGGCACTGAGAGACACACAGAGACAGTCACTGAGACACTGAGAGAGACACAGACACACAGGCACTGAGACACAGACACACAGGAACTGAGACACAGAAACACAGATACACAGGCACTGAGACACTGAGAGAGACACAGGCACTGAGACATGGAGACACAGACACACAGGCACTGAGAGACACAGACAGAAAGGCACTGAGACACTGAGAGACACAGAAACAAAGGCACTGACACACTGAGAGACACAGAAACACAGGCACTGAGATACTGAGAGACACAGACACACAGGCACTAAGATCCTGAGAGAGAGACACAGACACACAGGCACTGAGACACTGAGAGACACAGACACACAGGCACTGAGAGAGACACAGACATGCAGGCACTGAGACACTGAGAGACAGACACACAGGTACTGAGACACAGAGACACAGACACACAGGCACTGAGAGACACAAACACACAGGCACTGAGACACTGAGAGAGACACAGACACACTGGCATTGAGACCAGAGAGAGGCACTGAGAGACACACACACAGGCACTGAGATCCACACAGAGACACAGTCACTGAGACACTGAGAGAGACACACACAAAGGCACTGATAGACTGACAGACACTGAGAGACACAGACACACAGGCACTGAGACAGTGAAAGAGACACAGACATGCAGGTACTGAGACACTGAGAGAGACACAGACACACGGGGCCTGATTCAGACCCGGACAGTTTTTGTGGCCGCTCGCTGGCTAAAAGGGGACGGTTATTTAAATCACGTGCTCGCACTGCGTCGTGTAAAGCCGCCCACTAAGTAATAGCGAGCGGCCGCACTATGCGCTCGCACCTGTATAAAGACGCCCCTTTGCCACTCACAACACATGTTATTTCCGGCAGTTGTAGGATTAATCGGGAACATCGAGAGCCATTGGAGCTGCTCGCAGTGCTTGTGGTAGCCTTTTCCCAACACAACATTGCGAGCCGTTCAGGCTAAAATAGAACCCAGTCACATGTGTAATGACGCTACTTATGCTAATTATGCATACCCATTAAACAGCATTCTGACGGTCGGGCACGCCTGCGTTCGCACATCCAAACCCCCGTTTTCAAGCACCTTCCCCTGTTACCAGCCACAAACGGCACTATCTGTCACTCAAAATAGCGGCTACGGGCGAGCACTTTCCCATCGCAATGACTGGTTCACGTACGCGCACTGTGACTCATACGCATGTGCAGATTGCGAAAAATCGCTCAATGTGAGCGAGCGCAGCACAGCGTCTGGGTCTGAATGAGGCCCACAGTCACTGAGACACTGAGAGAGACACAGACACAAAGGCACTGAGATACTGACAGACACTGAGAGACACAGACACACAGGCACTGAGATACTGACAGACACTGAGAGACACAGACACACAGGCACTGAGACACTGAAAGAGACACAGACACACAGGCACTGAGACACTGAGAGAGAGACAGACACACAGACACTGAGACACAGAGAGACACAGACACACAGGCACTGAGACACTGAGAGAGACACATACACAAAGGCACTGAGATACTGACAGACACTGAGAGACACAGACACACAGGCACTGAGACACTGAAAAAGACACAGACACACAGACACTGAGACACTAAGAGAGACAAAGACACGCAGACACTGAGACACAGATAGATACAGACACACAGGCACTGAGACACTGAGAGACACAGACACACAGTCACTGAGACACTGACAGAGACACAGGCACTGAGACACTAAGAGAGACAAAGACACGCAAACACTGAGACACAGAGAGACACAGACACGTAGGCACTGAGACACAGATAGACACAGACACACAGGCACTGAGACACTGAGAAAGAGACAGACACACAGTAACTGAGACACAGAGAGACAGACACACAGGCACTGAGACACTAAGAGAGACAAAGACACACAGTCACTGAGACACTGACAGAGACACAGACACACAGGCACTGAGACACTGAGAGACACAGACACACAGGCACTGAGACACTAAGAGAGACAAAGACACGCAGACACTGAGACACAGAGAGACACAGACATGTAGGCACTGAGACACTGTGAGAGACACTGACACACAGGCACTGAGACACTGAGAGAGACACAGACACACAGTCACTGAGACACTGACAGAGACACAGATACAAAGGCACTGAGACACTGACAGACACTGAGAGAGACACAGACATGCAGGCACTGAGCCACTGAAAGAGACATATACACACAGGTATTGAGACACTGAGAGAGACTCAGACACACAGGCACTGAGACACTGAGAGAGACACAGAGAGACACAGACACACAGTCAATGAGACACTGAGAGAGACTCAGCCACAAAGGCACTGAGACACTGAAAGAGACACAGACACACAGGTATTGAGTCACTGAGAGAGAGACAGACATACAGGCGCTGAGACACCGAGAGAGACCCAAAGGCACTGATAGATTGACAGACACTGAGAGACACAGACACGCAGGCACTGAGAGAGACTGCGAGATTGCGAAACACTGAGAGACACTGAGCGATACAGACAAACAGGCACTAAGAGACCCTGAGAAACTCAGACATTGAGGACGGGATGCACTAACCTTGCGAAGTACATCCCATCATGCTTTGCATTCCTACTGATCGCATATGTACTAATATATGTGATCAGTAGCGCAAAGGACAGCTCTTCCGATAAGAGCTGTCCTTTGCGATGTGCCGTGGACTTCCGGGTTTACGCAGAGTGACGCAGCGGGCGCGGGGCATGCTGGGAGGGATCCCTCATAGCAGCGCAATGCGGTAGAAGCCCATAGGCTTCTATAGGGTAACGCCAGCAAAAGCTGGCATTACCCTTCGCATCGGAGGCCCGGTGGCCAAAAGATGATACATACGAAAAATGCGGTAAAACCCCAGAAACAGGGTTTTTACCGCGTTTTCCGTTTAGTACATCCTGAGACACTGAAAAATGTTCAGACACTATGGTGTAAATTTACTACAGTGAGAGTTTTTAGAAGTGAAGAGCTAGCGCTGTGGGCCACCATCGACCCGGTTGCGAGTGCTCAGCGCTTGCGACCGGGTCTGAATCAGGCCCTTTGTGCGGGAGGTGGCACATTTAGGAGCAATTTATTGTTCATTAATTTACACATTTTTGAAGTTTAACTGAGAACATTTTTTTTATTTTGCAATTCCCCCAGCAGCGCTGACTACACGTTCAGGCAGTATTCTAGGACACAGACAGGAAAGTGATTCAATTGGGAATCTGGATTAGAGTGGCCACTGGTGAGTTACTTCTGCCAGTACTATAGGATCATTCTTGCGCTTCCATCATTTTATGTTGAAGGATTGGGGGCTCCTCTTCCTCTGTTTTTCAAAACACTTCTGCATCAGTCCCATAAATATTCATTTAATATTTTTTTTTTTCACTGATGTTAATAGATTTTCTCTTTCCCTGAATTTAATTACTTTGTTCATTACCACTGCCCCAATGGGGCTGTGAACACAGCGGCCGATGGTGGACGGTCAATATTGCCCTCGCTGTGTTAAAAATGATTTGCATGTCAACATTTTTTTTTTTTAAAAGAGTCAATCTTTAAAAAAACATAAAATTAGAAATTAGATGGGCAACTGCAAGTAGGTTATAAATTCTAACTTACAAGCATCAGACAGTCTGTGGGGAATAAGAAAGCTAAGATGTACTGCAGACAAATCTTTCTGATGCAAATATTAAAATATAATAATAATAATTATTACTATTATTATTATTATTATTATTATTATTATTATTATTATTATTATTATTATTCCAGATAACAATATTAGGAGAGAAGCAAAAATACATTAGAATTGCTCCAGGGCCTAAACCTAATATAGGCAGGGCAATTAAAGCAGGAAGATTGATCACTGACCTAGTAGTACCTTTGTAGCATTTTCAATGGCACAAGGTGATGTTAATGCTCCCTAATACAAACTTGGCACTGATCATTTTATGCAATTATTTATGAAATATATTAAACTAATATACTATAGTCAAATACATTTAGCAATATGGTGGAGGGCAGTGCTTAGAGAAGTGGCCGAACTCATCACCCCCTGCGTATATATTTAAAGAAAGGGACAGCGTGCTCCGTAGAAGCACGCTGAAAAAAGGGGCGTTGTCTTAAAATAAAGGGGCGTGGTCACACAACAGTATTCCCAATTCAAATTACGCCACACAGTAGCACAATCTTGATTCACCCGATTCACATTACACCATGTAGTAGTGTCCCTTATTCATGTATGACACACAGCAGTGCCCCTTTTACACAATGCCCACATTTGTGCCCCTTATACACAATACCCACAGAAGTAGAGCCAATAATACACAATGCCCACAGTAGCAGTGCCCCTTATACAATGCCCACAGCAGTAGTACCCCTTACACATAATGCCCACAGCAGTAGTGCCCCTTATGCAATGCCCATTGTATTGGAGCTCCTTATGCAGTGCCCCCAGGAGTGGTAGTGTCTCTTATGCAGTTCCCCCAGTAGTGGTAATGCCCCTTATGTAGTCCCCACAGTAGTAGTAGTGACAGTTATGCAGTGGCCACAGTAGTGGTAGTGCCCCTTACGCAGTGACCCCAGTAGTGGTGCCCCTTATGCAGTGCCACCATAAATGGTAGTGCTTCTAATGCAGTGCCAATAGTTGTAGTGTCCCTTATTCAGTAACCCCTGTAGTGGTGCCCCCTATAGTAATGCCCCCTGTAGTAAAGCCCCCTGTAGAAGTAAGCTCCCTGTAGTTGTGCTAATAGAAATGCCCCCTGTAGTAATGCCCCAAGTAAATGCCCCCAATAGTAATGCCCCCAAGAAAATGCACCCAGTAGTAGTGCCCACGAGTAAATGCCACCAGTAGTAGTGTAATACCCCACTATGCGAGGTATTACACCTGACACTGTGCATCGAGCTACAGTGCACATCGGTCATTACACAGGCAGACGATTCCCAGCAGTTTTTGCAGCTGCTCAGGAGGTCAGGAGCAGGTCACATGACCAGTGACAGTTGGAAGCCAGTAGCAGTTGTCCAGGAAACTGTGGCGACAGCTGAGAGAGCAGGAGCTGCGCTGTGGTGAGCCGACCGAGCGGCTACGTGAGTGCAGCGTGACGGAGCACCGGCGGCGATTACACAGGCGGAGGAGGCAGTCCCCGGTGAAGCCTGTGCAGTGTAGCAGAATTAGCGGAGACAGCTTACCTCATCTCCCGGCTGACTCTGGCAAGTTGCAGGGGGCCGCGGCTGAAGGAGGCGGCAACTCATAGTGAATACCGGGGTTGTCTGAATGGTCTGGAGGCAAAGCCACATCACAGAGGCAGTGATCAGCTAACGTGGGGCCAGAGAGACCGAGCGGTGAGACTGAAAGTACACAGAAACTCTGAGCAGCATCCTATAGCATTGTCCTCAGGT
Organism: Taudactylus pleione; assembly: GCA_031769625.1. Taxonomy (NCBI): domain Eukaryota; kingdom Metazoa; phylum Chordata; class Amphibia; order Anura; family Myobatrachidae; genus Taudactylus; species Taudactylus pleione. The sequence continues at coordinate 6,660,832 of JAUIMM010000008.1, read as the reverse complement.
GGCAGTTGGGCAGCCATTGAACACTACCCCTTAGTCAGTGTCATTTCAGCCACACTAATGAGGCCTTCAGTCTAGTGAAAGCTTACACTGCAGTGTTGGGATCCGCAGCCGGTCAAATTCTTGTTAGGCGCAGCTGTTACTGCAACAAGCAGGGACTGCAATCATATTATTACTAGTACTCTCTCCCACAATTGCTACTAAATAGACACATATTTGTACTTTAGAGAGCAGCAAAGAGTCAGCTATTGTAACTATTCCTCCAATCACCACTTAGCAGGACTGCAGTAAATGTCAACCACAGAAAAGATTAAATCCAGACTTTAATGAGGAAACTAATCTAGGATATCTCATTAAAGGATAGCAAAATATATTGTGATCACCACCGTAGACCAAATTACTTAACCCGGGCAACATATAGTGCACCAACAGTCAGCTCTGAACTGGCTTAGTGACTGTTAGACTCCTGGCCAGGAAGTGTTAGTAGTAAAATACATTAAAATTGGACTTCATTTAACATTTGTTTATCTGGTTTAGTAGGGATTGTATGTTGATATAACAGACAAGGTATTGCTACACTAACCTTTTGCTCCACAGTGTTCCTGTTGATATGACGATCCTGAGACAACCAGAGTTCCTGCAAAATAAAACTATTTCATTGTTTCTATAACAGCTGCACATGTTGAGTATAGCAAAGTTGTGTATTACATATATATATATATACTGTCTGTCAGTAGCCTAATTGAAGTATTGTTCCAGTTGGAAATGTTTGCCGAAATAATTGCAATAATCGCCTGATGGGGTTTGTATACATTTATTGCCTTCCCCTTACCTCTCTGTAGACAGACCTAGAAGAACCTAATACTCATGTAATTCCCTCCTCAATAGCATAGCGAGGTGGTACAGTAGTGCCACCAGAAGATATGTCCCCGATATGAGGCCGCTTACACAAAAAAACTCCTGTGTCCACTGCCTCTGGTCCGCCTGGCTGCTCCGCTGAACTATGGGAGAGACGTCATAACGTTTCTCCCATAGTGCCATGGGGGTAGCCGGAAGCCGGAGCTCAAGAGTGAGCTCCAGCCTCCGGCTGGCGCTGCAGCGAGGGAGCCGGGCGCCCGGTGGTAACAAAATCTTAACGGGGGCCAGGCCAATGGATCCTTACCTGTAGCACCGGGGTTAGGTGAGCTGGAGAAGGTGGAACTGGTTCCGTCTCCAAATAGAAGTGACGGAACGCAGTTCCGCCCCGTCCTGGCCCGCTTTAACCCCTCGAGGAGGGGCATATTACTTTAACTTGAATTGTTCGGTTCTCCAGGAATCCGAATTCATCTGAATTCCGTGAATCCGGGCAGATCTGAATCACGGTTCGGAATTCGGATTTGAAACCTGAATTTTAGGTTTTGAATTCCAAAATTACATGATTTTAGCTGTTTTTAAAAATGTTTTAGCAATTAAAAAAAAAAAACCTAGATGCAAAACCAAAACAAAAACATGAAGATGTATCCAAAACCAAAACTATAACACGGGGGACAGCACACATCTCTAATTGTAACTATCATCACAACAATAAAGATATGTAATTTAAACATATGCTATCCTTAAGGACATGATGACAATTGACATTTGACATTGAATAACGTTGCATGCTATAACACATCCATTATTGAGACAGCTGCAATTACAGGAGGGTAAAAAAATCCCCAACCTCCAGAAGATACAGCATTGCCATGTCTGAATGATACAGCTATAGAGGAAGTAAGCAGAAGCTTTCACCTATTTGGGGCCTATTCATCATCACTTAATTTTTTCAAAAGCAAATATTCATTTTCACCTGTAATTGTAAAAATTAAGTTATTGGGCCATTCATCCAGAAGGTAAAACAGGAGATACAGTACCACAGATATCTCCCGAATGGCCCGCTGTCCCCATACACTAGTATCACAGATATCTCCTGCTTACCTTCCTCTCCCGAATGACCCGCTGTCCCCATACACTAGTGTCACAGATATCTCCTGCTTACCTTTCTTTCCCGGAATGGCCAGCTGTCCATATACACTAGTATCACAGATTTATCCTGCTTACCTTCCTCTGGCGGGATGGCCGCTGTCCCCATACACTAGTTTCAGAGATATCTCCTGCTTACCTTCCTCTCCTGGAATGGCCCACTGTCCCCATACACTAGTATCACAGATATCTCCTGCTTACCTTCCTCTCCTGGAATGGCCCGCTGTCCTCATACACTAGTATCACAGATATCTCCTGCTTACCTTTCTCTCCAGGAATGGCCCGCTACCCCCATACACTAGTATCACAGATATCTCCTGCTTACCTTTCTCTCCTGGAATGGCCCGCTGTTCCCATACACTACTATCACAGATATCTCCTGCTTACCTTCCTCTCCTGGAATGGCCCGCGGTCCCCTTATACTAGTATCACAGATATCTCCTGCTTACCTTCCTCTCCTGGAATGACCCGCTGTCCCCATACACTAGTATCACAGATATCTCCTGTTTACCTTCCTCTCCCGGAATGACCCGCTGTCCCCATAGACTAGTATCACAGATATCTCCTGCTTACCTTCCTCTCCTGGAATGGCCCGCTGTCCCCATACACTAGTATCACAGATATCTCCTGCTTACCTTCCTCTCCTGGAGTGGCCCGCTGTCCTCATACACTAGTATCACAGATATTGCCTGCTTACCTTTCTCTCCTGGAATGGCCCGCTGCCCCCATACACTAGTATCACAGATATCTCCTGCTTACCTTTCTCTCCAGGAATGGCCTGCTGTCCCCATACACTAGTATCACAGATATCTCCTGCTTACCTTCCTCTCCTGGAATGGCCCGCTGTCCCCATACACTAGTATCACAGATATCTCCTGCTTACCTTCCTCTCCCGGAATGACCTGCTGTCCCCATACACTAGTATCACAGATATCTCCTGCTTACCTTCCTCTCCTGGAATGACCCGCTGTCCCCATACACTAGTATCACAGATATCTCCTGTTTACCTTCCTCTCCCGGAATGACCCGCTGTCCCCATAGACTAGTATCACAGATATCTCCTGCTTACCTTCCTCTCCCGGAATGACCTGCTGTCCCCATACACTAGTATCACAGATATCACCTGCTTACCTTCCTCTCCTGGAATGGCCCGCTGTCCCCATACACTACTATCACAGATATCTCCTGCTTACCTTCCTCTCCTGGAATGGCCCGCTGTCCTCATACACTAGTATCACAGATATCTCCTGCTTACCTTTCTCTCCCGGAATGGCCCGCTGCCTCCATACACTAGTATCACAGATATCTCCTGCTTACCTTTCTCTCCCGGAATGGCCCACTGTCCCCATATACTAGTATCACAGATATCTCCTGCTTACCTTCCTCTCCTGGAATGACCCGCTGTCCCCATACACTAGTATCACAGATATCTCTTGCTTACCTTCCTCTCCCGGAATGAACCGCTGTCCCCATACACTAGTATCACAGATATCTCCTGCTACCTTTCTCTCCCGGAATGACCCGCTGTCCCCATACACTAGTATCACAGATATCTCCTGCTTACCTTCCTCTCCCGGAATGGCCCGCTGTCCTCATACACTAGTATCACAGATATCTCCTGCTTACCTTCCTCTTCCGGAATGGCCCGCTGTCCCCATACACTAGTATCACAGATATCTCCTGCTTACCTTTCTCTCCTGGAATGGCCCGCTGTCCCCATACACTAGTATCACAGATATCTCCTGCTTACCTTCCTCTAGTGGATACACTAGTATGGGGACGGAATTCATCAAGCTCCGAAAATACAATATTTTCGGATCTTGAGTGCGAGAGCATTCGTCATCTTCAGATGTCGAGTACTCCCGCTCCGGGCTCGTAACCCAGTTGCGAAGAGGGATCCTTTTGGATCCCTTCGCCCCTGTTTGGCTCCGGTCATCAGGGCTCTTGTGCGCATCCGTGACCTGTAGGTCACACATACGCACTAGCATCACTGCTCCGGGGAGACAGTATCATTGTTTTGGCGCTCGCATCGAATTAAAATGTTAATTATGGAGGTCCGAATGGAACCCAATAATTAACATCATGAATAGACCCCTTTATAGTTACTTTCCTAATCACTAGTGATCACTTCATTACTAACACATCGCAGGATCCCCAGTCCCTGCATGTTTCATAATAATTTCTAGCGATCTATAATTTCTTTTTGCCCCGATGAGTGGTCATAATAAATTATAATTGTCAGAACTAGAACCTCATAATTAATAAATACGCACCAGATAGAGACAGAGGGCGGGATGCATCAAGCTTCACATTTTGCATACGATGCATCCCGCCGCTGATCGCAATAATAGCAGCGTTTAGTAACGCCGAATGCTTGTACAATTGCAGCTAAAGTCACAAAGGACAGCTCTCCCGATAAATGCTATCCTTTGTGATATAAGGACTTTATAAACTCGGGAGTACTTCTGCGCATACCCCCCCATCGGCCAGCGCATGTGCGAGCTGCAGGGAGACCCTAGGAGGGATCCTACTGGATCCTGCTCCGGGAAAGCTCCAGAAAGAAGGGTTCAAGCTCCAGAATGGTTCACTTTGCGGAGCTTGGTGCATATGGAAAATGCTGTCAAACCTCTGAAAAGTGCATTTTTGAAGGTTTAACGACATTTTTGGCGTTAATGCTTCCCGCCAAGAGAAGGACAGACAAAGATACCCCAGGGTGAGGAGAGATAGAGAGGGAATAAAACAGAGAACAGCGGGGACAATAGCTAGTAAGCTTTCCAGTACACGGTGGGTAGCACTGTTTAAAAGCACCCTCTAATAGAAGCCTTAGCCCAACCCTGAACAGTCATCAGTTACTAACATTCTTACAAGGGTTTGAAGCTCATTTCTGGCCAGTGGCGTAACTAAGGGGGGTCGCGCAAGGCATGTGCCCTGAGCGCCATAGGACTGGTGGCGTGGGGGGGAAGGCACCGCCAGCCACGGTACCGGCCCGCCCTAGTTAGGCAGTGTAGCACCGACTGCACTGTGTGCAGTCAGTACTACATATTTACACAGGACCGGCGCTAGGCTTCCCAGCACCGGTCCTGTGCTGCACAGCCGGGCCCCTTCCCTCCCCCTGAGCACTTGCCCAATAGCGCCAGGCGGAGGGTGAGAGGCGGGCGGGCTCAGGCTGTGCATAACACACACAATGCTGCCAGCACTGGCGGCGATGTGTGTGCTAATCAGCAGCCAATGAGAGTCAGACGACTCTCATTTGCTGCTGCTGCTGCTAATGCACACACATCACCGCCGAGCGGCAGCGATGTGTGTGTGAATCAGCAGCCAATGAGAGTCAGACAGACTCTCATTGGCTGCAGCGCCCACTGCAATAGCCGGGCTGGAGCTCACTCATGAGCTCCGCCTTCCGGCTCATGCAGTGGGTAATGAGAGTGACGTCATAACGTCTCTCCCATAATGCTGAGCACGCCAGCCCGGGAGGGAGCGGGAGCGGTGTCCGGAGCTGGAGCGTGGAATCAGGTAAGTGTATTTCTTTTTTTTTACGTGTCTGCACTACTGGGGGCACAACGGGGGACGGGGTGGCTACTACTGGTGGCACCATTACTGGGGGGGGACCTCTACTGGGGGTGGGGCACTTCTGATGTCTACTACTGGGGGGGCTACTACTAGGCGCACTTCTACTGGGGGGGAGACTACTACTGGGGGCACTATATAAGGTGCTTACTACTAGGGGCACTGCACTGGGGGGACCATTACAGGGGGAAATAATAGGAAGGACCACTACAGGGGGCACTGTATAGGGGGCACTGGATAGGGGGGATCACTACTGGGGGTCTGCATAAGGGGGACCACTACTTGGGGGAACTTCATATGGGGGACCACTACAGGGGGCACTATATAAGGGGGAACACTACTGGGGGCACTTCATAGGGGGGACCACTACAAGGGGCACTGCATTGGGGGGACTACTACTGGGGGCACTGAATAAGGGGAACTAATGGGGGGCTGTATAAGCGGGACCACTACTGGGGGTACTGTATAAGGGGCACTACTATGGGCCTGCATAAAAGGGACCACAATTGGGGACATTATATACTGGGGGTACTGTATAAGGGGCACTACTGGGGTTAAGGTGCATCTGTCACATTGTGTGGTGTTTATTTCAACATTTCATTACAAGTGAACTACAGGTCCCAGTGGGCCCTTAATGCCCCGCATGGTGGTACTTGTGGTTCTCCAAGTACCAGCATGCAGGGGAGGCTTGCTGGGACCTGCAGTTCTACTGTAAAGACAATGGGCCTGATTCAGAGGCACTCGCTATTTGCGAGTTCTCGCTATGAATCAGGGCGGATTCTTTTTTTAAAAAAAATCTGCCTCCAGGCCGCTCGCATAGCTGTCGGTGACCACCCACAGCTTTTGCGAGCGGCCTTGCGTTGGTCGCGATTATCGAGACCATCGGACTTGAGACAAGACCTTTGTGGTGGGGTCTCAGCACTCGCAATGCCAAGTGGACTTCCAGCTCTAATAGGAGTGATGTCAGTAGGGCCGCCCACAAACGGCAGGCATTACTTTAGGTTCGCCTCCGTTTGTACAGCCCCCCCCCCTACCCGCCTACAAAACGGGGCTAGCTGACGATCAACATCAACAGCCACCCCGTTTTGCTGCAAGCTCCAGAGCGAGTGAAGGTCGCAATGTGCTTGCGAGCGGGTCTGAATCAGGCCCTCAGTATTAGACCATTTTTTAGTTAGAAAAACTGTTTCTGGGTCTCGGTTCCCGCAAACTAGGGGTGTGCACCGGACACTTTTCGTGTTTTGTGTTTTGGTTTTGGATCTGGATCTTTCTTCGTGTTTTGGATCTGGATTGGTTTTGCCAAAACCACCCTTCCGTGTTTTGGGTTCTGGGTTTTGTGTTTTGGATCTGGATTTTTTCTTAAAAAATAAAAAAAAAACGCTAAAATCACATAAATGGGCCTTTTTTTGTTCCTACGCTATTAATAACCCCAATAACATTAATTTCCACTCATTTCCACTCTATTCTGAACACCTCACACCTCACAATATTGTTTTTAGGCCAAAAGGTTGTACCGAGGAAGCTGGATGACTATGCTAAGCGACACAAGGGGGCGGCACAAACACGTGGCCCATCTAGGAGTGGCACTGCAGTGGCAGACAGGAAGCCAATCAGCGTTATGGTGCCCATTTGCATGTAGCACGAACCCGGGAGATCCGTGCTACATGCATCTGTGTGATTGGCACAGAGCAATGACAGGTCCGTGAGACCCGTCTGTGCTGCTGTGGTAAAAAAAAAAAAAAAAAACCTGTGTAAAAAAAGAAAAAAATGGCGTGCACCCCCCCAAAAAAGAGCAACCAGCCCCGGGCATTAGTAACCCAGTGCTGGGTGTGCTTAAATACAGGGGACAAACGACGTAGGGGTCCCCTGTACTTAAGCACAACCAGCACCGGGCTAGTCAGAACCAGCGCTGGTTGCCAAAATACGGGGGACAAACGACGTAGGGGTCCCCTGTATTCTGCGCAACCAGCTCTGGGCTCTGATCCGGTCCTGGTTCTGGAAATATAGGGGACAAAAAATGAGTAGGGTTCCCCTGTATGTTCCAGAACCAGCACTGGACTTTTTCTAGCGGGGGGCTGATGCCACAGCCAGGGGAGCCCTTTCACCGGGCCCCCCAGCCGCAGCATCAACCCTGACCGCTAGTCAGCCCAGGCCGGGGATCCCTGGAGAGCTGGGGACCCCCCCAATAAAGGGGTCACCCTCTCCAGGGCACCCCAGGCCCAGGCTGATAGCCCGGGGCTATCCCTGCCACCCCTGGTGGCGGTGGGTGGCGGGTTGATTGTGTGGTGTGGTGTAAATAAAGAATATCAAACATTGTCTTTACAAGTAGAACTGCAAGTCCCAGCTAGCCTGCCCCGCATGCTGGTACTTGGAGAACCACAAGTACCAGCATGCAGGGCATTAAGGGCCCACTAGTACCTGTAGTTCACCTGTAAAAAAAATGTTTAAAAAAACACAGGACACACACACCGTGACAGTATAAGTTTATTAAACATACATACACACACACACACACACATGTACACATACTCACCTATGTAACCTGTAGCATCGGTCCACTTGTCCGGTAAAGTATCCCTAGGGGACCTGTGAAAAAAAACATACTCACCATCTCCTATGCGAGGTTCTGTCCTCTTCGTTCCAAAGTAGGCATCCCCGGACTTGGCAAAAAAAAAAACGAAAACGCGATCCACGAACTTAGTACCGTTCTATAGAACGGTACTTCCCGAATGAGAGCTTAGCGGCGGGGTATCACCATGGAAATCCCGCTGCTAAGCGTTCATTGGCTGAGAGAGGTCATCTCCCGTCTCTCAGCCAATGAACGGCTCCCTCCATTGTAGTCAATGGTGGGAACCGCAGGGTAAACTTTAATAACCTTGCGGCTCCCAGCATTGACTACAATGGAGGGAGCCGTTCATTGGCTGAGAGAGACGGGAGATGGCCTCTCTCAGCCAATGAACGCTTAGCAGCGGGGTTTCCATGGTGATACCCCGCCGCTAAGCTCTCATTCGGGAAGTACCGTTCTATAGAACGGTACTAAGTTCGTGGATCGCGTTTTCGTTTTTTTTTTTTGCCAAGTCCGGGGATGCCTACTTTGGAACGAAGAGGACAGAACCTCGCATAGGAGATGGTGAGTATGTTTTTTTTCACAGGTCCCCTATGGATACTTTACCGGACAAGTGGACCGATGCTACAGGGTTACATAGGTGAGTATGTGTACATGTGTGTGTGTGTGTGTGTATGTATGTTTAATAAACTTATACTGTCACGGTGTGTGTGTCCTGTGTTTTTTTTAAACATTTTTTTACAGGTGAACTACAGGTACTAGTGGGCCCTTAATGCCCTGCATGCTGGTACTTGTGGTTCTCCAAGTACCAGCATGCGGGGCAGGCTTGCTGGGACTTGCAGTTCTACTTGTAAAGACAATGTTTGATATTCTTTATTTACACCACACCACACAATCAACCCGCCACCCACCGCCACCAGGGGTGGCGGGGATAGCCCCGGGCTATCAGCATGGGCCTGGGGAGCCCTGGAGAGGGTGACCCCTTTATTGGGGGGGTCCCCAGCTCTCCAGGGATCCCCGGCCTGGGCTGACTAGCGGTCAGGGCTGATGCTGCGGCTGGGGGGCCCGGTGAAAGGGCTCCCCTGGCTGTGGCATCAGCCCCCCGCTAGAAAAAGTCCAGTGCTGGTTCTGGAACATACAGGGGAACCCTACTCATTTTTTTCCCCTGTATTTCCAGAACCAGGACCGGATCAGAGCCCAGAGCTGGTTGCGCAGAATACGGGGGACCCCTACGTCGTTTGTCCCCCGTATTTTGGCAACCAGCTCTGGTTCTGACTAGCCCGGTGCTGGTTGTGTTTAAGTACAGGGGACCCCTATGTCGTTTGTCCCCTGTATTTAAGCACACCCAGCACTGGGTCACTAATGCCCGGGGCTGGTTGCTCTTTTTTTGGGGGGGGGCACGCCATTTTTTTCTCTTTTTACACAGGTTTTTTTTTTTTTTTTTACCACAGCAGCACAGACGGGTCTCACGGACCCGTTAGTGCTCTGTGTCAATGACACAGATGCAAGTAGCACGGATCTCCTGGTCCGTGCGTGCATCTGTGTCATTGAAATACACAGCAGCACAGACGGGTCTCACTTACCCATCTGTGCTCTGTGTCACTGTCAATCACACAGATGCATGTAGCACGGATCTCACGAGTCCGTGCTACATGCAAATGAGCACCATAATGCTGATTGGCTGAGAGCCGTGACAGACGGCTCTGTCAGCCAATCAGCACTTTGCCCATTAAAGGCAAAGGCATTTTTTTTAAAATGGCCGCTCGAGGCAAAACCTCGAGATCCGACAGCAGATCTCGAGGTTTTGCCTCGGGAGAGGGATCCGGGGCAGACAGGGAGATCCGAGCTTGGGCTCGGATCGCCCCGGATCCCCGAAGTTCGGGTGGGTTCGGTTCTCAGGGAACCGAACCCGCTCATCCCTACCGCAAACCCGAGTGAACTTCCTGCTCTAACAGAGCAGGAACTTCACTACTGACATCATGAATGATGTCAGTAGGGCCGCCCACAAATGGCAGGCGTTCCTTCGGGAACGCCTCTGTTTGTCCAGCCACCCCCCCTCCCTGCCTACTAAATGGGGCGAGCTGTCGATCAACATCGACAGCCTTCCCATTTTGCCGTGAGCCCCGGAGAGAGTTAAGTTCTCACTCGTTACGGGGCTCGCATACATGCACACTGGCCAACCATCGACCCACTTGCGAATGCTATGCGCTTGTGAGTGGGTCTGAATCAGGCCCAGTGTTTTACATATTCTCATTTTACACTACATCTACACAATCAACCCGCCACCAACCGCCCAGGGGTGGCGGGGATAGCCCCGGACTATCAGCCTGGGCTAGGGGTTTATTGGGGGGGTCCCCAACTCCCCAGTTATCCCTGGCCTGGGCTGACTAGCGGTCAGGACTGATGCTGCGGCTGGGGGAGCCCGGTGATAGGGCTCCCCTGGCTGTGGCATCAGCCCCCACTAGAAAGGGTCCGGGTCCGGTGCTGGTTCTGGAATTTACAGTGGAACCGTACGCATTTTTTTTCCTGTAAGTCCAGAACCAGGACTGGTTCCCAGAGCCCAATGCTGGTTGTATTAAGTACAACGGAACCCTAAGCATTTTTTTCCCTTTACTTAAACAACCAGGACTGGCTTGCAAAAAACTGGAGCTAGTTGTGTTTGCTTTTTACAGTCAGATACATGCAGGCATCTCACTGATGTCTGCATGTACAGTACCTGTGTGAAAACGAACTGCTCATGCTGAAAGTGAAAGCATGAAGCACTTCTATGCAGTCGGGGATTTGCAGTTCGGTTTCAAGTGGGATTTGCCGTTCGATTTGTACATGAACATGTCAAATTGAACAGCAAATCAGTGTTCCAAACCAAACCAAATCGAATTAAGGCCCTCATTCAGAGCCAGACGCTCTGAGCAGAGCGCTCGCTCTGAATGAGGGCCGTCCTCCATAAAAATGGAGCGGCCTCCTGGACACTCGTATAGCTGTGGGTCACCACCCACAGCACATACGAGCATGCAGGATGATGGTCGCGATGGTCTTGACCATCGCGACCATCTCCAGTGCGACCAAAAGCCTGTGGTCGGAGTTTTCGACCACAAGCCCTGGAGTGATTTTGGCTCTATCAGAGCCAAAATCACTCCAACTGACATCACTAGTTCCCTTGGGAACGCCTCCGTCTGGCAGGCACGCCCCCGGCACGCCCACCAAAGGGGGCGTGCTGTCAATCAACATCGACAGCACGCCCCCTTTGATCAGACACAACGAGCGAAGGAAAGTTCTTCGCTCGTCGCGTCTGGCGCATGCGCACGACGGAGCTCCCTCCATCGTGCGCATGCGCAGTGCACACCATCGACCCACTTGCGAGCGGACAGCCGCTTGCGAGTGGGTCTGAATGAGGCCCTAAATTTGCAAATCGAACAATAGTAAATCTGGCAAAAACACAGGGGTTTCAAAATTCGATTTGAGTCGGTTTGAGGTGAGCTAAATCGAACTTCAAATCGACAATCAAGTTGACCTTTAGTAAATTTACCCCCAAGTGCGATCACTGCTGACCTATAACATAAGCAGTGTGATTTGCACTGTCGCACTGATGTATATTTACAGTTATAGTATCAGTTTCAGCTATAGTAGTTTTATCAATTATATTGATTTTATTGTGTGTACACTAGGGGTGTGCACCGGCCACTTTTCGTGTTTTGTGTTTTGGTTTTGGATCTGGATCTTTCTTCGTGTTTTGGATCTGGATTGGTTTTGCCAAAACCACCCTTCCGTGTTTTGGGTTCTGGGTTTTGTGTTTTGGATCTGTATTTTTTTTAAAAAAAGCATAAAAACAGCTAAAATCACAGAATTTGTTGGTTTCTCTGCTCCTATGCTATTATTAACCTCAATAACCTTAATTTCCACTCATTTCCAGTCTATTCTGAACACCTCACACCTCACAATAGTGTTTTCATGTCCAAAAGGTTGCACCGAGGTAGCTGGATGACTATGCTAAGCGACACGAGTGGGCGGCACAAACACGTGACCCATCTAGGAGTGACACTGCAGTGGCAGACAGGATGGCAGTTAGAAAAACTAGGCCCCAAACTGTACATAATGCAAAGAAAAAAAAGAAGTGCAAGATGGAATTGTCCTTGGGCCCTCCCACCCACCCTTATGTTGTATAAACAGGACATGCACACTTTAACAAATAAATCATTTCAGCGCCAGGGTCTGCCACACAACTGTGGCTGAAATGATTGGTTCGTTTGGGCCCCCACAAAACAAGCTGGCAATTAATGTGTCCCTGCACAAACTGGCTCTACGGAGGCAAGATGTCATCCTCATCCTCCTCATCCACCGATTCCTCACCCTCTTCAGTGTGTACATCCTCATCCTCACAGAGTATTAATTCGTCCCTGCTGGAACCACAGGTCCCTCTGTACGTTCTGGAGGCTGGTCTCCCTGGAAGAGTTGATAATTCATTTTATGAACATCATCTTCTAAACATTTTGTGGAAGCAACCTCCTACGCCTTTCGCTGACAAGGTTCCCGGCTGCACTAAACACTCTTTCGAAGTACACACTGGAGGGGGGGCAACTCAGGTAAAATAGAGCCAGTTTGTACAGGGACCTCCAAATTGCTTCTTTTTCCTGCCAGTACAGGTACGGACTGTCTGACATGCCTACTTGGATGCTGTCACCGATGTAATCCTTTAACAGACAGACGCACGCTTGTCGCTGCTGCTTTGAGGATTCAAGTGCGGCTACAGCCCACACAATTCACAAAGACAGAAAAAAAAAAAGAATATTTTTATTGTTTGTGGAGCACACTTTGAGGGTTACACCACCCTTTAACAGACAGACGCACGCTTGTCGCTGCTGCTTTGAGGATGCAAGTGCGGCTACAGCCCACACAATTCACAAAGACAGAAAAAAGAAGAAGAATATTTTAATTGTTTGTGTAGAACACTTTGAGGTGTCACCACCCTTTAACAGACAGACGCACGCTTGTCGCTGCTGCTTTAAGGATGCAGGTGCGGCTACAGCCCACACATTTCACAAAGACCGAAAAAAAAAAGAACAATATTTTAATTGTTTGTGTAGAACACTTTGAGGTGTCATCACCCTTTAACAGACAGACGCACGCTTGTCGCTGATGCTTTAAGGATGCAGGTGCGGCTACAGCCCACACAATTCACATAGACAGAAAAAAAAAGAACAATATTTTAATTGTTTCTGTAGCACACTTTGAGGGTGTCACCACCCTTTAACAGACAGACGCACGCTTGTCGCTGCTGCTTTGAGGATGCAAGTGTGGCTACATCGCACACAAGTCACAAACACATTAAAAAAATAGTTTTTTATTTTTTGGAACACTTTGAGAGTTACACCACCCTTTAACAGACAGACGCACGCTTGTCGCTGCTGCTTTAAGGATGCAGGTGCGGCTACAGCCCACACATTTCACAAAGACCGAAAAAAAAAGAACAATATTTTAATTGTTTGTGTAGAACACTTTGAGGGTGTCACCACCCTTTAACAGACAGACGCACGCTTGTCGCTGCTGCTTTAAGGATGCAGGTGCGGCTACAGCCCACACATTTCACAAAGACCAAAAAAAAAGAACAATATTTTAATTGTTTGTGTAGCACACTTTGAGGGTGTCACCACCCTTTAACAGACAGACGCACGCTTGTCGCTGCTGCTTTAAGGATGCAGGTGCGGCTACAGCCCACACAATTCACAAAGACAGAAAAAAGAACAATATTTTAATTGTTTGTGTAGCACACTTTGAGGGTGTCACCACCCTTTAACAGACAGACGCACGCTTGTCGCTGCTGCTTTAAGGATGCAGGTGCGGCTACAGCCCACACAATTCACAAAGACAGAAAAAAGAACACTATTTTAATTGTTTGTGTAGCACACTTTGAGGGTGTCACCACCCTTTAACAGACAGACGCACGCTTGTCGCTGCTGCTTTAAGGATGCAGGTGTGGCTACAGCCCACACATTTCACAAAGACCAAAAAAAAAAGAACAATATTTTAATTGTTTGTGTAGCACACTTTGAGGGTGTCACCACCCTTTAACAGACAGACGCACGCTTGTCGCTGCTGCTTTGAGGATGCAAGTGTGGCTACATCGCACACAAGTCACAAACACATTAAAAAAATAGTTTTTTATTTTTTGGAACACTTTGAGAGTTACACCACCCTTTAACAGACAGACGCACGCTTGTCGCTGCTGCTTTAAGGATGCAGGTGAGGCTACAGCCCACACATTTCACAAAGACCGAAAAAAAAAGAACAATATTTTAATTGTTTGTGTAGAACACTTTGAGGGTGTCACCACCCTTTAACAGACAGACGCACGCTTGTCGCTGCTGCTTTGAGGATGCAGGTGGAATCTAGACGGGATTTGGAACCGAGGACACACTACCTCCATCAATTGTCTAAATCCCACTGCACTAATGTCGGATACCGGACGCACGTTTAACACCAACATAGCAGTCAAGGCCTCAGTTATACGTTTTGCTTCAGGATGACTGCTGTCGTACTTCATCCTCATCGCTAGGGACTGTTGGAGGGTCAATTGTTTAGTAAAAGTAGTGATGTTCCTACTTCCTCTCTGGGATGATGAACAACTCCCAGCAGCAGCAACAGCACTAGGAGGAAGAGGTTCTTGATCTTTCCCTATTTTATTTTTATCGGAGAAAGTTTGGTCCTCCATTTATGTTATATTGATATATATACGTGCGGCTAAAGCGCACACAAACACAGAAAATATTATTTTATTTTTGCTGGAGAGTAGTGCACTTTGTGGGTTACACCACCCTTTAAGAAATGAGCCAGCCGGCTCTTTACTTATGGGACACAGGCGCACGCTTGGCGCTGCTCCTTTGTTGATGCACGTGCAGCCACAGTGCACACAATTCACAAACACAGAAAATAATTTTTTTTTTGGTTTGGACTGGAGTGTACTTTCGGGGGTTACAGCACCCTTAACGGTCAAGCCAGCCGGCCCTTTACTTATGACACAGGCGCACGCTTGGCACTACTTTGTTGATGCACGTGCGGCTACTGCGCACACAATTCACAAACACAGAAAATAATTTTTTTTTAGGTTTGGACTGGAGTGTACTTTCGGGGGTTACAGCACCCTTAACGGTCAAGCCAGCCGGCCCTTTACTTATGACACAGGCGCACGCTTGGCACTACTTTGTTGATGCACGTGCGGCTACTGCGCACACAATTCACAAACACAGAAAAGAAATTTTTTTGGGTTTGGACTGGAGTGTACTTTCGGGGGTTACAGCACCCTTTAACGGTCAAGCCAGCCGGCCCTTTACTTATGACACAGGCGCACGCTTGGCACTACTTTGTTGATGCACGTGCGGCTACTGCGCACACAATTCACAAACACAGAAAATATTTTTTTTTTAGGTTTGGACTGGAGTGTACTTTCGGGGGTTACAGCGCCCTTAACGGTCAAGCCAGCCGGCCCGTTACTTATGACACAGGCGCACGCTTGGCACTACTTTGTTGACGCACGTGCGGCTACTGCGCACACAATTCACAAACACAGAAAATAATTTTTTTTTGGTTTGGACTGGAGTGTACTTTCGGGGGTTACAGCACCCTTTAACGGTCAAGCCAGCCGGCCCTTTACTTATGACACATGCGCACGCTTGGCACTACTTTGTTGATGCACGTGCGGCTACTGCGCACACAATTCACAAACACAGAAAATAATTTTTTTTTAGGTTTGGACTGGAGTGTACTTTCGGGGGTTACAGCACCCTTAACGGTCAAGCCAGCCGGCCCTTTACTTATGACACAGGCGCACGCTTGGCACTACTTTGTTGATGCACGTGCGGCTACTGCGCACACAATTCACAAACACAGAAAATAATTTTTTTTTGGTTTGGACTGGAGTGTACTTTCGGGGGTTACAGCACCCTTTAACGGTCAAGCCAGCCGGCCCTTTACTTATGACACAGGCGCACGCTTGGCACTACTTTGTTGATGCACGTGCGGCTACTGCGCACACAATTCACAAACACAGAAAATAATTTTTTTTTGGTTTGGACTGGAGTGTACTTTCGGGGGTTACAGCACCCTTTAACGGTCAAGCCAGCCGGCCCTTTACTTATGACACAGGCGCACGCTTGGCACTACTTTGTTGATGCACGTGCGGCTACTGCGCACACAATTCACAAACACAGAAAATAATTTTTTTTTAGGTTTGGACTGGAGTGTACTTTCGGGGGTTACAGCACCCTTAACGGTCAAGCCAGCCGGCCCTTTACTTATGACACAGGCGCACGCTTGGCACTACTTTGTTGATGCACGTGCAGCTACTGCGCACACAATTCACAAACACAGAAAATAATTTTTTTTTTGGTTTGGACTGGAGTGTACTTTCGGGGGTTACAGCACCCTTAACGGTCAAGCCAGCCGGCCCTTTACTTATGACACAGGCGCACGCTTGGCACTACTTTGTTGATGCACGTGCGGCTACTGCGCACACAATTCACAAACACAGAAAATAATTTTTTTTTTGGTTTGGACTGGAGTGTACTTTCGGGGGTTACAGCACCCTTAACGGTCAAGCCAGCCGGCCCTTTACTTATGACACAGGCGCACGCTTGGCACTACTTTGTTGATGCACGTGCGGCTACTGCGCACACAATTCACAAACACAGAAAATAATTTTTTTTTTGGTTTGGACTGGAGTGTACTTTCGGGGGTTACAGAACCCTTAACGGTCAAGCCAGCCGGCCCTTTACTTATGACACAGGCGCACGCTTGGCACTACTTTGTTGATGCACGTGCGGCTACTGCGCACACAATTCACAAACACAGAAAATATATTATTTTTTTAGCACTTGGGGGGAGCACCCCTGATGGACAGAGCACCCCCTGGACAACACTACAGCACTCCTTTAGGACTGGGACACTGCACAGGACTTTGGAGTGGACACAGCCCCTATGGAGAACTGACTGCACAACACAGTCCAGCCAGCCCCTATGGACTTTGAAGTAGTTGACACAGCCCCTATTAACAACAGCAGCACAGCACAACACAGCCAGCCCCTATGGACTTTGAAGTAGTGGACAACAGCAGCACTACACTACACTACACTACACAGCCCTAACTCCCACCCTCCCTCTTCACTGTCCACAGCCGAGTGAGAAAATGGCGCCGACGTGGGTACCTTATATAGGATCCAAAACCCGCGAGACTCGGAAGGCGGGAAGATGACGTTCTGCCTCGATTTCAGAATCCGAGTCAGGCGGGAAAAGTCGAGCCTGACTCGGATCGGACTCGGATCGGGGGGGGCTCGGGGGGGTTCGGATTTCAGAAATCCGAACCCGCTCACCCCTAGTGTACACTATCATTTATTTCATATTTATATTCTTTAACAAAATTGATTGAATAATCTTAGGCGTGGAGCCTCTTTTTCTTCATCAACATTGTAATTAACATCTAACACACTTGCAAGGGTTGAGCGAAATACCTTTATTGTTACCTTCATTACCAGCTTACACTCATCAACTGAACAAGATGGGTCCTAAAACCCAGAAAACAAACACTGCCCTGCAACACAAAAAGAAGAAAAACTAAGAGTCGTAGTGGGTCTGGTCGCTCCAGAAACAACGCGGTACTTAAACGCATGTAATAATCACCAGAGGGGTAAGAGGCTGAACGGTGCCCAAATTTGTGATAAAATCTCTTTTATAGGCATATTTATCAATATTATTTTTACTAAAATAATGTGAAAGAGATTGTCTCCACACCCTTTTCAGTTTTCACATTATTTTAGTATCACAGAAATGTATTAAAGGGCTTTTGGAGCAGTTTTCGTTAAGAAAAAACTACCTCATAGCACTTAAATTTGCATTATTTTAGTCAGTAGATCATATTTTCCATACTTGTAAAAGGAAATGTAATATAATCAAATTTACTAAAATAAAATTTGATTAAAAAAACGGGGGGGGGGGGGAGGCCTGTGATAATAACTCCACCTAGTTTCGGTGTTATGTGGGCTTTCCCCCGTTTCACCAAGCAGTGCACTGGCGTCTAAATAGACCACAAGCTGATCACTGTAAAAAATAAATAAATATATTTATTTATGGAAAAAAAACACTTACCTGAACCCTGCGACTGGTGATCGGCGATCCGGTGAGCTGATCGCCATGCTCCTGCTCTGTGACCAGAGTCACAAAGGAGCTCACCGGATCACCAGTCACCGCTCCCTGAGGTCAGGTAAGTGTTAGCTTAGCGGGAGAGAGGAGGTGGTCGCGCAAAAAGTGGGGGATTGTGCCACGAAGGGGGTGGTCACGCGGAGGGGAGGAGCAGGCGGTGCATGCGCGGTCACACTGAAGAGGCATGAGAAGTGCGGGGAGAGAATCGCAGGGACAGAACTTTCTCAGAACCTCTGTATGTGTTATTTCATACATTCTCTCAATGTATTCAAGTATCGCTTTGCAATTGTGGCCAAATTTATCACATCACATGATAGCTACGCCCCTTACTGTTTTATCATTTGCAACCTGTTAACTTTAACAAACAGTAATTGTGCAAAAATAAGTCATGGGTGGGGTTTTAAATGTAAATAAATATATGTATGCTTGGGACCCTCCGCCTCCTGCTAGCTAGATGCGCTGTAGTTCCTCTTGCAGTAACATATCCCACCTTCATTTCCATTGTCTTTTACGCTGCCTATACGGCTATTGTAGAAATGTCCTTTAAAGTGCAGTGTCACAATGTGAGTACGTAGGTGAGTGAGAGGCTGACGTTTCTCATGTGTAGTAATAGCTGGAACAGCTTTTTACACGTTAGTCCCTGGGACGGATTTTATGTGGGTACTTTTTCAATCATAGAACAAAGACAACATGAAACAGATTAACAAAATGTCTCTTATCTTCTGTTCGGTTGCCAGGCAACTCTGCCAGCGCTAAGAGCCACTAAGAGCACGTTATGAATAATGATCGACACGTTGCTGAGCACTCCCGCAGGAGTCCTAACGCTTCTCACTATATTTTATTCCCAGTAATCCTTCCGTCTGGAAAGTAATAGTAAATATATAAAATACGGACACCTGTTGCTGCAACGTAAGTAATGGGCTAAAGCTGATGGTGGATATATTTAATATGGAATCGGTATGATTCCATATTAAATATACTGACAGCCGGGATGTCGGCTGTCAGTACACTGACAGCGGCATCCCGATGGTTAAAATCCCGACAGGGGAATGGTAAGTAATGTTCCCCTGTCCTATTTACCCCCTAACCCTACTTTCCTGCACCCTTATACTAACCCTCCCTACCCCACACTCTGACCCTCCCGGTAAGTGTCTAAACCTAACCCTCCCGATTAGTGCCTAACCCTAACCCTTCCCCCTTAGTGCCTAATCCTAACCCCCCAATAGTGCCTGAAGCTAACCCCCTCTGCCCGGTGCCTAACCCTAACCTCCCCCCTCCTGCAGTCTAACGTTAACTCCACCTGGGGCGCCTAAACCTAAGCCCTCCCCGCGGCTGATACTTTCCCCGATGTCCTTACGATTGAGATGCCGTCTGCTGGGGTTCCGGCAGGCAGTATTCCGCTAGTCAGGATCCTAACCACATCTCATTTAATTCGTCATCCAACACTGACAACAGGAAAAATGGGAAAACTGGGCAATCCCACAGACCTTAACCATTTAGACCCCAGAAATTTAGGAAAACATCAGGACTGTTGGAAGGTATAGAGAAGCTGTTTGCAACACAAAAAACTGATTCATGCTCGATTAACACAACCTTGTCCATGTATCTTTTCACATTATGATAAGTGAAGCCATAGTCATATATTACTTTACTTTAAGACCATGTGGGGCTCTTGGCATGGTACTAGTTAGGAGCCCAAACAACTCTGTTTGCCAAGAAAAGTGTATACGACAGAGGGGCTAGGATAATCCCGGGCCACACAGTGCACATTGAGGGGGTCATTCAGACCCGCTCGCGAGCGCAGGACGCTCGCAAGCGGGTCAATGTTCCCCCACTGTGCATGCGCACGACGGAGGGAGCTCCGTCGTGTGCATGCGCGAGACCCGGTGAGCGACGGGCTCTCCATCGCTCCGGGTCTCGCACCAAAGGGGGCGTGCTGTCGCTGTTGATTTGGTGGGCGTGCCAGGGGGGTGCCTGCCAGACGTAGGCTATTTATGATGCATGATCCAGTTATACGAGTGGCAAGTGACAGGATAAAGTTACATATGGCCGCACACACAGAGGCTGGTCAGGAGACAAGTTCCCAATGTACGTTCCATTACTGAGAAAGACCGGGGACCCCTTGTAATGTCATGCACTTCACTTGTTACTCCCTTTGTCACCCTACAGCAACTAGCTTCTATGTGCATATAAGATTATTTTCCAGAATTTTGGTGTGCAACCTTATTCAGATATAATCATTATTCTAATATGATGGCAGAAGAGGAAGCTGCTTGGATAACGCCATCTCTAAATACCAGGTTACAGAGCATTGCGTATCCTCCCGCAACGGCTGGGTGGCTCCTGAAAATCGAGCGGGCAAGTCTCCCAGCCAACGCCCCCTGCTCCACCCCCAAACTCGCACCACGCACCCTGCTGTGCTGACCTGGCTGCCTCCTCCCCGATTGTCTGCATGTATGCCTATACTACTGTATATAAAATCACAGCCGTCTTTTCACATTAATTTATTGCCATTTTTATTTAGGATATTACAGCAAAGGCGAAACCTATTGGGGCTGTTTAATTGCCCTGGTAGCTATGGCCATTGTAACCTATAAGCTACACTGCACAAACGGTACCGGGAGAGTGGAGAGTACCAGGATCCCTCCCTGGTACTCTCCAATCGCATGATCAGTAGACCATGCATGCACAGTAGCCGGGCTCCTGAAATAGAAGTGAAGTGAATGCATTGGCAATGCCTTCACATCTAACACATTATTGGTAGAGATGAGTGAGTTTGGATGTCAGAGATCCGAATCCATCCGAACTTACCGATACAAGCCGAGATCCAAGTTGGCTCGGGTTTTGCTGCCTGACTCGGATCTCAAAACGAGACAAAACATCATCATCCCGCTGTTGGATTCTCGCGGGTTTTGGATTCAATAAAAGGTCCCGCAATCGACGCCATTTTCATTCCGGCTGTGGAGACTGAAGAGGAAGGAGGGGGCTGTGATCGCTGTGCTGTTGCTGTGTGTGTATAGGGGCTGGCTACTGTTGTCACTTGTCAGGGGATGGCTGCTTAATGTCCATACTGCATAGGGGCTGGCTGGCTGTTGTCACTTGTCATAGGGGCTGGCTGGCTGTTGTCCACTAGTCCATACTCCATACTAGGGCTGGCTGCTGTGCTGGGCTGTGCTGTGCCTGTTGTCCATAAGGGCAGTGCTACTAGGAGCTGTGCTGCAGACAGAAGAGGGGGGCTTCAGTGGCTCCTGTGTCACTGTAGTCCATAAGGGGTGCTGCTTTGTTGTCCAGGGGGTGCTCTGTCCATCAGGGGTGCTCTCTTCATCCCCAGTGTGAAAAAAATAAAGAAATAGTTTTTTTTTCTGTGTGTGTGTGCGCATTAGCTACACTTATCACCAGCAACGTAGCTGCACAGGGGTGCTGCCTGTGTCATTTATCAAGGGGCTGCTGCCTCGTTCAGGGGTGCTCTCCCCCAAGTGCCAAAAAAATGTAAAATAATCCATTCAATCAATCAATGTGTTCTTTTTTCTGTGTGTATGTGTGCACATTAGCCCCACTTATCACCAGCAACGTAGCTGTGGTGGGGGTGCTGCCTGTGTCGTTTATCAAGGGGCTGCTATCTCATTCAGGGGTGCGCTCCCCCAAGTGCAAAAAGATAAAAAATTAATCCAATCAATCAATATTTTCTTTTTTCTGTGTGTATGTGTGCACATTAGCCCCACTTATCACCAGCAACGTAGCTGCACAGGGCTGCTGCCTGTGTCATTTATCAAGGGGCTGCTCCCTCGTTGAGGGTTGCTCTCCAAGTGCCAAAAAAAATTAATCCAAGCAATCAAACAATCAATGTGTTTTCTGTTCTGTGTATGTGTGTGCGTTAGCCATGACATCACAAAAGCCTCTGCTGAGATTTGCATAAACATTTTCAAAAGGTGAGAATAGAGGATATGATGGAATAAAGCAGCTAAAACTGCATTCTCTGATTATAGTGTCCCTACTCCCAGTCTCTACCCATGGCCCCTCTACCTGAATTTGAGTGAGTCAGAGGGGAAACTCCATGCAACCGTATTCCAGAGTGCAGCTGCTACTCCTGTAGCCCAGGTCAGAAGATGTGTAGGGGGTGTGGTGATGATATGGACTAAAATGGAGCTCACATCTACTAAAGTGGACAATGAATCCCCATTCTAACAGGAAGCGCAGCTGTAATTTATACACAACACAGGATGGGATGACGATATAGGTTTGGGTGCTGGTATAATCTGGGGTGATGTATACTGTACATCATCTTCTCTTCACACAATATTAATTTGTCCCTAGCTGGAATCCACCATTACAGATGCCTCTGTAATTTTTGCACGTAATTGATGGTAAAGGTCTTTCTTGTAGTATTTGTAGTTCATTTTGATGGACATCATCTATTCCACATTTTGGGGAAGTAGTCTCAGGCCGATCACTGACAAGGTTCCCGGCTGTACTGAAAACTCTGAGTACACACTAGAAGGTGGGCAGCTCAAGTAAAGCAAAGGCAGTTTTGTGTAAGGGCCTTCAAATTGCCTCTTTTTCCTGCCAGTAGTTATTTACATCTCTTCAGATTTGTGTCCGTTGGGAAGAAAAAACAATGTCTTCATCCCCTCTGGGATGAAAATCCAATCCCAGCAGCAGGCATGGCGCTCAAGAATTCTCAAGAAATACACAACGTAAGATTTAAATCTGAAATGTTGCATTTACTGCTCTGTTCAGCGTGTCCACATATCCACTCTGGTTAAGTGGACAGTGGGAACAATGGCAGTTTGAAGGCCACTAACTAACTATGTTATTTTTAATGTCCCTGTACAGGTTGGGAAATGTTCATGTGGAAGCTTTGCAAAGGATTATTTTACAGTCAATTGTTTTGGAAAGCAGTCTTCCTGGTTCCCTTCTGGGTTGAAAATCCACTCCTAGCAGCAGAGGTTGGTGCAGGATTCTCAAGAAAGACACAACGTAAGACCTTAAGGGGTAAATTTAATTTACTAAATTGAGAGTTTTTAAAAGAGAGTTTTAGAAGTGATGTTGCTTGCCCATAGCAACCAATAAGATTCTAGCTATTATCTTCTAGAAAGTTCTAGGTAAATGTTAATTAGAATCTGATTGGCAACATCACTTCTAAAACTCACTTGTAAAAACTATCACTTTAGTAAATTAAATGTTCCGTATTTATACAACAGTGCAAGTTTATTAAGGAGTATGACAGGACATTTTCTATGCTGTATTGTACTGATAACCCGCCGCGGCTGCACTGGATACCGCGCGATACTGGATGGTATGTAGAATGAGGTGGGCGGGCATCGGGAGGCCACTATGGGCACCGGGCAAGTATCGGAAGGCCACTATGGCAGCTATGTCTATCCCAACTGAAGTGAAGTATAAGACGACCCCCCCACTTGGAGGCATGTTTTTCAGGGCAAAAATGTCGTCTTATATGCCGGAAAATACGGTACCCCTTAATCTTAAATATTCCGCTTGTCCACATATCTGTGCTGGCTAAGTGGCAGTTTGGAGGCTACTAACTAACTATGTGTTTTTTAATGTCCCTGTACAGGTTGGGAAGTGCTTTTTCATGTGGAAGCTTTGCAAATAATTATTTAACAGTCAATTGTTTTGGAAAGAACTACTAGAAGTCTTCCTGGTCCCTTTCTGGGATGAGAAAATCCACTCCCAGCAGCAGCAGGCATAGCAATCAAGGATTCTTCTTGGGCAAGGACTCATGTGAATGAGTAAAATATTTTTTTGTAAATGCCTCTCCTCCGCCCCTCCCCTTCGCCCTCATAAATTTACTTCGGAGTCAAAAAATAAATTAAAATTTACTACCAAACCCTTCCTGACCCTGCCTTCAACTGCATACTTACTCCAACTCCCTCAGGCCTCTCTTGAATAATAAAAACATTTGTTTCCTGATGTAACATGTTGTTTCCTGATGTACCATGTTGGAAGTTGAACTGCCATGTGTTTGTGCTGCCCACTGCTGCTTTTTAGCTTAATCAGCCAGCCAGCTTGCTTGGTGCAAATTTTGGGCCTAAACTGGATGAAAACAATATACGTAGTGAGCTGTGAGGTGGTCAAAATTGACTGGAAACGAGTGGAAATAAATTTTATTGAGGTTAATAATACTGTAGGAGCAAAAACAGGCCCATTTAATGTAATTTTAGCTGTTTCTATGATTTTTAAGAAAAAATCCAGATCCAAAACCAAAAACAAAACACGGAAGGGAGGTTTTGGCAAAACCAATCCAGATCCAAACCAGGGGAGATACAGATCAAAACCAAAACACGGGGGTCGGTGCACATCTGTAGTTATTGGGGCCCCTTATCCTGCGTGTGTGTTTTGAAAACATTTGGGGAATCAGTTATTTCATACTGCCGTGTGGGACTTCCACTCGGTAAAAAGTGCTTCTCCCCTCCCAAAAAAAGTTCTTCCCCACACTGCTTCTGAACTTGGACTGGGAACCCCTATATTCTCTTAACGTCGGTTCTCTGAGAACCAGACCTCACATCTCTAATTATTATATATTTATATCTAATATTGTGTTTTGTCATATATGGCACTATGCAATTGATTTATTGTTATTTAGCTACATAATTATTTTGCACATTTTGTATTATTAGATAAACAGAAGAAGTATTAGACCCATTGCCTTCTCTATTTTGTGGATACATTTTCACTACATAATGTATACTACCAGTTCTATTCGATAATATTAAGTCCAATATTGAGGATTATTCACATTACACTATTTTTATTCAACATACAATAGTATTACAAGTAGAGATGTGCAGGTCTGGTCTCAGAGGACTGATAACTACCAAAATTTGGGGTTAGATGTCGAAGCGAGTCCCAATTCGGTCCAGAGTTTGGAACTCAGATTTAAAAAACAAACTCGAGTTTTGGAATTCATGCTAAAAGGTCAAAAAAATTATGCCAAAACCAAAACACAAGAGAGTGGTTTTGCAAAACTAAATACAAAACTTGAAGATGACTCTGGATCCAAAACCAAAACTGGGGTCGGCCTGATTCAGAAACCTCTGGATCCAAAACCAAGCGGACGCCCTGATTCAGAGCGAGAACTCGCTTTTTGCAAGCGGCTCTGAAACAGGGCCTAAGTGCAGATGTGATCGTAAAAATCCCTACTACCGGAATCCAGGGATTCCGGTAGTCAGAATGCAGACACCGGGTACCCGAATCTTATCAGAATACTGGTGCTGGCATACCGACCACCGGAATCCCAAAGGTAAGTAATGGGGTTAGGTGGAGGGTTAGGGATTAGTATTAGGCACTAGGGGGAGGGGGAGGTTTAGGGTGCGGAAATGGGGAGGTTAGGTTTAGGCACTAGGAGAAGGTTAGGTTTAGGGTGCGAGGATGGGGGGGTTTGGTTTAAGCACCGGGGAGGTAGGGTTAGGGGTAGGGTTGGGAGTTAGGTTAGGGTTACTTGTCTAGAGGCATCGGGATTGTAACCTGGACGGGATGCCTGTGTTCGGTTTCTGATCTCCTGGATCATGAGCGCCGAAAACCGTACCCATCCCATGACCGACGTGTATGATTCAGACCCGCTGGCGAGTGCTATGCACTCGCAAGCAGGTTGATGGTGGCCCAGTGCGCATGCGCACAATGGAGCCGGCTCCGTCGTGCGCATGCGCGAGACCCAGATAGCGGGCAAACCGTCGCTCCGTGTCTCGTACCAAAGGGGGAATGCTGTCGATGTTGAGTGACAGCATGCCCCCATTGGTGGGCGGGCGGGGGCGTGGCTGACCAGACAGAGGCGTTCCTATGGGATGTCAGTGGGAGTGCTTTCGGCTCTGTTTGAGTCGAAAGCACTCTTGGGCTTGCGGCAACGAGACCCTACCACAAGGGTCTTGTCGCAAGCCCGATGGTTGCGATGGTCTTGACCATCGCGACCATCATCATGGCCACTCGCTATAGCCATGATGAGCGTCCGGCTCTGATCAGGCCCTCAGTTTTGGAGTGTGCACCGTGTGAAAACACACAAGATACGCTCTGCAAACCGGTTTACCTCCCACTCTGCATCACTCCTAAGGCTATGTGAGATATAAATCAACTTTAAGGATGTATAGCTATTGTGCGCCAGCCAAGCACACAATGATCCCTATACAGAGTAACCATATCAAGAGCCAAGAATGGAGCCCCATCTAATATCCCAGCATCAACATCTCACTGATAGACATTTATGGTTGTGCAATAGACCCACTAGATGCGCTGACTCAGGTCATTTGTAACTATATTTCTTACAAAGAGCATGAAATTCAATCTGAAAATGAACGTTACTACGAAACATTAAAGTGGAACTAAACTTGTCTATTTGACCTTTCTGAAATGAACCCAATCTCCTGTGTGCAGCGTGGTATGGTCCCTGGGATGTAACATACAGAGCTTGTTTCCAGGGAATTACATTTCATGGTAAATGTTCTTGATGTACAGCAAAAGCCACGTGGCCCCTTCCCAGAAATCGTGGCGGTCTCCTCATTGCTGTGCCAGGCGCCAGCCAGAACTCCGTCTTACTGGAACACATTGCATTCAGTTCTCCTTGTCTGTGCAATGTAAAGGGCCAGCGTTTTATTCGTATATTGAATATAATCTATAACCTGTTTCCATGTAAAACCTACAAGATATACTGTAACTCCAAATGTCCCCGTCTCACTGCATTTATAGTTATGGAGGACAAAGGAATCTAATAGGCACCCAGATATTTACCAGGTTCATACACAAGGATGTTTTGGCTGAATCACAGAAACAACACGGGTCAGGGCCAGCAGACTTTCCCAAGTAGCATATTATACTTTGATAAAGCACAGCTAAAGCTGTAAATAGGGGCTACAGACAGGGGCGTATTAAGAGAGGAGGGGTCCATTTAGGACCCCTCCTCTCTGTCGGCGCACTGAGCGCTGTAGATTCTGGCTTCATGTCAGAATCTACTGCACATGCGCGGGTCTCCAGTAAAATGGTGCCTGCATCTATTTTCCCGGGGACATCTTTTAGGCGCATGCACAGGTCACCGAAAAAAAAATGTCCGCCGCCATTTTCCCAGTGATTCTTTGCTGCCCTGCAGCGCTGCGGAGCAGCACATCAGAATCTGTGGAGAGGTAAGTATTTATTAACTATGGGTGCAGGGTGTGCAGTGTGGGCCCTCCTGGACCCAGAGGACCATGTGCACCGCACACCTTGCACCCATTATACAGACACCTATGGCTACAGAAAGGTACTTTACTAAAGTCAGGCTAAAAAGCCTCTCTTGGTGCATCAGGTACTGTGAGACTCTGAAAGCGCTGGGCATCTTTTTTAGTTCTTTTTTCTTAGCCGAAAATGAGTCACAATGCAAAGCGTCAAGGGCGCACCAGCCTTAATCTGTATACAGAAACCTCCCATGGAGCAGAAGGGCATAAGCCTCTCCCAGCCCGCTGCCTCTGCCCCATGTCTTCCCTCTCCCAATGTAGCGGCCACAGCTTTTTTCAGTCCAAGTTACGTTGTGGTTCATAGACAGGCTCATATTAATCAGCACAGTCTGCCGGGGCATCCTAGATGCATCTCATTGTGACTTAGGGCGGTATTAAATAAATTTTGCATTCTGCCGTACTTTTTCGCCGACATCGTGTGTTTTGGCCACAAAAACTTTTCATGCGCGCCCCCGCTATTCGCCGTATTCAATTCCAAAAGACGCGAAAACGTGTCCCGGCAAATGTGAAACAGGCGGAAAGTGTTGTCAGAATTGGGGAAACCAGCCTGACACCTCCAAAAAGATGCACTAACATTGGTGATCAATCTAGATGTGCCCGAATAGCCCTAATAAAGCTATTTGGGGTACTTAAGTTGTGACAATTGCTTCTAATTAGCGTCTGTGCACAAGTGGTGAAGAATAGCATTAAGCAGTTTGTTTTGGAGAAAATAATAGTCCTGTCAAATTTGGGGTACATGAAAATGGGTGCTAGTATATTTTCAAGTCGCTAAAGTGAAGTTTTAAAAAAACGTAAAAAACGCACCTGAAGCAAACACCTGCATTCAAAAAAACACCTCACCCACCCTCGCAGACCCCCAAAAAGTCTATTTCACTACTTTTTATGTTTGTACCCCCACTATGTGCTTTTTTGCCCCCAAATTCAAAGTACTTTTAGGGGTGTTCCTCACTTATTTTTCTGGATTTTTTGACACAGTTATCCTTTGGGGGGCTGTCCCAAGGGGTCTGAGTGGTTTCCCCACCTTTGCACGCCAAAATGAAAAAAATACACTTCTTTTCTCCATCTATTCAGAGGCAAATCTTTTTCGATAATTACATTGCATGGACTTTCCCGGCACACAAAAAGTATTTGGAATTGAATACGGAGATAAGTTTCCGACTGGTGAAAAGTCGCAATTGGCGATACTTTTTCGTGGATCTCGGCTTTTCTCTTCTAATTGAATACGGCCCATAGACGCATTTTCTGCAAAAAAAATTGCCCAATACTAGCAGAGTAGCTTGGGACCTGGTGGCTCACTCACGCAAGTGGCGCTATGTGGCATATGAGAATAGATGTATGAGGAAACATCTGTACGTGTGCTCTAGATTCCTGGATTTAGGACCTCATTCAGAGTCGGTCGAAGCCGCACGGTCATACGGGAAAAGGGGCCGGATATTCAAATGATTCCCTCGCAAGTTGCGTCCCTAAGTTCGGATCGGTAGCTGGCCGACCAAGGGGAGGAAGATGTCGGAAGACAAAAAATACGCCCCCTTCTCGTACACATTGCACGTCATCTCCGGGCATATAAGGATTAATCGAGACCATCGGGAACCATCGAAACTGGTCATAGAGCTTAAGGTTGACCATACCCTCTTTTAAGCTCTACGATCATGTCAGTGTAAAAACCTCCCATGTCACATGTGCCATGACGCTACCTTGTTAATTATGCACTCCCATAATCCGTATGCATTCCCATAAAACGCCGTTCGCATAATGAGGCACGCCTGCGTTCGGATCTCCACTCCCCCGTTTTCAAGCACCTTCCCCTGTTACCACCCACAAACGCCTCAATCTGTCACTCAAACTACCGACCTGGCTGTGTTCAAGGAGAGAGAAATTTCTGATCGTAGCGGCTAGTTTGCGCACGCGCATTGCGAACTTTACGCATGCGCAGTATAGCAAACATCGGTGGAGTACGACCATGCGGCCGCTTTGACCGACTCTGAATGAGGTCCTTAGTCTGGTGAATAGGAGCTAATTGACAACATTAATTGTCAGAGCACTTGTGATAGACTGATATCAGGTGTGTCAGTTGCTACTCTAGTCTTAGGGGGAGATGTATCAAACTAAGGAGAGAAATAAAGTGGAGAGAAGTACCAACCAATCAGTTACAATACTTATCCCGGCGTCTGAGACATTTGCCTATTTTCGCACAGTCGCTGCAATTGCATTAGCATACATATCTGAATCAGGCCCCGTGTTTGTAAAATGGAACTTAGAAGCTGATTTGTTGGTACTTTAGTTCTCTCCTAGGTTTGATACATCTCCCCCACAGTCTCTCACTACCTGAGGAGCAGGCAGCAGGCTTGTTGAGAGACAGTGTGATTACTGGCTGTAAGTAGTGTGCTAATACTGATGTGTTGTGAGTAGGGGTGTGCACCGGCCACTTTTCGTGTTTTGTGTTTTGGTTTTGGATCTGGATCTTTCTTCGTGTTTTGGATCTGGATTGGTTTTGCCAAAACCACCCTTCCGTGTTTTGGGTTCTGGGTTTTGTGTTTTGGATCTGTATTTTTTTGAAAAAAAGCATGAAAACAGCTAAAATCACAGAATTTGTAGGTTTTTCTGCTCCTATGCTATTATTAACCTCAATAACCTTAATTTCCACTCATTTCCAGTCTATTCTGAACACCTCACACCTCACAATAGTGTTTTTATGTCCAAAAGGTTGCACCGAGGTAGCTGGATGACTATGCTAAGCGACACGAGTGGGCGGCACAAACACGTGACCCATCTAGGCGTGAAACTGCAGTGGCAGACAGGATGGCAGTTTGAAAAACTAGGCCCCAAACTGTACATAATGCAAAGAAAAAAAAGAGGTGCAAGATGGAATTGTCCTTTGGCCCTCCCACCCACTCTTATGTTGTATAAACAGGACATGCACACTTTAACAAACCAATCATTTCAGCGCCAGGGTCTGCCACACAACTGTGGCTGAAATGATTGGTTCGTTTGGGCCCCCACAAAACAAGCTGGCAATTAATCTGTCCCTGCACAAACTGGCTCTAAGGAGGCAAGATGTCATCCTCATCCTCCTCATCCACCGATTCCTCACCCTCTTCAGTGTGTACATCCTCATCCTCACAGAGTATTAATTCGTCCCTGCTGGAACCACAGGTCCCTCTGTACGTTCTGAGGCTGGTCTCCCTGGAAGAGTTGATAATTAATTTTATGAACATCATCTTCTCCACATTTTGTGGAAGCAACCTCCTACGCCTTTCGCTGACAAGGTTCCCGGCTGCACTAAACACTCTTTCGGAGTACACACTGGAGGGGGGGCAACTCAGGTAAAATAGAGCCAGTTTGTACAGGGACCTCCAAATTGCTTCTTTTTCCAGCCAGTACAGGTACGGACTGTCTGACATGCCTACTTGGATGCTGTCACTGATGTAATCCTTTAACAGACAGACGCACGCTTGTCGCTGCTGCTTTGAGGATGCAAGTGCGGCTACAGCTCACACAATTCACAAAGACAGAAAAAAAAAGAATATTTTTATTGTTTGTGGAGTGCACTTTGAGGGTTACACCACCCTTTAACAGACAGACGCACGCTTGTCGCTGCTGCTTTAAGGATGCAGGTGCGGCTACAGCCCACACATTTCACAAAGACCGAAAAAAAAAGAACAATATTTTAATTGTTTGTGTAGCACACTTTGAGGGTGTCACCACCCTTTAACAGACAGACGCACGCTTGTCGCTGCTGCTTTGAGGATGCAGGTGGAATCTAGACGGGATTTGGAACCGAGGACACACTACCTCCATCAATTGTCTAAATCCCACTGCACTAATGGCGGATACCGGATGCACGTCTAACACCAACATAGCAGTCAAGGCCTCAGTTATACGTTTTGCTTCAGGATGACTGCTGTCGTACTTCATCCTCATCGCTAGGGACTGTTGGAGGGTCAATTGTTTAGTAAAAGTAGTGATGTTCCTACTTCCTCTCTGGGATGATGAACAACTCCCAGCAGCAGCAACAGCACTAGGAGGAAGTGGTTCTTGATCTTTCCCTATTTTATTCTTATCGGAGAAAGTTTGGTCCTCCATTTATGTTATATTGATATATACGTGCGGCTAAAGCGCACACAAACACAGAAAATATTTTTTTATTTTTGTTGGAGAGTAGTGCACTTTGTGGGTTACACCACCCTTTAAGAAATGAGCCAGCCGGCTCTTTACTTATGGGACACAGGCGCACGCTTGGCGCTGCTCCTTTGTTGATGCACGTGCAGCCACAGTGCACACAAGTCACAAACACAGAAAATATATATTTTTTTGGTTTGGAGTGTATTTTGGGGGTTACAGAACCCTTTAACAGTCAAGCCAGCCGGCCCTTTACTTATGACACAGGCGCACGCTTGGCACTACTTTGTTGATGCACGTGCGGCTACTGCGCACACAATTCACAAACACAGAAAATAATTTTTTTTTTGGTTTGGACTGGAGTGTACTTTCGGGGGTTACAGCACCCTTTAACGGTCAAGCCAGCCGGCCCTTTACTTATGACACAGGCGCACGCTTGGCACTACTTTGTTGATGCACGTGCGGCTACAGCGCACACAATTCACAAACACAGAAAAAAAAATTTTTTTCGGTTTGGACTGGAGTGTACTTTCGGGGGTTACAGAACCCTTTAACGGTCAAGCCAGCTGGCCCTTTACTTATGACACAGGCGCACGCTTGGCACTACTTTGTTGATGCACGTGCGGCTACTGCGCACACAATTCACAAACACAGAAAATAATTTTTTTTTTGGTTTGGACTGGAGTGTACTTTCGGAGTTACAGCACCCTTTAACGGTCAAGCCAGCTGGCCCTTTACTTATGACACAGGCGCACGCTTGGCACTACTTTGTTGATGCACGTGCGGCTACTGCGCACACAATTCACAAACACAGAAAATAATTTTTTTTTTGGTTTGGACTGGAGTGTACTTTCGGGGGTTACAGCACCCTTTAACGGTCAAGCCAGCCGGCCCTTTACTTATGACACAGGTGCACGCTTGGCACTACTTTGTTGATGCACGTGCGGCTACTGCGCACACAATTCACAAACACAGAAAATAATTTTTTTTTGGTTTGGACTGGAGTGTACTTTCGGGGGTTACAGCACCCTTTAACGGTCAAGCCAGCCGGCCCTTTTACTTATGACACAGGCGCACGCTTGGCACTACTTTGTTGATGCACGTGCGGCTACTGCGCACACAATTCACAAACACAGAAAATAAATTTTTTTTGGGTTTGGACTGGAGTGTACTTTCGGGGTTACAGCACCCTTTAACGGTCAAGCCAGCCGGCCCTTTACTTATGACACAGGCGCACGCTTGGCACTACTTTGTTGATGCACGTGCAGCTACTGCGCACACAATTCACAAACACAGAAAATAATTTTTTTTTTGGTTTGGACTGGAGTGTACTTTCGGGGGTTACAGCACCCTTTAGCGGTCAAGCCAGCCGGCCCTTTACTTATGATACAGGCGCATGCTTGGCACTACTTTGTTGATGCACGTGCGGCAACTGCGCACACAATTCACAAACACAGAAAATAATTTTTCTTTTGGTTTGGACTGGAGTGTACTTTGGGGGTTACAGCACCCTTTAACGGTCAAGCCAGCCGGCCCTTTACTTATGACACAGGCGCACGCTTGGCAGTACTTTGTTGATGCACGTGCGGCTACTGCGCACACAATTCACAAACACAGAAAATAATATTTTTTTTGGTTTGGACTGGAGTGTACTTTCGGGGGTTACAGCACCCTTTAACGGTCAAGCCAGCCGGCCCTTTATTTATGACACAGGCGCACGCTTGGCACTACTTTGTTGATGCACGTGCTGCTACTGCGCACACAATTCACAAACACAGAAAATATATTATTTTTTTAGCACTTGGGGGGAGCACCCCTGATGGACAGAGCACCCCCTGGACAACACTACAGCACCCCTTTAGGACTGGGACACTGCACAGGACTTTGGAGTGGACACAGCCCCTATGGAGAACTGACTGCACAACACAGTCCAGCCAGCCCCTATGGACTTTGAAGTAGTGGACACAGCCCCTATTAACAACAGCAGCACAGCACAACACAGCCAGCCCCTATGGACTTTGAAGTAGTGGACAACAGCAGCACTACACTACACTACACTACACAGCCCTAACTCCCACCCTCCCTCTTCACTGTCCACAGCCGAGTGAGAAAATGGTGCCGACGCGGGTACCTTATATAGGATCCAAAACCCGCGAGACTCGGAAGGCGGGATGATGACGTTTTGCCTCGATTTCAGATCCGAGTCAGGCGGGAAAAGTCGAGCCTGATTCGGATCGGACTCGGATCGGGGGGGCTCGGGGGGGTTCGGATTTCAGAAATCCGAACCCGCTCACCCCTAGTTGTGAGAGGGATGTTTGATTTATCTTCATGCTGAAAATTAAAACCAGCTGCGGCTACTTCTACCAAGACCCTGGACTGGTGTGATTCTAATTGGCTGCCTTGATTCACTACTGTACGCAACTGCGATTACGTATGGGATCGGGCGATTGTTGCGTTCTGCGCAAGCGTATGCATCGCAGTGCGTCTGTGCGAACAAACTATTGCGATCAGGACTGTGATCACAAAGGCTGCGCAGACCCCTCGCAGATTTACTGACAGGAAGCACTGTTTATGGGTGGTGACGGGGGGAGGGGGTCAGAGAAATTAAGGCGTACCAGTGAGTTTGCACGCCGTTCTAGGGGTGTGCATGAATTATCCACTGCGATGCCATACGCAGTGTGAGGTCTCATAGCATGTATGGTTGTTAGCAATTTCTGACTAAGGTCAGAGCTTGTGCAAGTGTGCGTGAGGCTGCGATGGTACGCCATTGTACCGATGGTTTTGCTATTCTGCATAATATTACGGATGTGTGTAATGTAAAGTGGGCGTCCTTATGTAGTGCTGAGTTTGCATTGCGATTACAATGGATTAGCTTGCTATCGCAGTTGAACTGCGTGTGTATGCAATATTGCGTACCGTCGTGAATCAGGGACTGAGGGCCTGATTCAGACCCACTCGCAAGCACACTGCGCTCGCAAGCGGGTCGATGGTGGCCCAGTGCGCACGCCCTGAGTCAGTTTAGCTAGAGACCCATGACATCATGTTACTGAGGGGTATATTCATAATTACATAATTATCAATGGTGATAATTATGTTTTGAACTCACTGTGAGTTCAAAGTACCGTTCAGAGGCAATCATCATGCCTCATTCATCATGCCTCATTCATCATGCCTCATTAACTAAAGTATCACTTCCAAAAAACTGCTCTCTCTGCTGAGAGTTTTACAGAATTGTGATACATTTCCCTTTTATACTTACTGTCTCCACTCCCAGACTGCAGCCTCTGCCCTATGTCTTCCCTCTCCCGGCCCGCTGCCTCTGCCCCATGTCTTCCCTCTCCCTGCCCGCAGCCTATGCCCCATGTCTTCCCTCTCCCTGCCCGCCGCCTATGCCCCATGTCTTCCCCCTCCCAGCCTGCTGCCTCTGTCCCATGTCTTCCCTCTCCCAGCCCGCTGCCTCTGCCCCATGTCTTCCCTTTCCCAGCCCGCTGCCTTTGCCCCATGTCTTCCCCCTCCCAGCCCGCTGCCTCTGTCCCATGTCTTCCCTCTCCCAGCCTGCAGACTCTGCCCTAAGTCTTCCCTCTCCCAGCCCGCTGCCTCTGCCCCATGTCTTCCCTCTCCTAGCCCGCTGCATCTGCCCAATGTCTTCCCTCTCCCTGCCCGCAGCCTCTGCCCTATGTCTTCCCTCTCCCAGCCTGCAGCCTCTGCCCCATGTCTCCCCACTCCCAGCCTGCAGCCTCTGCCCCATGTCTTTGCTCTCCCATCCCCACTGCCTCTGCCCCATGTCTTCCCCCTCCCAGCCCGCTGTCTCTGCCCAATGTCTTCCCTCTCCCAGCCCGCTGCCTTTGCCCCATGTCTTCCCTCTCCCAGCCCGCTGCCTCTGCCCCATGTCTTTCCTCTCCCAGCCCACTGCCTCTGCCCCATGTCTCCCCTCTCCCAGCCCACAGCCTCTGCCCCATGTCTCCCCTCTCCCAGCCCTCAGCCTCTGCCCCATGTCTTCCCTCTCCCAGTTGACAGCCTCTGCCCCATGTCTCCCCACTCCTAGACCACAGCCTCTGCCCCATGTCTCCCCTCTCCCAGCCCACTGCCTCTGCCCCATGTCTTCCCCCTCCCAGCCCGCTGTCTCTGCCCAATGTCTTCCCTCTCCCAGCCCACTGCCTTTTCCCCATGTCTTCCCTCTCCCAGCCCACTGCCTCTGCCCCATGTCTCCCCTCTCCCAGCCCACAGCCTCTGCCCCATGTCTCCCCTCTCCCAGCCCTCAGCCTCTGCCCCATGTCTTCCCTCTCCCACTTGACAGCCTCTGCCCCATGTCTCCCCACTCCTAGACCACAGCCTCTGCCCCATGTCTCCCCTCTCCCAGCCCACTGCCTCTGCCCCATGTCTTCCCTCTCCCATCCTGCAGCCTCTGCCCCATATCTCCCAGCCCGCAGCCTCTGCCCCATGTCTTCCCTCTCCCTGCCCGCAGCCTGTGCCCCATGCCTTCCCTCTCCCAGCCCACTGCCTCTGCCCCATGTCTTCCCTTTCCCAGCCTGCAGCCTCTGCCCCATGTCTTCCCTCTCCCTGCCCACAGCCTTTGCCCCATGCCTTCCCCCTCTCAGCCCGCTGCCTCTGCCCCATGTCTTCCCTCTCCCAGCCCGCTGCCTCTGCCCCATGTCTCCCCTCTCCCAGCCTGCTGCCTCTGCCCCATGTCTTCCCTCTCCCATCCCGCAGCCTCTGCCCCATGTCTCCCAGCCCGCAGCCTCTGCCTCCCTCACCTCCCTTGAGCTCCACTGCCCACCCCATTTTCTCCCCTCTCCCAGATGGTTCTTGCTTCCCACATCTCACCTGTCAGTGCCTGGAGCTCCACCCTGTGTCTCCCCCGTCAGTGCCCGAACCTCAACCCTGTGTCTCCCATGTCATTGCCCAGACGGACCTCCACCCTGTGTCTCCCCTGTCAGTGCCCGTACCTCCTCCCCATGTCTCCCCTCTCTTCCAGTGTCCGCACAGCCTGCTAGTGTCAGTGGTCAGCACACCCTCCCCTGTCTCCTCTCTCACGGCCCAACCTCATACACCCCGTGTCTCCCTTCTTCCCAAGTGTCTGCTCTGCCCCCCTCCCCTGCAGCTACTGTTGAGAGCCACTGGCATTACTTAAAACTCTGAGCATCTGATCCCCTCGATCTCCACCAAATTCCGCTCCCCCACATGTGTCCCATAATAAACAGACTTGTATATGGCGAATTAGAGGTCAGGCAGGGAGCAGTGACAGGGAGCCACTGGAGACTGGGAAATCTGTGGGTATTGTGGAGGGGAGGAGGGAGATGCATCACACAGCCCCCGAAGGCAGTGGGGATAGAGCATGGAGGGATATGAAAAGATCCCTCTCTGCACTTGTGACTAGAGATGGCCATCGACCATCGTCGATGTAAAATCATCGATGGTTTATGGCTGATGTCGAATGTTTTGACATTGACGGGGGAGAACCAGGTGCTTTCCCTCCATTGATGTAAAGGCATAACCGAATGTTTTTTTTTTGTTTTTTTTTTACCAAGTGCCTGGACATGGAGCATAACTCCACCCCCCGGTACCCATGAAGCCTCATCCCCATGTTCTGATTGGCCTAAGGGCCAGTCAGTCAAAAGACAGGGATGACCATCGGTTGGTTAAACCATCCATGGTCATCCAGAGAATAGTTTGTAACCACCGATGGTTACTTGCTATTTTACCATCGATGGTTACATTGATGGCCATCCCAACTTGTGAATGCCTTCGGGGGCCTGTAGGCCATCTCAGCGTGGTGTACAGTTACACACTCAACTTACAAATTTTTTTTTATCCGGAGCTTGATGAATGGCACAATTTCCATATCCCCATACTGAAGTATGTGGACTGTGGAAATTATCGGGAGAGAATAGTAACCAGGAGATATCAGAGATATCAGAGATATCTCCTACGTACAGGAATGATGAATGGGTCTGACTTAAATTATATAAAATTAGGTGAAAATGTTAAAGTGATGATGCATAGACCCCATGTGAGTGTTTTTACACTAAGGCCCTGATTCAGAGCCGCTCGTAAGCGGCCGCTCGTTCGCTCCGAGCGATGTTTGCCCAACTGCGCATGCGTACAGATCGTAATACGCATGCGTGAACCAGTCAGTGCGGCCGAAAATCGTTTGTTCACTAAATAGCGAATGCCTGCTATTTTGAGTGACAGAATGAGGCATATGTGGGTGGTAACAGGGGAAGGTGCTTGAAAACGGGGAGTGGAGATCCGAACGCAGGCATGCTTAAAGGTCAAAACGGGCGTTTTAAGGGTGTGCATAATTAATACAGCAGCGTCATTGACCACATCACTGGGTTATTTTATAGCCAGAACTGCTCGCAAGATTGTGGTAGCAAAAACCAACCACAAGAATAGCGAGCAGTTCATACGCTGGTCAATGTACTCGATTAATCTAATAAATAGCGCACATGACGTAGGATGCGAGCGGCCAGGGGGCGAATTTTTTCAAAAAACGACCGCAAGTTTTGTTCGCTTGTTCAGACATAGAGGCGTGAATAGACCGCAAAGAGCGAACGGTTCATTTGAATAGCCACCCCTATTTTCTGGACGAACGACTGCAAATAGCGTCCGGCTCTGAATCAGGCCCTAAGCACCAAAATCAGGGGCATCCAAACTATGGATTGCAGCCAAAACGCGGTCCGTCAACTGCTGCAAACCAGCCCACTGACCGGATCACACTGTGGATGTCAGATCGGTCCACCGGCCGGTAGGAAATAACTTGTTGGTTGTTACTCATTCAGTAGTCATGACGGAACAGTCCTTCAAGCATGTAACAAGAGGAACCTTTGCCATAGGCCATTAACTACACGGATATGATTCAGTGCGCACTGCTCAGAAAATCAGAGCGGGACTTTGAGACTTGTTAGCGAAACATTCACTCCAGGAGGGCTACACCAGTGGGCAACTTCATTAATTTCCTGTCCACCATACACTATTGCAACTGAATGAATCAGTACTGACTACAACAGATTCCACTGGGATTTACAACTGTCAATTAGTGATGGCCCAAACAGCAATAATATCTTTACTTATGTTTATGTCTCATTGCATACCTTGTTATGATGTTCTTGTTGTACATATAGTGAAGTCTGGTAACATATTTTGTATTTATCTTTATATATTCACATGAATTCTGTGTTTTTTTGTTTATTGCACTAGTTAAGATTAACATTCCATGTGACATCATCAATTCACTTTTTTGATTAAAAAATTTCAGTTTAAATATATAAATGAAATAAATCACATCAAATGGACCTCTTACCTAATTGCAGGGAGGCTAACTGTGGGGAACAAAATTGCGGCCCTCCGTTCAAAGTCATTCAAAATTGGATGCCCTTGACCTTAATTTATGAATGTGAACCTGGATTCTCAGTCTAACACCTCTTTTCCACCAAAAACCTGGACACCATTTACACAGCACCATCGATCTAGGTTGTTCTCAGGTCGGACCTGTTCTCACTGAACCTGGGTCTGCCCTGCTAAACTTGTGAGGTCATAAAAAGTGGGAGGTGACTGCTCCACAGCCACCAATCAGCTCATTTTAGGCACGACCTAGGTCAGATAACCCGGGTTGCGACGTTTACACTGCACAATTACCCAGGTCCATCCTGGGTCTGACCCTGGTAGCTACCTGGGTTGGATTACCGGGTTACTTGATCCGGGTTGTTTTTCAGGAACC
Organism: Taudactylus pleione; assembly: GCA_031769625.1. Classification (NCBI taxonomy): domain Eukaryota; kingdom Metazoa; phylum Chordata; class Amphibia; order Anura; family Myobatrachidae; genus Taudactylus; species Taudactylus pleione. The sequence goes on along the minus strand of JAUIMM010000008.1, from coordinate 6,621,462 downwards.
CTTTTAAACTGAGCTGCGACCCGGGTAGACCCAGCAAAAAACCCAGGTTTTTCCTCTGGTGTAAAAGCGGTATTAAAGTAAAGTAAAGTCTGATCAATCAGTAGCTGTCACTCCAATTTGTTACACTTTAGTTGCAAATGCATAATGTTGACAGTACATGTTAGTGCATACTGTAGGTTAGGTTTAGGTGTAGGGATAGGGTTAGAGTAGGGTTCAAGGGCTGAAATTAGCGCAGGGTGTGTGGCTCACACGGGCCCCTGGGTCCAAGGTGCCTCACACTGTACACCCTGCACCCATGTTCTTTAATATTTGCCTTTCCAGATTCCCACACCGGCAGCAGTAGACCTGCACAGATCACTGGTAAAATTACACAATGTTCCCAGTGATTTGCACATGTGCAGTATAAAAATCACTGGGAAAATGGCCTCCCCCCCATAGCTAGAGTCTACTCAGTGCACCACCATCTAGAGAGGAGGTGCCAGGACGGTGACTGCACACAAGTGCCCTCCTCTCTTAATACACCCCTGGCTCTAATACTGTAAAAACACTATGTCAACATGCTGCCAGTCAACATGCACAATGTTGACATGAGGACCACGTTGACATAATGTCTACGTCAAGTTGACATTTTGTACCACACCCAATCAGTGAACATGAGTATAAAAATAAGCCTGTTGTGCACACTTACTGAATATCAGGACAAGCTTGCAAAAATAGGGACTGTTGGCAGGGAATATCTTATAAGACTCCAAACACTTACAATAAGTTTGAGGAAAAATAAACATCCCTGTTTTGTTAGAAGTTTTGCTGGATTCTGTAGTTAACGGGTTTAAAGGTTTGGAGGGTGTAGCCAGGAGTCTGTCAGTCAAAGTTGGAGCAGCCATCTTTCTCTTGGCAGTTTGATTTCAAGCCCACCCACCCTCCCACCTGACATATGTGGTTTGTATAATGTTTTGTTGGTTGGATTGTGTGATTTCTTTGTAATGTTTCCCTTCCAGCAGGTGGAGGTACAGCCTGGTGGAAAGCAGTGCTCCTGGGCATCCTATTATGGCGTTAACAGTGCCTGAATAGCATTATCCTGTTGATAGCGGCAAGTTCGTCATTTTCCTAAAGGGGGGACTAGGCCATCATCTTAAGGAGAGGTCAAGGCTGTGCCAATTAGAGGGGAGTGGTACCATTTCAAGCCATTTTACGCAGGGGCGGGGATATATGCCTCAGAGTGTTTATATCTAGTTATTGGTTAATAGTAGAGCAAAACGTATTACAAAAATAATGGGTGATTTATGACGTATTTGGTCATTGGCCAGCAGGTAAGAAAGAAGATTGAGGCTCCACAAGCATCTATTAACATTTTCTTTCCATATTATTGCAGATCCCGTTGTTTGGCGATTGGATCACAGACTGCGGTCAGCGTAAGCGACTCATCAGTTGGTTAAATCAAGTTAATTGAATCAGACAAGCTGGCTATTATTTTATGCTGAAGTAGAGGGAATAGAATTCATTTGCATACATAAAGTAATGCATAAATGCATAATTATATATATATTCGCAGCAAAAGCAAAATTCCCTGACAGCATTCTCTTTCATTTCAACAAGTTATTTTTGATGATGCATTACTGCGGAAAAAAAGTACAAAAGTTCTCCACAACTTTCTCCAGCTTCTCATCCTGCTTTAATGTTCTGTTTCCGAGACACTTTGTGTACACCCTCCATACACATTGTGTCTCATTAAGCCATTACACGCCACGCATATCAAATTTCTAGGAGTTAAAGGTGAAAGCGTAAAAACTTCTGCAAATATTGTCACCCAGAGTTCTTTCATATCAGGCAAAGAATGATTCAATTAAAGGTTTATTATTTTCTCATACAGTAGCTTGCAACCTTTTTTTTTGCATTTGGCCTCAAACTCTTTCTTTCGCTCAGTGATAAATATTTAATGCTCCTTTTCTTTTAGTTGCTGTGAAGGTAAATTCATAAGCACAGTTGGTTTAAAAAAAAATAGATGAGTAAGCAGAAAGTTTATTGGTTTTTAAATTCATAAGCGTTTCTATTAAATTCATCCAAATGTTTCAGTAAGGAGGAGGGGGCTAAAGGTTTTGGATAAAACACTATAATGTCTTTAAATTTTATGAAAAACTTGACAAGGATATGAGAAATTTCTAGAAGTCCAGCATTTGCAACATCTACTTCACAATGCTAAGGGATACTGAAAAACACTTTTATGTATATAACACACATAGGCCCTCATTCAGAGCCGTTCGCTATTTGCGGTCGTTCGTTCAAAAACAAGGGGTGGCTATGCAAATGATCCGTTCGCAAATTGCAGTCTGTTCACACCTCTAAGTCTGAACGAGCGAGCAAAACATACGCTCGTTTATTTGTTAAAAACGCCCCCTGGCCGCTCTCGCACCGTACGTCATGTCCGCTATTTATTAGATTAATCGAGTACATCGAACAGCGTATGAACTGCTCGCTATTCTTGTGGTTGGTTTTTTCAACCGCTATTTTGCGAGCAGTTCTGAGTTAAAAAAAACCAAGTGACGTGGTCAATGACGCTGCTGTATTAATTATGCACTCCCTTAAAACGCCCGTTTTGACCTTTAAGCACGCCTGCGAACGGATCTCCACTCCCCGTTTACAAGCACCTTCCCCTGTTACCACCCACATACGTCTCATTCTGTCACTCAAAATAGCAGGCACTCGCTATACAGCGTACAAACGATTTTCGGCCGCACTGACTGGTTCGCGCATGCGTACTAAAAAATGTACGCATGCGCAGATGTGCGAACATCGCTCGGAACGAGCGTACGGCCGCTAGCGAGCGGCTCTGAATGAGGGCCATAGAGCATAGAAGATTTCAGCAAGATTATTCTAATTTTTATACTATGCGTTGTTCTGGGGATGAAGCTAGGCTTTCTGTTACCAGGGGGCAAAGATTCAGCTTGCTCCCCTCCCCTCACTGCAAATATTAAAACAGCAAGCCACTGGCAGATATATCTATCTCATATCTATCTATCTATCTATCTATCTATCTATCGAGTGGCGTATCTATAATGGGTACAGTGTGTGCGGGGCACACGGGCCCCCGTGTCCAGGGGGGCCCCGCACCGGCACACACTGCACCCATTTTTATTTAAACTTACCTGTCCGTGGTCCCGCGTCGGGTATCAGCGCTGCTCAGAACACCGGAAAAATGGCCACCGCTGCCATTTTTCTGGCGTTCTGCACATGCGCAGTAGACTCCGGGGACACTCTAGTCTACTAATGCTCAGGTGGCTGGCCAGCCACGTCAGTCGGCTGCCAGCCACCGGGGAGAGTGGAGGGGGCACACAGGCCCCCTCCTCTCTTAAGACACCCCTGTATCTATCTATCTATCTATCTCATATCTATCTATCTATCTACCTCATATCTATCTATCTATCTATCTCATATCTATCTATCACATATCTATCTATCTATCTATCTATTTATCTATCTTTCTATCACATATCTATCTATCTATCTACCTATCTCATATCTATCTTTCTATCTATCTATCTCATATCTATCTATCTATAAATCTATCTATCTATCTATCTATCTATCACATATCTGTGTATCTATCTATCTGTCTATTTCAAGCTGGGTACACACTATAATGACCAATCTGCCGTCTGAGCGAACAATTGGTAAGCCAATACAGGTTGAGTCTCCCATATTATTATTATTATTATTATTATTATTATCCTTTATTTATATGGCGCCACAAGGGTTCCGCAGTGCCTTACATAGTACATAAACATAGTGCACAAACAAAGGGCCTGATTCAGACCCACTCGCGAGCGGCTGTCCGTTCGCAAGTGGGTCGATGTTATGGACTGAGCATGCGCATGACGGAGGGAGCTCCGTCGTGCGCATGTGCCAGACGCGACGAGCGAAGGAAAGTCCTTCGCTCGTTGTGTCCGATCAAAGGGGGCGTGCTGTCAATGTTGATTGACAGCACGCCCCCTTTGGTGGGCGTGCCAGGGGCGTGCCTCCCTGACGGGGGCGTTCCCACGGGAACGCCTCCCGTCTAAAGCCGGCCCACTGACATCACTAGTGATGTCAGTGGGAGTGATTTTGGCTCTGAAAACCTCAACCGCAGGCTCCGGCTCGCAAATTCGATGGTCGCGATGGTCTCGACCATCGCGACCATCACAATGCACGCTCGTATAGCCTGTGGGTGGTGACCCACAGCTATACGAGCGTCCAGGAGGACGCTCCATGAAAATGGAGCCTGGCCCTCATTCAGAGCGTGCGCTCTGCTCAGAGCGTACGGCTCTGAATGAGGGCCATAGTACATAGACATAGTACATAAACAGTTGAGCAGAACAAGAAAACAGTGTCATACAGTTTAAGACAATGCAATACAAGTACATGGTATATAAACACTGCTGCAACAGAAGCAGGATGGCAAAAGTCACGGGTTAGGTGCTTTTGAGTATAGAGCAGATAATAAAAGTAAAGAAAGGATAAGCACAAGAGGATAGAGGGCCCTGCTCGTGAGAGCTTACATTCTAGAGGGGATGGGCAAACAGACAAGGGTGACACGGATGGGGTAGACAGTGAGCATGGGACAGAGGGTTAGGATGACAGATGGCTGGATTCCTATTTTACAGTATGTGTGGAAGTCATTTGAATTAAGATTTACGCCACTGACATTCTACTTTAAGAGGCAGTTTTTGTAGGTGTCTGTGGAAAGCCATGGCTGTTATATCAGTGTATGTGACAGTATATGTAGGTGTCTGTGGAAAGCCATGGCTGTTATATCAGTGTATGTGACAGTATATGTAGGTGTCTGTGGAAAGCCATGGCTGTTATATCAGTTTACGTGAAGTCTGACGGGTAGCTGAAGCCACTTCATGAAGGGCTATTTAGAGAGTTTGGTTAACGTGTGAACCAGCAGTCTCAGGTAAATGTAGAAATTGGTGAAAGTAGTTAATGTTCAGATGTAAAATAATAAGTTTTGATGAAGTGTGAATTCTATAAGGCACATTTATTGATTTGGAGGGTGATGGGAGACATGTGAGGTTTGCAGGATATTTATTCCATAGTATATCCGCTGTCCGTGTGTGGGGCCTGGATTTGGTGATATGTCACCAGATAATAAAAGCAGGAGGATGGAGAAGTAGATATAGTTGTAGGTGTGTAAAAAAATTTCATAGTGACACAATGAGGCTGTAATAGTAAATTTTTGATGAAAAGAAATCTCATTAGTTTTTAGAGGAGGTGAGTGACTCAATAGGGCAGCAGTGTGCCCAGAGAGGGGAGATGCAGGGAGAGTTAGGGATGTTATATCCTTAGAGAAAATACAAAGGAGGGAGTTGAAAAAAAGAAATGTGTAGTACATGGTGAGTCTTAGGTTTGTTTTTTTTAGACAAATTTTAAAGTAATCGGTATCTTAATCTGAAATTACCTTAGATGTTGGTCAATGTTTGTTCAACTGTTTGATTAACTGTTATGTAATCACACTTTGTGCATTTAACACTTGGTGTTTTTAACCCCAGCTGCCCCTAGACTGAATATAAGGAGTGGTATCCCTTGATTAAGACAGGCTACAACTGACTCAACTGGCCTGCTGATCAAAGGAGATAACTTGCTCTGAGTTCGAGCAAAAACCAGGCCAGATATATACCATAAACTATGCTTCACTGACCAATACAGACTATACAGGAAGAGAAAAAAAAAAAATCTCTGCAAGAGATACAGGCCCTCATTCAGAGCCGTACGCTCTGAGCAGAGCGCACGCTCTGAATGAGGGCCGGGCTCCATTTTCATGGAGCGTCCTCCTGGACGCTCGTATAGCTGTGGGTCACCACCCACAGGCTATACGAGCGTGCATTGTGATGGTCGCGATGGTCAAGACCATCGCGACCATCGAATTTGCGAGCCGGAGCCTGCGGTTGAGGTTTTCAACCGCAAGCTCCGGAGTGATTTTGGCTCTATCAGAGCCAAAATCACTCCCACTGGCATCACTAGTGATGTCAGTGGGCCGGCTTCTGACGGGAGGCGTTCCCGTGGGAACGCCCCCGTCAGGGAGGCACGCCCCCGGCACGCCCACCAAAGGGGGCGTGCTGTCAATCAACATTGACAGCAAGCCCCCTTTGATCGGACACAACGAGCGAAGGACTTTCCTTCGCTCGTCGCGTCTGGCGCATGCGCACGACGGAGCTCCCTCCGTCGTGCGCATGCTCAGTCCATAACATCGACCCACTTGCGAGCGGACAGCCGCTCGCGAGTGGGTCTGAATCAGGCCCACAGTCACATACATTTGAATCCACACACGATTGCAAGCATGAGGTTCTATGCAGAATATCGGTGCAATAAGCAAGATGAGACAGTCACATACCTGAGGGATGAAATTAAATAAACAGATGATTAGTCCATATTTATGCAGGATAAATGCTTGATTATTATTATTATTATCATTTATTTATATGGCGCCACAAGTGTTCCGCAGCGCCTTACAAAGTACATAGACAAAAAAGTAACCATTGACTTACAATACAATACAGGACATGGATAAATATTGCTATATTAGTAACATTAACGCCCGCATAAGCAGCCAAGTGTTGGTTGCCCTAGTGGCCAGTAAGAGATAAATTAAATTACAGTAGGGAGAAGCACAAGAGGGTAGAGGGCCCTGCTCGAAAGAGCTTACATTCTTTAAGGGAGGGGAAGACAAACAGGAGTGACACATAATGGGGTGGGCCGGGAGAAAGGAAGATGTAGCAGCAAGTTAGGATGAGAGCTGGAAGGCGTTAATGAAGTAGTGGGTCTTAAGAGCTTGTTTGAAAGATGGTAGAGAGGTGCAGAGTCTGATAGGGAGAGGGAGGGAGTTCCAAAGGTGAGGAGCAGCACGGGCAAAGTCTTGTAGGCGGGAGTGGGAGGAAGTAATCAACTGGCATGAAAGGCGGCGTGTATTAAGTGAATGAAGAGGGCGGACAGAAGAGTGAAGGGAGATGAGATCAGAGATGTAAATGGGAGAGGAATGGGTGAGGGCTTTGTAAGTGAGTGTAAGAGCCTTGAATTGGGTTCTGAAAGGGAATGGGAGCCAGTGGAGGGCTTGCAAAAGAGGGGAGGCAGATGTAGAGCGTTTGGAGAGGAAGATGAGCCGAGCAGCAGCATTGAGCACAGACTGGAGAGGAGAGAGATGGGATTTGGGGAGGCCAGCTAGGAGAAGGTTACAGTAGTCCAGTCTGGACATGACCAGTGAATGTACAAGGGTTTTGGTAGCACCCTGGGTGAGAAAGGGTCTGATCTTGGAAATATTCTTGAGATGGAAACGACAGGACTGTGAGAGGTTCTGAATGTGTGGTTTAAAGGAGAGGGAAGAGTCCAGGATGACTCCAAGACAACGCACTTTGGGGCTAGATGAGATAGTAATGCCATCTATTAATAAAGAAATAGTGGGACATGATGTTATGTGGGAGGGTGGGAAGACTATCAGCTCAGTCTTAGACATATTAAGTTTGAGAAATCGCTGGGACATCCAGGAAGAGATAGCAGAGAGACAGTTGGAGATACGAGTCAGTATAGAGGGGGAAAGATCAGGTGAGGAAAGGTAGATCTGAGTATCATCAGCATAGAGATGATAATGGAGGTCAAAAGAGCTGATGAGTTTACCTAGAGAAGATGTATAGAGAGAGAATAGGTGAGGTCCAAGAACAGAACCTTGGGGAACACCTACTGTAAGAGGCTGTGGGGGGGAGGAGTTGGCCATGAGAGGAAACAGAGAAGGAACGGTCAGAGAGGTAGGAGGACAGCCAGGAGAGAGCAGTGTCACGTAGACCAAGGGAGTGAAGTATATGCAGCAGTAGAGGGTGGTCCACAGTGTCAAAAGCAGCAGAGAGATCAAGGAGAATGATCAGAGAGTAGTGGCCCTTGGATTTGGCAGCAAGGAGGTCATTGCTGACTTTCGTGAGGGTAGTGTATGTCTGCAGTGATGTGTATTACTGTCAGTGAGGCAGTGATGTGCTGCTTTTCTGTGAGCAGTGTCTCTGTGAGAGATGTTATTGTTTACCCTTGTTATTATTATTTTTATTGTCATAATTTATTTATATGGCACCACAAGTGTTCCGCAGCACCTTACATAGTACATAAACAAATAAGTAACCAGCAACTTACAATACAATACGCGGACAAGGATAATAAACATTGTTATATTAGCAACCATTATACCCACTAAAGCAGCCAAGTGTTAGTTGCCCTAGTGGGGAGTAAGAGATAAATGAAAATACAGTAGGAAGAAGCATAAGAGGGTAGACGGCCCTGCTCAAAAGAGCTTACATTTTAAAATGGAGGGGCAGACAAACAGGAGTGACACAGATGAGGTCGGCAGGGAGGAAGGAAGATGTAGCAGCAAATTAGGATGACAGTTGGAAGGCTTTAATAAAGTAGTGGGTCTTAAGAGCTCATTTAATGATTGTGGAGGAGCAGAGTCTGATAGGGAGAGGGAGGAGTTCCAAATGTAGGGAGCAGTGCGGGCAAAATCTTGGAGGTGGGAGTAGGAGGAAGTAATCAATTGGCATTAAATGCGGTGTGTATGAAGTGAACGAAGAGGGCGGACAGAAGAGTGAAAGGAGATGAGATCAGAGATGTAAATGGGAGAGGAATGGGCAAGGGCTTTGTAAGTGCGTGTGATAACCTTGAATTTGGTTCTGAAAGGGAAGGGGAGCCAGTGGAGTGCTTGTAGGAGAGGGGAGGCAGATGTAGAGCATTTGGAGAGGAAGATGAACCGAGCAGCAGCATTGAGCACAGACTGGAGAGGAGAGAGATGGAATTTGGGGAGGCCAGATAGGAGGAGGTTACAGTAGTCCAATCTGGAAATGACTAGTGAATGTATGAGGGTTTTGGTAGCATCCTGGTTGAGAAGGGGTCTGATCTTGGAAATTTTCTTGAGATAGAAACGACAGGACTGTGAGAGATTCTGAATATGTGGTTTGTAGGAGAGGGAAGAGTCCAAGATGACTCCAACACACTTTGGGACTATATGAGATAGTTATGCCATTTATTGATAAGGATATAGTGGGAAATTAGGTTATGCTGGAGGATTATGTGGGTGGGAAGACGATCAGCTCAGTCTTAGACATATTAAGTTTGAGAAATCGCTGGGAAATCCAGGACATCCAGGAATAGATAGCAGAGAGACAGTTGGAGATACGAGTCAGTAGAGAGGGGGAGAGTTCAGGTGAGGAAAGGTGGATCTGAGTATCATCAGCATAGATATGATAATTGAGATCAAAAGAGTGGATGAGAGGATGTATAGAGAGAGAATAGGAGAGGTCCAAGAACAGAACCTTGGGAAACAGTCAGAGATGTAGGAGGACAGCCAGGAGAGAGCAGTGTCACTTAGACCAAGGGAATGAAGGATATGCAGCAGGAAAGGGTGGTCCACAGTATCAAAATCAGTAGAGAGGTGAAGGAGAATGAGCAGGGAGTAGTGGCCCTTGGATTTGGCAGCAAGGAGGTCGTTGCTGACTTTTGTGAGGGCAGTTTCAGTGGAGTGAAGAGAACAGAAGCCAGACTGAAAAGGGTCAAGGAGGGAGTGGGAGGAAAGAAATGTGGTGAGGCGGTTGTAAACAATGCGCTCAAGGAGTTTGGAGGCAAAAGGGAGGAGAGAGATTGGACGGTAGTTAGAGAGAATGTTAGGATCAAGGTTAGGTTTTTTAAGAATGGGGGAGACACAGGCATGCTTGAATGCAGAAGGAACAGTGCCAGATGAGAGGGAGAGATTAAGGAGGTGGGCAAGATGGGAGCAGGCAGAAGGAGAGAGGTAGCGGAGGAGGTGGGAGGGGATAGGGTCGAGGGGAGAGGTGGAAGGGGGGCAGGACTGGATAAGGGCCTTAACTTCCTCTCCAGTCACAGGGGAGAAGGATGTCAGAGTCTGTAAAATGGATGGGGAGGGGTGATCCGGGAAAGGAGGAGGTGGAGAGGTGGGGGACTGGTTGGATATGATGTCCTGATGTATGGAATCAATTTTAGATGTGAAATAGGTAGCAAAGTCAGTGGCAGAGAGCAAGGAGGGGAGACGAGGAGGGGGAATTGAAGGTGGAAAAGAGACGCTGGGGATTTGAGGACAGGGAGGAGATGAGATTCTTGAAATATGACTGTTTAGAGAGGGAAAGGGCAGCACTGTAGGATGACAGCATGAATTTGAAATGGAGAAAAAATGCCTGAGAGCGTGATCTTCTCCACTGTCGCTCGGCGGTTCGAGAACATTTTTGAAGGTATCTGGTGCATTTGGAATGCCAGGGTTGAGGTGTGAATTTGCGAGGGTGAGTAGTGATCGCCGGAGCAACAGAGTCAAGAGTAGAAGTAAGGGAGGCATTGTATAGGGAAGCAGCTTGTTCAGCGCAGGAGAAAGAGAGGATAGGGGAGAGAAGAGAGTCAAGTAGGGAAGAAAAGAAAGCAGTGTCGATGGCTTCAATGTTACGCTTAGTGATGGTGGCTTTCGGAGGTAGTGGAGGGGAAGGAGAGAGGGATAGGTTAAAAGAGAGGAGGTGATGGTCAGAGAGGGGAAATGGGGAAATGGAGTAAGCAGAAATATCACAACGGTGAGTGAATACCAGATCAAGCAAAGGCCCACTCGCATGGGAGGGTGAGGAGGTCCATTGGGAGAGTCCAAATGAGGAAGTGAGGGTGAGTAGTTTGGAGGCAGCAGATTCTGTTGGGATATCAATAGGAATATTGAAGTCACCGAGGATAATAGAGGGAAGGTCTGAGGAGAGAAAGTGAGTGAGCCAGGAAGGAAAGTTGTCAAGGAACTTGGAGGGAGGGCAAGGGGGACGGTAGATGACAGCTACTCTGAGGTGTACTGGTTGGAAGAGGCGTATAGCATGAACTTCAAATGTGGAGAATGTAAGGGATGGTTCTGATGGTATTTGTTGGTATGAGTAACCAGGGGATAGAAGGACCCCAACACCACCACCATGGCGACCCCCAGGCCTGGGGGTGTGGGAGAAGGTGAGGCCCCCATAAGAGAGAGCTGCAGGAGAAGTGGTGTCAGAGGGTAAAATCCAGGTTTCAGTAATGGCCAGGAGATTCAGGGAGTTGGAGATGAAAAGGTCATGGGTGGGGGCCAGTTTGTTACAGACTGATCTGGCATTCCAGAGGGCACAGGATAGAGTGACAGAGTTGATAGGAGAGATGTGAATGAGATTATCAGGGTTGCAATAGCGTGGAGATGAGAATACTTTGGGAGACCGAGATGAATAGAGTGTAGGGATCATGCGTGCTCCTGTGCTAGGAGGGGACCCTGTAGGAAGTGGGCAGGGAGGGACGTTAAGGAGACGTGAATGAAAGTGGGGCGAAGTGACAGGGAGAGAAGTAAGGGAGGAAAGATTACCAGTGGGGTAGTAGGATCCTTGGGGGGTATAAGAGAAAGAAAATGGAGTAATGGGAGAAGAGGGGGAGGAAGGAAGAGAGAGAAGGGAAGATAGGAGGAGGTGGAGGAGACCAGGGGGAAAGGATAGAGGTGGAGTCAGAGGGCAGAACAAAAGATTAGTAATACCCCTTTTACACCGGAGCTAAAACCCGGGTTTTTGAAGGGTTAACCAGGGCAGCTCTCTGGTGTAAAAGGGGAGAGGGTTGGATCGCCGGGTCGTGTGACCCGGCAATCCAACCCAGGTAACTAGCAGGGTTTAACACGGGCGTAGCCCGTGAAACCCTGCTATGGGAACAGCGCACTCCGGGTCACGAAGACCTGGAGTGCGCTGCTAGCCGGCCGATTGGCCCGGCTTCAGTGGCGCTTGGAGATGACGTCATGCAGACCAGACTGCGGTGTGAGCGGCGCTGACTCGGGAATATCCCGAGTCAGCGCTGGCAAAATTCCGGGTCTGATCCGGATAGGAACTTTGTTCCAACTCCGGGTCAGACCCGGAATTTAGGTGTAAAAGGGTTATTAGAAACTGAGTGAAGGGAGGAGACAACATGGTCATGGTAAGGATGAGGTACAGTGTCAGCACATCAAAAATATATTATAGAGTTTAGAAAAAGTGTAGATAAGATGGGCGCAGAATTTGAATATTAGAGTAGAGAGTAGCAGTAGCTAGATCATGTAAGACTACACCAAAGTGCTAATGTAAAAAGACATTATTACAGAGTTAAGCTGATATTAACAGTATTCAGTAAGATTATCTGTTAAGCACAGAGGCAGCACAAATAGTAGCAAGTGATGGGCAGAGTTTTTGTAGCAACCAGAGTTCAGTGTTGAAAGTCCAGGTTATGCAGTCAGCAGGAGTTTGTAGCAGTGAGATGTTAAAATCACCTTTGTTGATGGTTTTTCTCCAAATCTAGATTAGGTTTTTAGAAGTGCAGATCGGTTGTTTCCCTTCGGTTCAACGCTGGTGTAACGCTAGTATTAATGTTAAAATGCACTTTTGAATAGTGCAATTCCAGCCTACTAATGAGCAATATGTAGGAGACCTGGCATGTTAAATTACTGATTGCTTACAAGCCCAGCACCCTCCCACTAATATAGCTAGCAATAAATTGAGTTAAACAAACACACAGCACATACCACTAGGCTAATAACAGGCTCAATGAGCTAACTAACAAAGAACTAAAAACATCAAACTAATATACTATGCAGTGATATGCTAAATAACATTGCTTATCAGCAAAAGTCTGAGACTTGTAGTCCGTTACCTAAGTTCACAGCCTGGCCAATATATATTCAGTATATTCAGTATAGCAAAAGTGTGAGACTTGTAGTCCGTTACCTAAGTTCACAGCCTGGCCAAAATATATTCAGTATATTCAGTATAGCAAAAGTCTGAGACTTGTAGTCCGTTACCTAAGTTCACAGCCTGGCCAATATATACTCAGTATATTCAGTATAGCAAAAGTGATTAACTGTTATGTAATCACACTTTGTGCATTTAACACTTGGTGTTTTTAACCCCAGCTGCCCCTAGACTGAATATAAGGAGTGGTATCCCTTGATTAAGACAGGCTACAACTGACTCAATTGGCCTGCTGATCAAAGGAGATAACTTGCTCTGAGTTGGAGCTAAAACCAGGCCAGATATATACCATAAACTATGCTTCACTGACCAATACAGACTATACAGGAAGAGAAAAAAAAAAATCTATGCAAGAGATACAGTCACATACATTTGAATCCACACACGATTGCAAGCATGAGGTTCTATGCAGAATATCGGTGCAATAAGCAAGATGAGACAGTCACATACCTGAGGGATGAAATGAAATAAACAGATGATTAGTCCATATTCATGCAGGATAAATGCTTGATTAACTGTTATGTAATCACACTTTGTGCATTTAACCATATCCAAAATGCTTGGGACCAGGGGTATTTTGGATATCGGAATATTCCGTATTTTGGAATATTTGCATATCATAATGAAATATCTTGGGAATAGGACCCAAATCTAAACACAGAATACATTTACAGTATGTGTTATATACACCTTATACACACAGCCTGCAGGTAATTATATATTACATTTTTAATGATTTTGTGCATCAAAAAAAGTTTGTGTGCGTACATGAAATTCAGTTATGTTTCATATACACCTTATACACACAGCCTGAAGGTTATTGTATACTGTATTTTTAATAACTTGTGCTAGTTTAAACAAAGTTTGTGTACATTGAACCATCTGAAAGCAAAGGTTTCACATCCTCAGTCATACTAAAAATATTCCGTATTTTGGAATATTCCGTGTTTCGGAATATTTTTATTTGGGAGACTCAACCTGTACACAATTACCAATCAACCAACATCACAACTGGGTGGGCATTTAAATTTGCCAACCCTGTTGTGATGTCAGTGTTGGTGGTCCGTGCAGCCAGTGATCGGGATGTCGGCGGGTAGCCTGTACATGCATGCAGATTTTGCTTCGGCAATGCTGCAGGGCCAATATGATATGCCTGTGAACGACGTTGTTCACAGACACATTGGGTGTACACGATATCTACTTTGTTGATTGAATGAACAATATATCGATATGTATGTACCCAGCATCACTCTAATATATATATATATATATATATATATATATACATGTATATATATATATATATATACATACAGTATATATATATATATATATATATATATATATATATATATATATATATTAGGGATGTGCACCGACCCCCGTATTTTGGTTTTGGATATTAATCTCCTTAAAGGTTTTGGATCTGGATTTGGTTTTGCAAACCACCCTCGAGTGTTTTGACTTTGGTTTTGGATCTTGATTTTTTAAATAAACATTAGATAAAAAGTTTTAAGGACAGCTAAAATCATGTAATTTATGCAATCCAAAACACTAAATTCCTAATTCCGAACCGCAAAATGAACAGAACCGCGACACGGATTTACCCGGATCTCCTCAGGAGATTAGAACCGCAACTCGGATTTACTAAATTTGAGTGGATTCGGAGAACCGTACCGCACTAATATATGTATATATATATATATATATATATATATATATTTATCTGTCCTATTCTCTCTCTTCAAAGTTAACGTCACCCTTTCTACACTTTTGGGTTTGACTAGTAGGGATGGCAGACCAGGTCAGGTGTGAAAGATAAAGAGAAACAGGTGGCATTGTCATGTGCTTGTCGTGTATTAAATACCTGGTATATGTATGTATGTTTGGTTTGGCATGGGTTAATCAGTGGTTCAGGGGTGTGTTTGTGGTGTAATTATCTAGTTTCTAGTAGAGATGAGCGGGTTCGGATCTCAGACATCCAAACCCACCCGAACTTAGGGAATACGAGTCAGGTCTGAGCCGGCTCCGGTTTTCCCGCCTGACTCGGATCTCAAAACGAGGCAAAACGTCATCATCCTGCTGTCGGATTCTCGCGGGTTTTGGATTGTATAAAAGGTCCCGCGATCGCTGCCATTTTTCATTCTGGCTCTGTAGAGTGAAGAGGGAGGTAGCTGGGAGCTGTGCTGTGCTGCTATGCATAATAGGGCTGGCTACAGTTGTGTTGTCACTCAGGCAGGGGCAATTTAAGAGAGGAGGGGGCCCATGTGTAGCCTCCGTTTGGGTCTCCTCCTCTCTGACAGCGGCTCAGCAGCACTGAGCGCTGTATATTCTGGCTTCATGCCAGAATATACAGCGCATGCGTGGATCTCCGGTAAAATGGCGCCCACGCCTACTTTCCCAGGGACATCTTTTCTGTGCATGCGCAGATCACTGGGAAAATGGCCGCCGCCATTTTCCCAGTGAGTGTTTGCTGCTCTACAGTGCCGGTCTGGCGCTGTGGAGCAGCACTTCGGGAATCGGAGGAGAGGTAAGTATAATTACCTATGGGTGCAGGGTGTGCAGTGTGGGCCCCCCTGGACCCGGGGGCCCATTAGCCCCGCACACCCTGCACCCTTTATAGATACACCCCTGAACTCAGGGGCTGTCTGCTTAATGTCTATAGGGGCTGGCTGTTGTCCATATAGGAGCTGGCTGTTGTGAGGTTGTCCTGTCCATAGGGGTTGGCTGGTTCTAGTCCATTGGGGATGGCTGGCTGTTGTCCATAATCCATATAGGGGCTGGCTGGCTCTTGTCCTGTCCATTGGGGCTGGCTGGCTGTTGTCCATAATGCATATAGCGGAGCAGCACTTCGGGAATCGGCGGAGAGGTAAGTATAATTACCTATGGGTGCAGGGTGTGTGGTGTGGGCCCCCCTGGACCCGGGGGCCCATGTGCCCCGCACACCCTGCACCCATTATATATACACCCCTGTTCTCAGGGGCTGTCTGCTTAATGTCCATAGGGGTTGGCTGTTGTCTATATAGGGGCTGGCTGCTGTGAGGTTGTCCTGTCCATAGGGGCTGGCTGGTTGTTGTCCATTGAGGCTGGCTGTTGTCCAAAATCCATATAGGGGCTAGCTGGCTGTTGTCCTGTCCATAGGGGCTGGCTGGCTGTAGTCCAGTAGGGACTGGCTGTTGTCCATAGGGGCTGGCTGTTCTGCTGTGTTGTCCAGGGGGTGCTCTGTCCATCAGGGGTGCTCTTCTTCACCCCAGTGTGAAAAAAATAATGTGTGCCTGTTAGCCACACTTATCAGCAACGTAGGTGCGCAGGGGTCCTGTGCTGTCTGTGTCTCATTTATCAAGGGGCTGCTGCCTCATTCAGGGGTGCTTCCCCAATCCAGTGTGAAAAAAAATAGAAACTATCTTTTGTGTGTGCCTGTTAGCAACACCCCCAGTGTGAAAAATATAAACAATTTTTGTGTGCGCGTGTTAGCCTCACCACCAGTGTGAAAAAAATAAAAAAAAAATTTGTGTGCGCGTGTTAGCCACACCACTAGTGTGAAAAAATAAAAACAAGTTTTTTGTGTGTGCGTGTTAGCCACACCCCCAGTGTGAAAAAAATAAAAACTATTTTTTGTGTGCGCGTGTTAGCCACACCACCAGTGTGAAAAAATAAAAACAATTTTTTGTGTGTGTGGTTGGTTGAGTACGTTAGCCGCAACTTAGCTGCGCTATAATTGCTTGGTGACACTGCTGCAGGACCGCAGTGAGTATGGAGGACAGTCACATGACAGGGGAGCAGGATCCAGATACAAGTCTTGCAGCTGCCGGCAGCAGTCATGATGACAATGCAAGGCCATCAACGTCATCTTTGAAGGCCGATGTACCAGGGCTTAAGTCAGGCCATTTAAAAAAATCTACTTTTACCCTGTTAAAGAAAAAAAAATCTAAAGCTAAGTCAGCTTTAGAGAAACAAATTTGCCATTCACTACACAAAGTGGCAAGCAAAGGATAAGGCCTTGGCCTTTATCTATGACTGGTGGTTCTAGTTGTGATGGTGTAAGCCCTTCTGCCTGTAGAAGAGGTACAAAAAAATTTAAATTTTCTCCGAAAAGTCACCGATGCCCGAGGAGAGTCCAAGTTTGTCTGCGGTTGCCATGTGTGAGCCTGACCTTTCTAATACTGTACTTGAAGAGGATCCTATTTCCACCATTTGAGTGCCCTCTGGAAATGTGGGGATGAGCAGCGCAAGTCAACATGCTGATGTAGAAATCGAGGATGTTTCTGTGGAATTGCACGAGAAGGATGAGGAGGATATTTATGTAGTTGGCGATAACAACAACAAGGATGATGAGGATGATGATGAGGATGTTGATGCCGAGGATGTTTGTGCAAAAACTGTAAATCAGGCAACAGTTCTTGCCCATGGTGGGAAAAATCCCATTGTTGGCATGCCTGGGCAAAGGACCAAAAAATCCACATCTCATGTGTGGAATCATTTCCACCCAAATCCAGACAGCCATTGCCAAGCCATTTGTAACCTTTGCCATGTAACAGTGAGTAGAAGTAAGGACCTTAACTATCTTGGAACCTCCTCGCTGTTACGTCACTTGCAGCGCATTTATCAAATTGGAAAGGGTATTGAAACTTTGGGGACAAAAAAAACGAACAACAATCAGTCCAGTGTCATCTAGCTGCTCCCTTCTATCTGGATCCAAGCACCTGCAATCTCCACCACCAACACCTGCATCATCATCAACATCCTCATTCGTGATCGGAAGTAGTCCTACATCCAATTTCATAACGACTGACTCCCCTCTTATCCGTGGTTCCTCAGAAGGATCCTTGAGTGCTACGCCTGTTGCTGCTGCTGCTGTCAGTGGATCTTCATTCCAGAAGGGGACCAGCAAGAAGACTACTTTTAGTAGTTCAACCAAACAATTAGCTGTCAAACAATCCTTTGCATTTGCTAGCAAGTATAACAGCAAACACCCAGTTGCACAATGGAACACTGACGCCATAACAGCTATGCTGGCATTAGATATGCGTCCAGTATCTGCCATTAATGCTGTTAATGGAGGTCCTGTGTCCCCACTACCATGTCCCTTCTAGACTCCACTTCTCTAGAATAGCAATTCCCAATCTGTGCAAGGACATTAAAAAAAACCTTATTAATGTTCCAAAATGCCATTGTGCCCACTGTCCACTTAACCACTTAACCAGATATGTGGACAAGAGGGACAGGGCAAACTAAAGATTACATAAGATTACATAACTGTGACAGCCCACTGTGTAGGTGTATTGCCTCCAATAGTGCAAACAGCAGCAGCAGCATCTAACAAATGCCAGCTCATTTAGAGGAAGGCTACTCTGTGTATCACCGGTTTCACTAAAAGGCATACCGCTGAGAACCTCTTAGAAAAACTCAGGGAAATTATTGCAAAATGGCTTACCCCACTTGGACTCTCCTCAGGATTTGTGATTTCTGATAATGCCAGCAATATTGTGTGAGCATTACATGTAGGCGAATTCTAACACATCCCATGTTTTGTTCACACAATTAATTTGGTGGTGTAACATTTTAAAAAAAAATTACAGGTGGTGTGCAGGAGATACTCTCGGTGGCCCGTAAGATTTCTGGACATTTTCGACATTCAGCAACGGGATGTCAAAGATTGCAGCACCATTAAGAACTGTTGAATTTGCCCTGCCATCAGCTGAAGCAAGAGGTTGTAACTAGGTGGAATTCTACCCACTATATGCTTCAGCGGATAGAGGAGCAGCAAAAGGCCATCCAAGGCTGCACTATGGCCTATGACACAGGGAGAGGAGTGGGAATGCACCTTAGTCAAGCGCAGCAGAGAATAATTTCCGTGCTGTACAAGGTTCTCAAACCCTTTGAACTTGCCACACATGAAGGTAGTTCAGACACTGCCAGCTTGAGTTAGGTCATTGCCCTAATCAGACTTTTGCAAAAGCAGCTGGAGAAACTAAAGGAGGATTTGAAACAGAGTGATTCCGCTGGGTATGTCAGACTGGTAGATCAAGCCCTTCACTCGCTTCGCCAGGATCCAAGGGTCATCAATCTCTTGAAATCAGATCACTATATTTTGGTGACCATACTTGATCCTAGGTTTAAATCATACCTTGTGTCTTTCTTTCCGATGGACAGAAATCTGAAAAGATGCAAAGAGCTGTTGGTGAAAAAATTGTCAGCTCATGCGGCATGTGACACGCATCTTCTCCTTCAGTTTCTGCAGCTGCCAGGAAAAAACTACATTTTCCTATGAGACCCACTGCTGGTGGTGATGCAGATCAGTCAGTAAAAACTAATGACATCTGGTTGGGTCCTACAATGAATGACATGTCTACCGTGACTTTGTCTGATACAGTCACCATTCAGAGAATGGTGAATGACTATTTTAGGGATAGCATCCAAATAGCCATGTCAGACTGTCTCTTTCACTACTGGCAGGAAATAGAGGCAATTTGGAGTCCCTTACACAAACTGGCTTTGCTGTGCTTAAGTTGCCCACCCTCCAGTGTGTACTCTGAAAGAGTTTTCAGCACAGTCGGGAACCTTGATCGGTGTAGGAGGTTACTTCCCCAGAATGTGGAAAAGATGATGTTCATCAAAATGTAATACAAATTCTACGAGGAAGACCTTTATCAGCAATTAAGTAAAAAAACTACAGAAGCGTCTGTAATGGTCGATTCCAGCAGGGACGAATTAATATTGTGTGAAGAATTGAATGTACACACTGATAGGAATGACGATGATGATGACATCTGATCTTACCTATGTTGTAAAGCCAGTTTGTGTATGGGATCATTGCCACCAATGTCCACTGCGCATTGGCATCTTTTTTTATTGGGGGTCCAAACAAACCAATCATTTCAGCCACATGTGGCAGTTCCTGTCACTGAAGTGATTGGTTTGTTAAACTGTGAATGTCCTGTTTCATATATACAACATAAGGGTGGGTTGGAGGGCCCAAGGACAATTCCATCTTGCACCTCTTTTCTTTGCATTATGTGCTGTTTGGGGCATTGCTGCCTAACATTTTTAATGTTATGGTTTATGAATGTCCAGAAATTGTAATGGCCACAACTCCTGCATGCCCCTTTCATTTTTTTTAAAGAAAATTCGGAACCAGCAAATTGATAGTGTGGTCATCTGGCTGACATTACCTCTACTGGAAGAGAATTGGTGCGTCCTCCTTTTTCTACCTTGCTGATGCATTTCTCAGGTGCCATTGATAGCATTCACAGGTGTTTCCACCGGTTCTGCTGTGAGTCTCCTGTTCAAGTCGAGTATCCAGTTCGCTAGTCTGCGTTGTTTTGCTCCTGCCATTTGAGTCATCCAGGCGGCATGGTCAGCACTTCAGTCATTTGCAGTTTGTGTCATCCAGGCTGCACAAGCCGCACCTCAGCATCCAGTGTTTGCAATTCATCGTGCTGCTGCTTGTGTCAACCCGGCAGCGCAAGCCACACTGCAGCATCAAGTGTACACAAGCCAGTGTATTGCTGTTTGTGTCAACCCGGCAGCACAAGTCGCACAACAGTGACATTCAAACAAGTGTTTTTCAGCTCTTAAGGCTGCTATATGGCCCAAAGGCCGCATCCTGCTTCACGGCCCAAAGGCCACCTATCGTCACTCCTCTCCAGCCCTCAAGTCTATAACAGCCGCAACTTGCCAAGAATTCCAGCCCTCAAGGCTGTTGCAGGACTGGTTCCTCCCTAATCATAGCTCTGTATTCCACTACTACTGAGCCTGGAGGCTGCATCATCAATTAACTATCAATTATAAATTCTTACTTCACCAATTATCAAGTATCAACTCTTCTTACTTCAGCCAGTGACTGCACCAATTATCAAGTATCAACTCTTCTTCCTTCAGCCAGTGGCTGCATCAATTATCAAGTATAATCTCTCAACTCTTCTTACTTCAGCCAGTGACTGTACCAATTATTAAGTATCAACTCTTCTTACTTCAGCCAGTGGCTGCACCAATTATCAAGTATCAACTCTTCTTACTTCAGCCAGGGCTGCACCAATTATCAAGTATCAACTCTTCTTACTTCAGCCAGTGGCTGCACCAATTATCAAGTATCAACTCTTCTTACTTCAGCCAGTGGCTGCACCAATTATCAAGTATCAACTCTTCTTGCTTCCGCCAGTGTCTGCACCACTTATCAAGTATCAACTCCATAGGCAAACGCAGGGGGGTTTCCATCTGCCTGGAAACCCTCCTCCCCAGCACACACCATGACCACAATAGAAACAGTAATACAATACAATGTTACTAGTGCTGCATGTTCTTCTCAGTATCACAAATGAAATGATTAGCAACACCTGTGGATCTTTTAAAATGTGTCAGCCAGTAATAAATATACCTGTGTACCAACTAGGAAATGTGGAAAACATGCACTGTTAGGGGTGCACTGCTATAGACCATCTATAGGGTTAAATATTAATACTGTATAATAATACACTATCCAGTACATAAGGAGACTAATATGTACATATATATCCAGGGCAGTGCTAGGTTCTTCTGCTGCTACCCCAGACCCCTGGACTTGCTCCAAAGCTCTGGAATGGTGCCCACATCTGACATAACATTCAGCTCAGACAGGATGGACCTAATGCCGCATCTAATGGCTTACTGTGATCGCTGGTCCTGTATATGCTGAACGCAATATACCTTGTATGATGCATATTAAAGCTGGATTAATTCCAATTATACCCTATTCATGGACTGGCCACACTTGCTCTAAAATCAAGCATTTGGAAACCCCCCTGTAGAAATCCTGCATTTGCCACTGAACTCTTCTTACTTCAGACAGTTGCTGCACCAATTATCAACTCCTCTTACTTCAGCCACTGGCTGCACCAATTATCAAGTATCAACTATTCTTACTTCAGCCAGTGGCTGCATCAACTATCAATTCCTCCTTCAGTCAATGACTGTATCAATTATCAACTATCAATTCTTCAATCCTCAAGGGGTACCCCAACCATCATCTTTGCACAGTCCTCAACTCTATTTATCACTCAGTTTTGAGCCAGCTAGCTGAATGCAACCTTTTGGCCCTTAACTAGATGAAAAAAAATAATATTATGAGTAGTGAGGTGGTCAAAATTGACTGGAAATGAGTGGAAATAAATGTTATTGAGCTTAATAATTATGTAGGAACAAAAACAGGCCCATTTTATGTGATTTTAGCTGTTTTATTGATTTTTTAAGAAAAAAATCCAGATTCAAAACCAAAAAGAAACAACAAAACACGGAAGAGAGGTTTTGGCAAAACCAATCCAGATCCAAAACCAGAGGAGATACAGATCCAAAACCAAAACACAGGGGTCAGCGCCCATCTCTACTGATTAGAATATTGGCAACATGTCCCTAGTGGTCTAGTGGTGACTTACCTGGTACAGCATGTCTGGCGGCTCCTGTGGTGTCTTCCGGGAAGGTGATGATGACTTCCAGCAGATCCTGCAGCACTTCTGGTGGCAAGTATTGCTAATTCAAACCCCTAACCCTGTGCTTAGTGTCTAACTCTAACCTCCCCTCCTGTAACTTAATCCTAACCCTTCCCCTAGTACCTAACCATAATGTCCCCACCCGCATCCTGATCCTAACCCTCCCCCTGGTGCCTAACCTTAACCTTCCTTCTTGTAGACAAACTCTAACCCACTCCTTAGTGCCTAACCCAATACTTCCCTCTTGCCAGGGGGGGGTTAAATATATATATATATATATATATACACACACTCACAGTCACACATACAACACATGAACATGAACACTTTTTCTCACCTTGGAACAGCTGCAGATAGAAGATGGGGACAGGACTTGGCACCATGTAATTAGGCCACTCCCACTAGTGGCAAAATGCTGCGATTCGCCGGTCAATAACGAGGGGCAGGGCCAAAATGACACAAATCTAATGGAATCATATTGTCTCTGCCTCCTCCCTACTGACCCACAAATCTATGCAACATGCCACAAGGGGGCAGGGCTTAATAAACATGGAGCCTGCTCTCATTTCTGTCAGGGGGATTTCTGGGTACTCAGAAACTCCCCCTCCCTGTGCTACTGCTTGCAGCCTAACTCTATCACTAGTGCATGACCGTAACCTCACCTCCTGTAGCTTAACCCTAACACAATGCCTGGTGCTTAACCCTAACCTCCCTTCCTGCAGGCTAACCCTTACCCTTTGCCTAGTTCCTAACTCTAACCTCCCTTCCTGTAGCCTAACCATAACCCACCCCCTAGTGCTTAACTATAACCTCCCCTCCCATAGCCTGACCCTAACCTACCCCCTAGTGCCTAACTCTAACCTCCCCTCCCGTAGCCTAACCCTAACCCTCCTCCTAGTGCGTAACTCTATCCTCCCCTACCGTAGCCTAACCCTAACCCATTCCCTAGTATCTAACTCTATCCTCCCCTACCGTAGCCTAACCGTAACCCATTCCTAGTGCCTAACTCTAACCTCCCCTCCCGTAGCCTGACCCTAACCCTCCTAATAGTGCTTAACTCTAACCTCCCCTACTGTAGCCTAACCCTAACCCTCCTCCTAGTGCCTAACTCTAACCTCTCCGACTGTAGCCAAACCCTAACCCATTCCCTAGTGCCTAACTCTAACCTACCCTCCTGTAGCCTAACCCAAACCCTCCTCCTAGTCCCTAACTCTATCCTCCCCTACTGTAGCCTAACTCTAACCCACCCCCTAGTGCCTAACCCTAACCTCCCCTCCCGTAGCCTAACCCTAACCCATTTTCTAGTGCCTAACTCTAACCTTCCCTCCCATAGCCTAACCCAAACCCATTCACTAGTGCCTAACTCTAACCTCCCCTACTGTAGCATAACCCTAACCCATTCCCTAGTGCCTAACTGTATACTCCTCCCCCATAGCCTAACCCTAACCCAATCCCTAGTGCCTAACTCTAACCTCCCCTACTGTAGCCTAACCCTAACCCACCCCACAGTGCCTAACTCTAGCCTTCCCTCCCGTAGCCTAACCCTAACCCATTCCCTAGTGCCTAACCCTAACCTTCCCCATAGGGCATAAACCTAACACTTCCCTCCCACAGTATAACTCAAAACTAGGGGTGTGCATCTGCCACTTTCTGTGTTTTGTGTTTTGGATCTGGATTGGTTTTGGCAAAACCACCATTCCGGGTTTTGTGTTTTGGTTTTGGATCGGTATTTTTTTGGAATAAAGCATAAAAACAGCTAAAATCACAGAATGTGTTTTTTTTGTTCCTACGCTATTATTAACCTCAATAACATTAATTTTCACTCATTTCCAGTCTATTCTGAACACCTCACACCTCACAATATTGTTTTTAGGACAAAAGATTGCACCAAGGTAGCTGGATGACTATGCTAAGCAACACAAGTGGGTGGCACAAACATGTGGTCCATCTAGGAGTGGTACTGCAGTGGCAGACAGGATGGCTGTTTGAAAAACTAGGCCCCAAAGAGTACACAATGCAAAGAAAAAAAGAGGTGCAAGATGGAATTGTCCTTGAGCCCTCTCACCCACCCTTATGTTGTATAAACAAGACATGCACACTTTAACAAACCAATCATTTCAGCACCAGGGTCTGCCACATGACTGTGGCTGAAATTATTGGTTCGTTTGGGCACCCACAAAACAAGCTGGCAATTAATCTGTCCATGCACAAACTTGCTCTTCAGAGGCAAGATGTCATCCTCATCCAGCGATTCCTCAACCTCTTCAGTGTTGTGTACATCCTCATCCTCACAGAGTATTAATTTTCCCCCACTGGAATCCACCAACACAGGTCCCTCTGTACTTTCTGGAGGCTGGTCTTCCTGGAAAAATTGATAATTCATTTTGATGAACATCATCTCCACATTTTGTGGAAGCAACCTCCTACTCCTTTCGCTGACAAGGTTCCCGGATACACTAAAAACTCTTTCGGAGTACACACTGGAGGGGGGCAACTCAGGTAAAATAGAGCCAGTTTAGACAGGGGCCTCCAAATTGTCTCTTTTTCCTGCCAGTACAGGTAAGGACTGACTGACATGCCTACTTGGATGCTGTCACCGATGTAGTCCTAAGTAGAAAAAGGAGGGGGGTTTAACCCCATATTGTTCCTCAGCACACTGAATAGTACCTGCAACAATATATGAAGACTATATGGTCATAGAAATCAGAGATATTAGTTGCATGCATTTGCAAATACATGGGAAGCTGCTAGGCCATGTCACGGCTTCTCTGTCTCTAGCAGTCCCGATGTAGTCCTCCAAGATTCTTTCAATGGTGACAGCATCATATGCAGTGACAGTAAACATGTCATAAATTGTTGGCAGGTCCTTCAGTCTGGACCAGATGTCCAAACTTGGTCCTGCCTGCCCTGCATCACCGCCAGCAGGTTGGTTAGGATATCTAAGTTGTTTCCTGGCAGCCCCAGTTGCAGGAGAAAATGTAGAAGGAGCTGTTGCCGTGTCACGTTCTGCTTCAGCTGACAGTGTTTTCACCAGCAGGTCTTTGCACCTCTGCAGGCTTGTGTCGGCCGGAAAGATAGACACCACGTAGGCTTTAAACCTAGGATCAAGCATGGTGGCCAAAATGTAGTGGTCTGATTGCAACAGATTGACAACCCTTGAATCCTGGGAAAGAGAATGAAGGGCTTCATCCACAAGTCCCACATACCAAGTGGAATCGCTCCCTTTTTGGCTCCTCCTTCACTTTCTCCAGCTGCTTCTGCAAAAGCCTGATGAGGGGAATGATCTGACTCAAGCTGGCTGTGTTTGAACTGACTTCACATGTTGCAAGTTCAAAGGGCTGGAGAACCTTGTACAACACGGAAATCATTCTCCACTGTGCTTGAGTCAGGTGCATACCCCCTCCTTTGCCTACAGTATGTCATAGGCGGATGTATAGTCTTGAATGGCCTTTTGCTGCTCCTCCATCCTCTGAAGCATATAGAGGGTTGAGTTCTTCTTCAGTTTTTTTTTTCATTTTTCGGGCCACCCAAAACATCTCCTGCACAGCCCTGTCATTTTCCAAAGAA
Organism: Taudactylus pleione; assembly: GCA_031769625.1. Taxonomy (NCBI): domain Eukaryota; kingdom Metazoa; phylum Chordata; class Amphibia; order Anura; family Myobatrachidae; genus Taudactylus; species Taudactylus pleione. The sequence continues at coordinate 6,595,667 of JAUIMM010000008.1, read as the reverse complement.
TTCTGCACCACCAAATTATTGTGTGAGCAAAACATGGGACGTGCTGGAATTTGCCCGCACAATATTGGTGGTGTTATCAGTTATCACAAATCCCCAGGACAGTCTAAGTGGGTAAGCCATTGGCGATGATTTCCCTCAGTTTCTCTAAGAGGTTGTTGACAGTGTGCCTCTTACTGAAACTGATGATACACAGCATAGCCTGCCATGGAATGAACTGGCATTTCTAAGATGCTGCTACTGGTGATGCTGCTGTTGTTGCTGAGTAAGTTGATACATCTATCCAGTGGGCTGTCACAGTCATATAGGGCCTGATTCAGAGCCGAACGCTCTGACCAGAGTGCTCACTCTGAATCAGGGCCCTCCTCCATGAAAATGGAGCATCCTCCTGGACGCTCGCATAGCTGTGGGTGACCACCCACAGCTTATGCGAGCGTCTATGATGATGGTTGCGATGGTCAAGACCATCGCAACCATCGGGCTTGTGACGGAGACCCTGCGGTAGGGTCTCGCTGCCGCAAGCCCTGGAGTGATTTTGGCTCTATCAGAGCCAAAATCACTCCCACTGACATCACTACTGATGTCATTGGGGCCGGCTTCAGAAGGTAGGCGATCCCATGGGAACGCCTCCGTCTGGCAGCCACGCCCCTGGCACGCCCACCAAAGGGGGCGTGCTGTCAATCAACATCGACAGCACGCCCCCTTTGGTGCGACACCCGGAGCGACGGAGAGCCCGTCGCTATCTGGGTCTCGCACATGCACACGATGGAGCTCCCTCCGTCGTGCGCATGCGCAGTGGGGCAACATCGACCAGCTTGCGAGCGTCCTGCAGTCGCGAGCGGGTCTGAATGACCCCCTTAGTCCTTTTTTTTACACATCTGTCTTGGTATCACCTGCCTAGTGAAGTGGAATCTAGATGGGATTTGGTACCGGGGACACACTACCTCCAATGAATTGTCTAAATCCCACTGCACTAATGGTGGATACCGGATGCACATCTAACACCAACATAGCTGTCAAGGCCTCAGTTATCCGCTTTGCAAGAGGATGACTGCTGTCGTACTTCATCCTCCTCGCAAAGGACTGTTGGACAGTCAATTGCTTAGTTAATGAAGTAGTGGTGTTCCTACTTCCTCTCTGAAGCACAACAGCAGCGGCAGCAGTAGGCGTAGCAATGCAGGATCCTCCAGAGGAATCCCGGATAGGAGAGGCAGTCATTCTAGTGACATGACCTGCAGGACTACTTCCGATCCTGATTGAGGAGGAAATTGACGAGGAGGGAGTTGCTGGTGTGGTTTGCAGGTGCTTGGATACAACAGGACAAAGGGATTTAGGTGTCCCTGGACTGCTTACGGTCTTAGCCACAGTTTCTGAACATAACAGTAACTTTTTATGAACATGCTGCAGGTGACATATAAGGGAGGATGTTCCTATGTGGTTAACGTCCTTACCCCTACTTATTACACCTTTACATACGCTACATATGGCAAGACAGTTGTTGTCCAGATTTGGATAGAAATATTTCCAGACCAAAGAGGTGGAAATTTTGGTCTTCTGCCCAGGCATGACCATGATGGGCTTTTCATCCCACGGACAACAACTCTTTCCCCTGGTGCCTGATTTAAACAAACCACATCGCCATCAGAATCCTCCTCACCAACTTCCTCCTCAGCGCCAGCTACACCAGTATCCTCATCCTGTTGTACTTCAACAGTGACATCTTCAATTGGCATATCAGCAAGTGGACTGTGGGTGCTCCTTTCAGCACTTGCAGAGGGCATACAAATGGTGGAAAGAGCCACGTTTTCCCGTCCAGTGCTGGGAAGGTCAGGCATCGCAACTGCCACCACACTTGGACTCTCCTTGGGGATTTTGTGATATCTTCATAGAACGCACAGTTATTTGCTATGATTTTGCCAGCTTTAATCTTTAAATTTTTCTAGCGGGAGGAGGAGGGCTTCCATCGTCATGTGAAGCTGAACCACTTGTCATGAACATAGGCCAGGATCTTAGCTGTTCCTTTCCACTCCATGTCGTAAATAGCATACTGGCAAGTTTACATTTCCCCTTAGACAATTTAAATGTATTTTTTTGGTTTATTTTACTGAACTTTGGCTTTTTGGACTTTACATGTCCTCTACTATGACATTGGGCATCAGGTTTGGCAAACAATATTGAAAGCATTTCATCGTCTATGTCATGACTAGTGGCAGCAGCTTCAGAACTAGGAGGAAGTGGTTCTTGCTCTTTCCCTATTTTATCATCCAAATTTTTGTCCTCCATTATTATTATGGAGTGCATTATTTTTATGGAGTGAATAACCTCTCTAAAAAATTATTTTGATGAAGGGCGGCTTACACCACACAGGACTAGGGATGTGTGCCGACCCCCGTGTTTTGGTTTCGTTTTCGGTTTTGGGTCTGTATCTTTTTCGTGTTTTGGATTTGGATCTGGTTTTGCAAAACCACCCTTGCGTGTTTTGGTTTAAGATCTTATTTCAAAAAATGATAAATACAGGTAAAACCACATAATTTGGGCCTCTTTTTGTTCCTACAGTATTATTAACCTTAATAACATTTATTCCCAATCATTTGCAGTAAGTTTTGACCACCTCACAGCTCACAATATTGATATTTTTTCATCTAGGTTAGGCCTAGGGCCAAAATATTGCATCCAGCTAGCTGGCTGACAGCAGTAGGCGGCACTAACATGTGGTCATTTTTAAAAAATGAAAGGGGCATACAGGAGATGCTGAGCGTGGCCATTACAATTAGGGGTGAGCGGGTTCGGATTTCTGAAATCCGAACCCCCCCGAGCCCCCCCGATCCGAGTCCGATCCGAATCAGGCTCGACTTTTCCCGCCTGACTCGGATCTGAAATCGAGGCAAAACGTCATCATCCCGCCTTCCGAGTCTAGCGGGTTTTGGATCCTATATAAGGTACCCACGTCGGCGCCATTTTCTCACTCGGCTGTGGACAGTGAAGAGGGAGGGTGGGAGTTAGGGCTGTGTAGTGTAGTGTAGTGTAGTGCTGCTGTTGTCCACTACTTCAAAGTCCATAGGGGCTGGCTGGACTGTGTTGTGCAGTCAGTTCTCCATAGGGGCTGTGTCCACTCCAAAGTCCTGTGCAGTGTCCCAGTCCTAAAGGAGTGCTGCAGTGTTGTCCAGGGGGTGCTCTGTCCATCAGGGGTGCTCCCCCCAAGTGCTAAAAAAATAATATATTTTCTGTGTTTGTGAATTGTGTGCGCAGTAGCCGCACGTGCATCAACAAAGTAGTGCCAAGCGTGCGCCTGTGTCATAAGTAAAGGGCCGGCTGGCTTGACCGTTAAGGGTGCTGTAACCCCCGAAAGTACACTCCAGTCCAAACCAAAAAAAAAATTATTTTCTGTGTTTGTGAATTGTGTGCGCAGTAGCCGCACGTGCATCAACAAAGTAGTGCCAAGCGTGCGCCTGTGTCATAAGTAAAGGGCCGGCTGGCTTGACCGTTAAGGGTGCTGTAACCCCCGAAAGTACACTCCAGTCCAAACCAAAAAAAAAATTATTTTCTGTGTTTGTGAATTGTGTGCGCAGTAGCCGCACGTGCATCAACAAAGTAGTGCCAAGCGTGCGCCTGTGTCATAAGTAAAGGGCCGGCTGGCTTGACCGTTAAAGGGTGCTGTAACCCCCGAAAGTACACTCCAGTCCAAACCTAAAAAAAAAAATATTTTCTGTGTTTGTGAATTGTGTGCGCAGTAGCCGCACGTGCATCAACAAAGTAGTGCCAAGCGTGTGCCTGTTTCATAAGTAAAGGGCCGGCTGGCTTGACCGTTAAGGGTGCTGTAACCCCCGAAAGTACACTCCAGTCCAAACCAAAAAAAAAATTATTTTCTGTGTTTGTGAATTGTGTGCGCAGTAGCCGCACGTGCATCAACAAAGTAGTGCCAAGCGTGCGCCTGTGTCATAAGTAAAGGGCCGGCTGGCTTGACCGTTAAGGGTGCTGTAACCCCCGAAAGTACACTCCAGTCCAAACCAAAAAAAAAATTATTTTCTGTGTTTGTGAATTGTGTGCGCAGTAGCCGCACGTGCATCAACAAAGTAGTGCCAAGCGTGCGCCTGTGTCATAAGTAAAGGGCCGGCTGGCTTGACCGTTAAGGGTGCTGTAACCCCCGAAAGTACACTCCAGTCCAAACCAAAAAAAAAATTATTTTCTGTGTTTGTGAATTGTGTGCACTGTGGCTGCACGTGCATCAACAAAGGAGCAGCGCCAAGCGTGTGCCTGTGTCCCATAAGTAAAGAGCCGGCTGGCTCATTTCTTAAAGGGTGGTGTAACCCACAAAGTGCACTACTCTCCAGCAAAAATAAAATAATATTTTCTGTGTTTGTGTGCGCTTTAGCCGCACGTATATATATCAATATAACATAAATGGAGGACCAAACTTTCTCCGATAAAAATAAAATAGGGAAAGATCAAGAACCTCTTCCTCCTAGTGCTGTTGCTGCTGCTGGGAGTTGTTCATCATCCCAGAGAGGAAGTAGGAACATCACTACTTTTACTAAACAATTGACCCTCCAACAGTCCCTAGCGATGAGGATGAAGTACGACAGCAGTCATCCTGAAGCAAAACGTATAACTGAGGCCTTGACTGCTATGTTGGTGTTAGACGTGCGTCCGGTATCCGACATTAGTGCAGTGGGATTTAGACAATTGATGGAGTTAGTGTGTCCTCGGTTCCAAATCCCGTCTAGATTCCACCTGCATCCTCAAAGCAGCAGCGACAAGCGTGCGTCTGTCTGTTAAAGGGTGGTGACACCCTCAAAGTGTGCTACACAAACAATTAAAATATTGTTCTTTTTTTTTCTGTCTTTGTGAATAGTGTGGGCTGTAGCCGCACCTGCATCCTTAAAGCAGCAGCGACAAGCGTGCGTCTGTCTGTTAAAGGGTGGTGACACCCTCAAAGTGTGCTACACAAACAATTAAAATATTGTTCTTTTTTCTGTCTTTGTGAATTGTGTGGGCTGTAGCCGCACCTGCATCCTTAAAGCAGCAGCGACAAGCGTGCGTCTGTCTGTTAAAGGGTGGTGACACCCTCAAAGTGTGCTACACAAACAATTAAAATATTGTTCTTTTTTCTGTCTTTGTGAATTGTGTGGGCTGTAGCCGCACCTGCATCCTTAAAGCAGCAGCGACAAGCGTGCGTCTGTCTGTTAAAGGGTGGTGACACCCTCAAAGTGTGCTACACAAACAATTAAAATATTGTTCTTTTATTTTTGGTCTTTGTGAAATGTGTGGGCTGTAGCCGCACCTGCATCCTTAAAGCAGCAGCGACAAGCGTGCGTCTGTCTGTTAAAGGGTGGTGACACCCTCAAAGTGTTCTACACAAACAATTAAAATATTGTTCTTTTTTTTTCGGTCTTTGTGAAATGTGTGGGCTGTAGCCGCACCTGCATCCTTAAAGCAGCAGCGACAAGCGTGCGTCTGTCTGTTAAAGGGTGGTGTAACTCTCAAAGTGTTCCAAAAAATAAAAAACTATTTTTTTAATGTGTTTGTGACTTGTGTGCGATGTAGCCACACTTGCATCCTCAAAGCAGCAGCGACAAGCGTGCGTCTGTCTGTTAAAGGGTGGTGACACCCTCAAAGTGTGCTACACAAACAATTAAAATATTGTTCTTTTTTTTTTGGTCTTTGTGAAATGTGTGGGCTGTAGCCGCACCTGCATCCTTAAAGCAGCAGCGACAAGCGTGCGTCTGTCTGTTAAAGGGTGGTGACACCCTCAAAGTGTTCTACACAAACAATTAAAATATTGTTCTTTTTTTTTTGGTCTTTGTGAAATGTGTGGGCTGTAGCCGCACCTGCATCCTTAAAGCAGCAGCGACAAGCGTGCGTCTGTCTGTTAAAGGGTGGTGTAACTCTCAAAGTGTTCCAAAAAATAAAAAACTATTTTTTTAATGTGTTTGTGACTTGTGTGCGATGTAGCCACACTTGCATCCTCAAAGCAGCAGCGACAAGCGTGCGTCTGTCTGTTAAAGGGTGGTGACACCCTCAAAGTGTGCTACAGAAACAATTAAAATATTGTTCTTTTTTTTCTGTCTATGTGAATTGTGTGGGCTGTAGCCGCACCTGCATCCTTAAAGCAGCAGCGACAAGCGTGCGTCTGTCTGTTAAAGGGTGATGACACCTCAAAGTGTTCTACACAAACAATTAAAATATTGTTCTTTTTTTTTTCGGTCTTTGTGAAATGTGTGGGCTGTAGCCGCACCTGCATCCTTAAAGCAGCAGCGACAAGCATGCGTCTGTCTGTTAAAGGGTGGTGACACCTCAAAGTGTTCTACACAAACAATTAAAATATTCTTCTTCTTTTTTCTGTCTTTGTGAATTGTGTGGGCTGTAGCCGCACTTGCATCCTCAAAGCAGCAGCGACAAGCGTGCGTCTGTCTGTTAAAGGGTGGTGTAACCCTCAAAGTGTGCTCCACAAACAATAAAAATATTCTTTTTTTTTTTCTGTCTTTGTGAATTGTGTGGGCTGTAGCCGCACTTGAATCCTCAAAGCAGCAGCGACAAGCGTGCGTCTGTCTGTTAAAGGATTACATCGGTGACAGCATCCAAGTAGGCATGTCAGACAGTCCGTACCTGTACTGGCAGGAAAAAGAAGCAATTTGGAGGTCCCTGTACAAACTGGCTCTATTTTACCTGAGTTGCCCCCCCTCCAGTGTGTACTCCGAAAGAGTGTTTAGTGCAGCCGGGAACCTTGTCAGCGAAAGGCGTAGGAGGTTGCTTCCACAAAATGTGGAGAAGATGATGTTCTTAAAATGAATTATCAACTCTTCCAGGGAGACCAGCCTCCAGAATGTACAGAGGGACCTGTGGTTCCAGCAGGGACGAATTAATACTCTGTGAGGATGAGGATGTACACACTGAAGAGGGTGAGGAATCGGTGGATGAGGAGGATGAGGATGACATCTTGCCTCCGTAGAGCCAGTTTGTGCAGGGACACATTAATTGCCAGCTTGTTTTGTGGGGGCCCAAACGAACCAATCATTTCAGCCACAGTTGTGTGGCAGACCCTGGCGCTGAAATGATTGATTTGTTAAAGTGTGCATGTCCTGTTTATACAACATAAGGGTGGGTGGGAGGGCCCAAGGACAATTCCATCTTGCACTTCTTTTTTTTCTTTGCATTATGTACAGTTTGGGGCCTAGTTTTTCTAACTGCCATCCTGTCTGCCACTGCAGTGTCACTCCTAGATGGGTCACGTGTTTGTGCCGCCCACTCGTGTCGCTTAGCATAGTCATCCAGCTACCTCGGTGCAACCTTTTGGACATGAAAACACTATTGTGAGGTGTGAGGTGTTCAGAATAGACTGGAAATGAGTGGAAATTAAGGTTATTGAGGTTAATAATAGCATAGGAGCAGAGAAACCAACAAATTCTGTGATTTTAGCTGTTTTTATGCTTTTTTAAAAAAAAATACAGATCCAAAACACAAAACCCAGAACCCAAAACACGGAAGGGTGGTTTTGGCAAAACCAATCCAGATCCAAAACACGAAGAAAGATCCAGATCCAAAACCAAAACACAAAACACGAAAAGTGGCCGGTGCACACCCCTAATTACAATACAACCGAGGCAGCAGCAATTGACGACACAGCTGTCTGATAATAAGAGCGGATAATGCACACGCACACACGAGGCAACCGAGGCAGCAGCGATTTACGACACAGGCAGCAGTAGGTTGCTGCTGTCTGATAATAAGTGCTGGTAACGCACATGCAGAAAAGAAAATACAACTTTATTTTTTTATTTTATTTTTTTGGTCCAGAACTTGGGGCCCGAGGGGCACCCCTGACCGAGGCAGCAGCGATTGACAACACAGGCAGAACGCTACCAGCCCAGATGCACACAGCAGACAGAACTAGCACAGATGGACACAGCAGACAGCACCAGCCCATATGGACACAGCAGACAGAACTAGCACAGATGGACACAGCAGACAGAACTAGCACAGATGGACACAGCAGACAGCACCAGCCCATATGGACACAGCAGGCAGAACTAGCACAGATGGACACAGCACCAGCACCAGCCCTGATGGACACAGCAGACAGAACTAGCATAGATGGACACAGCAGACAGCACCAGCACCAGGCCAGATGGACACAGCAGACAGCACCAGCCCAGATGGACACAGCAGACAGCACCAGCCCAGAGGGACACAGCAGACAGCACCAGCCCAGATGGACGCAGCAGACAGCACCAGCACCAGCCCAGATGTACACAGCAGACAGCACCAGCCCAGATGTACACAGCAGACAGCACCAGCCCAGATGGACACAGCAGACAGCACCAGCCCAGATGGACACAGCAGACAGCACCAGCACCAGCCCAGATGGACAAAGCAGACAGCACCAGCCCTACACTACCCACCCTCCCTGTTCACTCTCCACAGCCAGAGTGAAATGTCGCCACCACGAGGACTGCTTATATAGCAGAGATGAAAGCTCGCGAGCTGCAAGAATTCATCTCTGAGGTTTTGCCTCGGTTTGAGATGCGTGGCCAGCGGGGGATCTGAACTAGGGGTGTGCATCGGCCACTTTTCGTGTTTTGTGTTTTGGTTTTGGATCTGGATCTTTCTTCGTGTTTTGGATCTGGATTGGTTTTGCCAAAACCACCCTTCCGTGTTTTGGGTTCTGGGTTTTGTGTTTTGGATCTGTATTTTTTTTTAAAAAAGCATAAAAACAGCTAAAATCACAGAATTTGTGGGTTTTTCTGCTCCTATGCTTTTATTAACCTCAATAACCTTCAATTCCACTAATTTCCAGTCTATTCTGAACACCTCACAATATTGTTTTTATGGCCAAAAGGTTGCACCGAGGTAGCTGGATGACTATGCTAAGCGACACGAGTGGGCGGCACAAACACGTGGCCCATCTAGGAGTGACACTGCAGTGGCAGACAGGATGGCAGTTTGCAAAACTAGGCCCCAAACAGTACATAATGCAAAGAAAAAAAAGAGGTGCAAGATGGAATTGTCCTTGGGCCCTCCCACCCACCCTTATGTTGTATAAATAGGACATGCACACTTAACAAACCAATCATTTCAGCGCCAGGGTCTGCCACATGACTGTGGCTGAAATGATTGGTTCGTATGGGCCCCCACAAAACAAGCTGGCAATTAATGTGTCCCTGCACAAACTGGTTCTACGGAGGCAAGATGTCGTCCTCATCCTCCTCATCCACCGATTCCTTCGATAAAACAGGAAAAAGGGATTTAGCTGACCCTGGACTGCTTACGGTCTGAGCCAAAGTTTCTGAACTTGACAGTAACTTTTTATGAACGCGCTGCAGGTGCCGTATAAGGGAGGATGTTCCTTTGTGGTTAACGTCCCTACCCCTACTTATTTCACCTTTACATATGGTACATATGGCAAGACTGTTGTTGTCCGGATTTGGATAGAAATATTGCCAGACCAAAGAGGTGGAATGTTTGGTCTTCTGCCCAGGCATGATCGTGATGGGCTTTTTCATCCCACGGACAACAACTGTCTCCCCCGGAGCCTGATTTAAACAAACCACATCACCATCAGAATCCTCCTCGCCAACTTCCTCCTCAGTGCCAGCTACACCAGTATCCTCATCCTGTTGTACTTCAACAGTGACATCTTCAATTTGCATATCAGCAAGTGGACTGTGGGTGCTCCTTTCAGCACTTGCAGGGGGCGTGCAAATGGTGGAAAGAGCCACCTCTTCCCGTCGAGTGCTGGAAAGGTCAGGCATCGCAACCGCCACCACACTTGGACTCTCCTTGGGGATTTGTGATATCTTCTTAGAACGCACAGTTCTTCGCTGTGCTTTTGCCAGCTTAACTCGTTTGATTTTTTTAGCGGGAGGAGGGCTTCCATCGTCATGTGAAGCTGAACCACTAGTCATGAACATAGGGAAAGACCTTAGCCGTTCCTTGCCACTCCGTGTCGTAAATGGCTTATTGGCATGTTTACATTTTTCTTCAGATGATTTAAATGTTTTTTTCAAGGTCATTTTCCTGAACTTTGTCATTTGGGATTGTATGTGCCCTCTACTATGACATTGGGCATCGTCCTTGGCAGACGACGTTGATGGCATGTTATCGTCTATGTCATGACTAGTGGCAGCAGCTTCAGCACAAGGAGGAAGTGGTTCTTGATCTTTCCCTATTTTATTTTTATCGGAGAAAGTTTGGTCCTCCATTTATGTTATATTGATATATATGTGCGGCTAAGGCGCACACAAACACAGAAAATATTTTTTTATTTTTGTTGGAGACTAGTACACTTTGTGGGTTACACCACCCTTTAAGAAATGAGCCAGCCGGCCCTTTACTTATGGGACACAGGCGCACGCTTGGCACTACTTTGTTGATGCACGTGCGGCTACTGCGCACACAATTCACAAACACAGAAAATATTTTTTTATTTGGTTTGGACTGGAGTGTACTTTGGGGGTTACAGCACCCTTTAACGGTCAAGCCAGGCGGCCCTTTACTTATGACACAGGCGCATGCTTGGCACTACTATGTTGATGCATGTGCGGCTACTGCGCACACAATTCACAAATACAGAAAATATTTTTTTATTTGGTTTGGAGTGTACTTTGGGGGTTACAGCACCCTTTAACGGTCAAGACAGCCGGCCCTTTACTTATGACACAGGCACACGCTTGCCACTACATTGATGATGCACGTGCGGCTACTGCGCACACAATTCACAAACACAGAAAAAAATGTTTTATTTGGTTTGGAGTGTACTTTGGGGGATACAGCACCCTTTAACGGTCAAGCCAGCCGGTCCTTTACTTATGACACAGGCGCACGCTTGGCACTACTTTGTTGATGCACGTGCGGATACTGCACACACAATTCACAAACACAGAAAATATTTTTTTATTTGGTTTGGAGTGTACTTTGGGGGTTACAGCACCCTTTAATGGTCAAGCCAGCCGGCCCTTTACTTATGACACAGGCGCACGCTTGGCACTACTTTGTTGATGCACGTGCGGCTACTGCGCACACAATTCACAAACACAGAAAATATTTTTTTATTTGGTTTGGACTGGAGTGTACTTTGGGGGTTACAGCACCCTTTAATGGTAAAGCCAGGCGGCCCTTTACTTATGACACAGGCTCACGCTTGGCACTACTTTGTAGATGCACGTGCGGCTACTGCGCACACAATTCACAAACACAGAAAAAATTTTTTTATTTGGATTGGAGTGTACTTTGGGTGTTACAGCACCCTTTAACGGTCAAGCCAGCTGGCCCTTTACATATGACACAGGCGCACGCTTGGCACTACTTTGTTGATGCACGTGCGGCTACTGCGCACACAATTCACAAACACAGAAAACATTTTTTTATTTGGTTTGGAGTGTACTTTGGGGGTTACAGCACCCTTTAACGGTCAAGCCAGCCGGCCCTTTACTTATGACACAGGCGCACGCTTGGCACTACTTTGTTGATGCACGTGCGGCTACTGCGCACACAATTCACAAACACAGAAAAAAATTTTTTATTTGGTTTGGAGTGTACTTTGGGGGTTACAGCACCCTTTAACGGTCAAGCCAGCCGGCCCTTTACTTATGACACAGGCGCACGCTTGGCACTACTTTGTTGATGCACGTACGGCTACTGCGCACACAATTCACAAACACAGAAAAAATATTTTTTTTAGCACTTTGGGGGAGCACCCCTGATGTACAGAGCACCCCCTGGACAACACTACAGCACCCCTTTAGGACTGGGACACTGCACAGGACTTTGGAGTGGGCACAGCCCCTATGGAGAACTGACTGCACAACACAGTCCAGCCAGCCCCTATGGACTTTGAAGTAGTGGACACAGCCCCTATTAACAACAGCAGCACAGCACAACACAGCCAGCCCCTATGGACTTTGAAGTTGTGGACACAGCCCCTATGGACAACAGCAGCACAGCGCAGCACAGCACAGCACAACACTACTCTGCACTACACTACACTACACAGCCCAGCCAGCCCTAACTCCCACCCTCCCTCTTCACTGTCCACAGCCGAGTGAGAAAATGGCGCCGACGTGGGTACCTTATATAGGATCCAAAACCCGCGAGACTCGGAAGGCGGGATGATGACGTTTTGCCTCGATTTCAGAATCCGAGTCAGGCGGGAAAAGTCGAGCCTGATTCGGATCGGACTTGGATCGTGGGGGCTCGGGGGGTTCGGATTTCAGAAATCCGAACCCGCTCACCCCTAATCTGAACGCATGTTCGGTTCTCGCCTCGGTTCTCTGGTGGGCTTGGATCTCTGAGATCTGAACCCTCTCATCTCTACACAGGGCAGCCCCTGTAAAAATTATTTTGATGAAGGGCAGCTTACACCACACAGGACAGAGCCTGCAAAAATAATTTTAATTTTTGGGCAGAAGCCCCTTGACAGGTAGGAGCAGAGCACCCCTGCACACCTACCTATGCCGATGACAGGTGTGGCTAATAGGGCACACACACAAACAGAAAAAAATTATATATTCTTTTACACTCGGTGTGGGTGAAGAGAGCACCCCTGAGGGACGAGCACCCCCTAAACCACACAGCACTACAGCCAGCCAGCCCCTATGGACAGGTCAACAGCCAGCCCCTATATGGACAACAGTAGCTAGCCAGCCCCTATGTATATGGACAACAGTAGCCAATCAGCCCCTATGTATATGGACAACAGTAGCCATCCAGCCCCTATGTATATGGACAACAGTAGCCAGCCAGCCCCTATGTATATGGACAACAGTAGCCATCCAGCCCCTATGTATATGGACAACAGTAGCCAGCCAGCCCCTATTATATGGACAACAGTAGCCATCCAGCCCCTATGTATATGGACAACAGTAGCCATCCAGCCCCTATGTATATGGACAACAGTAGCCATCCAGCCCCTATGTATATGGACAACAGTAGCCATCCAGCCCCTATGTATATGGACAACAGTAGCCAGCCAGCCCCTATGTATATGAACAACAGTAGCCATCCAGCCCCTATATATATGGACAACAGTAGCCATCCAGCCCCTATGTATATGGACAACAGTAGCCATCCAGCCCCTATTATATGGACAACAGTAACCATCCAGCCCCTATGTATATGGACAACAGTAGCCAGCCAGCCCCTATGTATATGAACAACAGTAGCCAGCCAGCTCCTATGTATATGGACAACAGTAGCCCTCCAGCCCCTATGTATATGGACAACAGTAGCCATCCAGCCCCTATGTATATGGACAACAGTAGCCATCCAGCCCCTATGTATATGGACAACAGTAGCCATCCAGCCCCTATTATAGGGACAACAGTAGCCATCCAGCCCCTATGTATATGGACAACAGTAGCCATCAGCCCGTATTATATGGACAACAGTAGCCATCCAGCCCCTATGTATATGGACAACAGTAGCCATCCAGCCCCTATGTATATGAACAACAGTAGCCATCAAGCTCCTATGTATATGGACAACAGTAGCCATCCAGCGCCTATTATATGGACAACAGTAGCTATCCATCCCCTTTGTATATGGACAACAGTAGCCATCCAGCTCCTATGGTCAGTGTCAGCAACAGCTCCCAGCTCCCTCCCTCTTCACAGCAGCCAGCCGGCCCTGTAAGTAATGTATATAATATAAGTACTTTATTATTATATAAAGTTTTCACAGCAGTAGCCAACAGCTCCCGAGTCTGCATGCTCCACAGCCGGAATGAAAAATGGCGGCGATCACGGGACCTTTATAGAATCCGAAACCCACGAGAATCCGACAGCAGGTTTAAGACTTTTTGCCTCGTCGTTCTCGGTTCCCGGCTCAGCTCGGGGGAGGGTTTGGTTTTCGGAAATCTGAACCTTCTCATCCCTACTCTAAGCTGCTGGTCCGTGCAGAATGTTGCCATGAACATGTCCGCAATCTGCATATACCAACATGTTCATTGTTGACATTTTAACAATCTCAACGTCATAACTGTCGACATTGGGATGCTGACATTATGGCTGCATTGCATCCATCCTGTATGAATTCTGACCATGCCAGCCTGAAAACCTGAGCCCTGTCTGAATAAGTTGACCAGAGAGGGGGTTAATGGGCTGTGAGATGAATGACGGCAGCTAGATGCACTGTTCTGAATGATGAAAGTGTACGTCTGTGATTCCGGCTGAGTGTATCTGAGCCGACATCTTACCTCCCGACTTGCATCAATGCTTAGCATGCGGTCTGTGACCACCTACTTGTATTTTCTGCACTGTAATCATCACAAGTAAGAGCTCTTTGTCCTGCCACATATTCTGCGCTGTTATATTTAATAATGATCAATTAACACCGTGAGGGGAAATGTCAGACAGTGCAGAGAAGAAGGTTTATAAAAGAATCGAAGAGGAAGTGAGTCAATGAGAACCAAGTAATGCCATTCTCCTTCGCAAACCGGGCTACTGGAAATATTAATAGAGTAATAGGAACCATTGCTGGCTGAGAGCTGGAGCCTGTAGGGTTCCTGACATTTTCACATAAAGGAACATTATATCCTGGACAATTGGGAGCCATCACGCAGCGGAGATCTCAGTGTGGGCCTGGAGAGCTGTAATGATAACAGTCTGTCATTACCTCTTCCACACATTGTTAAATGTGCCAGTGTGAAGATATCAGTGCTTTGGGTAAAGAAAATAACCTGTTAGAGGAAAAGTGTGAGACAGATACAAACCTTTCCTGTATTCATGACAGGGTCACTTATGGACGTACTGTACAACTGTACAAATAAAATATGCTCCACATCTATACTGTACTTAGCTACTTTGTGATATTTTATTCTTATTTTTATTAGGGATGTGCAGGCTCGGATAGGTTCGAGTTTGCACGTGGAGTTCGGATTTTTCCCTCCAAAAAAACGGAACTCAGAACGAGGCAAAACGTCATCTTACATGGACGAACATCATCATTCCTGGTCTTTTGTCCAGGAATGATGATGTTCGTCCATGTAAGATGACGTTTTGCCTCGTTCTGAGTTCCGTTTTTTTGGAGGGAAAAATCCGAACTCCACGTGCAAACTCGAACCTATCCGAGCCTGCACATCCCTAATTTTTATTCACAAATACTCCATTGGATCTGGGCAAACTCAAGAGTTCTAAATGGAGTAAGAGTTCTAAATGAGCGTTTCCAAACACATCATTTTAAAGCAGTGTGGCCAGACATGATATACTGATACTGTAGGACATGATTAGCTCCTAAAAAGCTTCAGCCTGCCTCATATGGGTTGGGTATGAAATGCCGACCGCCCGGAACCCGTCTTACTAAATACCAACGCCGTAAGCCCAGGCTTGCCTAACCTCCCGATTTGGCCGGGAGCCTCCCGATTTTCGGGTGCCGCTCCCGGCCCCTCGGAAAGGCAGGCAAGCCTCCCGGAAGTCTCACACCCTCCCCACCTCCCCCCTGAAAAAAACAGAAATCCCCGCAGCGGGGAGCCCGGTGACACGATTCGCGCAGAATCGCGTCATCGTGGCCCCGACCCCTGCTTCACAATGCCGAAAATTACGGCATTGTGAAGAGGGGGCGGAGTCATGATGATGCAAAATGGCCGCTCCGCTCCCAAGGGCTGGCCCCGCCCCCCGCTATTAGCCGACAATCAGCTCCCTCCCGGAAGGCTGGAGCTGATTGTCGGCAAGTATGCGTAAGCCCGAACACTGAAGATCCCGATTGGGGCTGGTAAGTACTCTAACCCTCACCTCTCCCCCCCTAACCCTCCCTTAGTGGTACCTAACCCTAACCTCACCTCGGGGGTGCATAAACCTAACCCCCCCTCTCTGCACCCTAAACCTAACCTTCCCAGGGTGGTGCCTAACCCTAATCCCCCCGGGGATGCCTAAACCTAACCCACCCACCCCGCGTGACTAAGCGCTATCAGTGCCTGGCTTACCTTCATTCAGGAAGCCGTCTGTCTAGATTCTGGCGTTGAGATCTAGACGGGCATCAGGATTTATACGCCAGTCTTTAGTCCCGCGTCGGGATTTAGACGCTGGGATTTAGTCAGACGGCTTCCCGGCCGTCTGCGTTTTGACCGCATCCCCCTCATACATAGTGCAGTGTACGTAATACATCAGGCATAGGGCCTGATTCAGTAAGGATCGTAGTTGTTAATACACACGCAATTGGCCAGTGCGCGAACCAGTAACTGCAATCAGAACTGCAATTTCACTGGCGTTTCGGAGCCATCGCAGAGTGATTGACAGGAAGTGACAATTGTGGGTGGTAACGGCGGGGTGGCCAGGCGAACGCAGGCGTGCCAGTACTTTTCCACAGTGTTGCAGGTGCATTATTTAGCTACTGTAATACCATCCGCAGCATGAGGCCTCATAGCGTGCGCTGAAGTAAGCAATTCCTGAGTGAGGTCTGACCTGCCTTAACTGTGCGTATGGGTCCGATGTTACCGATTGTTTCGCTATGTTGCTAATGTATGCTTGTGTAAGGGGAAGTGGGCGTCCTTATGTCAGGCTGTGATTGCAATGCGAATGCAATTATTTACATACCACCCCTGATATTAGCAACTGCGTTGCATGCGTACTAACAGAATAGTAATCCTTGCTGAATCAGGCTCATATACACTGAAGTGCCAAAAGGCATGGGATAGCAGTATGTAAAGGTAATGGAAGTTGGCGGCACCATACTGACATCTTGGAAATGCTCAGACCTGCATCAGTTATAATCTGACCTCTCGTGAGGCAGTCTGAACACTGGCTAGGTTGCTCATGGCAAGGTGATGTGAATTATTGGAGTTTGAACGTAGTGGGTGCCCGACTGAAAGGACATTCCGTTTCCAGAACACCCCCATCTCTTCCCAGCCGGGCAGAGGGCACGGTCCATCACTGCTGCCACAAGCCCTGAGCTCCTACTATGAACTTCTGCGGAGACACTTCCAGTTGGGCAGATAATTTGTACTCTACAGTGGCAGATGCTGTCCTCGAGCCGGCCCTGAGGCCATTGGCACTTCTGGCATTTGCCAGAAGTGCCAGATGGCCAGTCCCGCCATGCCCACGACCCTGCCATGACTCTCCAATAAGGCGGAACAGTTCTCTGCATTTTCATAGTTACCACTCAGAAATGCACATTTCATGGTCCGTCCATGAACGTATCAGTCTGCACACCCTAGCGATCTCCATCTGTGTGCGCATGCCCAGTCGTCGATTTGAATTCGCCCCACACACATTCGAATATTTGAACAGGCAAAAACTAGGGATGTGCGCAGACCCCCGTGTTTTGGTTTTGGATCTGGATCCCCCTGGTTTTGGATCTGGATTGGTTTTGCCAAGAACTCACCTCCTTGTTTTGTTTTTGGGTTTTGGATCTGGATTTTTTCTTAAAAAATAAAAAATACAGCTTAAATCACATAAAATGGGCCTTTTTTTGTTCCTACAGTATTAATAACCTCAATAACATTTATTTTCAGTCATTTCCAATCAATTTTGACCAGCTAACAATATTATTTGCTTCATCTACTTAAGGCCAAAAGGTTGCATCCAGCTAGCTGGCTGACTAAGATAAGGTGCACAGTGGGCGGCACTAACATGTGGCAGTTCAGCTTCCAATTTCCAACACGGATACAGTGTGGGTTGGATACACCAATAGTGCACTTACTGTGACAGCAGTGTCGGCAGAGCGGGGTTGCTGACGGTGTCCTCAGTACATGGAATGGCAGTGCTGCGGTGCTGGCAGTGTCCTCAGTGAAGGGTTCCGGTGATGTCAGCAGTGTGGGGGTGCCAGCGGTGTTTTTAGTGCAGGTTTGCTGACTGCGTCAGCAGTGCAGGGGTGATCTCAATGCAGGGTGCCAGCGGTGTCCTCAGTGCATGTATGCTGACAGTGTCAGCAGTGCAGGGGTGCTGGTGATGTCCTCAGTGTGGAAGTGCCGGCAGTGTCGGCAGTGTGAGGGTTGCTTACGGTGTCCTCAGCACCTGGGGCAGCAGTGCAGGGGTGCTGGCAGTATCGGCAGCGGTGGTGCCGGCAGCGGGGAATGCTGCCAGCGGGGGTGCCGGCGGTGTCGGCAGCGTGGGGGACGGCGGCGCCATCTTCTTTTGCTTCCTGACTGTGTGCATATTAAATGAGCTTAACGCTGATTGGCTGAGAGCCATGACAGACGGCAGGAATTTAGGAATAATATTTTTGCTCACAAAGCTATTGGTTTAAAGTTGCAGATTAAGCCCAATGCAAATCAGATGTGTCCTGCAATTATCAGTAGCCTGCGCATGTGCTGCACCATGCATACAGTACGTTGATGGAAAATACGAGAGCAAACTATTCGCTCATTGCACGTCCAGTTTGCTTTGTCCATGAATTGGGAGTTTCTGGGTGGCAAATGGGCAGTGCCAGATTATGGTCCACATGGGCCTGAAGCTGGAATTAGTAAAGGGATTATTGTGTGCTGCCACAGGGGGTATAATCAGTGGCACACTATGGCCCTCATTCAGAGCCGTACGCTCTGAGCAGAGCGCACGCTCTGAATGAGGGCCGGCCTCCATGAAAATGGAGCGTCCTTCTGGACGCTCGTATAGCTGTGGGTCACCACCCACAGGCTATACGAGCGTGCATTTTGATGGCCGCGATGGTCGAGACCATCGCGACCATCGAAATTGCGAGCCGGAGCCTGCGGTTGAGGTTTTCAACCGCAAGCTCCGGAGTGATTTTGGCTCTATCAGAGCCAAAATCACTCCCACTGACATCACTAGTGATGTCAGTGGGCCGGCTTTTGACGGGAGGCGTTCCCGTGGGAACGCCCCCGTCAGGGAGGCACGCCCCCGGCACGCCTACCAAATGGGGCGTGCTGTCAATCAACATTGACAGCACGCCCCCTTTGATCGGACACAACGAGCGAAGGACTTTCCATTGCTCGTCGCGTCTGGCGCATGCGCACGACGGAGCTCCCTCCGTCGTGCGCATGCTCAGTCCAGAACATCGACCCACTTGCGAGCGGACAGCCGCTCGCGAGTGGGTCTGAATCAGGCCCTATATCCCCACACTCCATCACTAGGCTACTTCCCCACACTGCATTCCTGCTAGGGGTGTGCACCGGCCACTTTTCGTGTTTTGGTTTTGGATCTGGATCTTTCTTCGTGTTTTGGATCTGGAATGGTTTTGCCAAAACCACCCTTCCGTGTTTTGGGTTCTGGGTTTTGTGTTTTGGATCTGTATTTTTTTGAAAAAAAGCATAAAAACAGCTAAAATCACAGAATTTGTGGGTTTTTCTGCTCCTATGCTATTATTAACCTCAATAACCTTAATTTCCACTCATTTCCAGTCTATTCTGAACACCTCACACCTCACAATAGTGTTTTTATGTACAAAAGTTTGCACCGAGGTAGCTGGATGACTATGCTAAGAGATACGAGTGGGCGGCACAAACACGTGGTCCATCTAGGAGTGACACTGCAGTGGCAGACAGGATGGCAGTTTGAAAAACTAGGCCCCAAACTATACATAATGCAAAGAAAAAAAAGAGGTGCAAGATGGAATTGTCCTTGGGCCCTCCCACCCACCCTTATGTTGTATAAACAGTACATGCACACTTTAACAAACCAAACATTTCAGCGCCAGGGTCTGCCACACGACTGTGGCTGAAATGATTGGTTCGTTTGGGCCCCCACAAAACAAGCTGGCAATTAATCTGTCCCTGCACAAACTGGCTCTACAGAGGCAAGATGTCGTCCTCATCCTCCTCATCCACCGATTCCTCACCCTCTTCAGTGTTGTGTACATCCACATCCTCACAGAGTATTAATTCGTCCCCGCTGGAATCCACAACCACAGGTCCCTCTGTACGTTTTGGAGGCTGGTCTCCCTGGAAGAGTTGACAATTCATTTTATGAACATCATCTTCTCCACATTTTGTGGAAGCAACCTCCAACGCCTTTTGCTGACAAGGTTCCCGGCTGCACTAAACACTCTTTCGGAGTACACACTGGAGGGGGGGCAACTCAGGTAAAATAGAGCCAGTTTGTACAGGGACCTCCAAATTGCTTCTTTTTCCTGCCAGTACAGGTACGGACTGTCTGACATGCCTACTTGGATGCTGTCACCGATGTAATCCTTTAACAGACAGACGCACGTTTGTCGCTGCTGCTTTGAGGATGCAAGTGCGGCTACAGCCCACACAATTCACAAAGAGAGGAAAAAAAAGAAGAATATTTTTATTGTTTGTGGAGCGCACTTTGAGGATTACACCACCCTTTAATAGACAGACGCACGCTTGTCGCTGCTGCTTTGAGGATGCAAGTGCGGCTACAGCCCACACAATTCACAAAGACAGAAAAAAGAAGAAGAATATTTTTATTGTTTGTGTAGCACACTTTGAGGGTGTCACCACCCTTTAACAGACAGACGCACGCTTGTCGCTGCTGCTTTGAGGATGCAAGTGCAGCTACAGCCCACACAAATCACAAAGACAGAAAAAAAAAGAAGAATATTTTTATTGTTTGTGTAGCACACTTTGAGGGTGTCACCACCCTTTAACAGACAGATGCACGCTTGTCGCTGCTGCTTTGAGGATGCAAGTGCGGCTACAGCCCACACAATTCACAAAGACAGAAAAAAAAAGAAGAATATTTTTATTGTTTGTGGAGCACACTTTGAGGATTACACCACCCTTTAATAGACAGACGCACGCTTGTCGCTGCTGCTTTGAGGATGCAAGTGCGGCTACAGCCCACACAATTCACAAAGACAGAAAAAAGAAGAAGAATATTGTTATTGTTTGTGTAGCACACTTTGAGGGTGTCACCACCCTTTAACAGACAGACGCACGCTTGTCGCTGCTGCTTTGAGGATGCAAGTGCAGCTACAGCCCACACAATTAACAAAGACAGAAAAAAAAAGAAGAATATTTTTATTGTTTGTGTAGCACACTTTGAGGGTGTCACCACCCTTTAAAAGACAGACGCACGCTTGTCGCTGCTGCTTTGAGGATGCAAGTGCGGCTACAGCCCACACAATTCACAAAGACAGAAAAAAGAAGAAGAATATTTTTATTGTTTGAGTAGCACACTTTGAGGGTGTCACCACCCTTTAACAGACAGACGCACGCTTGTCGCTGCTGCTTTGAGGATGCAAGTAAGGCTACATCGAACACAAGTCACAAACACATTAAAAAAATAGTTTTTTATTTTTTGGAGCACTTTGAGAGTTACACCACCCTTTAACAGACAGACGCACGCTTGTCGCTGCTGCTTTGAGGATGCAAGTGCGGCTATAGCCCACACAATTCACAAAGACAGAAAAAAAAAAAAAGAATATTTTTATTGTTTGTGTAGCACACTTTGAGGGTGTCACCACCCTTTAACAGACAGACGCACGCTTGTCGCTGCTGCTTTAAGGATGCAGGTGCGGCTACAGCCCACACATTTCACAAAGACAGAAAAAAAAGAAGACTATTTTTATTGTTTGTGTAGCACACTTTGAGGGTGTCACCACCCTTTAACAGACAGACGCACGCTTGTCGCTGCTGCTTTGAGGATGCAAGTGCGGCTACAGCCCACACAATTCACAAAGACAGAAAAAAGAAGAAGAATATTTTTATTGTTTGTGGAGCGCACTTTGAGGGTTAAACCATCCTTTAACAGACAGACGCACGCTTGTCGCTGCTGCTTTGAGGATGCAGGTGGAATCTAGACGGGATTTGGAACCGGGGACACACTACCTCCATCAATTGTCTAATTCCCACTGCACTAATGGCGGATACCTGACGGACGTCTAACACCAACATAGCAGTCAAAGCCTCAGTTATACGTTTTGCTTCAGGATGACTGCTGTCGTACTTCATCCTCATCGCTAGGGACTGTTGGAGGGTCAATTGTTTAGTAAAAGTAGTGATGTTCCTACTTCCTCTCTGGGATGATGAACAACTCCCAGCAGAAGCAACAGCACTAGGAGGAAGTGGTTCTTGATCATTCCCTATTTTATTTTTATCAGAGAAAGTTTGGTCCTCCATTTATGTTATATTGATATATACGTGCGGCTAAGGCGCACACAAACACAGAAAATATTTTTTTTTTTTTGCTGGAGAGTAGTGCACTTTGTGGGTTACACCACCCGTTAAGAAATGAGCCAACCGGCTCTTTACTTATGGGACACAGGCGCACGCTTGGCGCTGCTCCTTTGTTGATGCACGTGCGGCTACTGCGCACACAATTCACAAACATAGAAAAAATATTTTGTTTTGGTTTGGACTGGAGTGTACTTTGGGGGTTACAGCACCCTTTAACGGTCAAGCCAGCCGGCCCTTTACTTATGACACAGGCGCACGCTTGGCACTACTGTGTTGATGCACGTGCGGCTACTGCGCACACAATTCACAAACACAGAAAATATTTTTTTTTTTGGTTTGGACTGGAGTGTACTTTGGGGGTTACAGCACCCTTTAACGGTCAAGCCAGCCGGCCCTTTACTTATGACACAGGCACACGCTTGGCACTACTTTGTTGATGCACGTGCGGCTACTGCACACACAATTCACAAACACAGAAAATATCTTTTTTTTTGGTTTGGACTGGAGTGTACTTTGGGGGTTACAGCACCCTTTAGCCGTCAAGCCAGCCGGCCCTTTACTTATGACACAGGCGCACGCTTGGCACTACTTTGTTGATGCACGTGCGGCTACTGCGCACACAATTCACAAACACAGAAAATATATATTTTTTTGGTTTGGACTGGAGTGTACTTTGGGGGATACAGCACCCTTTAACGGTCAAGCCAGCTGGCCCTTTACTTATGACACAGGCGCACGCTTGGCACTACTTTGTTGATGCACGTGCGGCTACTGCGCACGCAATTCACAAACACAGAAAATATATATTTTTTTTGGTTTGGACTGGAGTGTACTTTGGGGGTTACAGCACCCTTTAACGGTCAAGCCAGCCGGCACTTTACTTATGACACAGGCGCACGCTTGGCACTACTTTGTTGATGCATGTGCGGCTACTGCGCACACAATTCACAAACACAGAAAAAATATATTTTTTTGGTTTGGACTGGAGTGTACTTTGGGGGTTACAGCACCCTTTAACGGTCAAGCCAGCCGGCCCTTTACTTATGACACAGGCGCACGCTTGGCACTACTTTGTTGATGCACGTGCGGCTACTGCGCACACAATTCACAAACACAGAAAATATATATTTTTTTGGTTTGGACTGGAGTGTACTTTGGGGGTTACAGCACCCCTTAACGGTCAAGCCAGCCGGCCCTTTACTTATGATACAGGCGCACGCTTGGCACTACTTTGTTGATGCACGTGCGGCTACTGCGCACACAATTCACAAAAACAGAAAATATATTTTTTTTTGGTTTGGACTGGAGTGTACTTTGGGGGATACAGCACCCTTTAACGGTCAAGCCAGCCGGCCCTTTACTTATGACACAGGCACACGCTTGGCACTACTTTGTTGATGCACGTGCGGCTACTGCGCACGCAATTCACAAACACAGAAAATATATATATTTTTTGGTTTGGACTGGAGTGTACTTTGGGGGTTACAGCACCCTTTAACGGTCAAGCCAGCCGGCACTTTACTTATGACACAGGCGCACGCTTGGCACTACTATGTTGATGCATGTGCGGCTACTGCGCACGCAATTCACAAACACAGAAAAAATATATTTTTTTAGTTTGGACTGGAGTGTACTTTGGGGGTTACAGCACCCTTTAACGGTCAAGCCAGCCGGCCCTTTACTTATGACACAGGCGTACGCTTGGCACTACTTTGTTGAAGCACGTGCGGCTACTGCGCACACAATTCACAAACACAGAAAATATATATTTTTTTGGTTTGGACTGGAGTGTACTTTGGGGGTT
The DNA here is from genome assembly GCA_031769625.1 of Taudactylus pleione. Taxonomy (NCBI): domain Eukaryota; kingdom Metazoa; phylum Chordata; class Amphibia; order Anura; family Myobatrachidae; genus Taudactylus; species Taudactylus pleione. Next base: position 6,571,842 of record JAUIMM010000008.1, on the reverse strand, counting down.
ACAGCACCCCTTAACGGTCAAGCCAGCCGGCCCTTTACTTATGACACAGGCGCACGCTTGGCACTACTGTGTTGATGCACGTGCGGCTACTGCGCACACAATTCACAAACACAGAAAATATATATTTTTTTGGTTTGGACTGGAGTGTACTTTGGGGGTTACAGCACCCTTTAACGGTCAAGCCAGCCGGCCCTTTACTTATGACACAGGCGCACGCTTGGCACTACTTTGTTGATGCACGTTCGGCTACGGCGCACACAATTCACAAACACAGAAAATAATTTTTTTTTTGGTTTGGACTGGAGTGTACTTTGGGGGTTACAGCACCCCTTAACGGTCAAGCCAGCCAGCCCTTTACTTATGACACAGGCGCATGCTTGGCACTACTTTGTTGATGCACGTGAGGCTACTGCGCACGCAATTCACAAGCACAGAAAATATATATTTTTTTGGTTTGGACTGGAGTGTACTTTGTGGGTTACAGCACCCTTTAATGGTCAAGCCAGCCGGCCCTTTACTTATGACACAGGCGCACGCTTGGCACTACTTTGTTGACGCACGTGCGGCTACTGCGCACGCAATTCACAAACACAGAAAATATATATTTTTTTTGTTTGGACTGGAGTGTACATTGGGTGTTACAGCACCCTTTAACGGTCAAGCCAGCCGGCCCTTTACTTATGACACAGGCGCACGCTTGGCACTACTTTGTGGATGCACGTGCGGCTACTGCGCACGCAATTCACAAACACAGAATCTAATTTTTTTTTTGGTTTGGACTGGAGTGTACTTTGGGGGTTACAGCACCCTTTAACGGTCAAGCCAGCCGGCCCTTTACTTATGACACAGGCGCACGCTTGGCACTACTGTGTTGATGCACGTGCGGCTACTGCGCACACAATTCACAAACACAGAAAATATTATTTTTTTTGGTTTGGACTGGAGTGTACTTTGGGGGTTACAGCACCCTATAACGGTCAAGCCAGCTGGCCCTTTACTTATGACACAGGCGCATGCTTGGCACTACTTTGTTGATGCACGTGCGGCTACTGCGCACGCAATTCACAAACACAGAAAATATATATTTTTTTGGTTTGGACTGGAGTGTACTTTGGGGGTTACAGCACCCTTTAATGGTCAAGCCAGCCGGCCCTTTACTTATGACACAGGCGCACGCTTGGCACTACTTTGTTGATGCACATGCGGCTACTGCGCACGCAATTCACAAACACAGAAAATATTTTTTTGGTTTGGACTGGAGTGTACTTTGGGGGTTACAGCACCCTTTAATGATCAAGCCAGCCGGCCCTTTACTTATGACACAGGCGCACGCTTGGCACTACGTTGTTGATGCACGTGCGGCTACTGCGCACACAATTCACAAACACAGAAAATATCTTTTTTTTTGGTTTGGACTGGAGTGTACTTTGGGGGTTACAGCACCCTTTAGCGGTCAAGCCAGCCGGCCCTTTACTTATGACACAGGCGCACGCTTGGCACTACTTTGTTGATGCACGTGCGGCTACTGCGCACACAATTCACAAACACAGAAAATATATATTTTTTTTGGTTTGCACTGGAGTGTACTTTGGGGGTTACAGCACCCCTTAACGGTCAAGCCAGCCGGCCCTTTACTTATGACACAGGCGCATGCTTGGCACTACTTTGTTGATGCACGTGCGGCTACTGCGCACGCAATTCACAAACACAGAAAATATATATTTTTTTGGTTTGGTCTGGAGTGTACTTTGGGGGTTACAGCACCCTTTAATGGTCAAGCCAGCCGGCCCTTTACTTATGACACAGGCGCATGCTTGGCACTACTTTGTTGATGCACGTGCGTCTACTGCGCACACAATTCACAAACACAGAATATATATATTTTTTTGGTTTGGACTGGAGTGTACTTTGGGGTTTACAGCACCCTTTAGCGGTCAAGCCAGCCGGCCCATTACTTATGACACAGGCGCACGCTTGGCACTACTTTGTTGATGCACGTGCGGCTACTGCGCACACAATTCTCAAACACAGAAAATATTTTTTTTTTTGGTTTGGACGGGAGTGTACTTTGGGGGTTACAGCACCCTTTAACGGTCAAGCCAGCCGGCCCTTTACTTATGACACAGGCGCACGCTTGGCACTACTTTGTTGATGCACGTGCGGCTACTGCGCACGCAATTCACAAACACAGAAAATATATTTTTTTTGGTTTGGACTGGAGTGTACTTTGGGTGTTACAGCACCCTTTAACGGTCAAGCCAGCCGGCCCTTTACTTATTACACAGGCGCACGCTTGGCACTACTTTGTTGATGCTCGTGCGGCTACTGCGCACGCAATTCACAAACACAGAAAATATATATTTTTTTGGTTTGGACTGGAGTGTACTTTGGGGGTTACAGCACCCTTTAACGGTCAAGCCAGCCGGCCCTTTACTTATGACACAGGCGCACGCTTGGCACTACTTTGTTGATGCACGTGCGGCTACTGCGCACACAATTCACAAACACAGAAAATAAAATTTTTTTTGGTTTGGACTGGAGTGTACTTTGGGGGTTACAGCACCCTTTAACGGTCAAGCCAGCCGGCCCTTTACTTATGACACAGGCGCACGCTTGGCACTACTTTGTTGATGCACGTGCGGCTACTGCACACACAATTCACAAACACAGAAAATATCTTTTTTTTTGGTTTGGACTGGAGTGTTCTTTGGGGGTTACAGCACCCCTTAATGGTCAAGCCAGCCGGACCTTCACTTATGACACAGGCGCACGCTTGGCACTACTTTGTTGATGCACGTGCGGCTACTGCGCACGCAATTCACAAACACAGAAAATATTTATTTTTTTGGTTTGGACTGGAGTGTACTTTGGGGGTTACAGCACCCTTTAACGGTCAAGCCAGCCGGCCCTTTACTTATGACATAGGCGCACGCTTGGCACTACTTTGTTGATGCACGTGCGGCTACTGCGCACACAATTCACAAACACAGAAAATAATTTTTTTTTTGGTTTGGACTGGAGTGTACTTTGGTGGTTACAGCACCCTTTAACGGTCAAGCCAGCTGGCCCTTTACTTATGACACAGGCGCACGCTTGGCACTACTTTGTTGATGCACGTGCGGCTACTGCGCACACAATTCACAAACACAGAAAATATATATTTTTTTGGTTTGGACTGGAGTGTACTTTGGGGGTTACAGCACCCCTTAACGGTCAAGCCAGCCGGCCCTTTACTTATGACACAGGCGCACGCTTGGCACTACTTTGTTGATGCACATGCGGCTACTGCGCACACAATTCACAAACACAGAAAATATATTATTTTTTTAGCACTTGGGGGGAGCACCCCTGATGGACAGAGCACCCCCTGGACAACACTACAGCACCCCTTTAGGACTGGGACACTGCACAGGACTTTGGAGTGGACACGGCCCCTATGGAGAACTGACTGCACAACACAGTCCAGCCAGCCCCTATGGACTTTGAAGTAGTGGACACAGCCCCTATTAACAACAGCAGCACAGCACAACACAGCCAGCCCCTATGGACTTTGAAGTAGTGGACAACAGCAGCACTACATTACACTACACTACACAGCCCAGCCAGCCCTAACTCCCACCCTCCCTCTTCACTGTCCACAGCCGAGTGAGAAAATGGCGCCGACGCGGGTACCTTATATAGGATCCAAAACCCGCGAGACTCGGAAGGCGGGATGATGACGTTTTGCCTCGATTTCAGATCCGAGTCAGGCTGGAAAAGTCGAGCCTGACTCGGATCGGACTCGGATCGGGGGGGCTCGGGGGGGTTCGGATTTCTGAAGTCCGAACCCGCTCACCCCTAATTCCTGCACTATATATCTACCTCCCCAAACTACCACACCCCACTCCATCACTATAATACCTCCCCACACTCCATCACTATGCTACCTCCCCACACTCCATCACTAGGCTACTTCCCCACACTGCATTCCTGCACTATATATCTACCTCCCCAAACTATCTCACTCCACTCCATCACTATGCTACCTCCCCACACTCCATCACTATGCTACTTCCTCACACTGCATTCCTGCACTATATATCTACCTCCCCAAACTACCACACCCCACTCCATCACTATGCTACCTCCCCACACTCCATCACTATACTACCTCCCCACACTCCATCACTATGCTACCTCCCCACACTCCATCACTAGGCTACCTCCCCACACTCCATCACTAGGCTACTTCCCCACACTGCATTCCTGCACTATATATCTACCTCCCCAAACTACCTCACTCCACTACATCACTACACTACCTAAGCACACTACATCCACACACTATATCCTTGCACTACCTCCCCACACTCCATCACTAGTCTACTTCCCCACACTGCATTGCCACACTATATCTACATCTCCAAACTACTGTACCTCACTCCACTACATCACTAAACTACTGTACCTCCCCACACTCAATCACTAGGCTACTTCCCCACATTGCATTCCCGTACTATATCTACCTCTCCAAACTACCTCACCCCACTACATCACTATGCTACTATACCTCCCCACACTCCATCACTAGGCTACTTCCCCACACTGCATTCCCGCACTACAGTATCTCTACCTCCCCAAAATGCCTCACCCCACTACATCACTATGGTACCTACGCACAATACATCCACACACTATGGCTCTCATTCAGAGGCAGTCGCAAGAAGCGAGTGCTCGTTCTGAATGAGGGCAGCCCCTTCTTTTTTTTAGTGCGGCCTCCTGGTCGCTAGCTAAGCTGTGGGTTACTACCCACAGCTTAGCGACCGACCAGGTTGATGGTCACGATGGTCAAGACCATCGCGACCATCGGGTCTTGTGACAAGACCCTAAGGTTGGGTCTCGGCAACCGCAAGCCCCAGGCAGCTTCCTGCTCTGATCGAGAAGGAAGCTGCCGACTGACATCACTGCTGATGTCAGTGCGGCCACTCACAAAACGGCAAGCGTTCCCTCAGGAATGCCTCTGTGTAGCCACACCCCCGCTCCGCCTACAAAACGGGCCGAGCTGTCGATCAACATCGACAGCCGGCCCATTTGTAGTGAGCTCCGGAGTGACAGAGTTTCTCTCGCTCCGGGGCTTGTGCACACGCAGTGTGGCCGCTGCGCGTGCGCAGGACCAAATCATCGACCCAGTTGTGAGCACTCAGCGCTTGCGACCGGGTCTGAATGAGGACCTATATCCTTGCACTACCTCCCACCACTCCATCACTAGGCTACTTTCCCACATTACACTCCCGCACTAGCGTATCTCTACCTCCCCAAACTACTGTATATCACCCCACTACATCACTATTGTGTGGAACCACTGACAGAACATGTCTCGAGCTGGTCCTGTCCACACTACATCCTTGCACTATATCAGTTTGATACTTTCCTATACTACATCCCCACACTATATCAGTACGCTACTTTCCTATACTACATCCCGCACTATGGCCCTGATTCAGAGCCTGACACTCTGACAGAGCGCTCGCTCTGAATCAGGGCCGTCCTTCTTCATTTTTAGAGCGGCCTCCTGGCCGCTTGTATAGCAGTGGGTGACCACCCACAGCTATAGCGAGCGGCCAGGAAGATGGTCGCGATGGTCAAGACCATCATGACCATCGGGCTTGCGACGAGACCCTTGTGGCAGGGTCTCTTTGCCGCAAGCCTTAGAGTGCTTTCGGCTCTATCAGAGCTGAGAGCACTCCCACTGACATCACTTGTGATGTCTGTGGGGCCAGCCACAGACGGTCGGCGTTCCCATGGGAATGCATCCGTCTGGGCAGCCAGGCCCCCGGCACACCCACCAAAGGGGGTGTGCTGTCACTCAACATCAACAGCACGCCCCCTTTGTAGCGAGACCCAGAGTGACGGCTTGCCAGTCGCTATCCGGGTCTCGTGCATGCACATGACCGAGCAGCCTCTGTCATGCGCATGTGCACTGGGCCAACATCGACCCGCTTGCGAGCGCTCAGAGCTCGCGAGCGGGTCTGAATCAGGCCCCATATCAGTACGCTACTTTCCTACACTACATCCCCGCACTATATCAGTATGCTACTTTCCTACACTACATCCCTGCACTATATAGCTGCGCTACCTCCCCACACTATGGGGTATATTTATTACATTTGGATAGCGATAAAGTACTAACCAATCTGCTTCTACCTGTCATTTTACAAACTGTGGGGTAGATGTATTAAGCCTTGGAGAGATATAAAGTGTATACTTATAAAGTACAAACCAACCACAATCAGTTTCCGCCATTTTTCAGTAGCACTAGTGACGGGTTGGGTATCGGTTCCTGGTGGTCAGGATGCCGCTGATCAGAATACCGACAGCAGCAATTCAACACCCATAGGTAAGTATAGTACTACTAACCCTAACCCCTACACTAATCCTAACCCTCCCTCTCCGCTGCCTAAACCTAATGTCAGAGTCATGGGATTCTGGGACTGTGTTCCCGGGCTGGGCCTTGGACCTGTATTACTCAGCTCAGATGCTCGCTGGAGGAGACTAGGTTTGATGAAGTTCCTCCGCATGAGAGTATGTTGAAGACTGGTAGAGGATTTTATATAGCACAGGAGTTGCTTGATGTGGCTGGAAATCTGTGTAATGGATGGTGGAAGCACGGACTGCTAGGTGCGGCTAAGGAGCCGTATAGTAAAGATGGCAGCACGGGCTGCTGGGTGCGGCTAAGGAGCTGTAGAGTGACGGTGGTAGCTCGGGTGCTACTTGGAGTGGCTGAGTAGCCGAATGGAGATGGTGGCAGTGTGGAAACTGCTTTCAGCGGCTGGGTAGCCATATGGAGATGGTGGCAGCGTGGAAGCTACTTGGAGTGGCTGGGTAGCCATATGGAGATGGTGGTAGCGTGGAAGCTACTTGGGGCAACTGTGTAGCCGTATGGAGATGGTGGTAGTGTGGAAGCTACTTGGAGCGGCTGGGTAGCCGTATGGAGATGGTGGTGGCTTGGACGCTACTTGGAGCAGTGACAACACCTATGGAGCGCAGTGTTGAAGCTCACTAGTTAAACTAGGGGACTTGTTGCACTGGCAACTTGCTGGGAGAAGTGGAGATCCTTTTATAGGGAGTGCTGGATGCTGACTGGCTGGAAGAGAAGGAGAAGCAAGTTCATTGGAGGAGATCGTCACATGGGCAATCCAAGATGGCCGCGCCCATGGACCGGAGATGCGTGGCAGATCCACGTGAGAGATGCCAGGACGCAGGGTGAGAACATGATGCAGAAGCCATCGGGGAGCAGAGGGAGAGAGCACCCGCAGGAACGGACTGGCGGGGAAGCAGAGAGCCACGCCGCAGCGTCCTGAGAGGTAAGTGCCGGGGTCTGATTCTGGAGTCTCTATGGCAGGTTGTGACACCTAACCTCCCCTGCTAGTGCCTATACCTAACCACCCCCTCCTGCCCTTAAACCTAGCTCTCCCCCCTTAGTGCCTTACCCTAAACTTAACCCTCGATATTTACCTTCGGGGTGCCGGCAGTCAGGAAACTTTGGAGCTGCCTAAGGGCAAGGATGCATGCCCTGCACATGCCTATGGCGGCAGATTCTGGAAGAGGACCTAGCCACAGCATCCGCATGTCAGACAGTTTCTTTCTGAGCATGTGGTCAAAGTGAAAATATTGAAGGGGGCATGGACATAACAGGAGGCTAATATTTCCATAACTCCACTTCTTTCCCTCACAGCACACCACATCTCCTCTCCCCTTCCACCACACCTCACAGCACACCACACCTCCCCTCACACCACACCTCACAGCACACCACACCTCCCCTCCTACCACATCTCACAGCACACCACATCTACCCTCACTCCTCTCCTCCCACTACACCACACCTCACAACACACCACACCTCCCCTCACACCACACCTCACAGTACACCACACCGCCCCTCCCCTCCCACCACACCTCACAGCATACCACACCTCCCCTCACCTCCCCTCCCACCACACTTCCCCTTACACCTCCGCTCACACCACACCTCAAAGCACACCAGACCTCCCCTACCACCACACCTCAAAGCACAGCACACATACCCTCACTCCTCTCACCACACCTCACAGCACACCACACCTCCTCTTACACCTCCCCTCACACCACACCTCACAGCACACCACACCTCCCCTTACACCTCCCCTTCCACCACACCTCACAGCACACCACACCCCTCCTCACCCCACACCTCACAGTACACCACACCTCCCCTCCCAACATGCCTCACAGCACACCACACCTCCCTTCCCCTCCCCACACACCTCCCCTCCTTTCCCACCACACCTCCCCTCACTACTCCCCTCCCACCACACCTTACAACACACCACACCTCCACTCACACCTCTCCTACCACCACACCTCCCCTACCACCAGACTTCACAGCACACCACACCTCCCCTCCCCTCACACCTCCTCTCCCCTCATACCACACCTCCCCTCACACCTCCCCTCCAACCATACCTCACAGCACACCACACCTACCCTCACACCTCTCCTCCCACCATACCACACCTCGCAGCACACCATACCTCCCCTCCCACTACACCTCCCCTCGCCTCCCACCACATCTCCCATCACAACTTCCCTCTCACCACACCTTACAACACACCACACCTCCCCTCACACCTCTTCTACCACCACACCTCCCCTCCCACTATACCTCACAGCACACCACACCTACCCTCACACCTCTCCTCCCACCACACCACACCTGACAGCACACCACACCTCCCTTCCCCTCATACCACACAGCACACCACAACTCCCCTCCCCTCCAACCACACCTAACAGTACACCCCACCTAACCTCAAACCTCTCCTCCCACCACATCACACCTCACAGTACACCACACCTCCCACCACCCCTCACAGCACATCACACCTCCCCTTGCCTCCCACCACACCTCCCCTCACAACTTCCCTCCCACCACACCTTACAACACACCACACCTCTCATACCACCACACCTCCGCTCCCACCATACCTCACAGCACACCACCCCTCCCCTCTCACCACACCTCCCCTCCCCTCACACCTTCCCTCCCACTACACTTCCCCTAACACCGCACCTCACCTTCCACCAGATCGCACAGCACACCACACCTCCCCTCACACCTTTCCTCCCACCACACCTCAAAGCACACCACACCTCCCCTCCCACCACACTTCCCATAACACCACACCTCCCCTTCCACCACACCTCACAGCACACCATACCTCCCTCCCCTCACACCTCTCCTCACAGAACAACACACCTACCCTCACTCCTGTCCTCCCACCACACTTCACAGCACACCACACCTTCCCTCACACCTCTCCTACCACCACACCTCACAGCACACCACACCTCCCGTCACACCACACCTCACAGCACACCACATCGACCCTCACTCCTCTCCTTCCACCACACCACACCTCACAACACACCACACCTCCCCTCACACCACACCTCACAGCACACCACACCGCCCCTCTCACCACACCTCACAGCACACTACACCACGCCTCCCCTCCCCTCACACCTCCCCTCCCACCACACTTCCCCTCACACCTCCGCTCACACCACACCTCAAAGCACACCACACCTCCCCTCCCACCACACTTCCCCTCACACCTCCGCTCACACCAGACCTCAAAGCACACCACACCTCCCCTCCCACCACACCTCACAGCACACCTACCCTCACATCTCTCCTCCCACCACACCTCACAGCACACCACACCTCCCCTTACACCTCCCCTCCCACCACACCTCACAGCACACCACACCCCTCCTTACCCCACACCTCACAGTACACCACGCCTCCACCCTCCCACCATGCCTCACAGCACACCACACCAGCCCTCTCACCACACCTCCCCTCCCCTCACACCTTCCCTCCCACTACACTTCCCCTAACACCGCACCTCTCCTTCCACCAGATCGCACAGCACACCACACCTACCCTCACACCTCTCCTCCCACCACACCTCACAACACACCACACCTCCCCTCACACCTCTCCTCCCACCACACCTCAAAGCACACCACACCTCCCCTCCCACCACACTTCCCATAACACCACACCTCCCCTTCCACCACACCTCACAGCACACCACACCTCCCTCCCCTCACACCTCTCCTCACAGAACAACACACCTACCCTCACTCCTGTCCTCCCACCACACTTCACAGCACACCACACCTTCCCTCACACCTCTCCTACCACCACACCTCACAGCACACCACACCTCCCGTCACACCACACCTCACAGCACACCACATCGACCCTCACTCCTCTCCTTCCACCACACCACACCTCACAACACACCACACCTCCCCTCACACCACACCTCACAGCACACCACACCGCCCCTCCCACCACACCTCACAGCACACTACACCACGCCTCCCCTCCCCTCACACCTCCCCTCCCACCACACTTCCCCTCACACCTCCGCTCACACCACACCTCAAAGCACACCACACCTCCCCTCCCACCACACTTCCCCTCACACCTCCGCTCACACCAGACCTCAAAGCACACCTAACCTCCCCTCCCACCACACCTCACAGCACACCTACCCTCACATCTCTCCTCCCACCATACCTCACAGCACACCACACCTCCCCTTACACCTCCCCTCCCACCACACCTCACAGCACACCACACCCCTCCTTACCCCACACCTCACAGTACACCACGCCTCCCCTCCCACCATGCCTCACAGCACACCACACCTGCCCTCCCTTCACACCTCCCCTCCTTTCCCATGACACCTCCCCTCACAACTCCCCTCCCACCACACCTTACAACACACCACACCTCCACTCACACGTCTCCTACCACCACACCTCCCCTCCCACCAGACCTCACAGCACACCACACCTCCCCTCCCCTCACACCTCCTCTCCCCTCACACCTCACCTCACACCACACCTCCCCTTCCACCATACCTCACAGCACACCACACCTACCCTCACACCTCTCCTCCCACCACACCACACCTCACAGCACACCACACTACGCCTCCCACCACACCTCCCCTCACAACTTCCCTCTCACCACACCTTACAACACACCACACCTCCCCTCACACCTCTCCTACCACCACACCACACCACCCCTCCCACCATACCTCACAGCACACCACACCTACCCTCACACCTCTCCTCCCACCACACCACACCTCACAGCACTCCACACCTCCCCTCACAACTTCCCTCTCACCACACCTTACAACACACCACACCTCCCCTCACACCTCTCCTACCACCACACCTCCCCTCTCACCACACCTCCCCTCCCCTCCCCTCACACCTCCCCTCCCACCACACTTCTCCTCACATCAAACTTCACTGCACACTACACCTCCCCTCCCACAAACCCACAACACATTTCACAACACACCTACCCTCACATCTGTCCTCCCACCACACCACACCTCACAGCATACCACACCTCCCCTCACATCTTCCCTCCCACACACCTCACAGCACACCTCTTCTCCCCACCCACCACAACTCACAGCATACCACACCTCACAGCACTGTGACCGTTCCTGTCCCCTCACTCCTCGGCGGCATTTTGAATTTAGCACCGGGCCAGGAGCTAATGACAGCTCTCGGACTGGCAGTCAATTAGGGGCGACCACGTAGCCGTCCCTGATTGGCTGCCAGTGCGTGAGCCGTGATTGGTTTGTGGCTGGTGCCAAATTCAATATGATTGCGTGATTGGAGCCAAATTTAAACAGGCAGCCACTTGTTGACCAGCCCTGGAACAGTCCCAGTAACTGCCTAAGTGAGGTGCCGGTATGACACACTGTTTCATAACGGCACACTACGAGCCCTGCTCTGAGCATCAGCGGAGGTAGGCAGCAGGGCGGGGGAAAGGCGGGCAGCAGGACGGGTGGTGGCACACCCCTGGAGAAATTCTGAAATTATGCTAGTGACGCTGGGCTCCCTGACGTATGGCAATCTGCAACATATACTGTGGGCCTATTTTCAGCGGGGGGCCTGGAGTTGCAGCTCTACCCGCCCCATTGTTAATCCGGCCCTACAAATGGGGGGTTACCATCAGATGCACGTACTGTAGATGCGAATCACGTTCCAAGCGTGCGGACGTAGGTGATACACGGATGGGAAAACAGTGGGCCGATGGATGCATACTCAAGAAGACGGACGGATACTTGCATAGACGTATGGATTAACGCATTAGCACAGGATAGCAAACGTCTGCATATGACGCCATTTTTGTATTTTTCTCAGAATAAGCCCCTACTGTATATGTCCTGCAAAATTCATGTACCTGAGCTTCACCCCAAGCTTTCCACACAATGCCGAAACGTGGTCATTATTTTATATTCCAGCAGGCTTAGATAAAGAGAAGAAAGTGGTAAAATGAGGAAACGGAAAACCGCTGCTGTCCCCCATTCGCAGACCTAGGGGGTATTACCACAAATCCTGGCCTGCCGTCTCCTCAGCCTATTACCAGACTCATTGGACCTACAGCTTAAGGGGTCTATTTACTAAGCAGTGTTAGGAGACAAAGTGAAAAGTAATAAGAGAGTGATAAGGTGCCAGCCAATCAGCTCCCAACTGTCATCTCACAGGCTGTGTTTGAAAAATGACAGTTGGGAGTTGATTGGCTGGCACCTTACCACTTTCTTATCACTTTTCACTCTGTCTCCTAACACTGCTTAGTAAATAGACCCCTAATTCCTGTACCTGCGCAGCGCACATGAAGAACAACATTGACGAAAGCAAGTGTTATCCAAAGTGTCAATTTTGGTATCTGGGAAATCCACGCCTCTCCAAATAAACCGCACGAGCGCACCTATATGAACTCAGTGCTTCAGTATCTAAATTACAGTACTCGAGGATGTTAGAAAACAAACAAAACACTTTGCTAAAACAATACATTTCCAGTGGAAAATCTATTGTTGTTAAAAGAAATATATTCAGGTCAGTGTTTAGATAAACTATGGTCTAAAATTAAATCTTGCATTTTTTCCCCTTCAGTTACGCTTTTGAATTTACCAGGGGAAATGTAATCTGACATTGTTTCCAGATCAAATGGTGTGACTGTGGGTTGTGAACCAAATCAAAATTACTATTATTAGAGCTTGTGCTTTGGGCTGTTTAAAGGTTATTAGACGCTCATTTCTGGGAATGTTGGGTTTCCTGAAAAGCTGCTGATGTGTCTATTTCTGTTTCATGCGCTGTAAACAATTAAAGGCTGGCGAGTGATTACCCTGTGTGGTCTCTATCCGTTATAGCGAATGTCGTCTCTCTCATTTATGTATAATCGCTGGCAACACTGACACACATCATTAATTTATTGCTTTGTGCATCCCCTTCTGCAACTATTACCAAATATACTGCTTTCATTCCTTGGTTCAGTCTGTGCTTTTCATTCATGTCTATATGGAAAGAAGGCAGCATTAGTTGTTTACTTCCATTGCACTGGCCCATGACACAAATCTGGCCTATGGATCCAATGCAGATCTGTCACGATCCTGGCTAGTTTGTACCTTTTGTGACTTACCTCTGCCAGGTGCTCCATGGATCTGTGTTTGTAATTCTCCTGGGACATCTGCTCTGGCTGAATCATGCTGGCTGTAACATCTCTGGGCGGAATTCAATTGATTTCGCGGCCCGCATCTCCCGTCTAAAGTGACAAGAGATCGCGGGCCGCTATTCAATTGTGCCAGAATTTCACGCTGATCGCGCCCATAGAGGTCAGGTTTAGCCGCGTAAAGCAGCTAAACCCGACCAAAATGCTAGGCGTGATCGCGAAAAGTGATGTTTGGGTGCCCAAACATGTCACTTTTCGCACATTTCAGCTCTTAGGGTTAGGCACCCCCCGGGAGATTAAGGTTAGGCTAGGGGAAGGGAAGGTTAGGGTTAGGCACTCCCCCAGGGGACTTAGGTTCAGGTGGCGGAGAAGGGGGGTTAGGTTTAAGCATTTAGAGGAGGGATTAGGGTTAGGCACTTGTTGGGGAAGGTTAGGGTTCGGCACCCCTAAGGGAGGGTTAGGGGAGGGAATTAGGTTAGAGATACTCACCTTAGGGACGATCAGGATTTTAACCCTTGCCGGGCTGCTGCTGTCGGGGTTAATACCTACTACACCCCTCTGCACAAAAAGGACAAATGTGTGGTAACTGCTGAAGGAATGTTAGATCAGATACTGGTCCAAGCACTGTTGAGGAGGAGGATGGTCCCCTATTAAAGTGAAGGCCAATGATAACTAATTGGTGAGGGATGATGAGCCAGGTCACTAGCTATTGATTGGAATTGTGGCCCTAACTTGAAATTAGGCATTACAACTGTGTTCCTAGTAGTGATGTGCGGGTTAGGATTTCTGAAATCCGAACACACCCAAAACTAGGGGTTCCGAGTAGACCTTCGTCAAGGTTTGTATTCACTTTTGTGACCCGGTTTGAACCAGGTTTGGATCTGTGGCCGGTTCGGAACTCTGATTTAAAAACTGAACTCGAGTTTTGGACTTGGACATTTTAGCTGTTTTTATAGCTTTTTATCCGAATTCAAAACCAAAACACTTGAGGGTAGAGATGTGCGCCGACCCCCGTGTTTTGGTTTTGATTTTGGATCTGGATCTCTCCTGGTTTTGGATCTGGATTGGTTTTGCCAAAATCTCACCTCCGTGTTTTGTTTTCGTGTTTTGGTTTGGGATCTGGAGTTTTTCTTAAAAATTCAAAAAACTGCTAAAATCACATAAAATGGGCCTTTTTTTGTTCCTACAGTATTAATAACCTCAATAACATTTCCACTCGTTTCCAGTCAATTTTGACCACCTGATAGCTCACAATATTGATTTTTTTTCATCTAGTTAAAAGGCCAAAAGGTTGCATCCATCTTGCTGGCTCAAAACTGATTGATATGATTATTAATAGAGTTAAGGACTGTGCAAAGATGATGGTTGGGATACCCTTGAGGATTGAAGAATTGATAGTTGATAGTTGATGCAGCCTCTGGCTGTAAAATTTATTATAAATTAATTAAAAAACAATTAATTGGTGCAGCCCCTGGCTGTAAAATTGATAATAAATTAATTTAAAAACAGAACATTGGTTCCTAAACCAACCATAACATTAATTTAAAATGTCAGACAGCAATGCCCAAACCAGCACATAATGGAAAGGAAAAAGGTGCAAGATGGAATAGTCCTTGGGCCCTCCCTTATGTTGTATACAAAACAGGACATTCACAATTTAACAAACCAATCATTTCAGCAACAAGGACTGCCAATTGTGGCTGAAATGATTGGTTTGTTTGGACCCCCATAAAACAAGCTGCCAATGTGCATTGGACATGGAAATGAAAATGACTCCATACACAAACTGGCTTTACATTACAAGTTGTCCTCGTCCTCATCCTCATCATCACCTTCAGTGTGTACATCCTCTTCTTCACACAATATTAATTTGTCCCCGCTGGAAACCACTATAGGTGCCTCTGTAATTTTTTTATGTAACTGTTGGTAGAGGTCTTCCTTGTGGAATTTGTAATTCATTTTAATGAACATCATATTTTCCACATTTTGAGGAAGTAACCTCCTACACCGATCACTGACAAGGTAGCCAGCTGCACTGAAAACTCTTTCGGAGTACACACTGGAGGGTGGGCAACTAAAGTAATTCAAAGTCAGTTTGTGTATGGGACTCCAAATTGCTTCTTTTTCATGCCAGTACTGAAAGGGACTGTCTGACATGCCTATTAGGATGTTATCTCTGAAATAGTCCTCCACTATTCTGTGAATGGAGAGCGTATCACACAGTCATGATAGAAGACATGTCACTCAGTTCATGGCAGTTCTCTCAGGCCTGACCAGATGTCATTTTTTGGTGAATGATCTGCATGACCAGCAGGCATTCTGTAAGGAAAATTTTGTTTTTTCCTGGCAGCTGCAGAAACTGAAGGAGGAGATGATGGCATTTAAAGTGCGGCTGCAGTTGTCAATTTTTTTACCAACAGCTCTTTGCACAGTTTTAGATTTTAATCTGTTTGAAAAAAACTCCAAAGGTAGTACTTAAACCTAGGATCTAGAATAGTCGCCAAAATATATTTTTCAGATTTCAGTAGATTGACGACTCTTGGATCCTGGTGAAGTGAATCAAGGGCTTGATCCACTAGTCCGACATATGTTGTGCAATCACTCCATTTCACCTCCTCCTTCAGTTTCTCCAGCTGTTTTTGCAAAAGTCTGATGAGGGGAATGACCTGACTCAAGCTGGCAGTGTCTGAACTAACTTCACGTGTGGCAAGTTCAAATGGTTTGAGAACCTTGCACAACACGGAAATTATTCTCCACTGCACTTGAGGAAGGTGCATTCCCCCTCCTCGGCCTATGTCATAGTCCGTTGTATAGCCCTGGATAGCCTTTTGCTGTTCCTCCATCTGCTGAAGCATATAGAGGGTAGAAATCCACTGAGTTACTACCTCTTGCTTCAGCTGAAGGCAGGGCAAATTTAACAGTACTTGCTGGTTATGCAATCTTCGACAAGTGGTTGTCAAATGTCTAAAATGTCCGGATATTTTGCGGGCCACTCTCCTGCACAACCCTGTAATTTTTAAAAAAATGTTGCACTACCAAATTAATTGTGTGAGCAAAACATGGGACGTGTAGGAATTCGCCCGCATGTAATGCTCTCACAATATTGATGGCATTGTCCGAAATCACAAATCCCAAGGAGAGTCCAAGTGGGGTAAGCCATATAGCAATGATTTCCCTGAGTTTTTCTAAGAGGTTCTCAGCTGTATGCCTCTTAGTGAAACCAGTTATACAAAGAGTAGCCTGCCTCTGTATCAGCTGTCTTTTGGTAGATGTTGCTGCTGCTGTTGCTGTTGTAGGCAATACACCTACCCAGTGGGCTGTCACAGTCATGTAATCCTTAGTTTGCCCTGTCCCACTTGTCCACATATCAGTGGTCAAGTGGACAGTGGGTACAACAGCTTTTCTAAGGACATTAAAAAGGTTTTTTTTTATGTCCTTGTACAGACTTGGAATTGCTGTTCTAGCAAAGTGGAATCTAGAAGGGATCTGGTAGTGAGGACACAGGACCCCAATTAACTGTTGAAAACCCACTGCAGTAATGGCGGATACTGGACGCACATCTAATACCAGCATCGCTGTTATTGTGTCAGTAATTCGCTATGCAGCTGCGTGATTGCTGTTGTACTTGTTTGTACTTGCAAACTGTCGAAGCTGGATAATTGGCCGAGACAAGATCAGTTTAAAATTGGTTCGCAGAGACGCCATCTTGCGACTGGCTGCAAGACGCTATCTTGGAAATGAGATTGCAAGATGCCATTTTGCGAATGGCCGCCTAAGCGCCATTTTAGATAAACTCACACTTTAGTACATGTGGCGATATTACTATTAGCATCATGCAATTGCACCTTTCACCATTTCTCATACACACATTAATACGCACAATTGCGCTGTTAACTAGTTTCATATTAGTGAATGCATAAGATCCTGTATGAAAACGCTGAATATTAGCTTCATGCACACGCATCTGCCCCAAGTTAACTAGCGTCTTTACATCAAACCCCACATACTCACACATTACATATTCACATACAAGGTTCCATAAGCTTTAAGGTATAAGATTCAAGTATGCACATTTATTAGGAAATAAAGATTATTTCGTAACTAAGGTTTTATACGTGATAAGTAAGCCATGTTTGGTATTGTACTGATGCGTAATCTCTCAACAGTATTCCGGTAATATCGATGGAGAGATCGCAACATGCATTCTCAACTTATGGACTGCAGAGACTGCTGAATGCTGATTGATGAGGGGTTTCTTGCTGATGCCTACATCTGGACCAGAGAGTGCTGCGTATGTATAACTGTACTTGGGTCTGTATAATTTCTTTGCGCTATGATTATATGAGGATCATAGCATGTAACTACTGTACTTTTACTTGAATAATACTTTGTGCTTTGGAACCACAGGTTCTAGGTCTAGAGTCTTTATTTACTGTATGACTGCGTACGCAAAATAGCGTCATCCTTAGAGGTTTATAGGAAGGATATTAGAAGGTATAAGCAGGGGTATTTATAAGGTTCAAAGGCAGTATCATTAGTTGGGGGCTCGTAGTGAAATCACTTACCCAATCACATGGCACTTACGGTTATCGATTTCTCATCAAAGGGTGGAGTGGCCACATGCAGGGTTTACCTGCAACCGCTCGGTGCTGAGAGATTGCTACCCGTTTTTGTGTGAGCCAGGGACGCTGACTAGAATCCAGGGACAAGAGAGGAAAAAGTTTGTTTTCCTTTGTTGATAGAACCTAACATTTAAAGGGGTGCTGCAGTATTGAACACGCGGCTGAGTCGCAGTTTTGAGCACAGTAAAGAAGCACTTTTGTGTATGCAGCTAAAGGTTGTCACGGTTGTGTGGTAGTCGTATTATTGTGTATGCGACTGGTCGCACAATAGCGTATACATACTTCAGGTTGTGCTGCCACGTGTTTAAACAAAACCGTTGAGGTTTACATTCTTTTCAATTGTTGTCAATATTTGGGTTAACGTGTATTTTTCTTCGCAGGAAAAAAAGTGTGTAACAGTGAGTATTTGTTGGTAGGGGTAACTTGTTCCCTGAAGTTAGAGGTACTGTATGACCTTTAACAGCTAAGTGCTAACCGCTTGGTAAGTAGCTTACCGTTCTATACAAAGTAGCAGGTGTACATGTTGTCTTTGTTGTAGAGAGGTGCATGGAAGTAGCCGACTTAAACTTCCATAGGTGTGGAAGTTACCTTCTTAAATCTTATCCGGGTGTGTGGAGTAGCCGTCTTCAAAACTTCACAGGTGTGTGTGCGCTGCCGTTTAAATCGTCCACAGGTAAGTGAAAGTATCTTGACTGTCTTTCACCAGTTTAAATCTTTATTGAAAAACATAGGAGTTGCCTCAGAATGGGAGCCATGCAAACAATAGAGATGTTAGACAATGATGTGCTGCTAATGGAAGTGCCTTTTGGATCGGCCTGTCGTATTATGCATACTAAGTACGGTACTTATACAATAAGGTATTGTGATGTATGGTTTAAAATGACGATGAAGAGTGTTAGACCGTTTCCCAGAATTGGTAGTTTTGATAAAGATGTATTAGATTATGTCCGGGATCACATCAGTCTGATGCGCTCCCGAGAAAAAAGGTCAAATATTATGAATGTTTAAAGTTGTGGCAGCATGAAGGGGATGCGTGGCTTAAAAATGCGCAAGCGACGCAAACTAGCATTGCGAGCGCATTGCCAGAGAATACATCCGTGACGCTGAATTGCAATGCGGGAGAGCCGCAAAATGGTGCGCACATGCATCAAGGTAGCATTGCAGAAGGTATTGCCAGCAGTTCACGCACACCACCCCCACCTTATGTGGATGGAGGTGCAAGTACAGTTATCAAAAATACCCATAAAAATGTAACAAGCAATTTGTACCCTCTCTTAGGCAAATATAAAGAAAATGTTCATGATGTGGATGATGAGCCTATTGTAATGTCTGCCATTTCCCATGCTGTACAAATGATAGATGCTACACCACGACAATCACGAGTGGTGCCGCCATCTTCATCGGTAACAGCAAGGGAAGTGCTAACACCCTCTGCACCCGTAGAGGAAGTTGTTAATACCATACGTAGCAGCAGCAGATTAAACCCCCAGCCAGGTAACAAGGTCAAAGGTAGCAGCGCTACCGGTCTGCATCCCATTCGGATAATAACTGTTCTGAATGGAAATGCAGATGCGAACGGTGTTGTGCCCACAAGGGAAGTGGTAATGCATTGTCCTTGGACAAGAGCAGGACTAAATTCCATCATAAATGATTTCCCATTTCCCACAACGGAACTAGCCAAATATCAGAGATTTTTGAGGAATTTTGGTAGTTCTCATGAGCCAACTAATAAAGATTGGCGTGTGGTGTTAAGGGCCTGTCTACCACGCAATACCGATGTGACAAAATTTATCACGGATTGTGTATTGGATGGTGACGTTCCCTTAACGGACCAAGTAAACCAAGGTAACATTTCCCGCATTGTAACTCAATTGGGTATATATTTTCCGGTAGTAGTTAACTGGAACAAAATTTTCACCATAAAGCAAAAGGAGAGTGAATCTGCAGAAGAGTATTGCGACCGGGCTCTGCAGGCTATCACCCAGTACACTGGGATAGAAGATATTAAAGATAGCACTCACTACAGGGGAATGATAGTCACGGTACTCATGGACGGTCTTAAGGAAAACTTAAAGACTCGGGTTCAGGCCTCACAACCTGTCTGGAGGGGAGTCACAATAGATACACATAGAATCTGCCATAGAACATGATAGGAACATCTCAAAGAAGAGAGAAACCCAGATCGAAAAACTAATGGCTGTCAGTATTCAAGCTCTGGAAGGAATGACGGTAACATCACTGCCAACAGACACACTTGCAACTACACACACACCTACACCTGAACAGTTATATGCCCTCACTAACCCTATACAACCACAGGTTCCACACTACTCACAAACTTCGTATCCCCCACAATACCCTTATCCTCCATATCCCTACCCATATCCACCACCTTTTCCCCCTGCTCAAACCTCACAACAACCCGTGTTTTCATCCAATCCAAGAATATGTTTTAATTGTAACCAGCCAGGACATTTAAGTAGAACCTGCAGAGTAAAAAGGGTAGGACCCCCAAACCAGAGAGTACCTGGATATCTCCATAAGGGATATGCACAGCAGTGGCAAACGCAGGATTTCTGGAGGGGGGTTTCCAAATGCCTGATTTTAGTGTGAGTGTGGCCAGGTTATGAAGAGGGTAGAATTAGCACTTAACCAGCTTTAATATGCATAATACAAAATATGTTGTTTATCATAATTCTAACTTATAGAGGACCAGCAATCACAGTAACCCATTAAATGCGGCAGTAGGGCCATCCTGCCTGAGCTGAATGTTTTTATTTTAGATGTGTGCACCATTCCAAGTATTAGAGCAAGTCCAGGAGTCTGGGGGAGCAGAATAACCTAGCACTGCCCTGGACATATATGTACATATTGGGCTTTATAGCAGCATATCCCTAACAGTGAATGTTTTCCAGATCTCCTAGTTGGTGCACAGGTTATTTATTGCTGACTGATGCATGTTAAAAGTTTCACAGGTGGTGCAAATTATTTCATTTATTATACTGTGAAGAAAATGCAGCACTAGTAAAATTCTATTACATTACTATTTCTATTGAATACCTCCCAACATGACCCACTCTCCAGGAGGGACACAATGCTCTGGTCCTGGACTTCCCTGGTAAGAGGCGGGGCTGCAGCTCAGTTTAATATTCAAATAGGGGAGTCACACCAACTGTCATTTCACACTCTGCCAAACATCACTGGCTGGGACTCCCTGGCAGTTGGTGTGACTCCCCTATTTGAATTTTGGACTGTACCGCAGCCCCACCTCTGGAGCCGCCACCAATCATAGATTACCAGGGAAGTCCAGGACCAGAGCATTGTGTCCCTCCTGGAGAGGGTCATGTTGGTATGTTGGGAGGTATGCTATTGTGGTCATGGTGTGGGTTGAGGAGGGGGGTTTCCAGGCAGATGGAAACCCCCCCTGCATTTGCCTATGCACAGAGACCAGCAAATATCCAGCAAGCACCAGCTCCAATTGTGGCCGTTAATGCTTTATTGGAGAATGGTAGCCAACGCTAGGGGTCAGGTCATACCTGTAGTCTACAGATAGTCAGGTTAATGGGAAGTACTAGTGAAGAAACGGTCATGATGGTTGATGTAGTTGGTACTGATTATCCTTTTCTTGTAGACACAGGGGTGACCAGATCAGTGATAAAATCTCCCGTTAATTTACAGGTGACCAACGAGACAGTACCAACAATGGGTGTAACAGGTAAAGTGCAACATTATCCTTTAACAAAGTCCACAGAGGTTACTATTGGGCCGTTGCATACCAGGCATTCTTTTCTCCTGGCTGCTGCGGCTCCTACTAACTTACTGGGCAGAGACTTGTTATGTAAGATGGGATGTGTTATATATTGCACCCCTGATGGTGTATTTTTAGATATCCCAGAGAGAATTGAGCATGAGGTGCGGGATATGTTGTACACTCCCCAAAGGATAATGTATCACTCTACCAGTTTAAATGAAAATCCATCCCAGGTAGATCAAATGTTGTCCCTAATTCCAGATTCCCTTTGGACTAAGGATGGACAGGACACTGGATTAATTGCAAACATAAGCCCCGTAATGGTAAATTTAAAAGGCAAGCTCCAAAAATTCCCCAGTACCCACTAAAACAGGAGGTAGAATTAGGGTTTTTTCCAATAATTGAGCGATTATTGCAACAGGGAATTTTAGTTCATACAGCTAGTGTAGCCAACAGTCCCATCTTTCCGGTGAAGAAGAGTGGTGGGAGGGGTTACAGGCTGGTACAGGACCTTAGAGGTGTTAATAAGGTAGTAGAGAGCCAATTCCCCGTAGTGCCAAATCCAGCTGTCATTCTTATGCAGATCCCTCCAAACGCAATCCTTTTCACTGTCATTGACCTCTGTTCTGCTTTCTTCTCTGTGCCTCTCCACCCTGACTTTCAGTATCTATTTGCATTTACAATCAGAGGTGTGCAATATACATGGACACGATTGCCCCAAGGTTTCATAGACAGCCCCAGTATCTTTTCCCAGGCATTGCACGACTGTCTACAATCTTTTCAACCTGCAAATGGATCTGTTCTAATTCAATATGTGGTTGATTTATTGCTGTGTTCTGATTCGTTTATGTTATGTTTGAATGATACTAAACTTTTGTTGCTTCATCTCTCACATACAGGACACAAGGTGGCTAAGGACAAACTACAGCCGTGCCAATCCAGAGTAAAATATTTGGGACACTGCCTAACCCAGGGGTTAAGACATCTCACAAATGATAGAATCTAGGCCATACAGAACATGACACTGCCACAGAATCAACAGCAAATTTGTACCTTCTTGGGAATGTGTGGATACTGTAGAATGTGGATCCCAGGTTTTTCTATTTTGGTCTTGCCTTTACAGGACTTAATCTCTTCCTCCATGCCCGATCGTGTCATACACACAGAGGAATCAGAGCAGGCTTTCCTTAATCTTAAGGATAGTCTGACCAAAGCACCTGCATAGGGAATACCTGATTATGAAAAACCTTTTGATTTGTATTATACGGAAGCCGATGGTTGTGCTGCAGGTGTCCTTACACAAAAACATGGTGATGCCAGTAGGCCCGTAACATACTACAGTGCCCAATTGGACACTGTGGCAAGATCACTCCCCACCTGTTTGAGAAATGTAGCAGCTACCGCTCTATTGGTGAGTAAACGTGAGGACGTAGTATTGGGTCATGATATGATTGTCTATACTCCTCATGTTGTATCTGCTCTGCTGAACTCTACTCAAACCAGACATGTCTCTTTGGCTAGGTTTACCAAATGGGAACTAGCTCTAATCACACCTGTGAACATCATCGTTAAACATTGCAGCACACTGAATCCAGCAACGTATTTACCATACAACATGGTGTACAAAGGGTGGAAGGAGACAAGTTGCTGGTGGAGGGTGAGTTCAGCAGACATAATGATACACACGATTGTATGGAATATCTGAATCAGACCTTTACTGCTAGACCTGACATACATGACACACCTTTAGAGAATGTAGATGTGATTTTTTACATGGATGGGAGTTGTCATAGACACACAGACACAGGTGAATTATGTACAGGTTATGTTGTTGTAAATGACACAGACATCATAGAAGCCAAACCTCTTGGTCCTCCTCACTCAGCCCAGGTGGCAGAGTTAGTAGCACTAACTAGAGTGTGTGAACTGGCAGCAGGCAAATCTGCTAACATTTACAATGACTCGAGGTATGTGTTTGGGGTTGTGCACGATTTCGGGGCTCTATGGCGTCTGAGAAATTTTATGACAGCAGCAGGCACACCAGTTGCACATTCCCGACACATAAAACATCTTTTAGAAGCAATCCAACTGCCCAAAGCGGTGGCAGTAATCAAGTGTAAAGCCCATACATGTGAGGATGACCCGGTGTCACTGGACAACAACAGAGCCGTTGAAGCTGCAAAATGGGCAGCAGGGTTAAAAAAAAATTCTCCCTCTGAAAAAAATATGTCTTTTCAAACAATTGATCTGCTGAAATTAATTGAGATGCAAAATTTGTGTTCAATTCAGGAAAAGTCCACTTGGAAGTCCAAGGGATTTGGGCAAGAGTCCTCCGGGCTCTGGAGGGACGGACAAGGTAAGCCAGTAGCCCCCAAGGCATATTTCCCCAGCCTGGATGAGGCAGCACATGATCTGACTCATCTGGGAAAGCATGGTATGTGCAAGTTGGTGAGAGCATACTGGTGCGCACCAGGTTTTTCTTCACAAGCAGAAAAGATAGCAATGTCCTTTCTGAGCTACTTAAGGAAGAACATAGGGAAAGCGATCCCTACTGAACCGTCCCACATTCCACTGACTGATGGATCTTTCCAGGTGATACAAATTTATTTCATCCAATTACCACCCTGCAGGAATCTTAAGTTTGTATTAGTGTGCACTGATGTATTTTCTAATTGGGTTGAGGCCTACCCAGTGGCCACTAATACTGCTGCATTTACTGCCAAGAAAATAGTTCAGGAATTTGTATGCAGATACGGTATCCCTAAAATCATCGAGAGTGACAGGGGTACTCATTTCACAGGTGATGTTTTTCAAAATATGTGTAAGCTGATGGGTATTAATAGCCGACTTCACACCCCCTACCGACCGCAAACCAGTGCCAAGGTAGAGAGGATGAACGGGACTATTAAAAATAAGTTAAGTAAAATCATGGCAGAGACTGGACTAGGTTGGTCAGAAGCATTACCGATGGTCCTGCATAATATAAGGACCACTCCCAGACCCCCTCTAAATCTGTCTCCCTTTGAAATACTGTTCGGTAGACAACCTCATTTCATTATAAGTCCACAGGAAGACTTGAAAGATAACAACGAGGTAACTGTAAAGTATCTTATATCAATGAGTATGCAGTTAAAACAACAGCAGCAGAAACTGAAATTGTTGTCCAATGATATGCCTGAAACTAACTGTCATGATGTTGAACCAGGGGAATATGTTATGATCAGAAATTTCTTGCATTCAGGTTGTTTGATTGATCGGTGGGAAGGTCCATACCAGGTGCTACAGACAAGTACTACATCTTTGAAGGTGGCTGAGAGAAATACCTGGGTCCATTCCACTCACTGCAAAAAGGTCAACCAACCGGTGGAGAAACGAGTCGGACAAGGCTGATAGCGTGAACCTATCGCTCGTGAGCTTGTTCCGGGAGGATTGAAAAAGTCGTAGTGAGATACCTGAACTAAAAGAAATCTGCAGGTCTTGTTGTGGCAATGGACGGGCCTGCTGTGTTCATTTTCATATTCTCTTTTAGAGTGTTCACCATCCAGGTCGGTTTGGGAATGTCCGGTTTCTGTGAAGGGGGACCGATTGTGGAGAGGGGAGTTGATGGCAATGCTGATGGAGTGGAGTCAGAAGGAGTGCAATGCCAATCAGGGGAGTGTCTGATCAATCTTAGTACTGTTATTGTTAAGAGAGCTGTTATTCCGGATACTCGGGGACGGTGTGGAGGATTATCGTCTGAAGATTCCTGTATTTGTGAGCTTTGTGGGTCCCTAGTTGATGAGAATTGTATCCAATGGTGCCAGCCTAAATATAACCCATACTGGGGTGGGTATCCTTTAGAGGATTATCATAGCATGGTAGGCAGTGTTAAATCAAACTGATTGCTGGGTGTGTTCACATGTGCCACAGGGACAGCATAATGTAGAGTTGGTGCCATTTCCACTGAATATCACGGAAATTTTAGAATTACAGAAAGGGAAAACATTGGATGGAAAATTCCTCTCATCCAAACCACCTCATTTCAAACTCTATCAATTCCAAGTAGATAGATCACTTTTGTGTTTAAACATAACCAACCCTAATTAACCCGGGAGTTGGGAAGTGACAGGGAATAATCAGACGATGACCTTCTCACAAAGAGCTGATAATGAGTCCATAAACCATGATCTGTTATGCTCAATTAAATCTAGTGGGAGACATTTTAGGTACTGGTATGCATTGAGTTCCACCAAAGAAATTATTGGTAAGGTGCCAGATGGTTATTGTGCTAAAATAATACAGCCAGAGACTTGCATGTATCAGATGAAAGACACAGAAATAGGATTGTTTGCAAGAGAAATGTGCTTAGTGATAATGATGCATACCATTCCTTATGTTCTCCCTGATAATGTATATTTTATAAGTGGAAGAAAAGCATATAAATGGCTCTCCCCGAGTTCCGAAGGTTTGTGTTACCTGGGAAGAGTTGTCCCAGAAGTTATGACCCTCACACATGTTGAAATGCTTGGTATACATAAAAACACACCATCACCATATCTTCACACACAATATGAACACAGAGGCAAATGAAATATGATACCTGGTGACATGCACAAAGCCACTCAGTTAATTAGTGAGACAACTGGCTTTCAAGTTTTAGTCGCATTGGATCCCACCAGGATCGCTCGGGGTACATTAAACTTTAGATATATTCAGGAACTTGCTAAATTGATAGATAATATCACCAAGATGTACGATGACACATTCAGGTATACAGGGAGAGAATTGCAAGCGTACAAGAAAGAACTGGTGCAACACAGGCTAGTGTTAAATTATTTAACTGCTGTTACTGGAGGGTATTGCGTAACGTTGGCCACCCAATTTGGCGTAAAATGTTGCACCTATGTCACCAATGATACCAGCGACCCCAAGGAGGTGATAGACCGAAAGATGGATGAAATTCTGCAGCTAAAATGGGAATTCGTAAAAACCATAATGCTTCAGTGGCTGAAGTAGGGGAGAAGATAGAAGGATGGGTTTCATGGCTGAACCCAGTGAAATGGTTCTCAGGTCTAGGGGAATGGGTCCAGGAAGTGATCACCAGCATAGGCAAATTCTTAATCCTTATACTGATTGTCATCATAATAATTGGTATATGTGTCCGGTGGGTTCCTATTGTGTTAAAGTGTGGAAAATGTAAAAATAGAGTAAAACAAAAGAACAAAATTATGATGGTGGTCAGTATGAATACCGAGGTAAATACATAACTGCATTACAACCCTGAACTAGGAAATACCATCATTTAATGTATTATATTTAGACATGCATAGAATGTATTATTGAAATGTTTTTTTAAAACACCTCAGATAATGTAAAGTCTCAAATTTCCCCTTCAAGACTGCCTTTATAGGACTGGTGTATCCCCACACCTTTCACATGATCTTCCAAGATCCGCGGTGTGCGTATAATAGTAGTTTTATGTCCCCACTCAGAGACACATTATTGATGGATTAAGAACCACCTTGTGCCATCCCATAATAACAATAAATAGTATATAAATGTAAGCCTAAATTATATTTTAAAATCAGATTGTGATAGCATGTTGTTCGCTATCAAAGGGTGGACTGTCAAAGCTGGATAATTGGCTGAGACAAGATCCGTTTAAAATTGGATCGCAGCGATGCCATCTTGTGACTGGCCGCAAGACGCCATCTTGGAAATGAGATCGCAAGATGCCATTTTGCGAATGGCCGCCTAAGCGCCATTTAGATAAGCTCACACTTTAGTACATGTGGTGATATTACTATTAGCATCAAGCGATTGCACCTTTCACCATTTCTCATACACACATTAATACGCACAATTGCGCTGTTAACTAGTCGCATATTAGCGAATGCATAAGATCCTGTATGAAAACGCTGAACATTAGCTTCATGCACACGCATCTGCCCCAAGTTAACTAGCGTCTTTACATCAAACCCCACATACTCACACATTACATATTCACATACAAGGTTCCATAAGCTTTAAGGTATAAGATTCAAGTATGCACATTTATTAGGAAATAAAGATTATTTCGTAACTAAGGTTTTATACGTGATAAGTAAGCCATGTTTGGTATTGTTCTGATGTGTACTCTCTCAACAGTATTCCGGTAATATCGATGGAGAGATCACAACATGCATTCTCAACTTATGGACCGCAGAGACTTCAAGTAACAAAAATGTACATTATATGAACAACTGTTAGGATTTGCATGAGGCGGTAAACCAGAGACCACCAGTTGTTAGAGGCTGGACTGTGTCTATTTGAACCAACCTGTTAAATGCCTTGTAACATATGCCCTCTCCTTTAGGACCAATGGTATTAGCAACAAACTTCTCTATTGTGTTGTTTATTCCTGGGGGGTATAAATATGTGTGCACTGACCCTGGGTTCCTAGTCTTCGTGCTGAATGCTGATTGACAAGGGGTTTTTTTGCTGATGCCTACATCTGGACCAGAGAGCGCTGCGTATGTATAACTGTTCTTGGGTCTGTATAATTTCTTTGCGCTAAGATTATATGAGGATCATAGCATGTAACTGCTGTACTTTTACTTGAATAATACTTTGTGCTTTGGAACCACAGGTTCTAGGTTTGGAGTCTTTATTTACTGTATGACTGCATACGCAAAATAGCTTCATCCTTAGAGGTTTATAGGAAGGATATTAGAAGGTATAGGCAGGGGTATTTATAAGGTTCAAAGGCAGTATTGTTAAAACGATTGCTTGAGTTAATTGTATTTTGGAGGATACGCTACAAGTAGTCTTCCTTCTGGTGCAGAACTTGGGCCCAGAGCACAGATTGATGACGACTAGAATCGGGCAGCACTAGGTTGCGTTGCTCTATCTTGTACGGCTAAGCCTAACATGCACACACACACAGATGATAAATTGACAATATATATTTTAAATTTTTTTTGATGGTCCAGAACTTGGGCCCAGAGCACAGATTGATGACAACTGGAGTCTGGCAGCAGTAGGTTGCGTTGCTGTATCTTGTGCGGCTAAGCCTAACAAGCACACACACACAGAAAATAAATTGACTATATATATATATATATATATATACATATATATATTTTTTGGTGGGTCCCGAAATTGGGCCCAGATGGACGCAGCAGACAGCACAGCACCAGCCCAGAATGGATTAGCACCAGCCCAGGACACAGCAGACAGCACAGCACCAGCACCAGACAGCAGAGCACCAGCCCAGATGGTTCAGCACCAGCCCAGATGGACGCAGCATACTGCACAGCTCCAGCCAAGATGGATCAGCAACAGCCGAGATGGACACAGCAGACAACACAGCACCAGCCCAGAATGGATTAGCACCAACCAAGGATACAGCAGACAGCACAGCACCAGCCCAGGACACAGCAGATAGCACCAGCACCTCTCCCAGCCCTACACTACCCACCGTCCCTGTTCAGTCTCCACAGCCGGAGTGAAATGGCGTCTACCCCGTGGTACCTTTATACTACATAGATCACAGAGACAAACGTTCGCAAGCCACAAGATTTCGTCTCTATTGTTTTGCCTCAGCTTGAGATCCAAACTTCTAGTGGCTTCAGATCTCTGAGATCCAAACCCGCTCATCTCTACTTGAGGGTGGTTTTGCTAAATCAAAACACGAAGATGAATCCAGTTCCAAAACACGAGGGTCCGCACTAGAGATGTGCGCCGACCCCCGTGTTTTGGTTTTGCATCTGTATCTCCTTAAAGGTAGGGATGAGTGGGTTCGGTTCTCAGAGAACCGAACCCACCCAAATTTTTTCAGGTCTGAGTCGGATCCAAGCAGGCTCGGAGTTTCCCGCCTGACTC
This sequence comes from Taudactylus pleione, assembly GCA_031769625.1. Classification (NCBI taxonomy): domain Eukaryota; kingdom Metazoa; phylum Chordata; class Amphibia; order Anura; family Myobatrachidae; genus Taudactylus; species Taudactylus pleione. The sequence continues at coordinate 6,542,048 of JAUIMM010000008.1, read as the reverse complement.
GTATCTCAAGACTGAGGCAAAACCATAGAGTCGGAAATCTCGCAGTTCGTGAGCTTACTTCTCTATGATCAATATATAGGGATCACACGGTGAATGCCATTTCACTCCGGCTGTGGAGATTGAACAGGGAGGGTGGGTAGTGTAGGGCTGGGAGAGTGGCGCTGTGCTGTCTGCTGTGTCCTGGGCTGGTGCACTGCTGATCCATTCTGGGCTGGTGCTGCTGAGTGCTGATCCATTCTGGTCTGGTTCTCTGCTGTCTGCTGTGACCTGGGCTGGTGCTGCAGTGCTGATCTATTCTGGGCTGGTGCTCTGCTGTCTGCTGTGTCCATCTGGGCTGGTGAAGAATACATCTGGGCTGGTGCTGCATCCATCTGGGCCCAAGTTCTGGACTGCCAAAAAATATAAATATATATATTGTAAAAAAAATAAAAGTGTCATTTAGTGTAATATTTTTCTGTGTATGTGAGCGTGTTAGGCTTAACTGCACAAGATCCAGCCAGCAATGCAAGTTGCAACCTAGTGCTGCCTGACTCCAGTCGTGATCAATCGCTGCTCTGGGCCCAAGTTCTGGAGCATAAAAAAATAAACATAAATTGTCTTTTTTTATCTTTAACTATAACTGTCTGTGTATTTGTGCATGTATCCAGCCAGCAACGCAAGTTGCAACCTAGTGCTGCCCCACTCCAGTCGTGATCAATCGCTGCTCTGGGCCCAAGTTCCTGAGCATAAAAACAATTAAAATTATTTGTCTTTTTTTTGATCTTCTACTATCTGTGTGTCTGAGTGTATCCAGCCAGCATTGCAAGTTGCAACCTAGTGCTGCCTGACTCCAGTTGTGATCAATCACTGCTCTGGGCCTAAGTTCTGGAGCATAAAAAAAATAAAAATAAATTGTCTTTTTTTTATCTTTAACTTTAACTGTCTGTGTGTGCATGTATCCAGCCAGCAATGCCAGTTGCAACCTAGTGCTGCCCCACTCCAGTCATGATCAATCACTACTCTGGGCCCAAGTTCTTGAGCATAAATTTTTTTAAATCAATTGCCTTTTTTTGTCAATTTTTTTTCTGTGTGCGCAAGATTGCACGTGTGTGAATTTTGTAACCGCATCTTGGCTACACTATTGGTGCTTGTGAGACTGCTGCAAGACCACAGAAAATAAGGAGGGCTGTCACATGACAGGAGAGCAAGGCCAAGAACCACATGTTGTAGCTGCCACCAGCAGTGCAAGGCCGTCAACTTCCTCATCCTCTATAAAGGCCCATGCCCCAGGACTTAAGTCACGCCATTGCTATGGTAAAGCTACTTGTACTGAAGTTAAGGGAAAAAAATTGAAAGGAAATTTGCCTTTAGATAAACAAAAAATTGTCAATATGCCCTTCAATACACAAAGTGGCAAGGAAAGGATAAGGCTTTGTCCTTTCTTTAGGAAGACTGCTGATTCTTCTGATAGCCCTTCGGAAAAAACAACTGTGTGCCCTGAGAAATCAAAATCACAAATCCCCGAGGAGAGTGCAAGTGTGTCCGCGGTTGCCATGTGTGAGCCAGACCTAAATACTAGTGTACTGGAGGATCCTCCAAGTTCCAACATTTGTGTGCCCTCTGTAAATGTGGGGAAGGGCAGTCAGACGTAGTCATCGAGGATGCCTCTGTGGAATTGCACATGGCAGAGGAGGATATTTTGGTAGTTGAAGGTGCTAAGGATGATGAGGATGTTGATGATGAAGATGTTGGTGATGAGAACGTTTGTGCCGAGGATGTCCTTTGTGTAAGTAAGGCAACAGCTGTTGCCCATGGATTGAAAAAGTAAAAGGCCATTGTTGTCATGCTGGGGCAAAAGACAAATAAATCCGCTTCTCACGTGTGGAATTATTTCCACCCTGATCCGGGCAACAGTTGTCAAGCCATATGTGACCATTGCTAAGCAAGAGTGAGTAGAAGGAAGGACCTAAACCACCTAGGAACCTCCTCCTTGTTATGTCACTTGGAGCACATTCATCAAATATCAAAGTGTTTGTCGCCACGTTCCAAAACTCAAAACGTAACAAGTCCAGTGTCACCTACATGTTCCCTCTCTGTGGGATCCAAGTGCCTTCTATCTCCAACACCAACACCTGCATCATCAACATCTTCATTCGTTATCGGGAGTAGTCCTGCTGCATCCAATGTTGTTATTCGAAGTATGATTGACTCCTCTCCTATGCGTGATTCCTCAGAAGGATCCTTGATGACTACGCCTGTTGATGCTGCTGTTGCTGTCAGTGGATCTTCATCCCAGAAGGGTACCAAGAGGAAGACTACTTGTAGTGTATCCTCCAAAAAACAATTAACTGTCAAACAATTGTTTGCAAGGGCAAACAAGTATGACAGCAATCACGCATTTGCACAGTGGATTACTGATGCCATAACAGCTATGCTGGTATTACATGTGCATCCAGTATCTGCCATTAACGCAGTGGGTTTTCAACAGTTATTTGAGGTCCTGTGTCCTCGCTACCAGATCCCTTCTAGATTCCACTTTGCTAGAAGAGCAATTCCAAGTCTGTACAAGGACATTAAAAAAAACCTTATTAATGTGCTCAGAAATGCCTTTGTACCCACTGTCCACTTGACCACTGATATGTGGACAAGTGGGACAGGGTAAACTAAGGATTACATGACTGTGACAGCCCACTGGGTAGGTGTATTGCCTATAAAATCAAAAACAGCAGCAACATCTACCAAAAGACAGCTGATACAGAGGCAGGCTACTCTTTGTATAACTGTTTTCACTAAGAGGTATACCGTTGAGAACCTCTTTGAAAAACTCAGGAAAATCATTGCTAAATGGCTTACCCCACTTGGACTCTCCTCGGGATTTGTGATTTCGAACAATACCACCAATATTGTGAGAGCATTACATGTGGGTGAATTCCAACACATCCCATGTTTTGCTCACACAATTAATTTGGTGGTGCATCATTTTTAAAAAAATGACAGGAACGTGCATTAGATGCACTCCGTGATGTGCAAAATATCTGGATATTTTAGACATTCGGTAACCGCTTGTCGAAGATTGCAAGACTAGCAGGTACTGTTAAATTTGCCCTGCCTTCAGCTGAAGCAAGAGGTAGTAACTCAGTGGATTTCTACCCTCTATATGCTTCAGCAGATGGAGGAACAGCAAAAGCTCATCCAGGGTTATGCAACGGACTATGACATAGGCCGTGGAGGGGAATGCACCTTACTCAAGTGCAGCGGAAAATAATTTCCATGTTGTGCAAGGTTCTCAAACCCTTTGAACTTGCCACACATGAAGTTAGTTCAGACACTGCCAGCTTGAGTCAGGTCATTCCCCTCATCAGACTTTTGCAAAAACAGCTGGAGAAACTGAAGGAAAAGGTGAAACAGAGATATTGCGCAAGGTATGTCAGACTGGTGGATCAAGCCCTTGATTCACTTCACCAGGATCCAAGAGTTGTCAATCTATTGAAATCTGAAAAATATATTTTGGCAACCATTCAGGATCCTAGGTTTAAGTCCTACCTTGTGAGTTTTTTCCAACAGACTGAAATCTAAAACTGTGCAAAGAGATGTTGGTAAAAAAAATTGTCAGCTGCAGCCACACGTGAAACGCCATCATCTCCTCCTTCAATTTCTGCAGCTGCCAGGAAAAGACTCAATTTTCCTTGGAGAATGCCTGCTGGTCATGCAGATCAGACACCAAAAAATGACATCTGGTCGGGCCTGAGAGAACTGCCTACTAGTGACATGTCTTCTACAGTGACTATGTGTGATACGCTCTCCATTCACAGAATGGTGGAGAACTATTTCAGAGATAACATCCTAATAGGCATGTCAGGCAGCCCCTTTCAGCACTGGCAGGAAAAAGAGGGAATTTGGAGGCCCATACACAAACTGGCTTTGCATTAATTAAGTTGACCACCCTCCAGTGTGTACGCTGAAAGAGTTTACAGTGCAGCTGGCTATCTTGTCAGTGATTGGTGTAGGAGGTTACTTCCTCAAAATGTAGAAAAGATGATGTTCATTAAGATGAATTACAAATTCCAAAAGGAAGACCTCTACCAACAATTACATAAAAAATCTACAGAGGCGCCTATGGTGGATTCCAGCGGGGTCAAATTAATATTGTGTAAAGAAGAGGATGTACACACTGATGGGGATGACGAGGACGAGGATGAAGACAACTTGTAATGTAAAGCCAGTTTGTGTATGGGATAATTTTCATTTCCATGTCCATATCACATTGCCAGCTTGTTTTATGGGGGTCCAAACAAACCAATCATTTCAGCCACAATTGGCAGTCCTTGTTGCTGAAATGATTGGTTTGTTAAACTGTGAATGTCCTGTTTCGTATACAACATAAGGGTGGGTGGGAGGGCCCAAGGACTATTCCATTTGCACCTTTTTCCTTTCCATTATGTGCTGGTTGGGGCATTGCTGCCTGACATTTCAAATTAATGTTATGGTTGGTTTAGAAACCAATGATTTGTTTTTAAATTAATTTATTATCAATTTTACAGTCAGGGGCTGCACCAATGAATTTATTTTTATTATTAATTATTCAGCCTGGGGCTGCACCCAATGAATTGTTTTTTGCTTTATTAATTAAATAATTATTAATTATTCAGCCAGAGGCTGCACCCAATGAATTGTTTATTACTTTTTAAATGAAATTATTAATTATTCAGCCTGGGGCTGCACCAATGAATTATTTTTTATTTATGTATTATCAATTTTACAGCCAGGGGCTGCACCAACAAGTATCAACTATCAATTCTCCAATCCTCAAGGGTATCCCAACCATCATCTTTGCACATTCCTCAACTCTATTAATAATTATATCAATCAGTTTTGAGCCAGCAAGCTGGATGCAAACTTTTGGCCTTTTAACTAATAAAAAAATCAATATTGTGAGCTGTGAGGTGGTCAAAATTGACTGGAAATGAGTGGAAATAAATATTATGGAGGTTATTAATACAGTAGGAACAAAAAAAAGGCCAATTTTATGTGATTTTAGCTGTTCTTTTTATTTTTTAAGAAAAAATCCAGATTCAAAACCAAAACACAAAAACAAAACACAGAGGTGAGTTTTTGGCAAAACCAATCCAGATCCAAAACCAAGGGAGATCCAGATCCAAAACCAAAACCAAAACACGGGGGTCCGCGCACATCTTTACTTCAAGGTAGAGATGAGCTGGTTCGGATCTCAGAGATCCAAACATACCCGAATTTCAGGGATCCGGGGCGATGGGAGCACAGGCAAAACCTCACGACCCCACTGTTGGGTCGCGAGGTTTTGTTTTGAGCGGGCTTTACGCTTATTGGCTGAGAGAGACGTCTGTCATGGCTCTCAGCCAATCAGCGTTAAGCCCATTGAAAATGCACTAGAAGAGAGAAAAAGATGGTGCCCGCCATCCCCCACCGCCTGGTACCGCCAGCACCTCCCGCTGCCGACACCGAAGGCAACCCCACTGGCAGCATCCCCCACTGCCGACACCACAGCTGCCGAAACTCCTGCACTGCTGCCTCACGTACTGACGACACCGTCAGCGACCCTTACACTGCCAACACTGCCGACACTCCCACATTGAGGACACCACCAGCACCCCTGCACTGCCAACACTGTCAGCAAACATGCTCTGCTGAAACCGCCTGCACCCTGCATTGACAACACCCCTGCACTGCCGACACAGTCAGCAAACCTGCACTGAGGACACCACTGACACCCCCGCTCTGCCGACACAGCCAGTAAACCTGCACTAAAGACACCACTGGCACCTTTGCACTGCCATTCCATGAACTGAGGAAACCGCCAGCAATCCCTGCACTGCCAACACAGCCAGCAAACCTGCACTAATGACACCGCTGCACCTCCGCGCAGCTGACATCATTGGTACCCTTCACTGAGGACACTGCCAGCACCGCAGCACTGCCATTCCATGTACTAAGGACACCATCAGCAACCACGCTCTGCCGACACTGTTGTCACATTAAATGCACTATTGGTGTTACCAACCCACACTGTATAACACACTGTATCCGTGTTGGAAATTGGAAGCTGAACTGCCACATGTTAGTGCCACCCACTGTGTCACTTAGCTTAGTCAGACAGCTATCTGGATGTAACCTTTTGACCTTAACTAGATGAAGCAGATAATATTGTGAGGTGGTCAAAATTGATTGGAAATTACTGGAAATAAATGTTTTTGAGGTTAATTATACAGTAGGAACAAAAACAGGTGCATTTTATGTGATTTTAGATGTTTTTATGGTTTTCTAAGAAAAAAAATCCAGATTCAAAACCAAAACACGAAAACAAAACACCAAGGAAAAAAATCCAAAACCAGATTCAGATCCAACAACAGGGGAGATCCAGATCCAAAACCAAAACACGATGGTCAGCACACATCTCTACTTCAAGGTTTTGGATCTGGCTCTGGTTTTGCAAAACCACCCTCAAGTGTTTTGGTTTTGGATCTGGAAAAAAAATTTGATAAACAGTTTTAAAAACAGCTAAAATCAGGTAATTTATGCAATCCGAAACCCAAAATACGGATTTAAAATCCATATTCCGAACCGCAAACAGATCAGAACCGTAACCCGGAGTTACCCGGATCTCCTCAGGAGATCAGAACAGCGACTTGGATTTACCCGGATTCACAAAATTCGGGTGGTTCGGATTACTGGAGAACCAAACCTCACATCTCAAGTTTAGGTGCATATTTATTTCATGGATTTTGCGGGAAATCCCTGAAAACCAGCAGTTATCCACAAAATATAAGCATCCCAGGATGTATGTAGGGCAGTGGATTCCAAACTTTTGGCACCCTAGAGTATCAGCAGTGTTTTCAGGGCACCCCTAAGCCAAAAGTTTGTTTTAGAGAAATACAGAAAAAATTTAGTGAAGTAGTAAAGTGAAGTAAATTGTGCTATTGTCATCCTTAGGTTCAGTTATGCGGTGGTTATGTGGTGGTGGATAGGTTTGTGCTTCTGTTTGTCCACATATTTACATTACATTGACCATAAAGAATTTGACTTGGTCCTGGACCACCAACCTGAGGCACCCCTGCAAATGTCCCGAGGCACCCCAGGGTGCCGCGGTTCACAGTTTGGGAAACACTGATGTAGGGGTACTGAATTGCATTTCCCCTAGTTACGATCCCGATGGCAGCCTCCATATTATGAGATTTCACAAACTTCGCCTCCTGGATCTTGACCAGCGATAACTTGAAAAAGTCTACAGTATAGACGAAACGCGTTGCTGACCCTACATTTTGTCCAGTGGATCTACGATTTGTACTTATTCTACTACTGCACCCTCATCTGAAGAATTGCCCTGTTTGAGACTAGTATACCTTGAGGACTAACCGGAGTTCTGACTATAGAGCTGATTTTTATATGTATGCCGTCTAAACTTCCAGCTCAATACCTACCCCTGTTAACCATCTAACGCCTCATGCTGTCCTTGTGAGTGGCGTCTGATCGGAGAGGTCTCGTACATGGCGGGTCCATCTCCAGAGGCTACTCTGGTACAGCTCCCCGAGGTTAGTGTCTTGCAGCACTGGTGGATCACTCCCTATGGTCAACGGCAGTGTCAGGATTCCGGAATATATTATCTGCTACTTACATTCCCACAAGGCCTGGTTAGCATGAGTACCTTACCTCTGACTGTAGAGGTGCAGGGGGGCGCCCCAGACCACTACATGTAAGATCAACTCGATTAAGCTGCAGGTGTCTGGTACAGTTTTAAGGGCACTTTGTCAGAGACGGTATTAATGGCATCAAAGCTTGATGTGAGATAAAATTGCGAAATATATATCACCAACCAATCAGCTCCAAACTATAATTCCTTGAACACAGCCTGCAAAATGTAAGTTAGAAGCTGATTGGTTGGTGATATATATCTCACAATTTTATTTCATATCAAGCTTTGATACATTTGCCCCCAAAAAGCCCCGCCAGGCGAAATGGTCCCTTTTCTTTTCACACTTTAATTATGTACCGTCCTGGATTGCAATACGATAAGGCAGATGCTTTATCTTATTTGTTGGATTCCTCAGAACTTGGGTGGATTTTGGAACCAAACTGTGTAGTACTGTACTTCCCTCTACGTCACAATCTTCTCAGAGTACTCCACCTCAAAATGAACATTTACACTCCTTCCCAAAGTGCTTACATGGGCTCACATTTCTAATTTCTCCGGGCTTGCGGGAGTCAGGAAAACTTTGGAACCTCTTATCCAGAAGCCACTGGTGACCCACTCAGGATGCCAAAGACTTTGTATCTATCCACTCAGCACTTCTCCCCAGAAACCTCCTCGTCTACTACAGTCTCCAGTATGAGTAAAAAAACAGATGTACTTTACCCCTGTATTGGTTCTTTTAAGTTTATTAAGACTGGTAATTCTGTGGTTTATCATTTGGATCAATAACATTTCAAAAAATTCAAGAGTTTCTCTTCTTACTTTACTGGGAGGAATTTGGTCCTGAAGAGCACTCATGGGTGCAGAGCTGAGAACTACAGGCACCCCTTCTCCTCAAGCTGTTTCATAGGGGATTTCCAGACAACCCTTTTTTATGGTGTACATAGCCCACTCCTAAGAGGGATGGTATTGTCACAATCGGATACCAGCATGCTCACCATGGGCATCCGGTACTTATCTTTAAGTCCTGTGGCCAGGTGCCAGCTTGTCACTTCCGACCAGTGCCAGCCCCCCTGTCCTGCTTGTAAGTCAGCGCCTCCCCCTCTGTTTTGTACTTGCATCCACATGACTAGCAAACACTCACTGTCACATAATTCAAACCCCCACTTCCTTAAAATTGCAGTTTGTTGCATAATTCCATTAGAGTTTTAGGTCCAAAATCCTAGATCCAGAATGTGCTTCCCTAGCAAATGTCCTTTCTGTGACAGAGCCTGTTGTCCCCAGCTCTGTTGCACCAGTTTCTGAACCAGTGCATGTGTCCCTGACTTCTTGCCACGTCTGTTCATTCTCTGGATCATATTCCTGTACACGCTATTAATATGACACTGCTATACTCCCAGCTAGTCACTGTAAGGGTCCAGTTAGAGGGCCCTGACCTGCGTGCTCCTATAGGCAAAGATCATACCACTTTGCAGAAGTTTCTGATAAAGACCCTTGACCTTGCCAGCGCCAACCATAACTGAGTATTTCATTATTCTGTCTGCGCATGCGACACCCTCATTTAGCGATGAGAATGGCAGATTTATCTTGTAGATCAGACTAGTCCCAAATTGAAGTGTGTGCACATGTGGGCCCAAAACAACAGCCAATTCCCATCAACATTAAATCAACACCCATTGAAGGTCAACTAGGATTGTCTGAACAGCCAATGATATCAACCTGGCAGTGTGTTGGGTCATCAGCCAAACACATTGGTTCTGCCCCATAAGATCTGGTCTTTTGGTTTGAGCAGTACCTGATCAGCCCATACTGAACAAATGTGACCACTACTTTGGACCAATGATCTGATCTGCCCATCAGTGGTCAGTTCAAGCCCTTTAGGTGCCTACACACATAGCGATGTGCTCACGTTCCCACAATGTGTACGATTTCCCCCTGAACTCTCCCCGGGAGCTCCCCGGCAGTCGTGGGCACAATTTGGTCTGAAAAGCTGCCAACTTGGCACACAATCAATCATGCCTCCTAAACTATCCAGTGCACCGTGACTTAAATTTTCAGCACGGCAGATCTGAAGATGCGATGTGCGACCTGAGGGGACGCGCATCGCATCGTGATTGTGAGTGGGGACTCACTATTTACTCACGATTTGGGCATATTTTACACGATCTGTTGTTCCAATGCGTCGGAATCGGCCAGATCGTGTAAAATATTGCTATGTGTGTAGGCACCTTTTGTCTCCAACAAATAGTGGATGTTATTTATGTCCTGCTTGTTAATGATGTAATCATTGGGGATCGTGGTCAAGCTCATTATTTCTCTATTGCTCCATTCAAGACTCTGCATAATAATTAGTGCTTATAAAGCTTCGATCTGCAATTGGCTCATAATGTTTCTCAAGAGCTAAACAAATGCAAAATGTGTGCAGCTGACAGATGAGAAGTGGGAAAATATAATACGGGAAACATCAGATGTATAACTTGGAAGCCGGACAACAGGTGATTAATAAAACTGCTTCACGGAGACCAACATATTAACTACTTATCATGCTTCGTCTGCTATACAGTATGTACAATTCATGGATTATTTATTTTAATGTTACATAAATCAAATAAGAGAGGAGCTATAGGTTAATCATCACATCAGATTAATTAATCAGTAATATATAAAATTGTAGCCGGCCTTTGATAAATGATAAAGTTACTAATATTCCAATAAGTAGGAGAGACTACCTGCTGTCTGAAGTTAGCTTGGATTGTTTACTGATTGTTAACTTAATTAAGACAGGTCATCCATTCAGTTGCGGTAGGAGTCTCTAAAGGGCCCCATACATCTGCGATGGATTGCCGCGATCCTGCGATGCTGCAACCCGGCATCATAGGATCGCAGAAATCCAACATGTTGGATTTCCCTGATATGACCATCGCGATCAAAAAATGATCATGATCATCAAAACGTCGAAATTTCACATGTAAAATTTCAGTGCTCTTGCGACGGATCGCTGAACATCGATGGTGGCCGGTTGATGCTTCCGATCGCATCGCGACGATCCATCGCAGATGTATGTACCTTAAGCTAGAAGGAACTCAGGTACTTAGGGGTCTATTTACAAAGTTTTAGTTTAACTTAAATGGAGATAAAATACCAGCCAATCAGCTCCTAACTGCCATGTTACAGGCTGTGTTTGAAAAATGACCTTTAGGAGCTGGTTGGTTGGTACATTATCTTTGTCCACTTTATCTCCATCCAAGGCTTAGTAAATAGACCCCTAATTAAACTTATGAAACAGCTTATCAGACAAAAGAAAGTTGGATATCAACAAACGAAAACAGTTATCATGACCTACTACCAAGTAAATCATTTCTTTAATGTAGGTCCAGTGTGGAAGCAATTATAGATGACTTGCGTTCAATTCTGCATCAGCCTCAATATTGGGATTAAAAGGGGTGGGGTGCAGTAACAAAGATATGATTTGATGAGAGGAAATAAATATTAATTCAGAAATCCAATACATGAGACCAGGGCCGCCATCAGGGGGGGACTGCCGGGACTGGAGTCCCGGGCCCGGACCCTGTCAGCATGAGAGGGGGCCCGCGTGGCTCCTACCTAATACCTCCCGCTCCTACCACCAGTGCATAGCATGCACTACCCCCAGGAGTTAAAACAGGGGTGGGGTGCTGCTAACGCCTCCCGGCCCACACTACTCGTTTGTCCGCACTTACTCCAACTCCAACCTGAGAGCCCCTTGCGCTGAACCGATTAAATTCCTCTCTCTGTTCAGTCTGATCAAAATGGGGGCGGAGACAATGTAGTAAGCCCAGCCCCCGTACATCCGCGATTTGCGTAATCCCAGAGTGGGCGGAGCCTAATGAGGCAAGGTGCCCGCCCCCATTATCAAGCTGCTGTTGCTTCAGAAGAGTAACTTAAAAGTATGTATGTGTTTTAGCATATGTATGTATGTGTCTATGTTTTTGTAGGTATGTGCTAGTGTGTACATATGTGTTGGTGTGTATGTATCTGTTAGTGTGTATATATACGTGTATGTATGTTAGTGCATATGTGTGAATATTGTATATGTGTATATACAGTATGTATTTGCCTGTATGTGTTAGTGTGTATGTGCTAGTGTGTACATGTGTTGGTGTGTATGTATGTTAGTGTGTATAATTATATATATATATATATATATGTATGTTATTGTGTATATATGTGTATGTATTAGCGGTGAGCGGGTTCGGATTTCTGAAATCCGAACCCCCCCGAGCCCCCCCGATCCGAGGCAGATCCGAGTAAGGCTCGACCTTTCCCGCCTGACTCGGATCTGAAATCGAGGCAAAACGTCATCATCCCGCCTTCCGAGTCTCGCGGGTTTTGGATCCTATATAAGGTACCCGCGTCGGCGCCATTTTCTCACTCGGCTGTGGACAGTGAAGAGGGAGGGTGGGAGTTAGGGCTGGCTGGGCTGTGTAGTGTAGTGTAGTGCAGAGTAGTGTTGTGCTGTGCTGTGCTGCTGTTGTTAATAGGGGCTGTGTCCACTACTTCAAAGTCCATAGGGGCTGGCTGGACTGTGTTGTGCAGTCAGTTCTCCATAGGGGCTGTGTCCACTCCAAAGTCCTGTGCAGTGTCCCAGTCCTAAAGGGGTGCTGTAGTGTTGTCCAGGGGGTGCTCTGTCCATGAGGGGTGCTCCCCCCAAGTGCTAAAAAAATAACATTTTTTGTGTGTTTGTGAATTGTGTGCGCAGTAGCCGCACATGAATCAACAAAGTAGTGCCAAGCGTGCGCCTGTGTCATAAGTAAAGGGCCGGCTGGCTTGACCGTTAAAGGGTGCTGTAACCCCCAAAGTACACTCCAGTCCAAACCAAAAAAAAAATTATTTTCTGTGTTTGTGAATTGTGTGCGCAGTAGCCGCACGTGCATCAACAAAGTAGTGCCAAGCGTGTGCCTGTGTCATAAGTAAAGGGCTGGCTGGCTTGACCATTAAAGGGTGCTGTAACCCCCAAAGTACACTCCAGTCCAAACCAAAAAAAAAGATATTTTCTGTGTTTGTGAATTGTGTGCGCAGTAGCCGCACGTGCATCAACAAAGTAGTGCCAAGCGTGCGCCTGTGTCATAAGTAAAGGGCCAGCTGGCTTGACCGTTAAAGGGTGCTGTAACCCCCGAAGTACTCTCCAGTCCAAACCCAAAAAAAAATATTTTCTGTGTTTGTGAATTGTGGGCGCAGTAGCCGCACGTGCATCAACAAAGTAGTGCCAAGCGTGCGCCTGTGTCATAAGTAAAAGGCCGGCTGGCTTGACCGTTAAAGGGTGCTGTAACCCCCAAAGTACACTCCAGTCCAAACCAAAAAAATATATATTTTCTGTGTTTGTGAATTGTGTGCGCAGTAGCCGCACGTGCATCAACAAAGTAGTGCCAAGCGTACGCCTGTGTCAAAAGTAAAGCGCCAGCTGGCTTGACCGTTAAAGGGTGCTGTAACCCCCAAAGTACACTCCAGTCCAAACCAAAAAAAAAATTATTTTCTGTGTTTGTGAATTGTGTGCGCAGTAGCCGCACGTGCATCAACAAAGTAGTGCCAAGCGTGCGCCTGTGTCATAAGTAAAGGGCCGGCTGGCTTGACCGTTAAAGTGTGCTGTAACCCCCAAAGTACACTCCAAACCAAATAACAAAATATTTTTTCTGTGTTTGTGAATTGTGTGCGCAGTAGCCGCACGTGCATCAACAAAGTAGTGCCAAGCGTGTGCCTGTGTCATAAGTAAAGGGCCGGCTGGCTTGACCGTTAAAGGGTGCTGTAACCCCCAAAGTACACTCCAAACCAAATAACAAAATATTTTTTCTGTGTTTGTGAATTGTGTGCGCAGTAGCCGCATGTGCATCAACAAAGTAGTGCCAAGCGTGCGCCTGTGTCATAAGTAAAGGGCCGGCTGGCTTGACCGTTAAAGGGTGCTGTAAACCCCAAAGTACACTCCAGTCGAAACCAAAAAAAAAAATATTTTCTGTGTTTGTGACTTGTGTGCACTGTGGCTGCACGTGCATCAACAATGGAGCAGCGCCAAGCGTGCGCCTGTGTCCCATAAGTAAAGAGCCGGCTGGCTCATTTCTTAAAGGGTGGTGTAACCCACAAAGTGCACTACTCTCCAGCAAAAATAAAAAAATATTTTCTTTGTTTGTGTGCGCCTTAGCCGCACGTATATATCAATATAACATAAATGGAGGACCAAACTTTCTCCGATAAAAATAAAATAGAGAAAGATCAAGAACCACTTCCTCCTAGTGCTGTTGCTGCTGCTTGGAGTTGTTCATCATCCCAGAGAGGAAGTAGGAACATCACTACTTTTACTAAACAATTGACCCTCCAACAGTCCCTAGCGATGAGGATGAAGTATGACAGCAGTCATCCTGAAGCAAAACGTATAACTGAGGCCTTGACTGCTATGTTGGTGTTAGACGTGCGTCCGGTATCCGCCATTAGTGCAGTGGGATTTAGACAATTGATGGAGGTAGTGTGGCCCCGGTTCCAAATCCCATCTAGATTCCACCTGCATCCTCAAAGCAGCAGCGACAAGCGTGCGTCTGTCTGTTAAAGGGTGGTGACATCCTCAAAGTGTGCTACACAAACAATAAAAATATTGTTCTTTTTTTTCGGTCTTTGTGAAATGTGTGGGCTGTAGCCGCACCTGCATTCTTAAAAGCAGCAGCGACAAGCGCGCATCTGTCTGTTAAAGGGTGGTGACACCCTCAAAGGGTGCTACACAAACAATACAAATATTGTTCTTTTTTTTCTGTCTTTGTGAAATGTGTGGGCTGTAGCCGCACCTGCATCCTTAAAGCAGCAGCGACAAGCGTGCGTCTGTCTGTTAAAGGGTGGTGACACCCTCAAAGTGTGCTACACAAACAATAAAAATATTGTTCTTTTTTTTTCGGTCTTTGTGAAATGTGTGGGCTGTAGCCGCACCTGCATCCTTAAAGCAGCAGCGACAAGCGCGCGTCTGTCTGTTAAAGGGTGGTGACACCCTCAAAGTGTGCTACACAAACAATAAAAATATTCTTCTTTTTTCTGTCTTTGTGAATTGTGTGGGCTGTAGCCGCACTTGCATCCTCAAATTAGCAGCGACAAGCGTGCGTCTGTCTGTTAAAGGGTGGTGACACCCTCAAAGTGTGCTACACAAACAATAAAAATATTCTTCTTTTTTCTGTCTTTGTGAATTGTGTGGGCTGTAGCCGCACTTGCATCCTCAAAGCAGCAGCGACAAGCGTGCGTCTGTCTGTTAAAGGGTGGTGTAACTCTCAAAGTGCTCCAAAAAATAAAAAACTATTTTTTTAATGTGTTTGTGACTTGTGTGGGATGTAGCCACACTTGCATCCTCAAAGCAGCAGTGACAAGCGTGCATCTGTCTGTTAAAGGGTAGTGACACCCTCAAAGTGTGCTACACAAACAATAAAAATATTCTTCTTCTTTTTTCTGTCTTTGTGAATTGTGTGGGCTGTAGCCACACTTGCATCCTCAAAGCAGCAGCGACAAGCGTACGTCTGTCTGTTAAAGGGTGGTGTAACCCTCAAAGTGCTCCAAAAAATAAAAAACTATTTTTTTAATGTGCTTGTGACTTTTGTGCGATGTAGCCGCACGTGCATCAATATAGTAGCAGCGCCAAGCGTGCGCCTGTGTCATAAGTCAAGGGCTGGTTTGGATATCTGGTCCGGACTGAAGGACGTGCCAACAATTTCTGACAAGTCTACTGTCACTGCATATGATACTGTCCTCAAAGCAGCAGCGACAAGCGTGCATCTGTCTGTTAAAGGGTGGTGACACCCTCAAAGTGTGCTACACAAACAATAAAAATATTCTTCTTTTTTCTGTCTTTGTGAATTGTGTGGGCTGTAGCCGCACTTGCATCCTCAAAGCAGCAGCGACAAGCGTGCATCTGTCTGTTAAAGGGTTGTGACACCCTCAAAGTGTGCTACACAAACAATAAAAATATTGTTCTTTTTTTTTCTGTCTTTGTGAAATGTGTGGGCTGTAGCCGCACCTGCATCCTCAAAGCAGCAGCGACAAGCGTGTGTCTGTCTGTTAAAGGGTGGTGACACCCTCAAAGTGTGCTACACAAACAATAAAAATATTGTTCTTTTTTCTGTCTTTGTGAACTGTGTGGGCTGTAGCCGCACTTGCATCCTCAAAGCAGCAGCGACAAGCGTGCGTCTGTCTGTTAAAGGGTGGTGTAACTCTCAAAGTGCTCCAAAATATAAAAAACTATTTTTTTAATGTGTTTGTGACTTGTGTGCGATGTAGCCGCACTTGCATCCTCAAAGCAGCAGTGACAAGCGTGCATCTGTCTGTTAAAGGGTGGTGACACCCTCAAAGTGTGCCACACAAACAATAAAAATATTCTTCTTCTTTTTTCTGTCTTTGTGAATTGTGTGGGCTGTAGTCGCACTTGCATCCTCAAAGCAGCAGCGACAAGCGTGCGTCTGTCTGTTAAAGGGTGGTGTAACCCTCAATGTGCTCCAAAAAATAAAAAACTATTTTTTTAATGTGTTTGTGACTTGTGTGCAATGTAGCCGCACATGCATCAATATAGTAGCAGCGCCAAGCGTGCGCCTGTGTCATAAGTCAAGGGCTGGTTTGGATATCTGGTCCGGACTGAAGGACGTGCCAACAATTTCTGACAAGTCTACTGTCACTGCATATGATACTGTCCTCAAAGCAGCAGCGACAAGCGTGCATCTGTCTGTTAAAGGGTGGTGACACCCTGAAAGTGTGCTACACAAACAATAAAAATATTCTTCTTTTTTCTGTCTTTGTGAATTGTGTGGGCTGTAGCCCCACTTGCATCCTCAAAGCAGCAGCGGCAAGCATGCATCTGTCTGTTAAAGGGTGGTGACACCCTCAAAGCGTGCTACACAAACAATAAAAATATTCTTCTTTTTTCTGTCTTTGTGAATTGTGTGGGCTGTAGCCGCACTTGCATCCTCGAAGCAGCAGCGACAAGCGTGTGTCTGTCTGTTAAAGGGTGGTGTAACCCTCAAAGTGCTCCGAAAAACAAAAACTATTTTTTTTATGTGTTTGTGACTTGTGTGCGATGTAGCCGCACGTGCATCAACATAGTAGCAGCGCCAAGCGTGCGCCTGTGTCCTAAATCAAGGGCTGGTTTGGACATCTGGTCCGGACTGAAGGACGTGCCAACAATTTCTGACAAGTCTACTGTCACTGCATATGATACTGTCCTCAAAGCAGCAGCGACAAGTGTCCGTCTGTCTGTTAAAGGGTGGTGACACCCTCAAAGTGTGCTACACAAACAATAAAAATATTGTTCCTTTTTTTTCTGTCTTTGTGAATTGTGTGGGCTGTAGCCGCACTTGCATCCTCAAAGCAGCATCGACAAGCGTACGTCTGTCTGTTAAAGGGTGGTGTAACTCTC